>CM028129.1:1233662500-1234862500 GCA_016271365.2 Neoceratodus forsteri | reverse complement strand
TTTTTGGCATTGCCCTATGCTCAATCAGTACTGGAGCAATATACAAAGCCATTTGCAGAAAATGTTTAATATTGAGGTACCAATGGGACCAGAACATATAATTCTGGGCGTGTATCCCTTGGAGGTAACAGGTAGGGAGGCCAAGTACCTTTGGAACATTTTGGTGGCTGCAGCTTGTAAGGTGATATCAAGGAAGTGGCTATCCCCCCTTCCACCTACTGAGACGGAGTGGAGGGACATGGTAAATAATGTCAAAATCTATGAAAGGATATCTTTCTCTCTAACTTTGAGGACCACACAGTTTGTAAATAGATGGGCTAGATGGGAATTACTTTGTTAGGGAGCCTTGAGGGGGGTTAAACCGGGAATCCTTGGCGATATTCCTCTGTTACAGGTGAGGTTTGATGGCTTTTAACCAACAACCTTTAGCTTTAAAAATTTAATGAACTTATTGTACAATATGAAGTTTTTACCCAGTTAAAAAAGAGGCCACCCAGGGTTTTTTTTTTTTCCTTCTCTCTCTCTCTCTCTCTCCTTTTTCCTTTTGAGTGCTGACTTTAGTATTAACTTTACTTAGGCCAGAACTAGTTCTTCCCATGTCCCTAATTCTATATCCCCATCCCTCTTCCCTTTCCCTTCTCTTTAATTTATACTGATTAAACTATCTTGGCAATAAGGCGTAGTCTATCTTTTTTTTTTTCCTTTTGTATGTGTTTCAATGTTGCTGGAACATGTAAATGTACTATGACTGTGACCTAACATGATATAGTACTAATTGAAATTGTAAATAGACTTAACTACTTTACTAGACTTAATAAAGGTCTTTACATAAGTTTGTATAAAATAATGAAACTTTCATATCATTAGTCTTATATTGGAATCTGCTTGTACCAATAAAGATGAAGTATAAAAAAAAAAAAGCTGCAGATCCTAGTTAACCAGCAGCCTACTTCTTTCTACCCCAACCCCCTAGAATTGCCTTATGACTGTCCCACGCATGCTTGAATTCAACCACTGTTTCTGACTCTACAACCTCCTCCGGAAGGCTGTTCCATGCACCCACAACCCTCTCTGTGAAAAATACTTCCTTACATTACCTCTGAGACGCCCTCCCATCTTCAAATTGTGCCCCTTGTTCTTGCACACCTTTTTTGAAAGATGCTACCCTCTTGGACTTTGCTGATTCCTTGAGGTACTTGAAAGTTTTTATTATGTCCCCACTCTCCCTCCTTTCCTCGAGGCTATACATATTAAGCTCCTTTAGTCTCTCCATATGTCTTCTGGTGCAGACCTGCACCATTTTAGTTGCCCTCCTCTGGACAGCTTCCATCTTGTCTATGTCCTGCGGAGACTGGGTCTCAGAACTGCACATAGTACTCCAGATGAGGTCTCACCAGCTGTCTGTACAGAGGATAACAATTTCCTGTTTCTACTGGTGATGCCTTTCCTATGCATCCCAGTATCTCCCCAACCCTCTGCTGCCCTCTCATTGCTTGCCCACCTTTAAGTCATCTGATAGGACTACCCCAGGTCCCTTTCCATTTTTGTTGTTGTTGGTATCTCACCCCAATTGTGTACTCTTCCCTGGGTTTTGTTTCAGGTGCATTACTTGCACTCTTAGCATTGAATCTAAGCTGCCATACATCTGACCATTTCTCTAACCTTGCCAAGTCCTTCTCATCCTTTCCACCCCACCTTGTGCATCAACTCTGCTGCAGATCTTTGTGTCATCTGCAAAGAGACACTTTCCTTCCAGTCCCTCTGCAATGTCGCTTATAAAGACACTGAAAAGGACCTGTCCTAATACTGAACCCTCATGGTACCTACTAGTAAACCCTGTCTTCAGAGTGGACTCCATTTACTATTACCCTCTGTGTCCTATTCTCCAGCCAATTCTTTACCCAGGCTATTATCTTGGGACCCACTCCCAGGCTGGCTAACTTGTATATTAATCTTTTGTGTGGGACTGAGTCAAATGCTTTGCTAAAGTCTAGGTAGGCCATGTCCACAGCCCCTCCCTGATCTACTACTTTGGTCACCCAGTCAAAGAAATCTATTAGATTAGTCTGGCATGACCTTCCTGCTGTCAATCCATGCTGCCTTGGGTCCTGTGCCCCTCTGGCCTCTAGGTACTTGGCAATTCTTTCCTTCAGAAGTGATTCCATCATTTTCCCTATCACTGAGGTTAAACCAACAGGTCTGTAGTTTCCTGCTTCTGCCTTGCTCCCACTTTTGTGAAGGGAATCACATCTGCCCTCCTCCAGTCCTCAGGTACCACCCATCCTCCCATGATTTGTTAAAGAGGGTAGTCAGTGGTGTCACTAGTTATACCCTTAGTTCTTTTAGAATTCTGGGATGAACCCATCAGGCCCATTGCTTTGTCCACCTTCAGTTTTAAGAGTTCTTTCAGAACCCTTTCTTCTGTAAATGGGCTGGTATCAACTTCTGTATCCAGAGTGTTTTCTATTGTTTGTTTAGGTACTTCTCATCATTTGTAAATACTGAGCAAAAATATTTGTTTAGTATCTCTGCCTTTTTCACCAGCACCCTCTGCCCCTCTTATTTTAAGCCTCACTATCCCTCCTTTAGTCTTCCTTCGCTCCTGATGTACCGAAAAAGGTTTTATCCCCTTCTTAACTGAGTTGGCTATCTTTTCCTCGGTTCGGCCTTTGCTGTTCTGACTGCCTTCCAAGCTTTCTTTTGTTTTAACTGATACAATTCTCTGTCCTTCTCCTTCTGTGATTCCTTGTACTTTCTGAATGCTTTCTTTTCTCTTGAACCTTCACTGCTACCTCCTTTGAGAACCATAGTGGTTTCTTACATCATTTTGTTTTGTTTATTTGCTTCACACAAAGGCTTGTTGCCTCTGTGATGGCAGTTTTTATTATTCCCCATTGTTCTTCCACCCCTCCCTGCCCATTTGCTACTGCATTCCTTAGGCACTCACCCATTTTGGCAAAGTCATCCCTCCTGAAGTCCAGTACTTTTGCCTTTGTATGGCTTGACTCTATTGCTGTGTTTACTGTGAACCATACTGTTCGATGGTCGCTAGTTCCCAGATGGCTACCCACTTCTACATCTGTGATCCTCTCTCCATCTCCATTTGAGAGAACCAGGTCTAAGATTGCTCCCTCTCGAGTGGGTTCCAATACTAGTTGTCTAAGGCATGCCCCCTTTAGGGCATCTAGAATAACCCCACTCTTAGAAGTGGTTGCTGCAACTGCACTCCTGTTAACATCTGGCATATTCAGATCACCCATCAGCAGTATCTCCCCTTTATCTGCAATTCTAAGTATACTTTCTATCATTTCCTTGTCCATTTCTTCCCCCTGAGAGGGGGGTCTGTATACAACCCCTGTGCGGATTGTGGTGCCATTGCCTGCCTCAAATTGACCCACAATGCTTCTTCTCCTCCTGTTTACCCTTTTGTTCTGTTGCTTTGATTCCTTCCCTTATGTAGAGAGCTACTCCTCCTCCTCCTCTTTACCCTCCCTGTCCCTCCTGTAGATAGTGTATCCTGGTATGTTTACGTCCCAGTCATGGTTCGTGTGTACCATGTTTCTGTGACTTCCACGATATCCAGATGTTCCTCCTCCATCAAGGCCACTAATTCAGGAAGTTTGTTACCCAGACTACGGGCATTGGTACTCACTGCTCTCCATTTTTGATAGCTTTACCTTCTGTAGCAGCATCCCCATTGACCTTTCTACCTTGGTGTTTTTTTTTGTTTGTTTTTTTGGTACCCTGTTTTGTAGGGGAGGCTGGGATTTTCCTGCTGCTTATCAGTGCCTCCCTTGACTAGTTTAAAAGCTTGCCAATGAAGCATTTAAACCGACTGCCCAAAGACTTGCTCCTTCCTGTACAGATGCAGACCATCCTGCCAGTATAGGCTGGTGTCCCTCAGTCCCCAATGAAGCCAAACCCTGTGCTCCACACCATTTTTTCAACCATTCGTTAAACTGCATGGTGCAAAGTACCGCCTCACCCATGCCACTCAACAGGCAGCACCTCTGAGAAGGATACTGTGTGTGCTACTAGTCTTAGGCCCCTCCCAACTCTCACAAAGTCCTTCTGCACTGCTCTAATCTCATGATGAGCCAAGTCATTTGTCCCTAGGTGGACAATGACGTCCAGCTCGAACTCCTGTGCAACTGTTCTCGTGATCCTAAGGATGCGCTTCCTGTCCTCAAGCCATGGCACCAGGCAGGCACTTTACTTCAGTTTTCCCTGCTCCTCCCAGTTCTATCCCCCTAATAATTGAGTCCCCCACCAGGAGTTGCTTCCTTTCCCTGTGGTGCCCTCTGCCTCTTTCCTGAGGGCCTCCCTTGTGACAGTTGTCTGCAACCTCTTTAGTCTCCTCTGTGGGTGCATCCATAGGGGAACTGTGCTCCCCCAGAATGGTGTATGGATTGTGGAGTGGAACAACTGACTGGTTACGCCTTTGTTCCACCACCTTTACCCTCCCTGAGCCCACTGTGGTCCAACTGCTGTACTTTCTTCGCGACCTCAGAGGTAGTGGTGGTGGCTCTGGTGCTCCCTGGATGGGGGAGGTTCCCTTACTACTGTCCAGTGCGGCCTGAAGGCGGGCAACTTCCTCCCTCAGGGCAGAGAGTTGTCTGCAAACAGGGCAGCATCTCAGCCTCCAGAAAGACTCCCGGAAGACTGCTGCCCCACAGTCATTACATTGCACTACTCCCCATATGTCCGTCTACCTTAGTTTTTTTTGTGTGTGTGTGTGTGTGTGTGTGTGTGTGTGTGTGTGTGTGTGTGTGTGTGATTGGTTTGTTATATAGAAATATATATATTATATAATGTGTATGCTTATGCTGTAAAATGTGTATGCTCGTGTTGTCAGTGCAGTGTGCTACAGAGGATATGACAGTGATATGCACCTTGCCCTCTTGAGGAAATGATGTCAGAACCCCAGGTATAAAGGAACTATTTCTAGGGGTGGGTGGGGTGAGGGTAGGGGTTTGGGCCTAAACTGTGCCCTCACGAAACAATCAGCTAAAAGCTCTGACCTACCACTGCGATGAGTGCCTTCCTGTCAGCAAGATGCCCTACACGACAATTTGACAGAGAAAATACCCTGCCCTTGTCCATGTACAATAGGGTGCTAGCTATTAAAATGAACACCCTACCCAGGCTTCTTTATTTGTTCCAGACAATACCGTTTGGTATCAGCGCAAGAGTTAATGAAGTGGCAGTCTCTGTTCTCTTCCTTTATTTGACAATACAAATGGCCATGGATTCGTTAAGACTTTTTAATCTTACCTAAACAAAGAGGCGGGTTGGCCCTCTCCTATCTTCCATACTACTGGGCCGCAGCCCAAATGAAACTGGCCGTACTGTGGGGGAACTCTAATTATGCAGCCCACTTGAAGACAATAGACCTGGCAAGACTTGTACCAATGCCTCTCCCTTCAGTACTATTTAACCCCCCACAGATGAACCAAATAAAAAGTTTAGTATCCCCTAAGACATGGGTGATTTTGGAGGGGTTGAGGAGGGGAACCTCGTTCAAGTTGGTTACATCACAGTTTTGGAAATACTGTTGGTGGGTTGCAAATCAGCAGTTTACCCCATCAAAAATAGATATATTGTACTAAGTTCACACTACCTGGGGCTTTTTTGCCCCATGTCAGCTGCTTCGAAACGCCACAATACTTTCTTTTCAGCAGGCCCAGCATCAATTTGGTTGAAGACCCTCTGACCAGTTAAGGTTTTTCAAATGAGGGATTATATTTCGAAACTCAAATACAGCAAACTGAGCTGCCTGTGATTGCCATCTGATCTTCAAGGGGTGGGGAAAAGGCTATTTCTTTACTTTATCAAGCCTTGATAGGAAGCAGATCTTATCATGCTGACCTCCTTAAATCTAAGTGGGAGAGGGATCCTAATACAAACTTTTCTGATAAACAGTGTCAAAAAGTTTGGCATGAAGTCTGGGCTACCACTCTTCCCCTCTATGGCGGGAATATTCCTGGAAAATTAGAGCTCAGTTTTTCCTGGTCCCAACTTTTCTTTCTAAATGGTCTCCAGGAACTTCGACTAGATGTTGGAGGGCATGTGGTTTGGATCTGGCTTCCCATGCACACATCTTTCTGCTTTGCCCAAAAATAGAATCTTATACGCGAGAGGTGGCCCAACACATGTCAAACATTTTTGGTCTTTCTGAAGACTTGCAACCTGCGCACTTAATGTTGGGCCTAGTACCACATTCAACACTTAAAGGTAAAGAGGCTCTTTAGTTGTGGGCTGTATAACAGATTGCGATGTTTAAAACTATTACGAGAAGACGGCTGAAACTGGATCCCCCAACCACAGCGGAATGGAAACAAGTAGTTTTGCATATACGAAACTTTGAGAGATTAACGTTTGATTTACAACAGAAGTCTACCTTGTCTGTTAACTGCTGGAAGCGTTGGGGAGCTCCACCAGAGCCTAATCCAGTCATCTTTAAATAAACAGGACTGACTCCTTTAGTTTACTGCTCCTAGTGTTTTCTTTCAAACACTCTTGGTAAAGATGATGATAATCTAAAGCCCGTTAATTAATTTGGGATGACTAACTTATAGAACTACTCCCTCCCCAATCCAATATATAAAGTAAAGAAATGGAATAAGTATATTTTAGGTGTTTGTTATAGGTAATGTATTCAACAGGAGACTGAGACTAAGGAACAAGGGTTAGTACTAACTGCACTAGTCTTAGATCCCTATGTAATACAGAGTCTATATAACTTGAAGAAATGTACTATTTGGCCCAGTATTGTGTTTTAAAATGTTGTTGATTTTCTTTTTATTGCTTTTTGAACTACTGTATTGTAACCCTGGATATATTCATCCTGGATAGTTTTCTTCTGAAACATTTAAAATGGATGTTTGTTTGTAATACCTTGATATTCAACAAACTGAATATAAAAAAGTAAGTTTATTTGTTTCAGCTGGAGATAGGTGGGTTTCCTGTATAAAGGGCTATTTGGGAATTTTCTTACACAGATGATCTAGAACCATCCTTTGCTTTATAAGTGTATTAAGGCCTTTGACATTTCAGGATACCCACTGTATTTTTTTTTTTACATCAATAATTTTATTGGTATATTATACAGGCACAGGAGTACACAGGTAACATATAAAGAAAAACAGCTGCATGTATAACACAATTTCTTCTTCTGGACTATTGCTGAACAGCAAACACCTAACAAGACTAAACCATCAGCAGAAAATACATCAGAAGGAATTTATAGATGGAGTTAATAAGCCCACTTATTTGTTCATAGTTTCCCACTGAGAATAAACCCGACTAAACAAAAACTATTTTCTGGTGAGATGCATTTGTTTGTCTTCCTTGTAAAACATAGGAAGAGCACCCTCAATAAAAAAGAATCAAGACGGGAAGGAAAGAGGAAAAGAAGGGTCTCCTTTGCTTCTACTAATAATAGGTCTTTTTTATTCAGTCACCTTTATTTAGCTAGGGTCCCTTCAGATCCCTCCACATTCTCCATCTCCCCCCTCGCCCCACCCACTCGCATGGGATAAATCTGGGGTAGTGAGCAATTTGGTGCATAACCCATCTGTGCCAATGGCAATCAAAGGCCTCTATCTGGTCCTTCAATCTGGCCAAAAAGACGTTCCAGGGCATAAATTTCCCTTACCAAGGCAGAAAAGGTCCTCCCAGTGGGTATGGTTTTCATGTGCCAGAGTTTAGTGATAGCCTTCTTGGCTGTGAGGACCAACAAGGTCATTTGTCTATAAGTAGCCCTGTCTACTCTAACCCCCTTCAGTGGGGTAGCTGTCAATATGTAAGTGGGGGTAAGATACTCTGGGCACCCATATATATCTCTATAATGTCTTGAGTAACTTCCGTTCAATAGGGGGTCAAAAATTGACATTCCGAGTACAGCTATTACAGAGAGACAGTGGGAAAAGGGCTGGAGGAATACTTGGAAGGTGATCTCCTCACCCTTGTGGAGGGAGTTTCTATGGAAACTGAGGACCAGATACTTCAGTGTACCCGTGATGGTCTCCAGGCAGCAATTGGGTACAACCTCACATTGCTGGAGACAGTGTGGGGAGACTAGAGCTACGCACACACACATCTTTGGTCCTGTTCAAGCCTTCAACAATTTTGAACACATACTGTATAACCAATTCCATAAAACAGATATTTCAGGTACAGGGTCAACTGGGCCTGGAGGTTCTTGTGCTGGGAGAGATCCCTGGGGAGGTTACGGGATGGGAAGCTGTCTACCTTTGGCAGGTATTGACTGTGGCTGCACTGAAAGCAATAACTAGAAAGTGGCTTCAGGCCTACCCTCTGACAAAACTGGAGTGGCTGGAGGTGGTTGCGCAGATACAACAGCTCGAGGAACTTACCTTTAAGCTTCAGCAGAGAACCTCAGCTCTCCAGAACCGGTGGACAGGATGGGTGATTTGGATGGGTCAAGATAACTAAAAATAGTTAGAGAATGGGATGGAATTTCCTTCCCCCCAGGTAAATCCCTGATGAGGATTCTCACCCCTCAAAGCCAGGCGAAGCTGGATGCCTGCGACAGGAGGGGGGGATCCGAGAATTACCTCTCATTTCTGAAGGAACACAGAAGGAGGATAATTATAGAGTAGCATATAACTAGTTGATACACTCATCAGTTCTGATTGATTGAAAAAAGGAAGCTTCTTTAAAGAGATTCAGACCTTAAAGTTTGGTTAGACCCGTTCACTGTTTTTAATTTTCTTTCATAAATATAATTAAGTTGTGGATATCAATATACCAGGACATGAGACTTCCTACACATGTTTGGCAAAGTGATTATAAATAACTTTTCAACCTAGACTGGAATTATTAGAGAAGAAGGCTAGTGTGGGAGGAAGTACTGTAATGGATTTAATGTCATGTCTATGTGGATTGTATCCATTTTGGTTGTCTAATGCGAGTATTTGTTTTGTCTTATGTAAAACAAGAAGTCTGATTTTGTGTAATGAAATTAATAAAGTATAAAAAAAAAAAAAACATTCGACATTCCCACAGAATATGGTTCTGATCAGCACTATCACAGCCACACTCCCTCCAGCATCACGCCAGGGAGTCACATGAAAATGTAGCTACAATGGCTGGAGTGCAGAAATATCAGTTACAAAGTTTCCATGCATATTCCTTCCAGTAAGAGGAGCTGGAGACCTTAAAATTCGGGAGAGAGGAGGCATTCCAGTTTATTACCGGAATGTCTACCCGTAGTTCCCTAGACCATACGAACATACGAAATTTGCCAGCAGATAAAGGCCTAGAGGTCTATCAAGTCTGCTCGAATGTGCAGCTAGCACCCCTTATTCTGCAGCTGCCCCTCCCTTCCACCCTTCCCCTTCATTAACCCTCCCCCTTGTCCTGTCCCATCCTCGTTTGAAGCAGTCCACTGTTCTACTGCATACCACTTCAGGAGGTATGCATTCCACCCAGCCACCACCCTCTCTGGAAAAGTGTCTCCTCATCTCCTTCCTGAACCTTCCTCGCCCAGTCTCATATCATGGCCCCTGTGTCCCTCCCTCCCTACTTTGAACAGCCCCTCTGTACTTGTCTTGTTTATTCCTTTCATGTATTTAAAGATTTCAATCATGTCACCCCTGTCTCTCCTCTCCTCCAGTGAGTA
This sequence comes from Neoceratodus forsteri, assembly GCA_016271365.2. Taxonomy (NCBI): domain Eukaryota; kingdom Metazoa; phylum Chordata; order Ceratodontiformes; family Ceratodontidae; genus Neoceratodus; species Neoceratodus forsteri. The sequence continues at coordinate 1,234,852,854 of CM028129.1, read as the reverse complement.
CATGTTTAACTCCTTCAACCTCCTCTCGTATGATAAGTACCCCAGCCCCTTGATTATCTTTGTCGCTCTGCTCTGCACCCCCTCCAGTAACTTAATGTCCCTCTTCAGATACGGACACCAGTATTGCACGCACCCTTATGGTTTCGCTCGAGTCCCCTAGGCATGCAGTGAGAGCTTTATATATAGAGCTGATCAAGTGGTCAGAGGGGGTCACAGAAATGTGGGATTGGATTAATGATACTATAAGGGATGGTTTCTCCGCAATGGATGAGACAGCCTCTTCAGAGGACTGTAGATATGATTTAATTTGGAGATATTTATGAAAAAATTTGTGTGGGGCAACTGGAAAGTGGCCTGTATATGCACAAAGGGGGTGAAGGCCGGTAAGGCTCACTAGTTGATGAACATATTTTAGCCCACATCATTTCCATTGTTCCAGGGCTTTATCTAACTTATTGGGAGGGAAGTAGACATCTGCTGAAAAATGCTACGAGGAGAGTTCTGGCGGGGTGAGGTATTTATTTAGCAGTGTTAGCCACTGACGAAAGAGCTTGGCAATATGTTGAGGGAACCTAGAGAGTGGCTGGCAATGTCCAAAACGATAAGCAGATAGATCAAACAAATCACTCCAATGGAGAGCAAACTGTTTCCCTTGAATTTCAAATTGGAGATTTAACCAGCATAATGGTGCTTAACTGGGATGCTAATACATATCTCTATAGATTAGGTAGGTTTAGACCTCCGTTCTCTCATGGGAACTGTAGGAGAGAATAGCGAATTCAAGGGGGATGGCCTCTCCAAATAAAACAGGAGATCATTCAGTCCCATGCTTGGAAATAGGTCTTTTTGGGCATAACAGGGAGAGTTTGTAGGAAGAATAGTATGCATGGAAATATATTCTGTTGAACAGTTTCAATCCGAGCTAGGAAACTTAACGGAGCCTGTGACCACTTGGTAATATCTTCCACCAGTTGCTGAGTTGTAGGTTCATAATTAAGCAACTCTGCATGGATTGAGTTCTTAGCTAGTTTCATCCCTAGGTAACGCACAGCTAATTTATGCCATTTGAAGGGGAACCTCTATTTCAGGGACATCGGGGGAGGAGGGTAGTTATACAGCAAGATCGCTGTTTTTTGACTGTTCACCCTGTACCCCGCCATTGATCCAAAAATTTTAAGTTGATCCCATACCTTCAGAATGGATTTTTCTGGGTGGGTTAAGAAAGTTAACAGGGTGTCATTTGCAAAGAAAAAAGGAGCTTTTATAGGATCTACCTCCTATGGGGATGCCCTCTATATCAGGATGGTTCCTTATTGCTTGGGAAAGAGGTTTGAGGTACAGGGCGAACAACAGGGGGGGATAATGGGCAACCCTGCCAAGTCCCCCAACCAAGCACGAGGGCCCCATCTAATTTTAAATAAGCTTGGGGAGCATCATATATATTTTGGAGTTGTGTTATAATCTCCTCTGGGAATCCAAAATGTAACAGGGTTTCCCAGAGAAACAGCCAGGAGACCCTGTCAAAAGCCTTTTCTGCATCAAGTCCCAGGAGGATATGGGGTATTTTTCTCTGGATGGCATGATCTACCAGCAGGTACGTTCGTCTAACAGCATCATGTGCCTGCCAATGCTTAATAAAGCCGATCAACCAAAAGCAAGAGTAGGGTTTCAAATCTATGGGCTAAAATACTCATATAGAGTTTGTAGTCCTACTTTAGCATGGATATTGGTCGATATGAGGCAGGGTTTTTAGTGTTTTTTGGGGGGTTTTGGTATAGCCGTCAGCACCGTGCATCTCTAGGATGGTGGGGTGGGGGTCAACTTCTTGTACTTCATGGTATACAGCTAGTAAAGTAAGTAAAAGGAGTTCTTTAAATTCTTTATAAAAAATTCTGACAGGTATCCATCAGGGCCAGGAGCCTTCACTGTTTTAGCCTTCTTAAGTACCAGGTCCAGTTCACTCCTAAATACTGGGGCCTCGAGCGCCTCCACCTGATCCAAAGTCAGTTTGGGTAAAGACAATGTCTGTAGATAAGCTTTTATTTGGTCAGTATGTAGAGAAGGGTCAGCTTTGTATAAAGTTTGGTAAAATTTAGACATTGCTTGTCTGATCATCTGCGGATGCACAAATAGTTTCCCCGTGCCGGATCAATGAAGCTAGTCACACATGCCTTACCTTTATGCATTAAAAATCTACGTGCTAGATTCCTGGCCCTTCTAGGCCCTCTTCAGGATAGGTATGTTTTGAATAAAACAACTGCTGTTCTGTCCTTTGATCTGTTAGCTTTTGAAGTTTTTGTTTCACCATTAATATTTGAAGCTGCACTGTCTGGTCCCCTGGGCATAAAAGAACTGCAGTGTCTGCAGCTCGGTCTAGAGTTCTTTAGGTGAGCCTCCCTTTCTTTTCGTTTTCTAGAGGAGTAAGCTATAACCGTGCCTCGGATGCCGGCCTTCAGGGTGCCCCAGAGCACTGCAGATGAGGTCTCTGACCTGGAGTCCTCTGCTAAAATTTGTGGTAGAGTCCTGAATCATCTGTCGGAACTCTGGATCCCTCATATGTCAAATTCAATCGCCAGAATATTGTCCCTCGGCTATTCCCTAGCTTAAATTTAGCATAGATCGGGGTGTGGTCAGATAGAAAGATCATGCCGTGCCATGCATCTTGAAGGGTTTCCAAATGCTCTGCTGTGGTGAATAAGTAGTCCAATCAAGATGCCACCCCCGCACTTGGGGTCATGTGTGTATAACCCCTGGCTGTTGGAAAGCAGTGACACCATGTGTCAACGATTCCTAAGGAGGGGATAGTCTGCCTCAAATTCTTCTGAAGTGGATTGGCTCTGTGAGTCATAAAAACAGAAACACTGAGTGCAGGATGAAGCGTGACTTTTAGATCCCCCCCATCAGCAACTGCCCCTGTAAAACTTCCAGTAAATGGGAGCTGCCAGTGTGACAGGGCGCATGTACAGTCTGCCCATTACGATGGCATATCGACCTTCAGGGTCTATGATATGGTCCTGGAGTTCAAAGGGAAACCCCCTGGGGATGAGAACAGCCATCCCTCTTCTCTTACCCGATGAATGCGAAGAAGCCACAACCACCAGGAAACCAAGGTTTTTCAACTGATTATGCTCCTCTGGGGACAAGCGAGTCTCCATGAAGAGGACAGTGTTTGGTTTGTCCCTGTGGATAAACTGTAACAATCTCAAGAGTTTAATGGGATTGTGAATCCCATTAATATTAAGCGAAATAACTAGCGATGGCTTATCCATAGTATAGTCAATAGCAGTCTATAATGATAACTACACCTCTCTTCCTCAGAGAAAATTAAAAAATTCCATAAGCGAACAAAATGTTAGAGAATGCTTCTTGAATTCCAAAAAAAAATGCAGGTTCTGTCTCTGCTGGCTTTAAGCTGTAACTGTACTCCTGTTTACACTTTAAAACATCTTTAACTACACTGCTAGAACATGCAGTGTAACAACTGGTATTAAAGTTATTAAAGAAACAACTAAAACAAATAAGAAAGTATGGAATGTGAGTAAGGTACTTAAAAACTGCCCACATAATCCCTAGAATATGTTCAAAACTCGATTGGAAACACAATAAATTATTTGTGAAGGGGATTAGTACGTATCTTTGCCACTGAACTTGGTAATTAGATATAATGCCATTACCAAACATCAAGTAATAGTAAAAACCAGTGCTGGTTAGAATTAACCAGTACCAGATAAATGGAACATGTGGTCACCCTTGAACAGCGATATCGGTTTGCCAACAGGGCAACAGACAACCTATAGAACAAATGAGTGTCAATTTCAGTCAAATAAGCTGACAATACAGTCTACGTAAAGGTTCGTTTTTGATTCATATACAAAAAGTAAAACATAATGACTTCCTAAGTAGGGAGAAATGTTGTATTCCTATTGTGTGCAGGTCTAAAGAAACTCATGAGGGGTATTGCCACGGTCGAGGTGTGAGCCCCCCTCACCTCCACTCAAAAGGTAAGTGGTGAAGAGATGTGCCAACTGTAGGGAGAGAATCACTACAAGGAGACCCACAACGAGCAGCCTGAGACTCTCCACCCCACGAGCCAGCACCTTGGTAGTACGTCTATTCACGGGGGATGCGCAGCATTAAATGTGTGCACAAGAAGTCAATGGTTTTCCTCGCGACACCCCAGGCCCAACTGATGTGGGAAATAATTGATGTTGGGTGGTCAAGGTGATAGTCTCGGGAGGATGCAGTGGGGCCTGCAACCAAAGGGTGCAGATCAAGGCTGCCGATGGCGAAGAGGCAGGCCCTCTGGAACCCAAGGACAATTCTTGAACGTGGACTGATGGTTGGGGAGTAGGAACAAACCGCCCTATATAGTTACCCTCTGGTGCAATACTGCCCGAGTTGTGCATGCAGCTGTCCCTCTCCCAATCAGCACCTGGAGCACTCTGAAACAGTTTTTCTTTTTTTATTGTACTCTCCCCCCACCCCCACCCCGTGAAGCATCAGGAGTGCCATGGGAAGCAGTCAATTATGTCCCTTAAGTTCTCCATGATGAAAAATAAAGAGAACCTTCCCCCTCCTCAGCCCCCTCCCGCATCCCCCAAGATCAACCTCATCAGTTCACTTCTGTCCTCCAGATAGCCAAGCATCAGTCCAGCACCTGAGCATGGTTTCCAACATTATTGCCGTGCAGGATCAAGTGGCCGATTCCCTTCAGAATATCTGTAACAATTCTTTGTTGTCCTGAAGTGCTGCTTGGCCTTGTTGCTGACGAGTCTGCTTATTCACCACTGGTTTCCACATGGTGCCCCTCAGCATTTGCTCCTTATTTCAAGTCGCTGACCCTCCCGGCAGAGAAACAGAGATACTCTTGCTGTTCAGAGCTTTGATTGCCACCTTCTGGGTCTCAAAGTGTTGGGGCCCATCTGGGAACGTGATGCCAAGTCAAGCTGGGTATGGAGTAAAGAATCGCCAACTGCTGCTGCTTTAGTGTGCGCAGATCAAGCATATTCCCGTCTCTTCACTGAGATTGCAGGCAAGTAGCATTGTTGAAATATTTACACTTTCCTTTATATTTGATTTCCTTCATGCGCCAGGCCCGCATTAGTAGCTGTTTAATTGCATAATTTAGGAATTTCATAACGATGGATCGAGGCCTCTGGTCTGGCAGCTGCGGCTTTGGTGTAACGGCCCGATGTGCATGTTCACTAACAAGTGGGAAGGAGGGGTCCAGTTGTAAGACATCTTGCAGGAGATCATCAAGAAAAGCGCACATATCTCCCCCTTCCTCCTCTTTAGGTATGCCATGTATGCACATATTGCATCTCCTCACCCTCTAGGTTGTCTGTTACCCTATTTTCAAGGTCAAATGTTGCTCTGAACAACCAAAAGGTGCTACAAATCAAGGAGAGCCAATCTGCTGCACCATGGGGGAGAAGACAGGATAGCAAATAAGGCAGTTTGTAGCACACAGCAGAAGCGAGTAAGCATCCAAACGATATCCCGCTAGGCATAGTATACATGGGAGAAAGGGAAGAGGGTTATTCCATGCTTGCGAAGAGAGTTAGCTAAGGGAATTGCCAGATAAGAAAACGGGGAAGAAAAAAAAGACTAGAAACCGCTTGGCTCAGGAGACTGATGCGGCTAGAGAAGAGTTACGGTAAGCAAGGGTTTCTAGGGTAGTGTTGTTATATGCATCCAAAAAGAGATGAGAAAGGGGGGGGGGTAGGAGGTCAAAGGGAGATTAAAGAAGAGAAGGAGAAGAGAGGTATGCGATATGAGAGATATTTATTTATTGTGATCTTGGATTAACACCTTTGAGAACAAGTTCATTACATAGGTTCCACGTCAGAGGGAAAAAACAATTGACAAAACAAACAGTTACAGGCAGGTGCTTAAACATTTCAAAATTTGACAATATATAAACCGTATAAACTACACATAATATGATAAACGTGGCATTGTACAGTGTATGCCATAGTACACAGTTGTAATAACAGAAGTTGGCAGATGAACAGAGTCAGACATAGAATCTAAAAAAAACACAAGAACAGACAGAAATTGGAAACACACAGTGCAGGACACTGCTGCTCTGGGGAAAGAGAAACATCAGCCCAAGAGGCCTTGTCAGGGTGGAATAAATTGGATAAGGGGAAAAAAATGTTATAGGAAACATAGGAACAGCCCAAGAGGCCTAGTTGAGGGAGGAGGTGGGGAGGGTGAAGTAAGGCGGGTAGGGTGGACGTACCTTAGTTGGGGTAAAGGGGAGGGAGTGGAGAGGGTATCAGGTAATGCAGGAAGTTAATGATCATCAGGAGGTAGGTGCTAGACCCCACAATAGGGCAGGTTATTGAAAGCTGTCACAGGTGGCATTTGCAACTAGCTGCTGTCTAAGCTCGCACCTGTGTGTCATTCGTGTGATTCCGGTGACGAGCCAGCAGGCTTTCTTCAGTGCTACTATGTTACGGTGAAGGGCTGTGTCTGTTGCTGACCATAAACTACTAGCCGTAGTCAACGAGCGATACCAACAAGCTTTGAATAGCTAGACTAAGGGCTTCTGGGGTCAGGCTATTCTTGTGCCTGTGTATCAGCCCAATGCGTGTATTGACAGCATTAGCAATATTATCTATATGATGGGCATATGACAGAGTGCCATCGATCGTAATCCCCAGATATTTAAAGCGCTGAACCAGATCCAAGGGCGAACCTACATAACTGGTGATAGAGAGGGGGTGAGTTCTATGCCTGTTTTTGGAGCTAGAGAACAGCATTGTTTTTATTTTTTATAGTTCATTATTAATTTGTGCTCGTTGAACCATCTTTCAACATTCGCGAAGTTACTCTTTAGCTTACACTTGAGAATCTTAGGGTCGGGATCACTGGTGAATAGGACAGCATCATCAGCATATAACAAGATATGACATTGGCAAGAGTAAGGGCGCTGGTTGAGGAAAATGCTAAATAAGAGAGGGGGAACCCAGGATGGACCCTTGAGGGACACCTGAGAGGACAGGTCTGCTATCAGAGTGGACGTTACCAATCTTAACCTGCTTTGAGCGACTATGTAGGTAACTTTTTGAACCAAGTCACTGTATCAGAGAAAAGTCCAATGGTGGTAAGCTGTTTGACCAAGAGGGCATGATTTACTGTGTCGAACGCTTTTGTCAAGTCGATGAAAGCAGCGCCAACAAAGAGACCTTGATCTAAGGAGTTGTGAATGTATCCCGTAAACTCTAGCAAGGCAGTAGTGATGCTGTGACATTTTCTAAACCTATGTTGCTGCGGGCATTGAAGTTGATGTTTTTCCAATATTCTACAAGTTGGTCTGACACAACCCTTTCAAGGTCTTTCGAGAGCGGAGGGAGAATGGAAATTGGTCTATCGTTCATATTTAAGGCACGATCACCACTCTTATGAATAGGTGTTACAAGAGAGTCAAGAATGTTTCATACAGGCTGTCAGTCCTGTTGCGCAAGGAGGTATGCATAGTGAAGGACTGATACCATGGCACAGAGATGAGAAAAGGGGGAAAAAGTAAACACGTGCACCGCTGCAGCGAGCACAAACTGCTGTGACATGCATGTTACATCTAGCAGTGATTTGTTGTGGCTCACTTGAATACTACCCAGTCCCCAATTTATAATAATGAAAGCAAAGCCAGGAAAATTACTGCAGTGGGCCCATGCAAGAAGATAACATGCCAGGCTCACCAAATAACCATCAGACCGTGAAGGGAAGCCAGCAATATTACCACTCCCTGTTCACAGCCAGAGTATGAGAGTTTTACAAGGAAATACTGCAAAATCGCCACTTATCGTGGTGCAGTCACAGGTTGCACGTTCAAGCTTATCCCCATAGTCTAAGGGACAGTGCGAGGAGGGAGGGAGGGAACATAGGCGGATATCCCAAAGAAGGGTGTCCACTGGAGCAACCCACATATTATCAACCATGCCTAGTCAGACCGCAATATTTAGCTGGCCTACACCGAGAGAGGGGGGAGTGCCGAGGGTATACCTCGAAGGCAACCTGCTGCATAACAATCCATGGCTAGTCATGCAGTACTAAATTCAAAAGAGGGGAAGGACAAACTCACAGATACCAGCTACGTATGCCGTACATATGCAGCAGCAACACAATATGAGAACTTGTGTAAAAGGATATCAGAGTCGTGGGAGAAAAGTCCATAGTTAGCCAGTCTGTGAAAATTGAATGTTCTTGGCAGCATTAGGCACTGACTGTCCGAAGTCTGCATCTATGGTCCAGTATGCCCAAGATCCAGTGCCGTCCTGTCTCTCTGTACTAGAATTCACCATCATGTCCTTAGAGGGAGTTATCAGGAGAGTGTTTTTCGCACATGAAGCTTAGTGTGGGCCAGGGTGCTTAGCTCAGACTCTAATGGAGGGCCGGCACCTATTAGTATAAGCCCTAGAGTCCTTGCTGTTATCGCGTTGAGGGGTCCCAGGTGGCCGTTGGTTCTGTCTCTGGCAGTTCCTCCCATGTCGGTCGGCCCAATTGGCTTCTACAAGTTACCAGTCTATAGCCTGGATATCCGAGTCCATCTTGCCAGGGGTCCTTTGCCAGCTTGTGGATAAGAGGTTTGACGAGAGCTGGGTACTGGTTGTTTGAATGCGTTAGGTCAGTGCTGCTGCATAAAGTTTGAAGCTTCCTGGATGTCACTGAAAGGGTGCCCTGCCCCATTAAGGGAGGGGAGAGAGTTTGGCATGGTATGACATTCTGTAGGGGACACCCTGCAGATTCAGTGCTCACTTTAGTGGCAGATACTCCTTTCTTTTTTGAGACAGCTTGGTGAAGTAGTCGGGGAATATATGTATTCTGTGCCCCTGCCATACCAATGGACCCTAGTCTCTCGCCAACTCCAAAATCCAACCCAGTCAGGATAGCACAGGAGTTTAATTATGAAGGGTCTAGGGTGGCCGTCAGGTTTACGAGGGGGGCCCAAGGAGTGGTGTGCCCTTGATTTCAAGAGAGGCATGCCAGTGATGACGCAGTAACTGTGGGAGCTTCTTTTGTAAAAAGCCAACTGGGTCCTTGCACTCAGATCCCTCCAGGATGCCAACAATCCAGAGGTTATTTCTGCATCTCCTGTTTTCAGCATCTTCAGCTCTAGACCACAGTAAAGATACCATACACTCCAACTCTTGAATTTGGGCTTCCTGCCTTGTGTCCTTGTCGTCTATGTATGAAAGGAAGGTCTCCATGTCCCGGGATTGCTGTTGAAGCTTCTGGACCTTTTCTTCTGATGTGGCTACTGAGGATTTTAAAGAAGCGATTTCTTTTAGGACTTGCTGAAGGAGCTCTTTTATTTCTAGGGTATCCATGCAGGGATGTCTAGTTGGCATGCTTTCTGCCATGGTGACTAGAAGGCTGGACCACCACTGCCACTAATAACCACACAGTTTCTCCTTCAGGGCAAGTATTTTGTTCGGGAGCCGCCAAAATTTATTAGAAGAACTTGTCTCACAACAAAAGAAAGCTGCACAGGTGATATTGGTCAGTAAAAGTCAGAATTTAATAAAAAAAATTTAGCCCAGGGACTCAAGAGTGAACAGCTTAAGCCTGCATACTGGACCGCGGCTCACGCACGCTCCATCCACCACCTCAGCTGCCTTGCTAAACCACTGTCTCTGCAAAAACAGACGACTTTCCCACCTGTTAGCCTGCACTCATAACCCCATGTTCTAGATCTGCTACACCTGTTGAATAGCTCCTCACAGTTCACCTTGTTCATTCCTTTCAGGAACCTAAAGGTCTGTATCATATCACTCCTCTCCCTTCTGGTCTCCAGTGAGTACATATTCAGTGCCCTAAGCAGATCCTCATAGGATCTGTCCTGCAGGTTCTGAAACTTGTTGGTTACTCTGTGCTGCATCATCTCTAGCCTGTCACTGTCTTTACTTAAGAGGGAACTCCAGAACTGTGTGTAATACTTCAGGTGCGGCCTCACCAGTGATATATGGAGAGTATATATATCACTGGTGAGATATTGTTGATGAGGGACCTGAATATGCCAGATGTTAACTGGAGCACCTTTGCTGCAGCCACATCCAAGAGCAGGGTCATTCTTGATACCCTACAGGGGGCATGCCTCAGACAGCTAGTGTTGAAACCCACTCAGGAGGGAGCAATCTTAGACCTGGTACTCTCAAATGGAGACAGACAAAGGGTCTCAGATTTAGAAGTGGGTAGCCATCTGGGAACAAGTAACCACCGAACAGTGTGGTTCACGATAAACACAGCTGCAGAGTCAAGCCCTAAAAAAGTGAGGGCACTGGACTTTAGGAGGGCTGACTTTGTCAAAATGGGAGAGTGCCTCAGAAAAGCACTAGCAAACAGGCAAGAAGGAGGGGTGGAGGAACAATGATAGAAACTTTCAAGTACCTCAAGGGAATCAACAAAGTCCAAGAGGGTAGCATCTTTCAGAAAAAGAGATGTGCAAGAACAAGGGGACGCAATTTGAAGATGGGGGACGGCTCAGGGACAATATGAGGAAGTGTTTTTTCACAGAGAGGGTGGTGGACGCATAGAACGGCCTTCCTGAGGACGTTATGGGGTCAAAAACAGTGGGGGGAATTCAAGAATGCATGAGACAAACATAAGGCAATTCTGGTGGGGGTAGGAAGAAGTAAGCTATTGGTTAACTAGGATCTGCAGCTTATCCAATACTTAGGGAAATGGGCAGACTAGGTGGGCCAAGCAGTCCTTATCTGCCGTTAAAGTCCAAGTTTCTATGTATATATGGGGTACCAGAGTGGTACAGGCAGACTTACTTGAAGAGGGAGGATAAGCAGCATAGACAGTGTGCCGTGCGCTAGGGGGAATACCCTGCGCTGCTGAACTGTGGGAGGAGGGAAAACCAGGAAAATCCTGGTCAACAGCAGGAACAAGTTGCCACCTTGCAGGCTCCGCACCATCTACCAGAATCCTGCCTCCACAATGGCTTTGGTCACCAGAGGATGGACTACGTCACTTGCCTCACCACAGAGACTTTTGGAAGCAAGGGTAATTCCTGGGGAAGACAGGTGATGGGGCTGGGGGGGGTGACAAGCTGAAGGAAGCAGCTGATTGGCACAGGAGATAAACAGAGTGGGTTTATTTCCAATGAAAAATGTTATATCTGTTATGTAACATCATACATCTTGGGTATGTATAGAATCCTTATTACACACACCATTCTATGCATTATGCTATATTTATATTCACATGGGTGCAGTGTGCTTACAGCATATACATGTTTTTTTCCCCTTCTACAGGGATTTTTCTCCTGTCTATGCAGTCTGGTCAGGGATATACTGTGGTCCCAGGGACATACCCCAATCAGGCCTGCGTCCCTGTTTCCCTTTCCTTACACTGTGGGTGGGTCTCCTGGAGGCCCACCTCCGAGGCACTCTACTGTGTGGCTAGTATCCAGTGTCAGCAGGCACTAGGACCAAGGGGAACACAGGGCCCAGAGTATCATTTAAATAGCCATGTTTGTTTTTCCCATTTATTATACCCTCCTACCTCCCCCAAAGGGAGCGCGCAGCCTATGTTGGCTTCACACAAATGCAAAAGAAGCAAGCTCCCTGACCCAGCCACAGGGGTCACTGTGGCACCAAAGCTTGCTGTCAAGCCACTCGGGCTAAGACTCACTGTCATACAGCAGCTACCTCAGCCTGGCCTGTGTCCCAACATGGTGATTTGGGTCTGCCTGCACAGCAGTGTGAACCACTGCTGCTGGGTCACCAAGGCGACCATACATACATATGGGTTCTTTTTTCTCTCTCTCTCTCTCTCTCTTCTGTTTGTTTGAGTTTCACATATATGACCAGCCTACTCTTGTGACTATAAATCATGCTGAAATAAACAGGCACCATGAAACCTTCTCACACAATTAGACTGCTGGAATTTTAAACTTGTTTTATAAATGGCCTGGGTGAGCCTACCCACAGTAGCCAATGGCTAATGAAAATCAAATATTTATTATTTATTTACTGAATTTTGATGACCGGGTAAGCCCACTGGGCCCCGAAGGTCCCTTTTTCAGGGGCGACCCGGGAATAACAGTACAAGAGATAATAAACAGTAGAAAACATATGGAGGTACAGGTTATCATGGGTATACAGTATTCGGCTGTTTACACATAGCAGACATTACATAGGTTTGGTATATCTGATTGGTCAGTGTTGTTCATTACATCATCCATTGACCGAGACATTAGTGAGACAGTACTGTAGATACCTTAGGTGACATAGTTTAAGGATATACAGTATTCGGCTGTTTACACATAGTTATATAGGTTTGATATATCTGAATGGTCAGTGTTGTTCATTACATAATCCATTGACAGAGACATTATTGAGACAGTACTGTAGATTCCCTAGGAACATAGTTCAAGAGCATTAATAGGTTCAGATTGGGGAAGGAGAGAGTTAGTGCAACATTGTTAGGGGCTAAAGATTATAATTAGGTGAGCAGGCTGTAGAGGTCACTGCAGTAGTGTCAAGAGCAGAGGCACTGGCATATGCTTGTTGATAGAAAATGGGTCTTGAGTCTTGTGCGGAAACACGGCAATGATGGGGTGTCTCGTATCTCCAAAGGGAGGTTATTCCACAAGGAAGGGGCAGTATGAGAGAAAGATTTTTGTCTTGCCTTAGTCCTGACCTTGGGGACCTCTATTAGCGTGTGGCCCGAGGATCTAAGGCTGCGCTGGTTTATTTTTACTGTGACCCAAGACTCGGGAGCGGAGCAGTTAGTTATCTTCTTCGCCAGGCAGAGTACAGGGTAACTGAGGCGAGATTCGAAAGATGGCCAGTTAAGCTTTTGCCAACGCCCTGCACTGGTGGCTCCTGGAGTGGGATAAGGTGGCAAAGCGGGCCACCTTGTTGTATAGGGTTTGTAGTTTACCAAACTCCAGTTTTGCGATACCCTGAATGACCGGGGCAGCATATGTTAGAGTTGGAAGTAGGACACTAGTTGCAATAGCAGTCCTAGCTTCTGGGGTCAGCAGTTCCTTGAGCTGATACAGTAATCCGAGTTTTGTATGGATTACTCTCGTGACTTGGTCCACATGTTGTTTGAACGTGAGGCCTTGGTCAATGGTAAGGCCAAGGTACTTTGTCGAAGAGACTACTTCGAGCTTGTTACCCTCAAGGGACGAGAGTTGGAGTAGATGTGTTCTATCTAGTCCAAGGGCTCTTGGTCCTAACAGCATGGCTTTGGTTTTGCTGGTGTTAAGAACCATGTTATTCTTGATAAGCCACTTCTCCATGATGTGAATATCCTTTTGGAGAGAGGTACTAAGGTCATCCAAGTAGACTGAGGTTTTGTAGATGACGGCATCATCAGCATATTGGATTGCATTGCTACTTCCGCAATGATTGCGCAGTTCATTTACGTACAGCGAGAACATTAGTGGCCCAAGTATAGATCCCTGGGGTACACCGTCCTTTAGGGACAGTGGTTTGGAGAGTGTCTCCTGCCACCTGACCCTCTGTGAGCAACCAGAGAGACAGAAGCCAACCCATTTGAGGGCGTGGGCATCGAGGCCTATGTCGTGGAGTTTTTGGAGTAATAATCCATGATCCACCTGGTCAAAGGCCTTAAAGAGGTCTATAAAAACTGCCCCTGTAATGGAACCAGAGTCTAGGTTTCTGAGTACGTCTGTAGAGAATTTGGTTAGGGCAGTGTCTGTCCCGTGTTTGACTCTAAAGCCATGTTGGGATGGGGACAGCAGCAAGTGTGCCTCCAGGTATTCCTTAAGTTAGGCATAGACGAGCTTCTCCTGGATTTTAGCCAGGGCACACAGCAGGGAGATAGGCCTGTAGTTCTCAGGTTCTACAGGCCCACATTTATGAATCGGGACCACATGCGCCTGCTTCCACAACTCCAGGACAGATCCTTCAAGTAATGACCTATTGATCAGCCAGGTGAGTGGTAGCGCAAGAACCGTGGCCCCATCTTTTAGCAACCTGGCTTTGAGTCCGTCCGGGCCTCCTGAACCTCTTGTTTTAAGGGTATTTAAAGTGGCCAGGACCTCTTTGACCTTAACCAGCCTTAAATGGAAGGGTGGGCAGTCGGGGGTAGAGGGATCCAACGAAGCAGACTGGTAGTTGGGTACCGATAACCCTGCCTGATGTTTATCAGGGTTTATGAAGTAGGAATTGAGGGTCTCAGCGATTAGTGAGGCGTCGTGTAGTACCTGTCCATGAGCCGTGATAGGGCCCGTGACCGTCATTGTATTCCCCCCAAAAAATGGCAAAAAAAAAAGTGGCTAATAAAAATTACTAATATACTGAATTTTGTATCACATATATTGCCATTTATAGCAGGTGTCTAAACTATTTTTCCCCACAACCGCTCACCCAGACTGTAATACAGTGCTCTGTTCTAATTTGACATTCCCTGTATTACTGCATTCTGTATCATTTGTTTAAAGGGGTTATACTCGTTAAATATTTTGAGGCATGTTTTGAATGCAAGACACTGTACGAAAATAAACTTTGTTGCATTGGATTAGTGACCTCAGTGCTGGAACTGCTCCCCAGTTGGCCAGGAGATGCAGGTGAATAGCTGATTTCTCAACTGGCACTTAGGCTTGGCTCTGCATCAGCCATGAGAACATTGGGCAGCTCCAACCTTCCGTGCCTAGAGTCAGAGCACATCACCTCCCCCATAACAGCATCTGAGTTTGACCTCCAGCCAGCCAGAGGAGGAGGCCCCAGCCGGGAACTTGCTTATTTAAAACTGAAAACTAGTAACTGGCTGGGGCACACTGAGCCAAAGCTCGTTTTCTGGCATGAACCTAGGAATCTCCAAAGCTAACAGCAATCAACACACAGAACCCGGGGTGACTTCAGGATTGTGTTAATCTGCTATTACATTTTGTCAACCGACTCATGATCTTTCCCAGAAAAAAACAAACAAAAAATAACTGTAACATGGTCCTTAGGCAGGAAGCCCTACAGTTGGCTGACCCAAGGCAGTACCGGCAACTACTTTGCTACATACAACAACTGGATCTGCTAGTGGATGCACCATTGTGCAGCACCAGCACAGTATTTCTTACTATCATTTGCTGGGAATATCGCTCCGACGGATTTTTGCATATTGAAGTTTCTGTAAAAATAAAATACTAGATGGGTGGAGCGCTTCCTCAGTTATTCTGCCTCCACACAGGCCTCTTAACTACCAACCTGTACACCATCATTTGCACCACACCACACCACTGCCTAATTTGAGTGCCTTTAAATATCTAGCAACATCCTTTACAATGACAGTAAATCACTATGTGGCTGCAAGCTCAGTGCCTCCTCTAAGGGCTTCCGGTTTCAAGTTATAATTCACCTTTAGCCTCATTTAATTTCAGTATGAACAGTACTTTTTAACAGACACAGCAAAATGTACTCAGATTTATAATGCCACTGGGACTATCTGCAGACTTAAAACTATTACAACTGGACTCGCATACTCTGCAAAACATATTTACTCTAATACTGCAGTTTGATTGAATCACTGATTTATTACCATTAACACAGTAAATGTTTGTGCTCGATTGTTCCCAAGCTAATCTAATATTCTGTTACCGTACACTACACTTGTTACTTTATTCTGTATAGTACATTGCCATGTGTCACTTTTTGTTTACTGTATTCCTTTTACCACCTTGTAATCCTCCCCTCGCCCACCGGTCCAACCTGGAAACGTGCTCCAGCTCAGTTTTTACCTCTCCTTGCCAACAAATTACAACAAACCGTTTACCAGATTCACCAACAGCAAAAGCCATATTAGAGTGAAGTTGTTTCACTATCCATTCCATGAACAACCTGCCATGCAAACTATCTCTAATTCTCTCCAGATGAAAGAAGTGTACATGTCCAAAAAACACAAACAGTATTATTACATAATTTAAAGCAGAAGTTCATCATAACAGTACAGGGAAAAAAAAAAAAGCACTTTTTTTTTTTGATTAGTTGTTCCCTTATTACATCATAGTGCTGTAAGTTAAAAATAACCTAGCTGTCTAGCAAGGAAATTAAAAGCCTGAAAAATAAGAAAACAAATTACATCTCCAAACCATGAATGCCTTTAGCAAACTGCATGTGACAAAAACAGCAATTCAAGAACAGAATATACCGAGAAAAAACGTTCTCAAAAGGTGCCCAGCCATAACACGTGCACACACACAAGGGGTAGGGCAACCCTTACAAAGCATACGCAACCCAAACTGTGGGCAAAACATTCTTTTTTATTCTTTGTAAACTTTAGAATGCTTAATGTCCCCCTGCACCCAACTGCCCAGCATCAACCAACTGCTCCATCTAGCCCAGTCACCCACTTTTTCCGGGACTTACCTCCACACCATATTCCCCCACTGATGACCACCCTCCTTCCCAGGAAGGGCTACCAGACGTCAGAGGCTAGGAACCCCCCATCCCAGGCAGAGTTTAGGCTTGGTCCTGGTTGGTGGTGCAGGACCGGTGGCAAGCAGCATCCTGCGCAGTCAGGGGCTTTTCACTTGTTTTTCCAGTTCCACAGTCCACGGATGTTAGGAGCCTTTCTGACTGATGCACTGAAGTGTGCAGAGCGTACAACATGCATCAAAGCACCAACGTTCCCCCTCCCTCGACTGTCGATTCCAGCTTGCACTACCACCTGTGGTCACGCAGGTAGGAGTGTTAAGTCTGAGCCCCCCCGTAAGTGGGGAGCATCTGCCTGGACGCTCAACCATCCTCCCCCAGCTGGCCTGCCTATAACCCAGGCTCATTCCTGAACTCGGGTAGCTGGCATTGCGAGCAGTAGCGCTACTGCTCTCCTGATTTCTCCTTAAAGCAGCAGTGCTGTTAGAGGTAACAAATGCCATCCTATTTTTTTGATTTTATTTTATTATTATTACTAATAATGAATTTTTGGTAAAACCATCAATATATCCATTTCTGTTATCATTCTACTTCACTCTTGAATTGAGATATGGGGTTTTAAAGTTTTCAAAAGTCCTTGCTCTCTAGCCATGCCCACTATGAATAAATTAAACATTCCGGAGTGCTGCTGTGCTGTTTACCATCAGAAATGGGTGCTAGCACCCTCCTACTGTATCAACAGTATAAATCCAGCCTGTAAAGTCAGACGAAACACAGTTGCCCGATGGGCTAAGTTTTCCTGTGGCAGAGGTTTTTTTTATGTTTCGGGGGGCTTTGCCCCTGCACCCCCTTAATTTATATCACTAACTCTGCCACGGGCAAACTTCGCCCTTCAGGCAATTGTGTTTCGTGCACACGGTGTCGGGATCCTGAAACTCTGGAAGCAGAGTTTCAGGAAAACACAATACTACTCTAAAAACTGCTCATGGGGTAATAAAAGCTGTTTTAAAAGCATGTAGAGAAATAAAATTTATTGATGATAAAGCTAATTATGTCAAAATACTGCTGCTTTAACAAACAAGCATTCAATGCCGAACGATTCCTTGCATGGTATGTCAGGGTGATACATGCGCCTTGAAAAAAAAAAAAAAAAAAATAGCTAGAACTACTCAGCGATTTACGTCTACATGACGTGTGGATGGGATTTTTCCCCATAGAAGTGGTTAGCAGTTATTTCCCCTGTATACCTTTTCCTTGTTTACACAATTGTGATTAAAACTAACAGTAGCTATCCAAATACATAAAATAAATGACGTGTAAGCAAAGCCTTTACATGTGTACCCTTTCATTAACACCGGACAGCTATTTTTAAAAGTCAACACAGAACTGGGGGCTCACCTATACAGTGGGCTAATCAAGGTGCACATACCTGGGAGCGTGTCATACTACAGCAGCGCAAGGTTCCTGCAAGCTGTTTTATTATTCTACTAATAAATGACTTCAATCCCAAAGCAATGCCTTTATTTGTGTACCCTTTCATTCATAAAAGAACACAGCTAGTTCACCCACAATCATAGGATTAAAACTTCATGCATAAGCACAGAAAGGAGAGATACAGCTCACCTAATCCAAAGAAGCATTCTCATTAGGAACGTAGCGCAAACAGGCAAAAGTCAAATTCCAACACGCTACACATCCGTGGTTCGATTCCAACCTTGTGTACTTCACCCCATGAGTGTACCAGCATCTTGCAGCTAGTGTTAACTAGGAGCAACAGAAAAACTTTTAGCCATTGTTTTCAAGAGGTAGTGCTTGCATGATCAGCCATCTCTTCCGGGTGGAGTTCACGTGCTGAAGCTTCTATGGGTTAGGTGAGCTGTATCTCTCCTTTCAGTGCTTATGCATGAAGTTTTAATGCCGTGATTGTGTGGAAGCTAGCCATGTTCTTTTATGATGCACGGCGTGGCGCTGCGCCACACATTGAAAACTGAGCCCAATGTTTTCGTGGTTACCTCACTGCAATGGAAGATTCCACAATTTGTTTTCATGCTGCTGAAAAACAAAGGGCACACAGCTGAGGGAGAGAGTGAAGAAGGAGCTGACTCTTTAAATGCATAATGTCCCATGTGACGCCATTTTTAACCACACTTCCCAGGACAGTCACTTTCAGCGACCTGTGCACAACATAAAGTACAAGTTTTTATTTAGACCTGGATGTCACTGGGCTGAGTGGTAGGAGTCTGGCAGCAGTTTATAAACAAGGGCAAAATCATCAGCACAGCTCCTGACCCGCCCCATCAAATTAACAAAATTTTACTGGTTACTCCAGACCTCATTGTCATCTCCCTCCATTTCAGCTTCAGCATCCCTTATATTAAACTGTCTCTTGAGTTTTTGCATTAATTTCGCTTCATAAGCTACATCTGCAAATTGATCAGTGATCAGTTTTGCACCATAGAAATAAGCCCTTCTAACTGGAAGGGCAGCAGTGACGAGGGCACGGTACTGAGCATGTATGTGTGCTAGGCAGCATGGAGGTAGCTACCCTGCATCATTGTCCGAGCGCTGGGGTTTCCATTCCACTGAATGTAACTGATTTTGGCTTACTTTTTTTTTTTCATGAGACCAGTCACCCGGTATTTGGAAATTACTGTATGTTGTAAGTTTAAGAGAGACACACTCTGGCCCCTAATCATTTTCATCATGTATGCTAGTTAACAGTCCCAAGTGGGGCTATTCCTTTCTTTCAGTTGCACAAATGGAAATAGCAGTTAGTATTAAAAACAAATTTACTGGCAGGGCTCATGTGAAGACCTTGGGTCAGATTATTTTCCTGGCATAGCATTATCTTTCTTCACAACTGGACCGACCATTTTGGACACCCACTGCTGCAGCAATGTGACTGACCTTGTGGGCGAATAGATACCCTTCTGTTCCTGTTATAAAGAAAAGGAGATTCTATTTTTACAGCCAGCTTCTCCAACTTACCAGTTCCCTGCAGACACATAAGTGTGGTTTTGTGCTCTTGGAGGTAAAGAAACAGAAAGAGATTTGGAAAAGAGAGAGGAAAACAAACATAATATGAGTTGCTCCACAAAAAATAAAACACTTCATCAGTAATTCAAGGCATATAATAGAACTCAAACATGCATACCCGAAACAAGTGGAGAACTCTAGCACTGATTAGCACAGGGACAGGGCAGGGTAAGTAGGAAAAAACAAAATACTGACAGTGCCCTGTCAGATGCAAGAAAGTCATAAGAAAAAATTACTCACCTTAGTAATGTTGTTTCTTCTAATGGAGTCTTGCTATATTATGACAATTGCAGTTTGTCCCACCATTAGAACTGCTCCGGAGGTGAAAGAGTTAACTCCATTCTATGAATGGAACTTAAGAGCACGAGCTCTAAAGAGAAGCTCTGTCTGTGTAGTTTCAAACCTGAACTGTCAGATCTTTATGAGCAAAAACTCACTAAGGTCTGTGTGGAAGCTGTAACCTACACTAGCCAACTGGCTACCTAAATATTAACACCTTTTGCTGGTCCCAACACAAAAGACTCAAGTCAGGGGACCAGAACTAATAGTATAATTTAACAATATGAGAGAAATATAAGGAAAAAATGTAAAACGCCACACCTCCAAACCCCAAGAAGGGGAGAAAACACATAAAAAGGGCATAAAATAGTGCCCACACTAGGCTGCCACCCCATACCCAAGTAGAAGTTCTGAGAGGGGCAGGTGGGGGAGGTCATAATATAGCAAGACTCCATTAGAAGAAACAACATTACTAAGGTGAGTAATTTTTCTTCAAACAACATGAAGTCTTGCTATATTATGACAATTGCAGACTACAGCAGTACCTCCATGGAGGAGGGACAGAACCTACTTAGGGAATAGGGCTCTGAAGCAAGCTGTGCTAAACCGAGCATCTCTCCTGGCCTGACATCCAGGGAGTAATGCTTGGTGAAAGTGTGTACCGTTTTCCAAGTAGCAGCTTGACATATCTCCAATATAGGGATGTCTCTGGCAGCAGCTAGAGACGCGGCTGTACCTCTGGTAGAATGAGCCCTCAAGCCAGAGGGGATCTCTGCCCAGTTTCTGATAACAAAATTGGATACAGAGACAATCCACCTGGCAACTGATCTCTTAGTGGCAGGTTTCCTTTCCCAACCTCACCATAAGTGAGAAAAGTTGGAGGATTCGAACCAGTGACCCTTTGTGCGTTCTATATAGTAACTAAGGGCCCTCTTAACGTCCAAACTGTGCAATCTCCTCTCACCAGAAGAGGAATGTTCAGTGAAAAACACTGGGAGGGAGATAGATTGGTTAAGATGGAAATCTGAAACCACCTTAGGCAAAAACTTCCTGTTAGTCCTGAGGACTACCTTACCTTATCCCTGTGGAAAGAAATAAAGTCAGTTTCTACTGACAAGGCTTGCAACTCACTTATGCGTCTAACAGAAGTGATAGCCACTAGGAAAACAGTTTTCCAAGTTAGATACTTAAGCTCTGCAGAAAACAGAGGTTCAAAAGGGGGTTGCATTAACTGAGCAATGCAAACATTAAGGTCCCAGGCAGGGGCCGGATCCCGAAAAGGTGGATTAGTATGAAGTAATCCCTTAAAAACTTGAAAACACAGGGTGAGCGGAAAGAGAGGATGGCTTTCCTGCAGAAACAAAAGCAGAGACAGCTGCCAAATGAACTCTCAGGGTAGCTGGTCTCAGGCCCAAAGAATTAAGATGGACCATGTAATCTAACACAATGGGCAAATCAGCAGATTCTGGGGAAATATGTTTCCCAGAACACCAAATGGAGAACCTTTTCCACTTAGAATTATAAGTAGCCCTAGTGGAAGGCTTCCTAGAAGCCTTTAGGATTTCAAGAACACCCTGAGAGCGGTGTAGGTCAGCAAATTCTAACTCCTCAAGAGCCAGGCCTTGAGGTTGAGGGATCTGAGGTTCGGATACCAAACTCTCCCCTGGGCACAGGTTAATAGGTTGTGATTCCTGGGGAGACACAGGGGAAGATGGACTGTCAGGGACAGAAGGAGTGGGTACCAGGGCTGCCTGGCCCAATCTGGGGGCAATCAGAATCACCCTGCAAGGCTGGGATCTGATTTTTACTAACACCTTGAATAGGAGAGGAAAGGGGGGGAAGCATAAAGAAACTTCCTTCCCAATCCAGGAGAAGGGCATCCAGGGGACTGAGCCCAACACTGGGGGTCTGCAACAGAACAGTGGAAGTTGGTGATTGTGTGGGGCTGCAAAAATATCTATCTGAGGGGTGCCCCATCTGGCAAAGACTATCCCCAGTACTTGAGGATCCAGAAACCATTCGTGATGGCCCTGAGAAATCCTGCTGAGGGCATCTGCTAGGACATTGTCCTTTCCTGGAAGGTGAACTGCTATGAGTGAAGTGTTCAGGGAATAGGCCAGAGACCACAACTTCATTGCCTCGGTGCACAAGGCCGAAGACAGAGTGCCCCCCCTGCTTGTTGATGTACCACATTGTTGTGGTATTGTCTGTTCTGACTTGTACCACTTTGTTCTGGACAGAAGCAGAAAACGCTGAAGTGCTAAAAAGACAGCTCTGAGTTCCAGCAAATTGATGTGGAGCAGAGATTCCTGGGGGGACCACACTCCCTGAGTGGAGAGATCGCCCATGTGGGCTCCCCACCCCAGGAGGGAAGCATCCGTAGTGAGGGTCAAAGTGTGAGAAAGGGGAATGAAGGGGACCCCCAGTCTTAAATTGCTCTGATCCTGCCACCACTGGAGGGCCTGGATCAAGGTTCGGGTCACTGGGACCAACTTGGAAAGGGGGTCTCTTCTCTGAGACCAATAGGCTCTGAAGTGAAACTGAATGTCTCTCATCTGAAATCTTGCTCCCTGCACTACAGCTGTGGACGCAGCCATGTGCCCCAGGAGCTGCAAAAAGTGTCTTGCTGGTCGAGAGACCTGCAGAGTGAAGGAGGAGGCCAGAGCCACCAAGTTCCTTACCCTTTCTAAGGGAAGAAAAGCTCTGGCCAGATTTGTGTCCAATTCTGCACCTATGAAGGTGAGTACCTGAACTGGTTCCAGAACCGACTTTGGTATATTTAGCAGGAAGCCCAGGGAGGTGAGAACCTGCTGGGTGACTTGCAGGTGAGATTTTACCTGTTTTGGGGACTGGCCTACAATGAGCCAGTCGTCCAGATAGGGAAAAACAGCAATCCTTTGCCTCCTTAAGTGAGCCACTGCTACTGCCAGACATTTTGTGAATACCCTTGGGGCAGAGGTAAGGCCGAAGGGCATTGCTCTGAACTGGTAGTGACCTGAGGGCAGTTAGAATCTGAGGTACTTTCGGTGGGAGCTTCTGATTAGGACGTGAAAATAGGCATCCTTGAGGTCCAGGGAAGCTAGCCAGTCCCCTGGCCTTAGAGAGGGTAAAATCATTGCCAGAGTTCCCATTCTGAACTTTGGTTTCAAAAGATGCTTGTTCAGATATCTGAGGTCTAAAATGGGCTGCCATTCTCCTGTCTTTTTTGGGGTAAGGAAGTATCTGGAGTACAGACCCTTGCCCTGGTGTAGGGGAGGAACCCTTTCTACCGCTCTGAGAGCTAACAGGGTTGAGACCTCTGCTCCTAGAGCAAAGGTCTCTAAAGAGCTTGCAGGTGGAAAAGACCTGATTCTCATCTTTGGGAACTTTTTGAAGCTGAGAACTAGATCCTGGCTTACTACTTCCAGAACCCACTTGTCTGAAGTTAAAGACACCCAGTTCTGACTGAAGTAAGCCAACCTGCCCCCTACTGGTAAAGGAGAATCGGCCCTGGGCACCCCATCAGGGTGCCTGCTTGGCAGGTGCTTTAGGCTGAGGGGTGGGGCAGGCCTGCCCGCGCCTGCCTGCCTCTGCTCTGAAGAACCCCCTCTGAGCATAAGCAGAGGAGGCCTGGGTTTGTTAAAAAGGCCTGTGGAAAGGCCTACCCCTACCCCTGGGGGTGTGCCTCTGAGGAGTGGCTTGCCACTCCTTGGCTTGGGCACTTTTATAGGTAGTCCTATATTCATCCATCTTCTTCATATAATTCTCTGTCTGCTCCCCAAACAGAGAATTTCCCACCACAGGAAAATCCATAGCCTTAGACTGGGTATCCTGTGACAAGCTAGTACACCTGAGCCAGGCCAACCTACGAAAAGCTACAGATGTGGCCATGACTCTAGAGGAAACATCATTAAAATCCACAGTAGCATGAAACTGCACCTTAGAAGCCTCAATGCCATCGGCAGCCACCTGCTCCAGCTCACTAGCAAGCTGGCCAGGGGCTTGTTTGGCTAAATCCATAACAGTATCCCATCTAGATTTCTGATACCTTGCTACATAAGCCATATAATTTGCTTGCCTGAGTCCCAAGGACGCTGCCATGTACTGTTTTTTTGCCATGGCATCAATCTTCCTGGAATCCTTGTCAGGAGGATGTGAAGCCAGGAGAATATTAGCTTTATCACCGGCTGCAGCCTGAACTACCCCAACATGACTACATTGCTGAGAAAGGAATTATGTATCAGGACCTGACAGTGTGTACCTCCTGTCCATCTTTTTATCTACAGGAGGCACAGAATTAGGAGTTTTTAAGATTTTTATTGTTTGTTTCCTAAATGACTTATGCAAAGGAATAGACAATCTCCTAGACTCTGGTATATCCATCATTTCTACAAAATCAGGCTCCTCTTGCTCATCCACAGCTTCCTCCAAAGGAAGCTGGAGGGTTTCAGCAACTTTTTTGTAAAACATAAAATGAGAGGGGGACTCAGAAAGCATGGGGGGAGATTCAAAAGGTCTGTCTGGGGAGATGTCCGGTCCAATGGGCACACCCAGACCCTTTAAGTCACATTCATACTGTTCATAATCATCCTCCCTCTCCTCTGGTTCATAAAACTCCTCAACATCATATTCCTGAACCGATGGAACCGACCGAACCAACCTTTTACCAGATAGTGGCAGTTCGGACGGAACCAGAGAAAGTGACTTGACAATCTGAATAGCTGTTGCTATCTCTGCAGCAGTTGGAGTAAGAATTTTGGGATCCAAACCTGCTGACTTTCTTGTTCTCTTTACTGGAACTGGTTCATCCGAGCCAGCTTTTCGTTTGCCCGAGGAAGTCTCGCCCTGGTCAGAGGGCACTCCCTCCGGTTCGGTTGGCACCGAACCGGGCTGGCCATATGGGTCAGCGGACTTTTGGCCTCTCACTCCTGAGCCTGCCCAATCTCTTTCCAGGGTGGCTGCAGGGAAACTCTTCAAATCTGGCAGTCTGACTGGAGGTGGTCAAACCCCAGACAATAAACACATTGGTGTGTGGGTCAGCCTTGGCAAAGACTTCCCACAGACATCACAGTGTTGAAACCCAGTGGCCCAGTTTTTCTTCTGGGTTTCTCAGACATAATGCCAGCCTAACCAGAAAACTTGCCCTTTAAACGGCAGAAAAGTAGGCAAGACACCCTTATCGGTTCCTAACCGTGTTACTGGAAGTATTGAAAAACCGTAATGAAATCCGGTTTTTTAGAACCGATAAGAACCAGGAACTGCACTCTAAAATCTCAAATTTAAACCTTTAAGTTTTAACCTCAAGCTGATCGGTTCAAAACCAGACCAATAAAACTTACAAGTTCCACACAGAATTAAAATATGAATTACTTACGATAACCACAGACAGAGCTTGAACCCATCGGTTTTACGGTTAAAATAAAACTATTCTCGTTGAATCGAACCGAGAAAAACACTGTTTAAACCGAGAAATGAACCGAGCAGTAGGAGAAATCTCCGGAGCGACTGTTCAGTGAGGCGGAGTAAAGAATCTGACAGTTCAGGTTTGAAACTACACAGGCAGAGCTTCTCTTTAGAGCTCGTGCTCCAAGTTCCATTCATGGAATGGAGTTAACTCTTTCACCTCCGGAGCAGTTCTAATGGTGGGACAAACTGCAATTGTCATAATATAGCAAGACTTCATGTTGTTTGAAAGCCGCTCAGCTGACTGCTGGCTGGTTTTATGCAAATGAAATGACTTAAGCACTCTCTCATTGGAGCGTTTCAGTCCTTTCAAGCACACAAAGTTTCTGCCCATGAAACTGTGACTACCGTCATACTCAGCTTGCTGTGGTCATTGGTCTGTCAGGGACAAGCTTAATGTAGCTTGCCCTGCATTGGTCTTGTCAGTGACAGACCCCTGAAATGTTGTTCTTTTTAACAAAACATTTCTTGTGCAAGCGCAAGGAAACATAAAAAGGGTTTGAGAAAAGGCTCCGTTAAAATGGAAAAGGAAAGAATCAACATTTCAACTATTAGATCGTCTTCAGGCATTATCTACCACTCTTTCCGAACGTGTAATTGGTGCAGAGGTGCTAGCATATGCTGCAAGATAGTTCGCTAGATGCGGAGGCTCTAGTAGATGCTACAAGATGGTTAGACAGATGCAGAGGCTCTAATGGGTGCTACAGGATAGCTAGTTGGATGGATGCAGAGTTTCTAGCAGATGATGCTACAAGATAGTTTGATGGATGTGGAGGCACTAGCGTATGCTACAAGATGGTCAGATAGATGTGGAGCCTCTAATGGATGCTACAAGATGATTTGATAGATGCAGAGTTTCTAGCAGATGATGTTACAAGATGGCCAAGCTGGATGCGGATCTCTAGCAGATGATGCTACAAGATGGTTCGATAGATGTGGAGGCTCTAGCAGATGCTACAAGATGGCTCGACAGATGCAGAGTCTCTAACACGTGTTAGAAGATGCTACAAGATGGTTAGATGGACGCAGAGTTTCTAGCGGATTCTACAAGATGAGTCAATGGATACAGGGTTTCTAGCAGATGCTACAATATGGTTCGATAGATGTGGAGGCTCTAGCAGATGCTACAAGATGGCTCGATAGATGCAGAGTCTCTAACAGGTGTTATAAGATGCTACAAGATGGTTAGATGGATGCAGAGTTTCTAGTGGATTCTACAAGATGAGTCAATGGATACAGGATTTCTAGCAGATGCTACAAGATGACTCGATAGATGCAGAGTCTCTAACAGGTGTTATAAGATGCTACAAGATGGTTAGATGGATGTGGAGTTTCTAGCGGATGCTACAAGATGGTTAGATGGATGCGGAGTCTCTAGTGAATGATGCTGCAAGATGGTTCGATAGATGCGGAGGCTCTAGCGGATGCTACTGCAAGATGGTTCGATAGATGCGGAGGCTCTAGCAGATGCTACAAGACGGTTTGATAGATGTGGAGGCTCTAGCGGATGCTACAAGATGGTTCGATAGATGCAGAGTCTCTAACGGATGCTACAAGATCGTTAGATGGATGCAGACTTTTTAACAGATTCTACAAGATGAGTCGATGGACGCAGGGTTTCTAGCGGATGATGCTACAAGATGGTTAGAGGGATGCAGAGTCTCCAATGGGTGCTACAAGATGATTCAATGGACGCAGTGTTTCTAGCAGATGATGCTACAAGATGGTTAGATGGATGCGGAGTTCCTAGCGGATGATGCTACAAGATGTGAATGCAGTGCTTTAGATAACTTGAGTAAGGATAAAACCATTGTAATAAAACCAGCCGATAAAGGCAGTAGTATCATCATCCAAGGAAGAAAAAAGTACACTGTAGAAATACATAGACAACTGTCTGATTATGCTTTCTACAAACGCCTGACCTTTGACCCCACTACAAACATGAAAAAAGAGATTGAAATGTATCTCCTAGAATTTTATCAGGAGAACCTTATTAATACGAATGAACTGTACTATTATGTCAGTGCAAAGTCCCACCAAACCGGCAATTTATACATTGCCAAAGATACATAAACACCCAAACAATCCCCCAGGCTGCCCAACTGTATCAGGCATAGGGTGGATAACAGAACCAATATCAAGGTCCGTCAACAGTTTTCTTAAACCAATTGTACCCAAAATCAAAAGTTATCTGAAAGATACAAGCCATGTTCCGTCGCTCTTAAATGAAATGCAGATAGAGAATGACTGTGACTTGTAACACTTGATGTGGATTCGTTATACACTAACATTCCACATGATGCAGGATTACAGGCAATAGAATACTACCAGATAAAATTCATGGAACTGTCCCAAGAGAAGATCAATTGATTGTTAAAGAGATTCACCAACTTTGGCCCCTGCCACTGATTAAACAGTGACTTACTGCCACAGGAGTCTGCATGTGTCAATATTCCCAAAAGAAATGCAGGCTTTCAAAAGTTATTTTCTCCATAAAATTGTAGAACTCGGGTCCCAAGGACTTTCTGCTTATTTCTCTGCCCCTGTGCTCGCTAGCATGATGACGTTGATGTGAGTGCACAAATAAAAGTAAAAATAAATAAGTAAATAATTGATACCTGCAAAACATGCCAGAACTAGACACACAGTGGATTCCCTGCAGGGGGAGGGCCTCAAACAACTGGTACAGCAACCCACAAGAGACAGGGCTATCCTAGATCTAGTACTGACTAACAAGGAATGGATCACAGATCTCCAGGTAGGTGGTCACCTGGGGGCCAGTGACCATCACATGGTATGGTTCAATTTGGCTACTGCATCTAAATCATCCCATTCCAAGGCCAAAAATATGGGACTTCAGAAGAGCTGACTTTGATAAAATGGGCAACAGAGTTAAGGCTAGCCCTGGCAAAAAGAAACACAGGTGAGGGGGTACAGGCAAAGTGGGCAAGCATTAAGGATGCAATACTTGAAGCAACATCCCACTGTGTTAGACAGAAAAGGAAGTGCAAAAGAAGAAGGAAACCACTTTGGTTCTCAAATACAGTAGCAGAAAAGGTCAGAGCCAAAAGGCTGGCCTTCAGGAAATATAAAGGAACATAGCGGGATGAAGATAGGGAGGCATACCAAACTGCCCTAAGGGAAGCAGGGAAGGCAGTAAGGCAGGCAAAGTCCCAAACTGAGGAAACACTAGCACCTAACAGTAAAGAAGGTGACAAGACTTTCTATAGATACATTAGTGAAAGGAGAAAGTCCAGAGGGTTGTGCTAAGCAATGGAGAAAAGGGAGCATGTGAGGAGGAGGACCCTGTAAGGCATCTATCCTAAATAGATACTTTTGCTCAGTATTTACTGAAGAGAAGGAGGCAGGGCCCACAGCTCAGCATCATGGACACAGGGGAGGGAGGTGAGCACTACTCCCTTCACAAAAGAAAGGGTCCTACAAGAGCTTGCTAAGCTCAGGGTGGATAAGGCAATGGGACCTGATGGCATACATCCCAGGGTACTTAAGAGCTAAAGGTGGAACTAGCAGAGCCATTAACAGAACTGTTTAGTGAGTCTCTGAGCACAGGAGAGTCCCAGAAGACTGGAGAAGGGCTCATGTGATCCCGCTCCACAAGGTGGTAGCAGGGAGGAGGCGAGGGAACTCAGACCAGTCAGTCTTACCTCAGTAGTGGGCAAGATTATGGAGGCACTCCTTAAGGAAAGGATACTGCAACACCTGGAATCCATAGGGGCACAGGATCCAAGACAGCATGGGTTTACAAAGGAAGGTCCTGTCAAACTAATCTCATAGATTTCTTTGACTGGGTAACCAGAGTGGTGGACCAAGGGGAGCAGTTGATGTCCACTGACTTCAGCAGTTTTGACACTGTTCCACATAGAAGATTGATAAATAAGCTGGGTAGGCTTGGGGTGGGTCAGAAGTTGGTCAACTGGGTGGCAAACTGGTTGACGGGCAGAAAACAGAGAGTGGGGGTAAATGGTATACAGTCAGAAGAGATGCAAGTCACAAGTGGGGTACCTCAGGGATCAGTTCTGGGGCCAGTCCTCTTCAGCATTTTCATTAGTGACCTTGCAGATGGACTAGAGGGTAAGACTTGTGTGTTTGCAGATGACACCAAGATCTGCAACAGAGTAGATGATCCAGATGGGGTGGGCAGAATGAGAAGAGATCTGAATAAACTAGCAAAATGGTCAGAAGAGTGGCAACTGGGATTTAATGCAAAGAAGTGCAAAATCATGCACATAGGGAAGAGAAACCCTGAAGCCACCTATAGGCTGGGAGGGAGTTGCTAGCAGTCACAAGGAAGAAAGAGACTTGGGCATCATCATCACTGATGACCTGAAATCATCCAAGCAGACCTCTAAAGCAGTAGGTAAGGCAGGGGGTGTTAGGGTGTATTAGTAAGGGTATCACAAGTCGTAAGAGGGAGGTAATAATCCCTCTTTACAAGACGCTGGTTAGGCCCCACCTGGAGTACTGTGTGCAGTATTGGAGGCCACACCTTCACAAGGACATTAACCAAATTGAGGCAGTCCAGAGAAGGGCAACCAAAATGCTGCAGGGACTGCATCAGAAGACATATGAGGACAGATTAACAGAGCTCAATATGTATACCCTTGAGCAAAGGAGGGAGAGAGGTGATATAATCGAGGCATTCAAACACCTTAAGAGCATTAACAAGGTGAAAGAGTCTAACACGTTTAAATATAAGAAAAACAGCAGGACAAGAGGACATAGCATGAGATTAGAGGGGGGCCGATTAAGGGGGAATGTGAGGAAATTCTTTTTCACAGAAAGGGTAGTGGATGCATGGAATGGCTTACCACAAGAAGTGGTGGCTATGAATACAGTGCAGGGCTTCAAACAGGCATGGGATAGGCATAAGGGAGCAATACAAATGACTATGAATAGATAGGCCACTGACAGAGCAAAGGCCGATGGCACATTTATAAGGTAGAAAAAGAAATGGGCAGACTGGATGGGCCTTGCGGTCCTTATCTGCCATCAACTTCTATGTTTCTATGTTTCTATATCCTGATATAGTGAAAACAGCATCTTACTGTTTTTTCACATCTCTTGATGTTTCTGTTTTGCAAGTCTGAGGAGCATCGAAGTAGAAGAAGGAGACAAACTGTTTTGATCACTCAAACATAAGGGAATAAGGGATATTATAAATGTCACTTTATTTTATACAGATTTAGTTTTTGCCATATTGATCTTTGTAAGAACAGATCCAGAGGCAAATGGTTCGATACCATTTATTGGACCAACACAGATGTTACAAGAAGAACAAAGTGCTTAAGCTTTCGGACTAACAAAGTCTTTCCTCGGAACTTAAGCTGCCGAGGAAGGACTTCGTTAGTCCAAAAGCTTAAGCACTTTGTTCTTCTTGTAACATCTGTGTTGGTCTAACAAAAGGTATCAAACTACTTTATTTTATGTTATTCTGATTAAATATGCTTTAAGACACAACGGGATGAAAACATGTACGAAGTGTCATGATGTCATATCTGTGTGCTTGTACCTCATTGGTGAAAAATGATTTAAAAGTTACCCATTGTTAAACCTAATTATCCTCTGATGAACCCCATAGGAAATTGGTGAAATGTAAGGGGTACTTCTAGGTGTAGCATTAAATGCTACATCTAGCACTACTCCTTTACATTTCACCCATTACCTTTTCCCCTGTTTGTTTGCTTACACTTCTGGAATAGAAGTGCAATAAAATTGGTTTGACTGCAAGAAAAATTGCTTTTATGTTCCTTCATTGAGGGGTGAGTGCTATCCTATTTACTGTTTCATGATGCTACATGATGGTTCGATGGATGTGGAATTTCTAGCGGATGCTACAAAATGGTTCAATAGATGCGGAGGTTCTAGCGGATGCTGTAAGATGGTTAGATAATGCGGAGTCTCTAACAGGTGCTGTAAAATGGATTGATAGATGCGGAGGCTCTAGTGGATGCTACAAGATGGCTAGCTGGATGTGGATTTTGTAGCGGATGATGCTACAAGATGATTAGATGAATGCAGAGTCTCTAATGGGTGCTATAAGATGGTTAGACAGATGAGGAGTCTCTTAATGGGTGCTACAAGATGGTTCAATGGATGCAGTTTCTAGCACACGCTACAAGATGATTAGATGGATGCAGAGTTTCTAGCGGATGCTACAAGATGGTCAGATGGATGCAGAGTCTCTAGCAGGTGCTACAAGATGGTTTGATTATGAATCTCCCAGAAACTATGTTGCCATAAGTATCCGATGCAGTCAAGCCACTCTGCTAGCCTAGCGGCAGTGTATCATGCTGCAGTGCAAGTGACCCAGGTTTGGAAGCAGACTTAGGTTGCCATATCAGGAGGCAGGCTAGGCTGGGGCAGCTGCTGAGAGGTAGTATTCCTTTTCTAGAGATGGCTGGCTATAGGTTCCAGTGCCACAGTGACCCATGCAGGTGGGCCAGGGAGCTTGCTCTTTCTGCAGGTGCACACTGAGGCCGATGAAAGCACTGGTAGCAATGGGGAGGAGAGGATTGTTGCGGGAGAAAACCCAGGAAGACAAATCCTGGTTACAGTCTATATGACAACCTCAGTCTGAGCAGGTATGTATTGGTCTACGGGGTATATCCCTGAACGTTGACAACAGTGGGAACCAGGAATAAAAATCTGTAAGAAAAAAGTATCTGAGACAGTCTGCTGGAAAGAAGAGTTTCTTCTGCTTCTAACTTCTACAGCCATATAAGCAAAACCTGAGACACACAGTAAGACGCTGTGGTGGATTTCACACTGAAGGAGGCAGCCGAGATTTTTTTTTTTTTTTTTCTATACAGCTTTTTGTCTCCCCGGTACCCTCCAGTGTAACCCCCCCAGCCCTGTCACTGACCTTCTTACACACTAACAGGTTATTTACCATTTCTCCAGTACCATTATTGGTGGGTGGCCAGCTGTGTCATTCATGCGAAAGCCTGTGGGGGGCCAACCTGGACGGCTGGCATTTTCCTCCAGGACTCCTGGTTTACTCCCTGGGGTGCCAGCTTCAATGACATGGCCATGTATGGGTGCAGTATCATGCATGTGTGGCAGGCATCCAGCAGTGATCCCATCCCCTTCTGGTACTCCCAACTGTGCTGCCAAATGGTATCCAGCAGTCAGGCTGTGGCAGCAGCATCCCCCTCCCCCGAAAGGATAGCTGTCACTGGGATGCTCAATCCTTCCTCAGCACTGGGATGCTCAATCCTTCCTCCATTGGCCAGCCATCGACAACCTGTACTTGTTCCCAAATGTGGGTTGCCAGTGTCACGAGCGATTGTGCTACCACTGTGCTGATGGGCCAGCTTGGAAAGCCTTTTTTAAGGCTGTGTCTTCACTGCTATCTGTGGGGTCTTTAGGTCCCACTTCTTCATAAATGGGTATAGTGGTTTATTTAGAGGGGCCAGCCTGAGGAATAGACTCCCACTGAAGCAGGGAGGAAGAGAAAGGCTAATCCTTATTGGCAGAAGGTGAGAAAGTCCTGCATTTGTCTGCAGTGTACCCTCTTGAAAAACACAGGAAGTAACCTGGTCATAATGCAGGAAAGTTGGCTTGAACACTGCCTCTATGGGAGCACATCACAGTACCGTACAGGTGACCAGAGTTCGGCAGTGAGCTTGGGTCACCATGTCAGAAGGCAGGTCAAGCCGAGGCAGCACTGCACCTCGACCAGTAAGGGTGGGCAGTGAGCACCAGCACCACAGAGACCCCTGCAGCAGGGCCAGGGAGCTTGCTTCTGCCAGAGGGTCAGCTGTGAGTGACTGAGGGCTATGAAGATAAAGCTTATGTTAAAGGAAGTGGGCAGGGGGCCAAGGTAAAGGAAGAAAATCCTCACTTCTGTCTAAATGATGATCTGAGACATGAGAGTTCCCCTGGGTCCTAGTGCCGGCCGTCACCAGATCTAGTCCACATAGTGGACTGCCTCGGGGCAGGACGACCCTCGCCCTTGAGACCCTGCTGTGGAGGGCAAGCCGTAGGAGTAACTGGTGCATTATCAGGGTCCAGGGGAACTGACAGAATAGATCCCTTGGATCAGGGTATATTCCAGGGGGACACAGATGGACTGGGGAGAAAAACCTCTACAGGAACAAAAAACAAACAAAAAAGTAGGCTTGGGAGGTGACGGAGAGTCCAAGAGAGGGAATCCTACCATTATAGCAGGGTGCTGTGAAAGAAGCTGAAGAGCTAACAATACCTGTTTTAGGAAATACGTCATATTGTACTGAAACAAGGTGGTGCGTTTATCTTGGGGGGTGGGGGTAGAAAGACGTTCCTGAACTCCCTGACTTTCAGTTTCTCTTCCTAGTATGAGAGTTCTCCTGAGGGATTCTTTCTTATCCTCACCACAGATTGACAAGACCTCAATTTAACATCTCCTCTGAAGGATGACACACCCAGACAATACAGCATACCCTTAATACTACATTTGGGTACCAGCGTTTAAGATATGAGCCCAATCCCTTGTGGGACAAGAACCTATGACCTTTAGGCCTGAAGACAGATGTGCTATCAACTGAGCCACGCTGACACCATCATAGATTGAGAGGATTCTTGCCCTAGGCATTAACTGGGTCAGTCTCTTGAGGATCCCCTAACTGAAGGTGGTTATTTTGTTTTTCTTGCACCCCCTTACTGCTCAGCCTGCATCAGGCTCTCTTTGGCCACGCAGAACACCAACTCCATCATTCCACCTTCTCCCAACAGCTTACCTGCTCCCTGCGTTGCACCCACAATATCCCTTCCCCATGGTGGAGGTCCTCGGACTTGCCCACTTCCCTCGGAAAGGACAGCATTGTGTGCAGAGAGCTAGCCTGGGTTGGTGTGTGTGTGCTGTTTCTGTGAGCTTCCATGTAGCCATCATTCTGCACGACTAAGGTGTTTTCTGGCTCCACCTCCCACCCCACCCCTGGGACCTGCACACGAGAGTCTACAGAACACAAGGCATCTATCTGTTCAGCTCAGTGAATGGCATCTCTCCCTGTCCCTGCTCACACTCCAGCCTGCATTGCCACCTGTGGTCACGCAGGTGTCAGTTGCATGGTGGTAGTGGGTCCCCTCCCTCCTGCCCACGGTGGACAGGATCCTGTGGGATG
This sequence comes from Neoceratodus forsteri, assembly GCA_016271365.2. NCBI lineage: Eukaryota > Metazoa > Chordata > Ceratodontiformes > Ceratodontidae > Neoceratodus > Neoceratodus forsteri. The sequence goes on along the minus strand of CM028129.1, from coordinate 1,234,818,623 downwards.
CTCAATCCTCCCCTTCCCGGCTGACCCTCAGATGACCTGGGCTTATTCCTGAATCCAGTTCACCAGCGTTGCGAGCAGCAGTGCTACTGCTGTATCGACAGGCCTGCCCAACTGAAGGTATTCTACAGAGGCATGAGCTGAGAAGCCTTAGCAGGCAGTGCCAAAAGTAAAGGATTGCTCAGGCTTCCTCTCGGTGACTGTGGAACTGCCTTGACTGGGATGTGAATTATGCAGCACAGCATTAATCACAGACAGGAGGCCTGGATGTACATTTATTCCATCAGTTAAGGTCTCGGAAGGCAGAGAAAGTGAGGAGTGGTCGAAGGTCTAACAACACTGGAGTACTGCTGCTTTCTGTAAGTCTTCACACATGCTAGACATATGCACTCCAGGGCACTCAAATGGAATTTGTTATTTTTAAACTAGGACTGGGGAGTAAATTTTTCATGAAAAAACTATTTGCACCACTTTGTCATGTTAATAAAAATATACACCCCTTCACTGTGAAACAATTTTTCTGTTAAAACAATACATGCTGATTTGCTCTCCATTTTTTTTTTGGGGGGTGAAAGATTTTAAGATTCTACCTAACGGAACAGGCCATTTCTGAAAACAGAAAATAACTGGCTTTAAGTAAACATGTCTCAGGCAACAGATACTTACCTGTGATAGTCTCAGACTACAGCACGGCCTGCAGCTGCAGTTTGCTGTTAGCAAGACAGCTTCATACTATATTGCAGTTGTGCCCTGCCCAAATGACACATACAAATGTAACTTGGGTGTTCCTAACTTTGAGTTTAAATGTTTCTTACCTTATTTTTCATTCCCACCTGCAAGAACCCTGCCCACCACTCCTTTTGTTTTTCCATCAAAAAAATAAAATTCCAATCACCCCTTACCACAAGCACAAACTTGTTGCAATCCAAGACCAAGTGTCGCATTTTTCAGCTATCAGTTGCACCGCTTCTTGACTGGCAAACTGTTCCCAAAAGCTTATACTCGGCTTAGAGCAAATGTCACCGGATTGCTAATATACACCAAGGTTTACTTTAGGGCAAAGTCGAGGGTTACCACGGAAAAGTAATAAACCAAGGCAGGGTGCATGCGGTGGGGAATCAATGCATGCCCTGGGTGTGCTGTGAGGCACGGGCACTGCAGAGTGCCCTTAACCATTTGTGAGTGCATCAAATCTCTGCAAGTATAACCTGAAGGAATTTACCAAGCTTATAGTCTGGTCTTTTTCCTCAAGCTTTAAAGAAAAAAAGCAGAACACTTTTTTTTTTTTTTTTTTTTAAGTTTCAAAAATGAATTTGAATGTTTTATTTATTTATTCATTTATAATTGGCAACTGGGAAAGGCACACTGAGCTAAGGTTTGTTTCCAGGGGCGACCCAGTGGAAGGGTACAGGAAGTAACACACAGACAGCAGAAATTAGTATAGACAATAAAATAGTGCAATTATGTAAACGTAGTGCAGGTAAACAGTGCAGTATGTTACAGCAAAATATCTGTAGTACAATCTATCTTCAATAAAACAATGAGAGAGAGAAACAAAGAATACAACATACGCAAAGGATGTGAAAGGGGTGCTTAACAGATATTTAGAGAAGAGTCACTACTAAGAGCCCCACACTCAAGTGTGGGGCTGGTCCCAATGTGCACTTGTGTGCAAAAACATTTTGGTTTACCTACAGTCTATTGTACTACAGTAAACAGTATCAGACTAATTTTGCTTAGTTGTAGGTTGCCTTGTTACTACAAATCCCAGAATCCCCTGCAAATGACATCAGTGCAGTAGGCAGCAGTGAGACGTTTCAATAGCCTGCAGTGCATGTTAGAGTTTACATAAGTTCTTATCTTTTGTCTGCTGGTCCCACTGTCCTCCATGGGCCATGTACTTAGCCCCTGGCGAAAAGCAGAAAACAACATCTGATTGTAGATTATAAAAGCTCTAACATGCCTGAAGGCTACTGAATCTCCTCACTACTGCCTACTGCACTCATGTCAGCTGTAGAGGATTCTGGGATTTGTAGTAAAAGAAGATGTTGGCCTACAACTACGCAAAATTAGTCTGATACAGCAGTGGTGTCATCAGGCTATTTTTGAGGAGGCTACTGCCCCCCCCCCAATGAAAGTTAAAGCTCCCCCAATCATTTCCCCCATCACGGCTTCCTTGCTGCTGAGAAAAAAAGAAGCCATGATTTTCCTTAAAGACACAACACTTCACAGTGCCACCGCATGGAGCTCACTTTTGATTTTTCTCCACTGAACTTTGTGGGTCGCTCATCAAGCACTTACAAAGTTCAATGGAAAAAAAACAAAACTCAGCCTCATGGACAAGTGGGTCATCACGGCTGCTGTCAGTCAGAGAGTCAACGGAGAGGAGATCAGAAGTCGACTCGGCAGAATGCCACAGGAGAGCTCGGGGCAGCGATTTATTTGTCACTAACGTGGCCTGGCAGGTTAGTTAATATAATTTATTTGGCACACAGCAAGCATCAGGGGGGCAATTTCACACTTCATTTAGTTCAGTGAGAGGAGTTGGGTGGAGGTGGGCATCTGCCTTGCCTTGTGGGAGCTGTGAGGGGACAGCCCAAAGGCCAGCTGCCAGGGAGGAGAGAGCCGCAAGCCGCTCCAAGGCAGAACAGGGGAGAGGACAAAACAGTATGGGGGGGGGTCACAGTGCACATCATGCCTTGGACTGCGAACCAGGATGGAGCAGGAGGGGGAGGAGGCACAGGAGTGATGGAATGGATTCCGGAAGGAAGGCATGGAAGCAGAGCAGGGATGGGAGAGGGAGAGGGAGACTGTCCTGAGGGGCTGTGCTGTAAGGAAGAGGAAAAGAGTAAAGACTGAACTGTACTCCCAGGCCTGTTGAATGAATTGAGGAGTGAACCAAAGTGTACTTCAGTGCTGCTTGCTTGGCCTGTGGACAGAGCCGAGAGAGACAGAGAGAGGTATGACCAAAGTAATTTAAAAAAATCAAACTATGTAGGTGGGTGGATGAGCAGTGTGTAGTGAGGTGGAGGGCTTGAAAGGGAGGAGGTATTTCAATCTTTGTTTAAAAAAAATACACAGCATGGCTGCTCCTGCTTAATGTGTTTAAAGCAAAAGAAACTGCTGCTATAAACACAATAAGGAGGAGCAGCTAGCCATACATACCATGTAATTTGTGCTGCTTGTAAACACAATTTATATTAAGAAGGAGCAGCTGCACTGTAATGTATTTTATTGCTGCTTTAAATGCAGTAATATTAAGGAACAGACAACACTGTGTACTTTTTTTTTTATCAAAAAAACAAACCACCGCCGGCCCAGTGGCGCAGAGGGTTGAGGAGCTGGCGCCTTACCTCAGCCCACGCCGGCGACCCGAGTTCGGGAACGGACTCAGGTCGTCGGGGGCTGGTAGGGGCGAGAGAGGATCGAGCGTCTGGAGGACTGATCTCCTCTCCTGGGGGTGGGTAGTGGGAGCTTGCCGCGCTGCAGCGGCTCCTGGTGGAGACCGGGAGCACTGCTGATGCACGCAAGACGGAGGGAACACCAGAAAAGTGGAAATACCTCTTTGCGGTAGCCGGATGACGGCCGCCTGGCGCTCTGAGGCCATCAATAGTCCGACTGAGCTCCCCGCCTCAGCAGCATCCCCGGGGCTAAAGAAATAGTAGTGCTAGCTTCCCCCTGACCGATGCCTTCCCCCTCGGAGGAGGGGGGCCCATTCGGCGAAAGGTTTACGCCGGGTCACCCTGGGGATTGGCTGCGATCTGAGGCAGGTGGAGTCTCAGAAGGACGGATGGATCAGGGGACTGCCTTGGCAAGCCTGAAGGAGTGGCTGCAGAGGAGAACGTAGGAGGGAGAAAAAAAGATTACTCCAAAAAAAAAAAAAAACAACAAGATACCCCGGCCCCTACCTTTCTAAGCCCCCCATGCCACCACACACCGTTCATCCACTTTACTGTATACAGTTTGTTCTACAAAATATCTTAGTTAAGTTTACTTACACAGGTGTAACCCCCTACAAACTGGGGTTTACTATAATGTCTTCCTGGGCTTCCTAAATGCCCACTGTCAGGCTGGTGTCCTGTCTTAAGTAGTTATATCTATTTGCGTGAGAGTGTCATATTGAGCCTCCATGCCTGTCTCTAACAGCATAGCTAATATGCGTTTAAAAATTAGTCTGAGCTGGGTCTGAGTGATTTAAGGCTTGAGACTAGCCAGACAGTCTGTTAATCTGCTCCATTCTGCAGTCGCATTTGTGCATGGGGAACCCTACTAGGAACTGTGATTATTTACTATCTAATTGCTGTCATAGTAAAGATAGAGAAGTTGTCTAGCCTGCTTTTATTGCAGCTCGAACGTTTGGATGGGAGCCACCATGTTTGGTCCAAATGCTGGAAGTCCAGAACCTATCAAACCGCTGGGGACCTAAAATAGAGACTCTCCCCATGGGTCTTGTGGGAAGGAAAGTCTGTAGTTTTTGTAGTTTTAAGTGTTGGCGCCCAAATGGACCTGGAGGGGGAGCCCCTACTGTGACTGACAGTTCCCTTGGTCAACCGAACCTTTTGAATCACAAGGGAAATACCCAGAACTACCTAAAGCAGTGACTCAGAGTTGGAGGTTGAAGAGCGAAGAGCTCGAGCTTTCGAGCAGCTGCTCCCAGAAGGAGCGTACGGGAATTGGCGGGAAGGCTCTGTGGCTTGCCTGCCACGTTCTTCAGCCATTGAGCTGCCCACTGCAGAAGTCGGACCTTTCCGATTGCCAGCTTGGATCTGCAGCAGAAGAAAGAAGTGATGTGTTATTGCAACTTGTGATTTGGACCGCAGGCTTGCTCCATAAGCAATCAGTCTGTCTGAAGATAGAAACAGCCTCGGATAGAAAGGTTTGCGCAGTGAAGCTGTAATTAGCAACTGGACTGTATCTGAATTGTGGCTTAGAGAAATAATTGATTTAAAAGTGCTGAATGTGTTTCATGGGTTGCAATTTGGTTTTAACTTTCTCTTGCCAAGCTTTAACATGTGAATTCTCTGTATATTATTGTGTTATAAATAACATTTTCTTGTTTCTGTATGTATAACTGTCATCATAAGTATGTGATATAATTGCTGTGCACCAACTCGAACCTTGACCTTATCAGGTCCATCTTGTAAATGAGCCTTGCTCAATGATGATTGCCTGAATAAATAAAGATTTGATTGATTGATTGATTGATTGAATTTGGTTCCCCGTGGCAGAATCTTGTACACCAGCTGGAGACTTCACCAGCAGAGAATCACGAAGTGTTGCAGAACTGTTCATCCTGCCTGGGTCCTGCCATCTCGGCCTAGGCCGCTACTCCACTTCAGAAAGCATCTTGGCGAAAGACCAGCTTGGGGATTCGGCCCCCTGCTCAACATCATCGAACAGGTAGCGACCACCAGGAGGTGAGCTGTGTCAGCCCTGCTTCCCCTGGCCTTCCAGAACACCACCACAAGGTCTTCATCTCACCTGTCCTGCATCCAGGCTCTGAGTAGCACGAGTACAATTCAGGGTAGCTTCCTGCAACAACAACAACAACAACAACAACAACAACAAATCATTATGTACCATCGAACTGTTTGTTTGGGTTATTGCAAAGGACTGAGCCATCCGACTTGGGATTACAAATATTGGGTTGTGTGCATGTTAACTGTTTTCTTTCCTAAGGGCCCCAAAAACAACTGCATCGCCGGCCACCCTGGGCAATGCTTCAGGCTAGCCTGTATGACATACTGGGTACCCAGGGTTGTGGGGCTGCTTGAAGGGGACTTACAGTGCATGTCTAACCAACCTGAATTTAATCAGAGTGCTAATCATTCTTTTAGAGTCACACCCCTCCCTTGCTCACTTCCCCTAAATAAACCAGATTGTCTTTTTTCATGTTTAACCTGGCTTGTGTACATATTATTAGTTGGGTTACAGTGGTAATATTGCATTGCTGATCTTATTTTCCAGGGGGTCTCCAGGGCATTTGCAGCAGATCCAGCCCTGGTGGTAAGTGAAAGGGGCATGAGCATATCAGTACTGTTATATACTGAATGTGAATGTACCATTGGGTTACTGTTTAGGCCACTAGAAGGGTTGGTGGGTGGTTATAGTATCCCGGGGGCTATACCAGAGCAGTTAAGCTAACCCAATACCCTTCCTCCGGGTGGAGGCACCCGTTCACAGAACTCAGGCCCCTCAGCCTGTGTATTGGCATACAGGCAGGGGTAGCAGCTCTTAGAATAGCACCACCTAGGGGTTACACAGGAAAAACACATACCTCCTTGACAAGGAGATGTATTGTACCTCCTTGTGTTTTTCCTGTGTGAGTAAACTTTAAGTTACATATGCTGTTCAAACAACATGAAGTCTTGCTGTATTCTGGCGTAATGCAGTTAGCCCCAGCACTTGAACTGCCCCAGAGAAGAAAGAGTCAACTCTATGCAGAAGCATAGAACATTGAGCTCGGGCTCGGTTTTCAAACCTCTGTCTGTGGTACTTCCCAGTGTAACCGTCAGATTCTTTACTCCGCCTAACAGTGAAGTCGCTCCGGAGATTCCTCTGCTCGGTTCAGTAAAGTTTAAAAAGCGTTCGGTTAAACCGTTCTTTTTATTATTTTTCAGATTTCCAGCTTCTGTCTATGATACAGGTAGTGTAGTAGATAGGTAGTGGCTGTATTTTATTGTGGTAAAAGTGTGGAAATTGTTCCTTCTTCAGTTTCTTACCGGTTGGTCCGGTTAGGAACCGACCTTATTTAACTCTGTTTAAAATTTGAATTTTTCTGGGATTAGAGTGGTGTTCCGGTACCGATCGGTTTCAAAAGAACCGGGCCTTTTCTGGTTCTTTTTCAAAACCCGTGACACGGTTTGTAACTGATCGGTTATTTATTACCTGGCTTAAAGCTTCTATAGGGTAATTTAGTAGGTTGGCCATATCTGAGAAACCCAAGAAGAAAACCGGTCCCACTGGGTTTCAACACTGTACTGAGTGTGGTGAGGCCTTTGCCAAGGCCGACCCTCACCTCATCTGTGTTTATTGTCTGGGGTTTGACAACCTCAAATCAGACTGCCAAATCTGCAAAAACTTTCCCAAAACCACTCTAGAAAAAAAGACTGAGTAGGCTGAAGGAAAGGGAGGCCGAGAAGTCCGTAGATCCGGACGGCCAGCCTGGTTCGGTTGCAGCCAAACCTGAGGAAGTGCCTACTGACCTAGGCGATACCTCCTTGGGCAAAAGGAGAGCTGACTCTGAAGGGCCATTTCCATCAAAAAAGAAACGAAAGTCTGCTGGTTCGGATCCAGTACCGTATACTCCAACCGCGGATGAGATAGCCAAAGCGATTAGCATTGTTCAATCGCTTCACCCGGTTCCGTCCGAACCGGTACCGCCAGTTAGGCGGTCGTTTCGGTCAGATCCATCTCCTTCGAATTATGATCCAGATGCTTTTTATGAGGAGTGGGAGGGAGATGAAGACTATCCCGATGATGAAGACGAAGATGACGACCTGGGGGGTCTGGATGTGCCTACTGAACCGGACATCTCCCCAGACAGGCCCTCTAATGTCTCCCCTCCCAGGCTTTCCGAGTCCCCTTCACACTTGTTGTTCCACAAGAAGGTGGCCGAAACCCTCCAGCTCCCTATGGTTGAAGCTGCTGAGGAGGAAGAAGAGCCTGATTTTGTGGAAATGATGGACATCCCAGAGTCCAAAAGATTGTCTATCCCTCTTCATAAGTCCTTGGGGCAACAGACAAAAAAGATTTTACAAACTTCTAACTCATTACCTCCTGTGGATAAAAGCATGGACAGGAGGTATATGTTATCAGGCTCAGGTACAGGTACAGAGTTCCTTTATACTCATAGCAGCCATGTTGGGGTAGTGCAGGCTGCAGCCTGTGACAGGGCTAACATGCCTTTGGCTTCACAACCCCGGACAAGGACTCCAGGAAAGTTGATGCCATGGCCAAAAAACGATATTTGGCATCCTCTTTGGGACTCAGGCAGGCAAATTATATGGCCTACACAGCCAGGTACCAGAAGTCCAGGTGGGATACTGTTCTGGAACTGGCTTAACAGGCCTCCCCCCAGCTAGCCAAGGAGCTGGAGGAAGTGGGTACGGATGGAATTGATGCATGTAAAGTACAATTTCATGCTGCTGTGGATTCCAATGATGTATCATCAAGAGTCATTGCTACATCTGTGTCTCTCAGAAGACATGCTTGGCTCAGATGTACTAGCCTATCACAGGATACCCAGACTAAGGCTATGGATTTTCCTGTAGTTGGTAAATACAGGTTACTCACCTGTAACAGGAGTTCTAGGAGTCGTATATGTTGTTCATCCTCACTGTCTGGCAGGTTCCTTGCCGCTTTAAATCTTGCCGGAAGTTTTTCAAGCTGGCTCCTCCCACCCACCCAGGTGGTAAAACCCTCGGCTCCGCCCCATGACGTCAGATCTAGCCTGCTGGAAGCCAGGTTGCGTGTCGAAGCCGGGGAAGTCGGGTGGGTCGTGTGGATGAACAACATATACCACTCCTAGAACTCCTGTTACAGGTGAGTAACCTGTATTTCTAGGAACGTGGAAATGTTGTTCAATCCACACTGTCTGGCAGACTCCTAGCAGGTCTCAGGGAGGAGGGAGGCAAGGCGCGCACCCCCTACTTGGGAAATAAGGACTGGAGAACCGAGGTCCCAAAACCAGCATCCATGCATGATTTAAGGTCAATGTGGTAATGGGAAATAAAGGTGTGTGCTGACTTCCAGGTAGCAGCCCTGTAGATTTCCTGGATCGGGATGTCCCAAGAAGCAGCGGTATGGCAGGTTGAATGAGCTCTTATCCCTTTGGGAGGCTCCATGCCCGCCAACCTATAGCAGAGATCTATGCAGGAGGTGACCACCTGCTTATCGTCTGCTTGGCTACAGGTCTGCCAGGTGTGGCTTCAGTGTAGGTGACAAACAGCTGGCAAACCTCTCCCCAAACTTCAGCCATCTGCTCCTTATAATAAGCGAGCACTCTTCTAGGGTCCAAAGTATAGTGCCTATATTTGGCCTCCGAGGTGTGACTGGGGTAGAACACCGGCAGAGTCAACACCTGGTTAAGGTGAAACTCCAACACCACCATTGGAAGGAATTTCGGGTGGGGGTGAAGGACAACTTTGTCCCTGTGGAAGACCAAATAAGGAGACTCGATGGAAAGCGCCTTAAGCTCTCCCAGCCTTCTGGCTGATGTTATAGCCACCAAGAAGGCGGTCTTCCACGACAGGTGGGAGACATCACACCTGTGCATCGGTTCGAATGGCTTGCCCATGAGCTTAGCCAATACCAGCAGTAGATCCCACGGAGGTGGAGATTCTCACACCGGAGGGGATATGTGATCAAGGCCTTTGAAAAAGCACCCAACCACCTTCTCCTGCGCCACCGACTGCTTACCGGCCCATGACTGGTAAGCAGAGATGGCTGCCAGGTGCACCTTGAGGGTCGTCGACCGAAGCCCTAGCTGAGAAAGGGACCACAGGCAGTCCAAAATACTAGCCAAGGGACAGGAAGAGGGGTCCAGCCCCTTGTACTGACACCAAATGGAGAATCTCTTCCATTTGAAGGCGTAGCATTTTCTGGTCGACTCCTTACGGGACGCCTCATCGATGTTGAGGACCTCGTCGGAAAGACCCAAGGCCTGGAACTCTAGCCGCTCAGGAACCAGGCCATCAAGTGCAGGGATTGAAGGTCCAGATGAAGAACCTTCCCCTTGTCAACTGAGATCAGGTCCGGGCGGTCTGGAAGCCACCTCTGGAGCCTGGAGCTGAAGCTGAGGAGATCTGGGTACCAGAACTGGCAAAGCCAGTCTGGGCTACCAGAATCACCTGCACCTTGTCCCTCTTCGCCTTGAGAAGCACCTTGTGGATCAAGGAAAGTGGAGGGAAGGCATAAAAAGAGGCCCAGGGTCCACGGCCTCGAGAAGGCATCCCCCTGCAGTGAGCCCTGTTGAGGGGGGCGGGCATGAAACAGCCTCAGCTTCGCTTTCTCCCTGGAGGCGAACAGGTCCACCTGAGGGGTGCCCCAATGGGAGAACAGTTCTTGCACTACCTCTGGCAGGAGTGACCACTTGTGAGATGCAGCACCTATCCGGCGGAGGGCATCAGCCAGACTGTTGGAGGCTCCTGCCACATGGATGGCTAGGAGATCTGCCTCCAGGCTGATCACGAGAGACCAGATACAGAGAGCCTCCTTGCACAGAGGCCAGGAGTGCGTCCGGCCCCGACGGTTGAGGTAGTACATGGTTGTGGTGTTGTCTGTCTGGACCTGAACCACCTGACCCCGTACAAACAGAGCAAAGGCGACGAGGGCTAGCCAAACCGCTCGAAGCTCAAGCAGGTTGATGTGGCATCAAGACTCCTGAGGGGACCAGAGGTCATGGGCCTGGAATTCCCCCAGATGGGCACCCCAACCCATCAGAGAGGCATCAGTCATAAGAGTGACCGTCGGCTTGGGACGGACAAACGGGATACCCTCCTGCAGATAAGCTGGGACAAGTCACCACTGCAGGCCGTCCCACATCTTCTGGGTCACTGTCACTGGCTGGCCAGCCCCCATTGCAGAGGGCGCATATGCCAGCGGACCCAACGGACCACGCTGGTACAGGCCGCCATTAGGCCCAGAAGGCACAGGAAATCCTGGGCAGGGTGCAAGTGCCCAACCAGAAATTACTGGGCATAGGAGGAAAGGACCTCGGCCCTGTCCGCCGGGAGCCGAGCTCTGGCTCGAAGGGAGTCGAGCTCTGCCTCGATGAACTGAATCACCTGTGATGGCACGAGTTCCGATCTGGCCTCGTTGATGAGGAGGCCAATCTGACAGCAGACCTAGAGGGCCAGATCCCTGGACCATTCCACCTCCAACCTGGAGGGGGCTGCAATCAGCCAGTCATCCAGGTAAGGGTACATCCGGACCCCTCAGCGCCGCAGGAATGCTGTCACCACTGCCATGCATTTGGTGAAGACCCTGGGAGCTGGAGAAAGGCCGAAGGGCATGGCCCGGAATTCGTAAAGAGATCCCTCTGCTCTGAAGCGGAGGAATCGCTGATGAGACGGATGGATTGGGACATGAAAGAACGCGTCCTGGAGATCCAAAGAGCAGAACCACATGCCTAGTTCCAAGGATGGAATGATCTGTGCCAGAGTAACCATCCTGAAGGTGCACAGCCTTAGGGACTTGTTCAGGTAGTGCAGACCGAGAATGGGGCACCAGCTCCCCATCTGTTTTGGGACCAAGAAGTACCTGGACACAAACCCTGGGTCTGGAGGAGGGTCCGCCACCTCCCCGATCGCCTCTTTTTGGAGAAGCAGGGCAATGTCAGCTCGACGAGCCGACAAAGAGGCTGCGGAACCCATTGCGCCCCATGGGGTGATGGCTCCATAGGAAGGGAACTGCTCGAACTCCAGAGGCAGACCCCTGCTGACCACTTCTAGCACCCAGTGGTCCGTGGTGATAGCAGACCAGGCAGAAAGGAAGTGGCGGAGCCGTCCCCCAGGGGATGAACCCGGGGAGGAGTGACGAGGCTGGGGGGCGACACCCCTCAACCCGTCACTGGGCAGGCTTGGAGGAAGGACCGGCCAAGGGGCCTCCTGGACCTTTCCCACCAGGCTTCCTATTGGAGGAAGCAGCAGACTTGGCCTTAGGGCACCAAGTGTGAGCCTGCTGGCCCTGTTGCTGGTGCTGCTGGGCCGGACGTGCTGCAGGAGCAGAAGGGCGAAAGGGCTTACGCTGCTGCTGGCAGCCTTTGTCCTTCTGGGCAGACGTGACCGAGTCCAAGGTGACACTGGACTTCTCGATCCTCTGGAGATGGCCTTCCTCCCCTGGCCCGAACACGTCGGTGCCCAGGAAGGGAACATCTGCCAACTTGTGCTGGGTGTCCGCCATGAAGGTGGAGATCTGCAGCCAAGCTCTGCGGCGCATAGCTACTGCGGCTTCTACTGACCGGGCACAAGAATCACCGATGTCCAAAGAAGTTTGGAGCTGTTGTTTAGCCACCGCCCTTCCCTGATCCTGAACCTGCTTGACCATCATCTGAAGGTCAGCCGGGAGATGGGGAATCACCTCATCCAGGGAACCCATAAGGGCATGTGAGAAACGTGCCATCAGTACAGCCAAGCTAGCCTGTCGAAGGCCTAGGGAGGAAGCAGCGTAAATCTTCCGCCCAAGTAATCCAGCTTCTTGGATTCTTTATCAGGTGGTTTGTCCACATCCCTAGCGTTTCCGGAATGCCGGAAAACACTATCGGTCACCAGCCCCTCCACAGAGGGGTGCTCCGAGAAACCGGAGAGTGAACCGGTGGGGACTGCGTACTTGTGGGCCATCCTGGCCAAAGGCGCAGGACAAGAAGCAGGCCACTGCCACAACTCCAAGGCCGGGCCAACAATGGCTTCGGCCACCGGGAAGGCCTCCGTAGGAGAATCTGCTCAGTCCAGTATCTCTGTGAGGGGATACCTGGCCCGTTTCTGGATGGGTTCAAGCTGCATCCCAGTAGACTCTGAGATGAGTCGAAGAATACCCAGGAATGAGGATGGGCTCTCGTCCACTGACTGACCCTCAGCGGATTCCCGGTCAATGGGCCTGGAGTACAGGGAGGAGTCGTCGTCAGACTCTGAGGAGTCTGCAAACAGCTGCCGAGCGTCTAAGCCACCCTCCACCTGCCGAGGTAGACTGGGAGTGAGGGTGACCGACAACCTGTGGGGCAAGCCCTGACCCGACCGAGAATCCTTGGTCGGGGCCCCAGTCTTCAGTTGAGGAGGCGGTGGTTCCACCACAACAGGCAGAGCAGCCAGTTTCGGCCGAACAACCGGCGCTGGGGTCGGCTCCTTGATGACTACGAGGGGTTGCTTTGGTCGCTCCAGTGACTGCCACTTAATTGCCAGAGAAAGCGATGGAGTCGACTTGTTACTGGTCAATAAAAGTTGCTGCCACATCATGTCCTCGTAGCGCTGACGTAACTTACGTCGGAGCCTATACTCTGAAGAGGACGAGGAGGACGAGCGGCAGTGCCGCTTTCCATGGTGTCAAGACTGAGACCGCAGTGTCAGTGGGATCTACACTACTTGGAAGAGGACTGAGACCTTCGGGGTCGCCGAGGGTGGGTCAAAGAGGGGACGGGGGAAACCCGCTAATCCCTTGGTTCAGGGTCCTTTACCATGGACTTCGGCACAGGAGGCATGGGCAAGTCCTCTGTTACCACTGGGGGAACCAGTGAAGAAGGGTTGTTGGCTCCTCCAGTCGACAAACCGTCTTACGGGTCGAGAAAAATCTCGACCATGGCGACGGATGTCTCGGCCAGCTGACCTGACCGGGACACCGTGAAGCCAGCGGCCTTAGCCGCAACCTCAACCGAAGTCAAGAGCCAATGGTCCGGTGAAGGGGATCTCTCTTGCTCCCACAAACGTCGACGGTGGGACTTGCCTTTTGGTTCCTTTTTCTTAGACTGACTGGAATGTCCCGATGTCCCTTTTCCTTTGGTGGAGAGGGACTGCAAAGCTCCTTAAAAGAAGCAGTACAGGAGGAGCCCAAGGAGAGCGGGATAAACGCCGCAACCGAGGAGGAAGATGAAGCGGCCTGGGCCACCTCCTCCTCGAGGGTGATCAACTGCTCCAGCTGCTCCATGGAGCCTGCAGCTGCGGACACCACCCAACGGGCCTCCTTTGACTTCACCAGCGGGTACCATTTCTCGGGACGCCCAAGTTGCAGTCCGGCAGCGCGGTCCTCTAGAACCGAAGCCGAGAAGGACTTGCACAGATCGCAGGCCTGCAGATCGTGAGCAAGACCCAGGCAGTAAACGCACATGGAGTGCAGATTGGTCTGGGACATCTTCTGCCCGCAAGGGCACCGATGGAAGCCAGGAGTGGATCTGTCCATTGCAGCCGCGAGGGAAGAAGAAGACTGAAGTCTTGAAAATTTCAAAACAATTTTCGGTAAACCCGAAGAGTTAGGATCCAGGCCTAAAACGCAGAGCGCTAAGGAGGGAACCTGAGCTTCCAAGCGTTAAGGAAGATCTGGCGTCATGGGGCAAAGCCGAGGGTTTTACCACCCGGGTGGGTGGGAGGAGCCAGCTTGATGACCTTCCGGCAAGATTTAAAGCAGCAAGGAACCTGCCAGGCAGTGTGGATTGAACAACATATCCACGTCCCTAGAACTCTCTGTTTGGGGAGCAGACAGAGGCTTACATGAAAAAAACTGATGAATACAGGACCACTTACAGGTGTGCACAGGCCAAGGAAAGGCAGGCCACTCCACAAAAGCAGCAGTCCAGGGGCAGAGGCAGGCCCTTTCACAGGCCTTTTTACCAAGCCCAGGCCTCCTCTCCCTTTCCACAGAGGTTTTTTTCCGAGGGAGGGGCAGGAGGGGGATGAGCAGGGCTGCTTCCTCCTCCCAGTCTAAGGCTCCTGCCAAGCAGACACCCTGAGGTGTCAGCCCGGGTCGACTCCCCAGTCCCAGTAGGAGGCAGGCTGGCTTACTGCTTTCAGTCCTGGAAGTCTGTGACCTCAGACAAGTGGCTCCTGGAAGTACTAAGCCAGGGACTGGCCCTCAGCTTCAAAAGGTTCCCAAAAAGGAGGGCCAGGTCTTTTCCACCTGCATCAATCTCAGAAACCCTTGCCCTAGAGGCAGAGGTTTCCTCTCTCTTGGCTCTCAGAGCTGTACAGTAGGTTCCTACTCAACATAGGGGGAAAAGCCTGTACTCCAGGTACTTCCTTACCCCAAAGAAAACAAAGGAGTGGCGACCCATCCTGGACCTAAGGTATTTGAACAAACATATGTCAAAACCCAAATTCAAAATGGTAACTCTGGGGATAATCCTTCCCTCTTTAAGACCAGGGGATTGGCTAGCATCCCTGGACCTCAAGGATGCCTACTTCCATATCCCCATCAGGTGCTCCCACAGAAAATACCTCAGGTTAGAGTTGCCTTCAGGCCATTATCGGTTCAGGGCCATGCCATTTGGCCCAACATCAGCCCCAAGGGTGTTCACAAAGTGCCCTGCAGTAGTGGTGGCTTACCTCAGAAGACAGGGTATTACCATTTTTCCATATCTGGATGACTGGCTAATCATAGGTCAGTCATCAGACCAGGTCAGGTCAGCTCTGCAAACCACCCAGGACTTGCTCAGTTCTCTGGGGTTTCTTCTCAATCTTTCAAAATCTGTCCTTGAACCAGTACAACTTCTCACCTTCATAGGGATAGAACTAGATACTATCCAAGCAAAAGCTTTCAAAATGTGGAACAGTGATCAGACATGGAGATACTAGCTCAGAACACTGGAAAGTAGTGCCTTTTTTATTTTGTACGAAGTGTATAATTGTTCAGCAAATCAGCATCAGAGTATTGTGAATTTCTACTTTGACATTGCAGCACCTTCTCTGTGCGGGCAGAGCCATTTCCATATGTTATGGATATAGAGACGAGCAGTTCTGAAAGGTGAAATGTATGTAGTATGTTCCTCATAATGTTGGGCAGTCAGAGGTGTTTGTGTGTGGAGCTTTTCAGAAAAAATATTTCATTTTAATGTCAGCTTTGTTGGCCAGAGTAACTCCTGATAGCTGTAAATAGAGATGCAGTGAAATTTTATTTTGCCGGCAAAATTGCGACTTTCACCACCTGAAATATTTTGCGAAATTCCATGCATTCTGCAAAATATTTCATAGGTGTGAAATACGAAATTTCACCTGTGAAATGCAGAATTTCACCAGCGAAATGTGGAATTTCACCCACGAGTGGTGAAATTTCGCATTTTGCCAGTGGAATTTCACATAATATTTCGCGGAATGAAATTCTGCAATTTCGCACAACTCTGGCTGTAAAATGCCAATAAAAATGCAGGAAAGCCACAGTGTTAAGCTAAAAATCTCAACATTTTGTGAGGGAGCATGGCCCCAGACCCCCCTGAGCTTGGTTAAGATTTTAACTATGGGGCATTGACCCCCCTGCAAACTGTACAACTCTGGTGAAGTCCCGTGATACTGTTTACTGTAGTATAATAGGTTGCAGGTAAACCAAAATGTTTTTGCACACAAAGTCAGGGGTGTACAAATCCTGATTTGAACACCCCTGCAAAAAGTGCACATTTGGACCAGACCCTGTGGCCCTTTGTGGTGACTGTTCCCCTTTAAAGTGAAAACAGGACAAAAACAGTACCCTAGGCAAAACAAAACAGGTAAACCTCAACTAAGGAAGGACAGTCAAGAGGTCTAACCAGGACTGAAGCTGGGAAAGGAGGGGCAAAGTGAAGCTTTAGTAGGTGTTTACGGGAGATGAAAAAGGGGATATACAAAGCTGAGGAGACAGGTTGCTCCTGAGGGAGAGAAGGAGGAGGGAGAAAGCAGTTGCTATGATATGGTTGATCTTCAAAGAATTTTGTATTTATTTACTGGAAGATTCAGACAATACCTTTGAGCACAAGTGCCCTTTTACAAAGGTTCCACGTAAGTTCACACTGTTACAATCCAGAATCAGTCTTCACCACTGATTCCCACTTGTGGGTCTTTGCCAGAGGCACAAGGGAGCCAGAACTTTTCAGGTGGGAGCTGGTCATGTGAGTGGGCCCCATGCACCCATCACCGCACACGTACACCAGTATACAGTGGCACCAGCCCCCAACCCCCTCAGTTCCTTTTGTCCCGCCATCGAGTGCACAGGAGCAGCATTGCTGTTCTCTTTGTCTAGGCCAGAACTTCACCATCTATACAGCGACAGCATTCAGTTCTTCGGCTTTAGTTTTAAAATATACTAGAGTTTGTTATTTTTATGTCAGCTTATCTACTTTGAACACACAAAAATGTTACAGGTTCCCTCAGCCATACCTCGTGCCAATGGTCGACAGCCATAGAAGAAGGTAGGGAGCCTGAAAAGGCCACTTGCTCTGGCAACGGGGCTGCGTCTGGCCACCACCTCTCTCTCTGGGTGGCTGCTCTGGCAATGGGCAGTCCAACGCCAGGAGGAAGTAGAGTCCCCTAGAACTGCAAAAAGAAACAGTCCAGATCCAGCACACCCTCAGCCTCGGAGTCTTTGCACTGTTCGGGTTCGATCTCTTCCCACACAAAGGGAAAGAAATGGCACCAGTTGTGTCATCCACTGGTCACTCTGCTGTGAAACACATGACTTCCATGGGCCTGGACTCCCCAGCATCATTTCCAAGACACTGTGGACACCTGGGCTGTGAGGTCAGGGTCTCCATCCTGGAGCATCTCTCTTTCCATTACAGGGGACTCCAGCGGGCAGTTCATGGAGCAGTGGGTGCAGTGCATTAAGTCAGGTGGTGCAGTTTCTGGTGCCAGCCCCTGACCACTCTGGGTCAGCTGGTCTGGCGCCTGTTTATGGTGCCGCTTGACTTAGGTGTGGGGATGACTGCGACTCTGGCCTCCAGGTCGGTGTTGCCGCCATCTGTCCCACTTGTGGTGTTGCCCCTGTCCCCTCTGGAGACAGGGCAGCCACGGTGCTGCTGCCAGTTCCTTTGGGGATGGCAACAAAGTCGGCAGTGCCACATACGGCACCAGTGTCAGGCACTTTGGGGCCTACCTCAGTGCTGCCACTGGTACTGCACAAGCCTTCAGTCTATGGGCCGTCCTCAGCACTGCCACAGGCACTGTTTGCCAGGCCCCATGCAGGGCCAAGTCCGGTGTCACCGGTGTTGCCAAGGCCACGGCTTATGCTGCCAGCTCTTCGACCCCCTCCTCTCTCCAAGCACGGAAGGAGTAGAGGGAGACAAGTCCGATCCTGATCTGATCATCTCAGATAGTGAGAAGGATGACTCGTATTATGGTCCAGAGAACTCTGAACCA
This sequence comes from Neoceratodus forsteri, assembly GCA_016271365.2. Taxonomy (NCBI): domain Eukaryota; kingdom Metazoa; phylum Chordata; order Ceratodontiformes; family Ceratodontidae; genus Neoceratodus; species Neoceratodus forsteri. The sequence goes on along the minus strand of CM028129.1, from coordinate 1,234,800,819 downwards.
GTTCCTGTCACTGTACCCCAGGAGGATCTCTCCTTTCAGGCTCTGCTCAGAAAAACACATTCTACAGCCAGCAGCCACACATCAAACTAGGCACCTTTGAGTTTCTAAATGTGCCTAATATCCCAGTCTCTTTAGTTCCTTTCATCGAGCCAGCCCTAGAGACTCTCTGTGGCTGCTTGGAGGAGGTCTGTTGCTGTGGAAGCTGTCCCCAAAGAGGCAGACAAGAAATATACAGCACCCAAATCTAAGCCCATGTATTTTACTCAGCCAACAGCAGATGCAATTGTTATTCTGGCTGAGAATGACAAAGCCATAGTGCCCAAGGAGGTCACTGAGCACCCCACTAACATGGAGTTGCGCAAAGTGGACATCATGGGCAAGTCAGTCTATGGCTCGGTTACCCTTGGCATGAGGATAGCTAGCTACCACGGTCACTTCTCTAAGTAGGAGTATGCCCTCTGGACTGATATTAAAGGGGACAGGCTCCCACACTCACATATGGGGCTGGTCCCAGTGTGCACTCTGTGTGCAAAAACATTTTGGTTTAATTATTGTTTACTGTAATTTAGTAGACTGTTTCAGACTAATTCTACTTAGTTGTAGGCCGACATCTTCTGTTGTTATAAATCTCAGAATCCCTTGTACCTGACATCAGAGCAGCAAGTAGCAATGGGAGATTCAATAGCCTGCAGTGCATGTTAGAGCTTTTACAATCTCAAAATCAGATGTTTTCCAGATCTGTTTTTCTCCTGGGGCTAAGTACTTACCTCTGCAACTGCAACTTAGTCCAGGAAGGACAGAAGGAACAGCAAACAATAGATCAGAGCTTATATAAACTCTAACATGCACTGCAGGCTACTGAATCTCCCACTACTGCCTACTGCGCTGATGTCAGCTACGGGGGATTCTGGGATTTGCAGTAACAGATGTCAGCCTACAACTTTAGTCTGAGACGATCTACTATACTACAGTAAACAGTAAGCAAACCAAAATGTTTTTGTTCAAGAAGTGCACATTGGGACCAGCCCACACGTGAGCCTGAGGGCCCTTTGTGTTGACTGTTCCCTTTTAAGTCTCTGGCAGAGGCCCTGACAGACGCAGAGGCAAAACAGGACATGCTGCTCACTGTTAAACACAGTACTGAATCTAACAGCCACTAGCTTAAAGCCTCTATGGATACCTTTCACGCAGAAGCTCACTCAGTGGTTGCAGGTATTTGCATCAGGTGGCACTCCTGGCTACGGACTGCCGTCTTCATTCCCAATGTCTAGCAACAGATCATGAATGTGTTCTTCAATGGCACTTATCTGTTTGGACAGCACGGAGAGCAGTCTCTTAAAGAGTCTAATGAAACTAGAATGACTTCTAGTCCAGTTCTCTATAACCCACAAAGGGACACAGGATGTGGCTGTTCTCAAAACAAGCAGTCCTTTCATGGCAGGGGCTAGGGAGCCCAAAACAAAGCCCAACCTGCCCAGCGCCAGAAAAAAGTGCAGTCAAAGGCACAGGTGCCAAAAGTGTTCAGTACCATTATCTAAAGTTCCAGCCCCATATCCACTTCAGCTACCCAAGGCGGACCACTCCTCCCCAGCAGATTTGCACCTAACCCAGTTTTACCATCAGTAAGAATCCATCTCAACAGACAAGTGGGTTCTCAGAATCATCCAAGAAGGGTAGTACCTTGGAATTGCTGGCCACCCCCTGTGGACAATTCTCCCAGAAGGCAACTCCCCATGTCAGCTCACATGTCAGAGCTTCTAGCATGATAAACTGCTGAATTTCTGAGAAAAAGGGCAGTGGAAATAGTGCCAGAGTCAGAACAGAACACAGGGTTCTACTCCCACTACTTCCTGGTTGAAATTAGGGGGCATGCACTTCATTCCTAATCTCAGAGATTAGAATAAGTACATGTAGCAAGAAAAACTCAAGATGATTTCTCTGGACCTTTGCTACCTTATCTGAAACACCAGTATTGGCCAACATCACTGGATATACAGGATGTATACCAGCACATACTACTGCACTGCAGCCATCAGAAGTACTGACTGTTCGTCAGAGAGGAGCAGTACTATCAATTCAGAGTCCTACCCTTTGGGCTTTGCTTAATGCCATGAGTCTTTACAAAGTGCTCTGCAGTACTCGCTTCGCAGCACACCTGAGAAAGCTAGAACTCCAAGTCTTCCTGTATCTGGATGACCTCAGGGATCTGATGAAGTACATGGATGGAGAAAAAATTCAAGATGATTTCTCTGGGATCTTTGCTACCTCACCAGAAACATGCATATACGGGTGCACCACAGCCAACAGAAGTATCTACGGTTCTGCGAGAAGGGGCAGCACTACCAGTTCAAAGTCCCACCATTTGGACTTTACAAAGTGCTTTGCAGTACTCATAGGCAGCGCATATCAGGAAGCTAGAACTCTAAGTCTTCCTGTATCTGGATGACTGGTTAATCTCAAGCTCATCCTGACAGGAGACAGACCAGGCAGAAAACACTACTTCTCACTTCCTAACGTTTATGGGAATCCTGCTGAACCCATTTAAGTCTCAGATGGAGCCCTCCCAAGATCTACTGTTCATAGGAACTATTCTGGACACAATCCCGGCTCAGGTGTTCCTCCCACACAACTGGCTACCAGCAATCTTGCAGATGGCATGCTAAATCATGCAAAGCAAGACTGTGCCAGTCCATTCCATGCAATGCATGCTGGTCCTAATAGCCTCCTCAGTGTTCGCAGTGCCTCTTGCAAGGTTACACATAAGGACAACTCAGTGGATGCTCGGTACCCAGTAGTCACAGGCATCATACCCTCAAAACTACCCCATTCAGGTGACCAAACCCCTAGTGAGGCCCCTGATGTTGTGGTCAGCAGATGACAACCTCCTCCAGGGCTTCCCCATCTCCCAAATGGGCCAGAGGTGACCCTCACCACAGATGTTGCTCTGCTTGGGTGGGGAAAGACAGTTCTCCTCTAGACAGAAACATAGAAACATAGAAGTTGACGGCAGATAAGGACCGCAAGGCCCATCCAGTCTGCCCATTTCTTTTTCTACCTCATAAATGTGCCATCGGCCTTTGCTCTGTCAGTGACCTATCTATTCATAGTCATTTGTATTGCTCCCTTATGCCTATCCCATGCCTGTTTGAAGCCCTGCACTGTATTCATAGCCACCACTTCTTGTGGTAAGCCATTCCATGCATCTACCACCCTTTCTGTGAAAAAGAATTTCCTCCACATCCCTTAATCGGCCTCCTCTAATCTCATGCTGTGTCCTCTTGTCCTGCTATTTTTCTTATATTTAAACATGTTAGACTCTTTCACCTTGTTTATGCCCTTAAGGTGTTTAAATGTCTCGATCATATCACCTCTCTCCCTCCTTTGCTCAAGGGTATACATATTGAGCTCCGTTAATCTGTCCTCATATGTCTTCTGATGCAGTCCCTGCACCATTTGGCTGCCCTCTCTGGACTGCCTCAATTTGGTTAATGTCCTTGTGAAGGTGTGGCCTCCAATACTGCATGCAGTACTCCAGATGGGGCTCTAACCAATGTTCCTGTACAGAGGATTATTACCCTCTCTACTTTACTCTCTAGGATACCCCTTACTAATACAATTCTAACGCTCTAGCCTTACCTACTGCTTTTAGAGGTCTGCTTGATGATTTTAGGTCATCAGTGATGATGATGCCCAAGTCTCTTTCTTCCTTTGTGACTGCTAGCAACTCCCCTCCCAGCCTATAAGTGGCTTCAGGGTTTCTCTTCCCTATGTGCATGATTTTGCACTTCTTTGCATTAAATCCCAGTTGCCACTCTTCTGACCATTCTGCTAGTTTATCCAGATCTCTTCTCATTCTGCCCACCCCATCTACTCTGTTGCAGATCTTGGTGTCATCTGCAAACAGACAAGCCCTACCCTCCAGTCCATCTGCGAGGTCACTAACGAAGATGTTGAATAGGACTGGCCCCAGGACTGATCCCTGAGGTACCCCACTTGTGACTTGCATCTCTTCTAACTGTATACCATTTACCACCACGCTCTGTTTTCTGCCAGTCAACCAGTTTGTCACCCAGCTGACCAACTTCTGACCACCCGAGCCTACCTAGCTTATTTATCAATCTTCTATGTGGAACAGTGTCAAAGCTTTGCTGAAGTCAAGGTGGCGACATCAACTGCTCCCCTTGGTCCACCACTCTGGTTACCCAGTCAAAGAAATCTATGAGATTAGTTTGACAGGACCTTCCTTTGTAAACCCATGCTGTCTTGGATCCTGTGCCCTATGGATTCCAGGTGTTGCACTATCCTTTCCTTAAGGAGTGCCTCCATAATCTTGCCCACTACTGAGGTAAGACTGACCGTCTGTAGTTCCCCGCCTCCTCCCTGCTACCACTCTTGTGGGTGGGATCACATGAGCCCTTCTCCAGTCTTCTGGGACCTCTCCTGTGCTCAGAGACTCACTAAACAATTCTGCTAATGGCTCTGCTAGTTCCTCCTTTAGCTCCTTAAGTACCCTGGGATGTATGCCATCAGGGTCCCATTGCCTTATCCACCCTGAGCTCAAGCTCTTGTAGGACCTTTCTTTTGTGAAGGGAGTAGTGCTCACCTCCCTCCCCTGTGTCCATGATGCTGAGCTGTGGGCCCTGCCCTACCTTCTCTTCAGTAAATACTGAGCAAAAGTATCTATTTAGGATAGATGCCTTTACAGGGTCCTCCTCCTCACATGCTCCCTTTTCTCCATTAAGCTTGATATCACCCCCTCTGACTTTCTCCTTTCACTAATGTATCTATAGAAAGTCTTGTCACCTTCTTTACTGTTCGTGCTAGTGTTTCCTCAGTTTGGGACTTTGCCTGCCTTACTGCCTTCCTGCTTCCCTTAGGGCAGTTTGGTATGCCTCCTATCTTCATCCCGCTGTGTTCCTTATATTTTCTGAAGGCCAGCCTTGGCTCTGACCTTTTCTGCTACTGTATTTGAGAACCAAAGTGGTTTCCTTCTTCTTTTGCACTTCCTTTTCTGTCTAACACAATGGGATGTTGCTTCAAGTATTGTATCCTTAATGCTTGCCCACTTTGCCTGTACCTCCTCACCTGTGTTTTTTGCCAGGGCTAGCTTAACTCTGTTGGCCATCTTATCAAAGTCAGCTCCTCTGAAGTCCCATATTTTGCCTTGGAATGGGATGATTTAGATGTAGTAGCCAAATTGAACCATACCATGTGATGGTCACTGGCCCCCAGGTGACCTTCTACCTGAGATCTGTGATCCCTTCTTTGTTAGTCAGTACTAGATCTAGGATAGCCCTGTCTCTTGTGGGTTGCTGTACCAGTTGTTTGAGGCCCTCCCCCTGCAGGGAATCCACTATGAGTCTAGCTCTGGCAGATGTTCCTGCTGGTATTGACCAATCTGTATCTGGCATGTTGAAGTCTCCCATTATCAGAACCTCCCCTTTAGCTGTCATGTTTTGTATATCTTCTAACAGTAATGTGTCTATGTCCTCCCTCTGGTCTGGGGACCTGTAGACAACCCAGTTCTTATGGCTGTCCCATTTCCTGTTTCCAGGGTGACCCACAGTTCTTCTGGCTCCTTATTTGTATTCTGAATTTCTGTAGCTTTGATATTTTCATTAACATACAGGGCCACTCCTCCCCCCCCTTTTTGCACCTCGGTCTCTTCTGAACAATACATAGCCAGGTACTGAAGTCTCCTAGTGTGGTTACTGGTAAACCACGCCTCACTAATTGCTACTATGTCCAGTTTAGCCTCTGACATTATTGCCTGCAGGTCTGGGATCTTATTTCCCAGGCTGTGAGCATTTGTGTACATGATTTTCCATTGGCCAGATTTTGTGTGTGTTAGTTGTTGGGTGAAGTTTGGCATTACCCTGTGCATCGTATGGGGTGACAAACCTTTTTCTTACCTGGTGATGCAAATGAACGGCAAACACGCTGAATTCCTGTTTGACCACTAGCTGAGGGGAGGTGTTCTTCCCATTCGACGTGAAGGGGGGTGCTGCACCTCTCTCCCATTTGCTAGTTAAATATTCTTGCAGACGCCAAACTTCTGCCTCAATGCACTGACTCTCTTTAGTCAGATGCAGTCCATCAAATTTAAAGAACTTTCGCTCCCAGAACTGTTGCCAGTTCCTACAAATCTGTGTCCTTTCCTGGCACCAGTCTTTGAGCCACGTGTTTAGCTCCCCTATCTCCCCTTCTCTGACCTTCCGTCCATCTGCTCCTTCTCCCAGACTGGCAGGATCTCAGAGAAGGAGATGCAGGACGAAATAGATGATAGTTTGTCACCCAGCCTAGTCAGGTGTTCCTTGGTCTCCACAACTGACCGGCTGGCGTAGATCATTAGTCCCTATGTGTACTAGGACATCAATGTTTTCTCCTGCTTTGTGAACAATTTTAGCAATGTGGTCAGTGTCTCCATGCTGATGTACCTGGGAGACATCTGACCATCACCCCTGGCTGAGATGGGTATCAACTCCCAATCATGGAGTCTCCTATGATCAGAAGTTTTTGGATTTCCTTTGTGCTTGTTTAGTTTTGGTTCCTGATTTGGGTGAGTATTGTTGTGTTAGCTCCTGTGCACGTAGTGTCCTGCTCTGCAGTGTCTTCTGCCTCTTTATTTGATTTCAGAGATAGAGGCAGATACCTGTTTGTAGTGTTTATATGGTTTTGGAGGTAATATGTTGGAGAGCAGAGAGTGATGGGGCACCTGATTTGCTCCTCTAACCACCTGCCAACCTCCTGGACCAACACCACCTCTCTCGCGTCAGGTTTTTCTGTTGGATGCTGGGGAATGGTGGTGGTTCTTATAATGTATTTCCTCTTCAATATGAAATTTGAGGCGTGCAATCTCTGCCCATGCTGCCCGGAGCTGAGACCTAAGATCTCCAAAGGCCCAGCATGTAGGACAGTGTCCTAAATCCTGTAAGACTGTCCTTCTGAAAATTGTTCCACAGTACCTGCAGTTAATGAAATCCATTCCAAATAAGTTGCTGGGTTTGTAACCTAGTCAGAGTAATTAGAAGTCTGTCATTTACTACATCAACAAGCACCTAGCAGCACACTCTTACCATCTCTGCATAGAGGGTATGAGAGTGTGGGAATGGTGCCAGTATCAGGGGATCCTGCTCCATGCAATCTACCTGCCAGGAATCCAAACCACTATGGTAGACCATTTAAGTAGAACAGAGGCATATCCCTACGAGCGGTCACTAGCACCAGAAGTTGTGAGATCGCTATTCATCAAGTGGGGGGTACCCCAGATGTGCAGCTTTTTGCATCTCCACTCAATGCCAAACTGCCTCAATTCTGCTCCAGAAATCCAGGACATGGGAGTTTCCTTTCAGGATGCATTCAGAATGCCATGGCAATATCTGTCTGTATGCATTCCCTCCAATCCCTCTCATCCAGAGGGTGTTGTTCAAACTGGAGGCACACAGTGGCAAGATGATCCAAGTGGCCCCCTGCTGACCTCAGATACTTTAACTGAAGCGACTTTCAGTTATCAAACCAATAGTTTTGCCACTCCAGACAAACTTATTTTTTTTGTGGTCTGGACCCCCGATCCTCCAGTCGGAGGTCAGCCCAGGCTTACCCCCCTGGGTGGGGCCAAGGGGAGGGCCCCCCCCAACGGTAACTACTGGCAAGCCCCTGCTTACTCCCCCCAGGTCAGGGCCACAGGAAAGGGACTCCCCCGGTGGACAATGGTGGCAGTGGGGACGGCGGCGGTGCTGGGCATAATGTTCGGGGGCTGGCTTTTATGTGCATGCTGGAGCCCTGGAGGTGGGGACGTGCAATGATGACCAGCATCCACCCTGCCCCCCCCAGGTGTTGGCGCCAGCCACAGCAGTACCCTCCAGGCCTCCACCAGGATCCAGAAAGTGGTGGACACTTTCCCCCCTCCCCCCAGAGAGCAGTATCAGGTCCAGAAAAACTTACTGACCCAGGGTCAGCTGGTCCATCCCAACCAGTGCTCTCTTCATCTTCAGGAGAAAGAAGTGAAGAACTTCAAGGTTGCTCAGAGGGTCTCTGAAATACATTTGACTGTACGTAAACCTTACACCAAGAAGATATACACAGCCAAGTAGAAAAGATTTTCCATGTGGAGCTCCAAAGCCCTAATAGATTTTTTTTTTTTAATTTATTTTTTCATTTATTACATCATTGGTTTACAGACCTTTGAGTCAAAGACTCATTTACAAAGGTACCTCGTCAAGAGAGCAATACATCACAGCAAATAAATCAGTACAGTACATAACACTTAAATTAAAAAAACAACCAGTTTTACAGGCATTCAATGGTGGTACAAGCTTGGTAATAGGTAGATCCCTTCAGGTGCCCACAAGAAAAGGTTCTGGAGTACGTGCTGGACCTTTCTGATGCTGACCTGCAGTGTGCCACAGTGCAGCTCCACCTATATACTGTATCAGCATATCATGCACCTGTAGGTACCTTCTACCTGCACAGCTGCCACTGTTTAAGAGGTCCCTCAAGAGTATCCTCCACACAATGCCTCCCATCAGAAAGCAGGGCTCCCTAGGATATCAACCTTGTGCTGGATATGCTCACTTGCAAGCCCTTTGAGACTACTGCAACTTGTGACCAAGTTTCTCACTTGGAAAGCAGCCTTGCTGATGGCTACCACCTCTGCACACGGAGTATCTGAAAATCCATGCTTTGGTCACAGAGCCTCCGTATACTGTTTTCCATGGAGATAAGGTACATATCCCAAGTTTCTGCCTAAAGTGATGGAGTTCCATTTTAATCAGGCTATAATCCTGCCTACCTACTTTGCCAACTTCCAGATTGAGGGAGAAAGGACTCTCCACTCACTGGATGTTAAGATGGTCCTTAGGTTTTACCTAGGCAGGACTAAGAACTTCAGACAGCCTAAACAGCTCTTTGTCTCTTTTGACCACAACTGAAAGGGTCAACCAGTTACAATCAAGCCCATTTCTACTTTGTAAACTGCCTTCACTAGTACTATGCTAGCGCTCAGGTTAAACTGGAGGGCAAGGTATGTGCCCACTCCACTGAAGCAGCTGCTACTTCCCTGGCAGAGATATGCCCTGTGCCTACTGCAGAAATTTGCAGAGCTGCCACTTGGAGCAGAGTGCACACCTTTACCAAGCACTATACCATGGATGGCTATGCCAGGCAGCTTGACACCTTTGGCAGGACAACTCAATGAGCTCTGAGCTCCAGCCTCCCTAGTCCAGGGGTCTTTCTCTGAGCTTGGTACTCTAACCCACAAATGGGAATCAATGGTGAAGATTGATTCTTGCAAGATATGAAAGTTACGTACTTACCGTAACTGTTGATCTTCCAAAATATTTTCACCATTAACTACCACACCTGCACACCATCCCCCATACTCACTCCAGTATTCTTGTGTTGGTCTTCACCCCTTTGTATTTGGCTTGGGCTATGAAGACACTGCGTTACTGGGTCTGGTGGCCATCTTACACGGCCCACCAGGACTACCTTATGCCTTTAGGTTAAGTGCATAGGTTACTCGTTAGGTTCATGCTGCTCACCTCCTCGATAAAAAAAAAAAAATACTGAGGGGGCTGGTGCCACTGCATGCGAGCGAGCACATGCAGTGATGCATGCGCGGGGCCTACTCAGGTCACCAACTACCATCAGAATAGTTCTGGTTCCAGTAGGGTCCCAGTGTCTCTGAAATAGACCCTCAAGTGGTAATCATTGGTAAAAATATTCTGGAAGATCAACAGTTATGTTAAGTATGCAACTTTCATTTTTTGTTCATCTTTTTTGAATGTACTTTAAGTGTACTGTTGCTACATAATTCTACAGAACTCTTTATTTGTTACTGTTTGTATTGCTAAGATACAGAAATATGCTTACACAGCCGGTCATACTTGGGTAAACTGCTGCACAGACAAGTGACAGCAGATCACAAGCCATTATTTATTAAATCTATATTGTAGCAAGGCTTGTACCTCCAGCTCAGACACACTTTTGTCCTCTGTCCCAGTTTCTCCCCCCCCCGGTTCCCCCAGTCCCGTCCCCCTGCCACAGTTATTCCCTCCTTCAGCTAAGAGCAGGCGAGCCGCTGCCTTCCCTACTGAACCCCAGTATAGCCTCTCTGGTCTGATGGCTTGTTACAGGGAGAGAGTTGGAGCCCACACCCTCCAGGACTCTGAGCCGCCTTTACTCCACCCCTGCCACATACCTGGCCCCCAGCATAGCTGCTAATGAAACTGGCAGTTAAGCCATCCAGTGACCCAGTGGGTAATGTGTTCCACTCCCACGGCAGTGACCCAAGTGAATCAGAGAGCTGGATTGGGCAGCCAAGAAGACTAGGGTGGCACTCCCAGCCAGGAAGGGATAGCGCTGTGGTTCTACCATCTCAGCAACCACTGCAGAGGGTTGAGGGAGCATGCCTCCTCTGCAGGGACATCACTGCATGAGTGAGGCCTGACAGGGCACCAGGGAGAAAACCAGATATCCCCCAACATGTTTCCCGGGCTACCGTTTTGACAGCCACTAATACTTTCAGGACCCACCATACCTCTCAACCTGTTGGCATTAAAATGCACAGCACTAGCCCTTCAAAAGTAAAGCAAACAGCCAGAACGTGTAGCACGTTCTTCTATTAAATAACAATAAACTGAAGAATAGTGGGCCCCATACATTTAGTGTTAAAGGAAAACTGCACTTAATCTGTAAGTCATTTTTCCCAGTAGAGGCTGTTTCTTTAAATACTGGTTTAAATTAAGTTATTGCTCTAGCTATCCAGGCCTTTTAGTTATCCTGTTGGGTGTTTCTGATTTACATGCTGCTGGTAAGAACTATTTTAGAATTGCATGAGGTTGTTTATGTCACTGTTCTCTTCTACTGCTGGCACAATGCATCCACGTTCTACTATAGAACTCTATGGCTGAGAGGGACGTAATGTTCACCATACAGTTCTAAAATAGCACTTACCACCAGATTGTAAAGCAGAAACACCCACCGAGGTAACTAAAAGGCCTGTATGTGCCGGATCCATGGTGCTGAGCAATGTGGGCTCGCTCTGTCATGCCGGCAACCTGGATTCGTGCTCCAAGCAAGTCGTCAGGAGCAGAGGCCAGCAGGGAGGATCCAAAGTGCCCATTGGATGCTCTCCTCCTGGGGTGGAGGGCTGATGCTGTATCACTTTGCAGCAGCTCCTGGTGGAGGCGTGTGCTGGTGCCTTTGACGGCGTGGGTAAACTCGCACCCATCAGGCACTCCCTCCCCAGGTCAGCTGCAGCGTACGCATCCTTCCGGGTGGTGGGTGAGGTGAAAATTCGAGGAAACCACTACACCAGCTATGCCAGATGATGGCTGTCTGGTCCCTCCAATGCCAACCCACCCACCCACAGCACACCAGCAAACACAAAGCCCCTTAGCCTCCACCCAAGCATGTTTGTTCTTCCATCTAGACAGAGGGGAGGCCCTCAGTAGAGAAAAAACAGCAAATCAGAGGGGAGGTGCAGGCTCCAGCTCCAGTTCTAGATCCCCTCCTCAACTGTCAGAGGAGGCCCCGGCAGGGACAAGCTGACCCAGGAGATGGATGGCTGAAGGTGGACTCCAGTGGGGCTGCAGATGTGAGGGTGAGTTTGGCAGGTGGAGGGGGGGTGGCCCAGAGGGAAGGGAGAACAGGTGGCACAGGAAGGGCCCCCCCCCCAAAAAAAAAGGCCTGTATAGGCAGAACAATAACAAAACTATAACCAGTACTAAGCAAATGTCTACTGGGAAAATGATTCCAAGGTTCAGTGCAGTTCCCCTTTAAGAAATATTTCTATCAAGTTAGTTGAATTTTTTCAATAGTTTGTGTTAGTTCCAACACTATGAGGAACATCAGTAAATCTCTGTGGAGCTAAGGTAAATCTGAATGTAAAACACATAGCACTATGGGAAATGCCTAGCAGTTGAGATGTATGGCTCCCACACTGTGTGGACCCCTAATGGCCTTGACAGTAAGGGGGGGAGGGGGGCAGATGATGGGGCTGGGAGGTTTCCAGAATAAGGGCCCAAAGCAAACAGCAATGCCCTGGTAAGCTGCCGGCAGGGGTGCTGCTACAGGGTTGGCTATCCCACATATATTACAAAAGAGCCTCCAAAATTAGCAGCACTCCATATAGGAATAAAGACCCAATTAAACAAAAGCTCCAACTCTGCCAGCCCAGTGGCACTGAGGGTTAAGGCGCTGGACGCCACACCTCGCGCTACGCCAGTGACCCAGGTTCGGGAACGGACTGGGGCAGCCGGTCGGTTGGGGAGCATGTGAGTTGGCGTCCCCATAGATGCTCTCCTACGGGGAGGGGTGGCGGGTTCCAGGGCAGCAATGCCCTGGCGCTGCCTCCAGTGGAAGCATTGGTGTTAGCATAAAACAGCCTTCTATACAGGAGCCGGGTGAGGAGGGCGCTATGATTACTTCGGACAGCAACGCGGTTAAGCACACCGCCTGTCTGGACGTTAGTCCTCTGCATCAGCACCCTCATGGGGATGGAATCAGGAGAAAACCAAAGGCAAAAAATCTCCTGGTCCCGCGTAGAATGACACAAGGTCCTCATTACATCGGGACCTGGCTGAAGAGACCCGAGGAGAGATTCTTCGGGGCAGAGAATTGGGGAAGGCCCAAAAAAAAAAAAAAAAGCTCCAACTTTACTGTATCAAAATAAACAAGCATTTGTCAATGCCGATGCATTGGAAGATGTACACCCCTGCACCTTGTTTATGGTCATGAGGTACCTGAATGTATGTATCATGTTGCCCCGCTTCCTCCTTTCCTCCAATGAGTACATACTGAGGTCCTGTAATCTCTCCTGATATGTTCTGTGCAGCCATTTACCATCTTGGTTGACTTTCTGTGGAGTGCCTCCACCCTGTCAATGTCTGTGTGCAGTTGCAGCTTCCAGAGCTCCACACAGTACTGTATTATAGGCCTCACTAGTGCATTATGCAATGACATCACCACCTCACACCTTTTGCTAGTGGGTACCTTTCCCTATGCACCCCAGCATGCCACTGGCCCTCCTTGCAACATGCTCTGTTTTGACACCTTGAGGTCATCAGAACTGATAACTCCTAGGTGCTTTTATTTCTTAGTGATCGATCAGCACCCCCAAATCCTGTAATTCTCTCTAGGTTTCCCTCTTCCCAGGTGCATTATTTGTGCTTCTTTGCATTGAACATCAGTTGCCACTCCTCAGACCATTTTTCAAGCCTCTCCATCCCTGCTCATTTTCTCCACTCCTTCTGGAGTATTCACTCTGTTGGAGATGTTGGTGTCATCTGCAAATAGGGAGACAGACCTTTCCTTCTAGCCCTTCTGCAATGTCTGTAATGAAGGTATTGAATAGGACTGGTCCAAGGACTGATCCCTGAGGTTCCCCAGTGGTCACCACCCTCTCCCTGGATTGGTTCCTATTACCACTACCCTTTGCCTCCTGTCCGTCAGCCAGTTTCTAATCCAGTGTATTAGCTTGTACCCTGTGGCCAAACTACCCATCTTGTTAATCAGCCTTCTATGTTGGTCGGTGTCGAAGGATTTCCTGAAATCAAGGTAGGTGATGTCTAGTGCCCCTTCCTGATTTACTTCCTTACTGAGGCATTAGGGTTTCCACCCCTAACGCCAACTCCCACCCCCACCCTGCACAGACTGACAGGTGTTGGGGGGGTGCCTTTGGGTCATCTGCCGTAACGCTCATGCCATTCCATCTCACAGATCCCCGCAGACACCAACAGGCGTCACGGTGTGCCTTGGGGTCTTCAGGCCTTACAGTCACCCCATTCCATAAGGAAATAGGCTGAGATGGGTGCACTACAGGAGAATGGGGTGAACACTGGGGCCGAAGAGCCCAAGGCACACCTCGATGCCTGTCACTGGCTGCAGGGTGGTGGTGGAATGGCGTGAGCATTACAGCCGACAACCCCATGTCACACCCCAGATGCCTGTCAGTCTCTACAGGGGTGCTGCTGGAAACTCTAAACACCTCAGGTGTTTGTTGGTATTTTCACTCCAAATTTTCAATATAGGCTTTTTGGGTCCCCACCTCATGAACAGCGGCACTATCATTTTGTTACTCAATCCTGAAAGGTGATTTTGTGCTGAGACTTCAGGCAGGATGCGAAAAATGACAGTTACACTGTTCATGAGGTGGTGTGAAAAACTGGCAATGTTGAATATCTGGAGTGAAAACATAAAAATGTGCCAAAGTTACATGCATGCATAGCAAAATTTCAATGACCGCACATAACTCAGGCGTTTTTTTGGTATTTTTGTACCACATTTTCAACATGGTGTTTTTGGGACCCTATCTCATGAACAGTGCCACTGTGATTTCATTAATCCATCCTGAAAGTTGATTTTGCACAGTGACTGCGCCATTCTGAGACACAGGTGCGTAAACACGTTTCAGGCAGGATGCGAAAAATGACAACTGTACTGTTCATAAGGAGGTGTGAAAAAATGGCAATGTTGAAAATCTGGAGTCAAAACATTAAAAATTGGTGAAGTTACGAGCGTGCGTAGAAACTGCAAAATGCATGCTCGTAATACAGTCATTTTTTGGAATTTTTTTCACCAAATTTGCTACATGGGCTTTTAGGGACCCCACCTCATGAACAGTGGCACTGTCATTTCATTACTCAGTCCCGAAAGGTGAGTCTGTGCAGCGACCGGGAAATCCTATTTGCCTCGCACCCTGATCCCTCTTCCCTCCAGCTCTCCCTTCAAGACTCCCTCAGACAAATAGAAAACTGGTTCACAGTCCACAGACTAGTTGTCAACATTAAAAAAAAAAAAAAACATGCTCTTTGCGCACCAACAAAACAGGGCTAGGGAACACCTTCTGAAAATCCTATCCAGTTCATTCCTCCCACCGGACCAGGTCCAAATCTATAAGTACCTGGGTGTCACTTTCGATGCCACCATCTCATTTCACGAACATATCAAAATACTCACCTCAGCCACCTATATCCGAATAGGTCTCTTATACTGCCATAAAGACTGCTTTCTGCCAGGAGTGCTACACCTGGCAGTAACATCATCAGTCCTGTCTCTTGTGGACTATGGACTCACAGTTTATGCAGCCTCCGACCCCACGGTGCTCCACCAAATCCAACTGACTCAATAAAGCTTGCCGGCTCATCTCAGGTGCAGACAGGCGTACTCACTCCTGCACTCTCCATGCCCTCACCAATGTTCTCTCACTAGAGGAGTGGCTACAATACCAGACTTGTCTACTTATCAATGAATACACCTAGGTCTGACCCCAGTAGGGGTTGCTGCCTCCCTTCAATCAGCCACCCATATCATTACCACCTGCGCAGCCACCAAAACTGTTTGGAAGGTACCCAGGGTCAGAACCACTCTGGCCCAAACATCCTTCCCTTTCAGAGCCCCATCATGGTATAATGCCTTCCCCTCAGCTATCACCACGTTAGCCAATCTAGGTCCTTTTAAGGCAGCATTTAAATCCCATATCTTGTCCTCACGCAACTGCCAATGTGACCACTAGCCTTCCTAGGCCAGGCTCACTCACAACAGGAGGGTGCTGGTGTGAGTACGCTTGTCTGCACCTCACTCACAACAAGACACTCCTGGCTTTGACAATGCCTTGCCTGAGGCTGGGTTCAGTCGCCCTCCGATGAGGCACACTGCACCAAAGTCCATCTAAAAAACTACAGAACACACTCCTTTTCAGAGGAATCTGACAATACCTCCCTGGAGGTAGCTCCCATTTATGAGACTGTAACTTCTACTTAGCCAACAATTGTATAGGCAAACTACCTTATCTGTATGTATGTCGTACACCTGTATAATTCTGGACCATATTTAATTGCCCTAATCTCGTTGCTCTATTGTCTTACGCCGGACCAAACTGTAACCTGTTATGCTACTCCTGCCTAGCTACTACTTGTATAGGCATCTAACTCATCAGTACATATGTTTCCTCACCTGGATGATACCGTACTGTACTCAGATGTCCTAATCTCCTTTTGTTAATGTAGTATACTGCATCTGTGACATGGAGCCTTTGGAAACGGGTCTATGACTCAAAGGGTTGTAATTCCTACTGTACTTGAAATAAATAAATAAAAATAAATAAAATCATCTTTCAGGACCGATTAATGAAATGACAGTGTTCAAAAGGTGGGATCCCAAGAACCCCATGTTGAAAATTTGGGGCCAAAATTCCACAAAATGACTGAGATATCAACCTAAGTTTAGACCCCCAATGACTGCCACTATAAGGCGTTTACCTTTGATTTCTCAGTTTGCCGGTTGGCTCTGAAGAGCGCAGACATGTTCTTGGCCCAGAGAAGATCGCTGCTCCCAAACTTGGAGGTAAGTATGGAGTGGGGGTGCAGGTGGGTGGGGATGGGAGAGGGACTGGGGAGGCGATGAGGGACCGTTTTCATTTTAACAGGTAAAAAATTGTCGGGGGACAGTTTTGTTTACAGATTGAAAAAAACAACATTCAGGCACACTGGGGTGGGCCCAGTGTGCCACAATACTGGGGGGATGCCAACATGGGGACTGGGCACCCTGTCGTCAGCTACAGGAAATGTGGGTGGGGTGCAACCGACACTGGGAGTGGGCATCTCAGTGTCAGTGACAAAAAAAACAAAGTACAATTAATTATTCTGGCACAATGGGGTGGGCTCCGGTATACCACATTAAGATGGGGAAGATGTGCTGACATGGGGATTGGGCAGCCGATGTCGGCTGTAACAACAAGCTGCAGGTCCGCTAATGTTGAGGTTGGGGGCGAGCAGTCAGCACCACGGCTACAGTTGAAGCTTGGGGGGTTCAGATGACTGAGGGCGGAGACCAAATACAGGGCCTAACTCCTGCCATGCGCATTGGTAGCATGGCAGATGTAACCCTACAAATTAAGCGCTCCCATTGGAGTGGTTCATTTGTTTCAAGTCCGCGGCAGCCACATCAGCAGAGCTGAATTGTTCTCATGACCAGAGTGCCTGGTGATTGGGGTACACTGCCACATCTATTGCAAATGAAACTGTAATTGGCGTGGCAGTGACACACCTCTCATTTCCTGTTACTGTCCCAAAACATTTGGTGTGCATGCACATCAAATGCAAAAAGGGCAAGTTAAATCACCTAGTGTGGAAAACACCTCAGCGTTTCACCTTCTCATGCTTGATCAAGACCTCATTTTTCCCTCTGTCCCTATTTTTCCCCCCGTTTCCCCAGTCCCATTCCCCTACCACTCACCACAGCCACTCCCCTCCTTCAGCTGAGAGAGCAGAGAACATGCCTTGTTACAGAGTGCTGATAGTTTTGGATCTTTTCCAGAATAAGGGCCAGATCACAGGCATAAGTGGTGGTCTGGGGGCAAACAGCCATACGAAAATAAATAAAATAAAAAATGGAACCTAGTAGGCAACAGCAACACTCGATTCCCACCACCACCACAACAGCTTCTCAGCTTCTGCAGCTTAACACCTGAAGTCACAGTAACTCTCAGTTGGTGACATCATAGTAATTTGCATGGCAACACACACACACACACACACACACACACACACACACACACACACACACACAAAGGTTTTTCTCCCCCAGCATGTCATTGCAGGGATATGCCCTGTGCCCAGGAATATACTCTGATCAGGCTATACCCAGTCGTCATTTAAATGGCTAACAGGTTTTCACCCTTTTTTTTTTTCCTGCTCTCCTCCTCTGGTGTTGGCGATGCCCATCAGCTTCGTGCACATATACACACAGCTTCCCCACAGGGCAGGCATAAGCGGTCGCTGTGGCGACAGAAACTGCCACCAACCCTCCCTGGCCAAGTCACACTGCCATGCAGTCTCAGCCTGGCCTGCTTCCCAACACAACTCCTTGTGCTCGCTTCCAAACCTGGGTCATCGTACTGACCCGTGCAGGTGCTGCACGCTGGGTCACTGAGGAGCTACCTTTCTATCATGTCTGGACATGCGCAATTTCAGGGGCACTTTCATTCTGTTCTCTTTGCCACAGTCTAGAATTGTGTATGGGCAACCACGCAGATAGAAACATAGAAAATGTCGGCAGAAAAAGGCCGTTAGTCCATCCAGTCTGCCCTGTTTTACCCTCTCCATAATCCTACGCCAGAATCTTATGCCTTACCAGGTTCATTGTCCTCACCTCTCTCTTGCCCCCTGCCCTACTGCTTTTAGGAAACAGTATAGTGTAAAGGAGGCAGTACAGTGTGGTGGTTAAGGGCATTGAGCTGCAAATCTGGAGACCTGGGTTTGAATCCCACCAGCCCCATCTGCATACTGTGACCCTGAGCAAGTCGCTTAACTTCCTTGTGCTCCCAGGTCGCACCTGGAAACAAGCTTCAGCTTAATGTGCCTTTCCTGGTTAAACAATTTCCCCTTTCCCCTCTGTAACTATTAAGCCTTCTACTCCGCCCCAGCAGAGTTTGAAACCATTAATGTTTCTTGCACCCACCAAGTCTGCTGGTAGGCTGCTCCATGGCCCAACTACTCTCTCTGTAAAATAAAACTCTCTCAAGTTCCTCCTGCCTCTCCCCCAGACCCAGTGTTCTTCGTTCACCATCCCTGCTCAACATTTCCTCACAGTCTAGCTTGTTCATTCCTTTCAGGAACCTGAAGGTCTCTATCATATCACCCCTCTCCCTCCGGGTCTCCAGCACGTACATATTCAAGGCCTTCTGCTGATCATCCTTGTTGAAATCTGTGCTGCTGGCCCAATATTATTTTAGTTACCCTATGTTGCACTGTCTTGAGCCTGTCACTGTCTTTTCATAGGTGGAACTCCAGAACAGGGCACACGTATTCCAGACGTGGCCTCACCAGTTTACTTTATATTTTGACAGGATAAGGTACTAGGCAAAGCCTATTTTCAGGACCATCCTTTATTACAAAGCACCAAAAACAGTAAATATTACATAAAGACAAGTTAAATACAACCGTCACAAGTAATACAGCATCATAGGAGTAATCAGTAGCACTTATGCACAAAAGGATAAAATTCCAAATAAGCTGTCTTAAAACAAGTATAAGTAGACATATTATGTAGTGTTGGCGGGAGTGAATTCCAGCTAGCAGTTGCAATGTGGTCAAAACACACCGGTAATCTATAGAGAAGAATATCACCTCCTTCCTCCTGCTGTCAAGTCAACTCCCTATGCACTTCCAACATCCTGGTTCCCTTGCTGTAGGCCTCGCTAACAACTGCTGGGTTGTTTTATGGAGTTGCTTATGATGACTCCCAAATCCCTTTCCTCAGTGGCAATGTTCAGCTTAACCCCTCAGATCCAAAATTCCATCCCAAGTTTTTTTTCCCTATGTGCATGACTTTGCACTTCTTGGCGTTGAATTTCAGCTGCCAAACTCTGAACCACCTCTCTAATCTTGACAGATCCCAAGCCCCTTCCTGACTGTCTACCCTGCCACAGACCTTAGAGTCACCTGCAGAGAGACACATCTTGCCTTGTATTCCTTCACTTATGCCACTGATGAACATATTGAAAAGAACCAGACCCAGGACTGAACTCTGTGGCACCCCCCTCGTGACCTCCCGCTCCACTGAGTTGATCCGTTTACCCCCTCATTCTGCTGCCCCCAGCTTCCCACCCATCTTACTAGGTTCTTACTGTTTCCAGAACAACTAAATTCTTCAGAAACCTTCTGTTTTGGCACAGCTGAATGCCTTGCCAAGGTCGAAACTGAACAAATCCACTACTTGTTCCTGATCCACGGTCCTAGTTACCTAATCAAAGAGCACTATCACGTTGGTCTGACAAGACCTCCTTGACACAAACTCACGCTGCTTACTCTCCTGGAGCCCATTTCTCTCTAGGCAGCCCACTAGGTCCTCTGACTAGTGTCTCAATTAGTTTACCTGCTATATTCAGCAGGGCTGTGTTTCCATTGAGGGGTGGGATGACATTATAGACAGTGTTGCATGAGGTAGACAAGAAGTACAGGAACTCAGGCACTGGCAAATATGAAATGCAGAATGAAGATCTTCAATCTGAAGGATAGGTGTGTGAAGGCACGTCTTATCTGTTTAGACACTAGTAGACTCAATTAGAGATACTGAAGTATTTCTACCAAAATAGTACTGTTGTACAAGTCAAATGTTGTTATGGAAACCCTGATTTCAGGTCACAAGGCCATAAACTGTCATTCTGTTGCTGGTTTAAGAATTTCACTTCCAGTGTCAGTGGGAAGAAGTACAGGAACTCTGTTCCTGCTGCAAAAAAGGTACAGGAACTGAGTTCCTGTGTGTTCCTGTTCAGTTTCATCACTGATTATAGACCTCGAGAGTGAAGCCTGAGTAATGTACAGAATAAAGTATAAGCAAGGCTGTGTTCCCATCAAGGTGTGAGATGACATGATAGACCGAGAGTGAAGCTCAAGTAGTGTACAGAATAACGTTTGGAAAGCCATACACAACAAGACTGTTTCCATCAAAGAGTGAGATAACAGCACAGACCTGGAAAGCAAAGCTTGAGAAGTCTCTATGATGTCATCTCACCCAGAGACAGAAACATCAACTTTGTTGTATATGGTTGCTCATATATTATTTTGTATAGTATATGCCTGTCTTAATTCATGTGCCTTCCTTTTTTTTTTTTTTTTTATTAATCCCTTCTGGTCACCAAGTAGTTCCACATTCCATACTGAAGCCCATAGCTTCTGCCCCAACCACATCACCCCTTCTCCCTGGGCTTCTTACCTTCCCGGCAGTCCCCTGTGGTATCCCCTTTCCATGGTGGAGGATGGCATGGTGGAAGAGGTCCCAGTCATAAGCTTCTGTCCTGCTTGATGTCCCATAATTTGGGCGACTCAATAATAGAGAACCCCAAAACATTGCACGCATTTGAGCAAGGATAATGACATCAGAGATATGAACGATCGCTGAAACAGCGACAAATGCATTTCCGCCTAGAGTTGCTACAACCTTGAGGTTGTTATATAAGTAAGGGGTGGGGGGCCTCAGAAAGCAACTGTCATTGTTTCGGTGATCGCTCATATGTATGGTCGCCATTTGTGTCCTCGCTCAAATGTGTGTGCTGTTTTTTGGCCTTGCTCTTATTGAGTCGCCAAAATGATATAGAACCGTCCTGCTTGGGTGCTGGGAGGCTGCCAGGGTCAGTGGATGAGGGTTCTGCAGGCAAAGCAGCACCAGTCATATTGCTGCAGTTGGGGTTTCCGTCATCTTCTGCCCCATCCCCTTGAGAAACGGTGGGTGAGCAGTGTAGGTGAGGCTCATAGTGCCTTAGCCCTCCGTGTCAACAGGCCGACTCATTTACCTTCTAACTCTTTCCTGAGCTGTGGTCAAATAAACAGAAAACAGAGCAAACGGAATAAGATTAAAAACATTTCATGTGATTTAAGAAAACACCACATGAGCAGGCAACATTCCTTGTAGTTATCTTTTAACAATTAATTTGGGGTGTTTTCAGTCTCTCTTCTTCATGCGGAATATGCAGTGTGGGTAAGCATGATGAATCTCAACAGACATGGGAGTCTATGTTGTTTTGCCATAGTAGTGACATAGTTACTGTGGTACAACAGCATTCTGAAATAATTACTGTGGTACAAGAGCATCCTGACACCACTACTGTGGTACAACAACATTCTGACATCACTACTGTTGTACAACAGCATTCTAACATACTAAAAGCCAGTAGAATAGGCCAAATGGTCTGTCTTGTCTGCTCGAAAGCCAGCAACCAAGTGGCTGCTCACCTCACCACCACCCCTAGCCCCCAAGAGGTCTTCTCTAGAGTCAGTTTCCCCTTGTACCTATCCCACCCCTTATTGAAGGCCTACACTATGCCCTCCTCCACCAGCCTCCCGGGAAGCACATTCCATGGCTCCACCACCCTCTCAGTGAAAAAATGCTTCCTACGCTTCCCCTGTAATTTCCCCCCTCCAGCTTCCACTCATTGTGTCACCACTACTGCGGTACAACAGCATTCTGACATCATTACTGTGGTAAAAGAGCATTCTTTGGTTTTTTTTTTCTCTCTCCATAGAGCTGTTTATGACTCCCCGAACCCGGCAGGGGGCTCCAATCCCTCCTTCAGAGGGACTCAGTCGCCGGTCACACCATTTCTCAGGACCCGACACCTCCTAAATCCCCCATGGGTGTCCCCCCCGTGGCAGGGCTGGGGTGAAGGGACGCCAGCTTTACTCCCACCCCTGGAGCAAAATCCAGAAATCTGGTGGGGCTGGTGGGGGTGCTGGTGCAGCCATCATGGAGCCTGCCGTCTCCAAGTTTCCTTTTTCTCCCATCCCCGCTCCCTACCAACATGATGACTTCGGTGCGTGTCTTCCTGCCCTCCGGCCACCACCAGGGGGCAGTCAGCGAGCAGGACGACCAGCCTCCCTCCCCTGAGAGATGAGAGCAGGCCTCCGGATGCTCAATCCTCCCTCGCCAATGCCTACCCCCGGAGGCCCAGGCTAGTTCCCGGACCCAGGTCGCCAGCGTGGCACGAGGTGTAGTGACCAGTTCCTCAACTTCCAGCGCCACCGGATCAGCAGTAAAACAGCATTCTGACACCATTACTGCAGTACAATAGTTTTCTGACACCACTACTGTAATGCAACAATTTTCTGACACCACTACGGTGGTACAACAGCATACTGACACCCCTACTGTGGTAAAACAGCACTCTGACATCACGACTCTGGGGCAACAGCTTTCTGATATCACTACTACTGCTGTGTAAAAAAAAAAGAGCATTCTGACATCACTACGTGTGGTAAAAAAGCATTCTGACATCACTATTGTGGTACAACCACTTTCTGATGTCACTACTGTGGTCTAACAGCATTCTAATATCACTATTGTGGTACAACAGGATTATCATATCACTGCTGTGGTATGACAGCATTCTGATATCACTACTGTGGTACAACAGCATTCTCATATCAAACAGGATTCTCGCATCACTACTGTGGTATGACAGCATTCCGATATCACTACTGCGGTACAACAGCATTCTCATATCAAACAGGATTCTCGCATATCACTACTGTGGTATGACAGCATTCCGATATCACTACTGTGGTACAACAGCATTCTCATATCAAACAGGATTCTCATATCACTACTGTGGTATGACAGCATTCTGATATCACTACTGCGGTACAAGCATTCTCACATCAAACAAGGATTCTCGTGATCACTACTGTGGTATGACAGCATTCCGATATCACTACTGTGGTACAACAGCATTCTCATATCAAACAGGATTCTCATATCATTACAGTGGTATGACAGCATTCCGATATCACTACTGTGGTACAACAGCATTCTCATATCAAACAGGATTCTCATATCACTACTGTGGTATGGCAGCATTCTGATATCACTACTGTGGTACAACAGCATTCTCATCTCCAACAGGATTCTCATATTACTACTGTGGCACAACAGCATTCTGACATAATTACAGTGGTAAAACAGCATTCGGACATCCCTGCCATGGTACAACAGCATCTGGGAGTGTGTGGATTTACATGCAACAGCACTGAACCATCTATCATAATATAATGCTTGCTATCTGTGTGTTGTTTTTCTTTATTAGTTTATTCACTGTGCTCTGCTCCCATTTTCCAGCGTCTCCAAGTCTAGGTCTCAAGAGGGCATTTTCTGTTGTTAATTTAGCAATTGTGATCTGGGTCATGACCGTGCAATCATTTGCTTCTTTGACTGTATTAACTGCTGATTCCATTTTTGCATCCTGTGCCCCATTCTTTTGGGGATGCACTCAGTTTTTTTGTCCATTTCTCGTACAGCCTAAAAGTCAGATTCCCAAGGCATGCATCACCACGCCGGCTGACACGCCACTTGATCTAGGCTGAGCTGCCACAGCCTGCTGTTGCTGAGACTGCTGCTTTTGTCCTGCTCCTGCTTCTTTTGGGCGCACCATGGTCAACTTTATACCAAAATGCCAAGGACAAACTGGACTATCAGACTCCACTGAGTAAAATAATGAAGTCCAGCTTTTGAAAACTATTCTTTATGTTTGAAAAGATGCTGAGCAGGGGCTACTGTGAAAGGGATACTGTCTTGAGCTTGGCTCTAGCACTCCCTGCTACCTGTGTTTTATAGGAGAACTAATTCTATACAGTCCCGCACACTAACAAATGCAAACTGCTTTGCCGGTTGAGCCTGATGAACTAAAATGCTGAAAATAGTGTTGATGCTATTTTTCCAGTCCATGCATGAAATAGTTTTGCCAAGACTTAATAATTGCTCCAACCAACCATGCAACATTTTCGTTTTTTTTTTGCTTTGTTTTGTTTTTTTTTTTGCATTTATGCTGTTATTACCAGATAAACCACCACCACCCCTTTATTGGGAGTGGGTATGCCTAGCTAAAGGAATTATTACCTATTCAGGATTTACCTTATGCTTCCACAAATGCAACTTGATTAGTGCCCTTTAAAAAAATTAAACGTGATGTGATGTCCCACTACATATATTAGTTCCTGATCAGTTTGTTTATATTTGAACCTTATAATTATTCATTTTTCACAATTTCTATATAGCACAACTCATTTTTTTAAACTTATATTTATTGATTATAACTTCAACTGATACAAGTCATTCCGTCAGGCAAGTAGATGGATATCATTTTTTACAACAGTGCTGCAGTAAGTATAGGTCATACTCCTGTTCCTATAACAACATGCAGGGGTTATCAACATCTAGTATTTTACCCGTATATTTATTAGAAAAGGCTGCTGCTGCCATGAGCAGGGGAGATCCAACATCGGGTTAAAGACTTAGTGCAGCACCCTTTTAATAGGTTTACATCCCCCATTTACTTGGCTTAATAAACTCCACAGTTAACTTCAGCAGAGTTCCCCATTCTACAGACCCCTTAATTCTATATATTTTATAAATTCACCAACTCTGAAGAACTAAATTAACTGTAATACACTGCCCATCATGTAGAAAAGGCTTAAGTAACTATAATAAGTGTAATAAATTGCCCATTATACAAGACTACTGTAGGTTGTTAAATTTATAACTCGGGTATTCCTGAACTCAGTTCACACTTACTGCTCACCCAGAGGTATGCTGTATGTGCAGAGTCCAAAATTGGTCCTTTTAAAACAAAACTTTGCTTGCATCTCACAAGTCTAAAGAAGTGCACTTGTTTCCACTAACCAGGAAACTGACCTAGGTTAGTTCTGATTGTCTTAGCTTTTTTTTTTCTCCCCTATTTGTTACCTTCTAACCCTTCTACCACCATTCCCCATCTTTAACTATACTTAACACCCCTACCTACCTTCTACCACCCCCACCCATCTTCTTGGACAAAGGTTACTGGCTTTGCTGGTTCTCGCATTGAATCTAATTAATTTCCCTGCCTTCATGTTACTGGTTATATTCCTTTTACTGTTTCAAAATATCGTGTTGTAATAA
Source organism: Neoceratodus forsteri (assembly GCA_016271365.2). Taxonomy (NCBI): domain Eukaryota; kingdom Metazoa; phylum Chordata; order Ceratodontiformes; family Ceratodontidae; genus Neoceratodus; species Neoceratodus forsteri. Next base: position 1,234,775,388 of record CM028129.1, on the reverse strand, counting down.
TTATTTTTCCTACTGAGAATGTCTCATGTTTTGTATGTGTAAAAGCTAGTGCTCCTGTTAACATAATCTTCCCAATATGTAAAATGTGTTATTTTGACTGTCTTGTCGTGGAACATCTGTAAATGTGCCGCAGGGACCACCAACCTACTTACTGTAAATCTCCTGTGTCTACCTATTTAACATTGTTCAAACATAAACCCAATAGTTCTGTTAATAACATATTTGCCTTCAGTTCCATTGGTTAAGTATCAGCGGCAGACTCACTCAAACAGCACAACCAGCATTCGAGTACGACAGTCAATACTTCCCGTATAGCCTAGGTTTGAAGCTCCACGAGGAGAGGCAGCGGGGAAGAGGAACTCTACAGTGAACTGCGTCACTGAGAACGCCACTGAAGAAAGCCCCCCACTCTGTACAAAACCTAGAGAAGAAAAAGGATTTAATCTGTGTAAACTTCAACAATTACACAATATAAAGTCCCGTATCTGAGTGTGGGTAAACGTAGTGTCCTTGTAGGTAGAAAGTTCACTTGGTCCCCATGCCCACTCCCTCCCTTCAAAATCAGTTAACTGGGAGCATGTCACAAGGTTTCTCCCTCTTCTGACTCCGATTCTCCATCCCTGGCCAAGTCATCTCTTTCCATCTTCTCCACAAGCTTTGCTGCTGCTGCTGCTGTAGGCTCCGATAACTAGTAGACCGTTCCACCATAGACAATCTCACACTGGCAGGCATTAGTAGGAAGTGGTGTACCTCAAGTTGGCGGAAACAGGCTCGCACTCCATCGTGTCTTTTCTGCCTTTGGCATATTGCAAAGCTGAGGTCGGGAAAAATATGCATCAGGACATCATGCCAGATCAATGGACCATTCTGCTTTGCTCTCTGCAGGATGACATCTCACTCTTTCTGCTCCAAGGACCACCAAAATAGTACAGGCTTGATCCTCATTTGCAGCCATTTGTGGACACCCTCTGCGTGGGTATGCTCTCTGCACAGTTATGGCTGAGTGGGCTGCAATATGTTCTTCAACTATCGATCTATGAAGGCCTCCGTATCTTCACCCTCCATGACTTCGGGGATTCCCAGGATTCTAATAGGTGTTGCCCTCATGCTGTTCTATTTTCCAATCTCCTTCTCAGGACCACATTTTCTTTAGTAAGGCCTGTTACAGTAAGGGTCTTATCCGCAGATTTAACTGCTCCTTTTGCCTCATTTTTAACTCCTTGAACCTTGGTGTCTAGCACTTGCATGGAGACCACGTAATCCTCTACCTTTTTATCCAGTGTTTGGATGGCTTTCAAGAGGGCTAGGTTCGTCGGTTGTGTCAGATTGGTTATCGGGGGTTGTCCGTCACTACTTGGGCCCGGGCCAGTTTCCTTTTGTTTGGCGCCTTCTGCACTCACCATGTTCTTTGGTTGGCCCATTTCTCTCTACTTTCACTTTAAATCATGGGTTTTTTAATCACAACTAGCTGTTGTTTCTCCAAAGTTTGTGATGAAGCTAATAGTAATTTATTCCTGTTTTGTTAGGGCTCTACGGAGCTGCTAAAATCTGCTGCTTACAGCTCGGCTGCTGGCCCTTCCCCCCCAGTCATCTATAACTGATTGTGTGTGTGTGTGTGTGTGTGTGTGTGTGTGTGTGTGTGTGTGTGTCTGTGTTACATTAATGTGTGCCACACTGAATCTCTCTATTGAATGGTTCCTGTCCCCCACCCCCCGGGACATACAAGGTCCCTCTCTTACACAGCAGGGAGTTGCATTCTGGTACTCATTAATACAGTATAGGTCACTGATATCTGTTTCAATGCTATTTGTGCAGCTAAAATAGTTATATTACTTAAACATCTTTGCACATTCCAAAATAGAGAAAGACTATATCGGTTTATCATTTGGGTTTTTGCTAATTTGTTTTACACTCAAAGTACCCTTATTAGTATAAAAGTGCCCCATCTGTTGCTGAGATTTGATTGGCTGAATAGCATCTCATGAGTCATGACCTATAATATTAATAAGAAAACTGGATAATTACAGCATAATTTCATATCCACTTCTCATAGTTACAAAATGAGAAGCACTGTAGCTTACTGGTCAGACTGCTAAGCAATGAGCCTGGAGACCCAGCTTCAGAGGTCAAAACTAGCACTGGCCAACTAGCCAAATGCTGGCAGATTCTGTATTGGGCTAGCAACGTTTCTGCTAACTAGCCCTGCCGGCTTGTATTGGAGAAGATAACATTTTGCTAAAGGCACCAGCTGGGCCAGCGGACAAGTCTGTGGGGTTTGTGGATTTTCCAGGACATGAACCCTGCTGACTAGTGTCTGTAGGACTTAAAAGGGAATATTTATGAACTCTGTCCATCATAGTTTAAAAGTCCATTAAATGATCTTTTTAATTAGCTATTGTGCTTCTCTGTAGCTGGCAGCAGTCCAGAATGAATGATTAAGTCTGCTCCATATTGTTATACTGCCACCATTTTTTTAAATTTATATTTTATGCTTTCCGGCATTGCTTCACTCCCAGCTCACTTCGACACTCGAGCACACTCCACCACAGGGCTTCAATCCCACGAGATTATCGCCTCATGATGGGGTCGACCCGAGGGACAGCAGCGCCAAGGTACCACGTGGTAGCTATGCCCGGGGCCGGTGGCTAAGCCAGAAGGTCTTGAGGCACGGGGGGGTTTCCTTGTAAGATTTACCCCACGGAGCAGCGCGGTGTGCAATGACACCACGATGCCGCCCTGTGCGTCCACAGGGAGATGCTGGTGTCTGCCTGCCTCTCCATCCTGACAAGTTCTGGTGATCCCTCCAGATCACCACTAGGGGCAAAGTGTGCATCAAGCACTGCACCCCCCCCGCCCGGAGGACAGCAATCCCTAGGACGCCCCCGCCGCCCTACAGCAGCCCAAGATCACTTCTGAACCCTGGTCGCCAACAGGTCAGCCGCTACCACCATTTATAGAACTTTGTGATGTCACGGACAATTAAGCTGGTCCTGACTACAAAGTGTTTAGCCACAGTTTGATCATCAGTGATATCACAAGGTCCTAAAAAATGGTGGCAAAGTAGTATCAATATGTGGCAGACATAAGTCATCAATATCTCTGGACTGCTGCCAGCTACAGAGGAGCCCTATAACTGATTTAAATGATCTTTTTAGGGGTTTTCAGACTATGATGGGCATAATTTAATGAATGTTCCCCTTTAATTTCAATCCCTGCAGGTTTGAACAACATCACCATTTAATTTCTGTGTGACCATAATCTGTTCTCACCATCCTCTAGCTCAGTTTAACTTTCCATAGCTTTCATTAGCCTTCCTTTATCTCTCCGAGTCTCCCTGTGCTAACCTGAAGGCTGAAGCAACCATATGTGGCTTGTGCAGTATTCTGTGATACTGTAAGCATGAAAGGCACTATACAACACCAAATAATTCTACGCCAGGTAGTGCGCGCAGGATAGCTGTGCCAGTGCCGCTGGACCACAATCCAACTGATAGTAAAAACAAGCGGCACTCAGGTCAGAGACAAATGCTCAAAACATAAATGTAAAGGTGAATTTATTGCCAGCCAAACTAAAGGGCTCTAACAAACAATGTCTGTCAGTGTCCTTTAGTTTGGCTGGTAATAAACTCTGAGTGTTTGTCTCTGACCAGAGTGCCACGTTTCTGTGTTTTACAGATAACACCAAATGCCCTCCTTCCTTAGTATATGGAGACTAGTACTATGTTACACCAAACCGGGTAGACACTCTAGATGGAGTGGAGAAAATGAAGGGAGACCTACAGTAGGAAAGCTGGAGAAATTGTCCGAAGTGTGGCGACTGAGGTTCAATGCAAAGAAGTGCAAAATCATGTACCTAGGGTGTAGGAACCCTGCAGAGAGCTACAATTTGGGGGAGAGGGTTGCTGACGGTCACCAGGGAAGAAAAGGATTTGGGGATTATCATCTCAGATGACCTAAAGGTGGCCAAGCAGAGTACAAACGCTGTAGGAAGAGCCAGTAACATGTTGGGGTGCACAGGAAGGGGTATCACGAGCAGGAGAAGGGAGGTGGTGATGCCACTGTACTAAACACTGGTGAAGCCTCATCTGAAATGCTGTGTGCAGTTCTGGAGGCCACATCTTTGTAAGGACATAGACAGGGTGGGAGGCGGTTCAGAGAAGGGCAACTACAATGGTGCAGGGCTTGCACCAGAAGACATATGAGGAGAGACTGAAAGACCTCAATATGTATACACTGGAAGAGAGGAGAGGAGAGAACGGGGAGATATGATAGAAACCTTCAAGTACGTATAAACAAGGTGCAGTGGGGTGACATCTTTCAGTACAGGAGAGGTACAAGAACGAGGGGGCACGACATGAGATTGGAAAGGGGCAGGATAAGGGGAAATGTGAGGAAGTTCTTTTTCACAGAAAGGGTGGCAGATGCATGGAATATTCTATCGCAGGAGGTGGTGGGAGCAAGCACTGTGGTGGGATTTAAATATACATGGGGATAGGCATAAGGGAACCCTAGAGGTAGGAAGGAGAGGTTAAAGCCAATGACCAAGTAGGGTCAGCAGCCGCTGATACAGGTAGGATGTATGGGCAGACTGAATGGACCTAGCTGTCCTCATCTGCCATTAATTTCTATGTTTCAAATTGCCCATTTCAATGCTGCATCAAGTACTAGCTCTTTTACCCAATAATAGATTAATGTCGTCACAGGCTGCAGATCCGAGCGACTCAGCTGTGAAATCCTCTTTACTGACTCACTCTGTGGCATTCATACATTGCGCACACCCCCACCTTATCCTTTACTGGCTCTTATTACTGTGGTGCTAATATGTGAGGCATTATCCCCACCTTGTTCCTTACTGGCCTTTTTTTTTTTTTTTTTTCCCCACACTGGATAAGGACCACTGGGCACAATGCCTGTTCTCAGGGGTGACCTGGGAGCACTGGGGAGGTGAAGGCACTTGTTTAGTGTCACATGGGAATAAAACCCATGTCTGCTTGACATACCAAACTCATTCACAGCTCCTTATACTCTACTCTCTAGGCTATACTGCCATTTCTCCTTCATTCTTGCCTCAGTCCCTAACACATGGAAGCAGGCCACAGTCATCCCCACCCCACCCCACCCCGTAACTACAGCCCTATCTCCTTCCTCCTCCTCCTTCTCCCTACACTTGCTAAACTCCAGGAACACCTTGTTCTCTTCCAACCCCAACCCCCTTTGATTCCTCTTCTTTCTTCACATCCTACCAATCCGGTTTTAGGAGTCCAACTCCACCTCCCTCCTGCGTGTCACTGACGCCATTTTATCTGGTATGGATCAGGGCTTGGTCACCTCAGCCATTTCTGTCAACCTGATCAAAGCCTTCGACACTGTTGTCCATACTATCCTTCTGGACAAGCTATAGGCAGTGGGACTCTCTGCTTACTCAGTTAAGTGATTCTACTCCTACCTTGAGAGCAGATTTCAAGCTGTCCATATTGGTAACACCTTATACCTTCCTCTCCCTATCTGCTCTGGCATACACCAAGGATCCATTGGCCCTATTCTATTCTCCAGACTCCTGAAAGTCCTTCCCTCTGCCTGCTTCTCTGTGTCCATTCACATGTATGCAGATGGCACAGTCCTCTATGCCTCTGGATCCGACCTCATGGCCTGACTCCAGCTGGACTTTACCAACATCCAGCATTGGTTCCAGGCAAATCAGCTAAATATCAATGCCAACAAAATGGTCTCCATAACTTCTGACACAAACCTTTCCATACCCTTGCTGGTGCTGCAACTGAGGATGTTTCATAGAATCTTAGAAACTGTCAGCAGAAAAGGACCACTTGGCCCATCCAGATTTTCCCTGCAGACCCTACCTCATTTCCATTGACCCTGTCTGCCTAGTTACCAATATTCCCTTATGCCTATCCCATGCATATCTGAAGCCCCCACCCCACTTTTTTCGTTACCACCACCTCTGCAGGCAGACCTTTACAGGCATCCTCCACTCTTTCAGTGAAGCAGTACTTCCTCACATCCCTACTAAACTTACCTTGTTCCACTTTCATTTCATGTCCTTTTGTCCTGGTGCACCTCGTCTGAAATAGATCCCCCTTCTGTATCTTGTTCACCCCGTGAGGTACCTGTAGGTCTCTATCATGCTCCCCCTCTCCCTCCTCTCTTCTAGGGTTTAGATATTGAAATCCCTCAGTCTCTCCTCGTACGGCTTTTGATGTAAGCCCTGCACCATTTTAGTTGCCCTCCTCTGGACTGCCTCTACCCTGTCTATGTTCTTTCCAGAACTGGACACTGTACTCCATGCTGGGCCTCACCAGCAACCGATACAGTGGTAACATCACCTCCTTCCTCCTGCTTGGGATATCTCTCCCAATACACCCCAGCATCTCACTGGGCCTGCCCACTGCCTTGTCCCACCACTTTGAGGTAATCAGATATGATACCTCCAAGGTTTCTTTCTTGCTTAGTGACCGTCAGTACTTCCCCCCATTTTTACTCAACTCTTGGGTTTCTATGCCCCAGGTGCATGATTCTGCACTTTTTGGCACTGAACCTCAGCTGCCATGCCCTCGACCACTCCTCGAGGTTTCTAAAGTCCCTACTCAATCTTTCCACCCCCTCCTGAGTATCCACCCTATTACAGATTTTGGTGTCATCTGCAGAAAGGTAAACCCTCCCTTCCAGTTCTTCTGCAATGTCACTTATGAAGCGACTGAAGAGGACTTATGAAGTGACTGAAGAGGACTAGTTCCACTACTGAGCCCTGTGGCATCCTGCTGGTCACTCTCCCCTCATTAGAGTGACTGCTGTTTACCACCACCCTCTGCCACTTAAATAGTTTTTTACCCAGTTTACCACTTTGCAACCCACCCCTTCCTTCCATATCAGTCTCCTATGTGGCACAATGTTGAAGGCCTTGCTGTAGTCCACCAATCTTTCCGTTAACAGGGTTTCAATTGATTTCCCCACCACTGATGTGAGACTCACCGGCATATAGCTGATTGCCTCCTCCCTGATGATGTTCTCCTCCAATCCTCTGGAACCACTGCTGTTTCCAGTAAGTTTCTTAACAAGAATAAGGCCATCAGTGGTGCAGCAATCACCTGCCGAGTTCCCTTAACACCCTCAGGTGTATCCCATCTGGTCCCCTGGCCTTGTCCACTTTCAGATTTGGAAGTCCCTTCAGGACCCTTTCTTCTGAAAATGGGACTTGTGTCCACCTCCCTCACCCCACCCTCAATGTTTCTACTGCCCATTGGTGGTCTGCCCCCCTCTCCCTCCACTGTGAAGACTAAGCAGCAGTACGTGTTCAGGATGCCTGCTTCGTCCAGATCCACCACTGAGCAGCTTCAGTCATCCTTCTTATCCTCAATGTCCCTCCTGTTGCGTTTCTCTTCTCGCTTATGTACCTTAAGAAAGTCTAGTCTCCTTTTGCTACCCTTCTGGATATCCTTTCTTATGTTTGTGCCTTTGCTCTCCTCATTGCCTTACCTCTTCCCCTCTGTTTTACCTGGTACACACCTCCCTATCCTCATTCCTCAGTGTTTCTTTGAACCTCTTGAATACCACCTTTTTTTCCTTCACCTCCGTGGCCACTTCTTGAGTACCATAATGGCCTTTTTTCCTTCCTACTTTTGCTCACTTCCTTCATGCAGAGGCTGGTTGCCCTCATTATACCTTCCCTTAATTTCCTCCAGTCTTCCTTTACCCTCCCCAGCAATCATCCACTGTCATGCTGCTTCTGAGGCTGCCTCCCATTTCTTTAAAATCCACCCTTTTAAAGTTCAGGATCCTCGTCTTTGTGTGGTTTGCCTATGCAACAGTCTTAATATTGAACCATACTGTACAGTAATCATTGGTTCTGATGGGACAGCCCACTGTGACTGTCTCTGTTAGTTAGCACCAGATCCAGTACTGCCCCATCCTTAGCAGGTTTGCTGACTATCTGCCCGAGAAACACCCCTGCAGGGAGTCAAGAACAGCCCTGTTTCTTGCCGAAGCTACAGCTGCAAGGCTGCAATCCACATCTGGCAGACTGAAGTCCCCAAGTAGCAGCACCTCTCTCTTTTTTGCCATCTTGTTGATGGTGTCCCCTAGTGCTTTATCCAACTCTTCCCCTTGTGCTGGAGGTCTGTATATCACCCCAGTATGAATAGTGTCCCACCTCCTGTCTCCAGGGTGACCCACAGCACCCCCACCCCTTCCTTTACCTCCAGATCTCCTTGTATTTCCACAGCCCCGATACCCTCCCTCATATACACAACTACTCCTCCAATCCATATCTTTTCTGAACTGAGAGTTGCCTGGTATGGCCATGTCCCTGTCATGATTTTCCGTGCACCGCTACTCGGTTATGGCCATCAGATCAGTTCCAAATCACATTTAAACCTCCCACTGAGGACTGTGCTCCCCTTCTCAGAAGGATGTAGGCTGACACCTTTGTAGAGGCTCAGGAAGGCAGGCCTCCAGTCAAGTCAAAACCCTCCTCTCTGCACCATGCCTTCAACCAACTGCTGGACGTTCCTGGTGCAGAGTGCTCTATCCTCCTCCTCTCGGCCATACATAAGTAGTACTTCAGCAAATGCCACTGTGTTACCTGCTTAAGGCCCTTCCCCAGTTCCCTGAACTTACCCTGCACTACCCCTGTTTCATCCCTCAACAGGTCTTTATACCCCAGGCAAACAATAACATATGAACAAACAAAATATCCAGCAGAATTAGGCCTTTTGGTCTATCTAGGCTGCTCAATGTGCAGGATTTACAGCTCAGGTTGTTGTACCTACTCCCCACTCTCCGACACTGCCATTCACTAACCTCTCCCCTCCCATGACCCTTATCTTCCCCCCTGTACCTATCCCAGCCCTCCTTAAAACCAACCTCTGTCCTCCCTGATATTTTTTTCTGGTAGCGCATTCCACTTGGTCATCACCCTTTCTGTGAAGAAATGTCTCCTGATCTCCCTCTTAAACACCTCCACTTCCAGCGTAAGGCTGTGTCCTGTAATCATTTTGTTGCCACTTAGCCTAAAGAGACATTTCTTGTTCACCTTGTTGATCCCTTTCAAGTACTTGAAGGTCTCAATCATGTCTCCCCTCTCCCTTCTGTCCTCCAAGGAGTACATGTTTAGGGCTCCCAGTCTCTCCTTTTATGATCTATTTTGCTGCCCTGCAGTCATTTTCACAGCCCTCTTTTGGACCGTCTCCATCAGGTTGATATCCTTTTTGAGATGAGGGTGCCAGAACTGCACCGCATACTCCAAATGTAGCCTCACCAGTGACCTGTACAGCGGCGGAATCACCTCCTGTCTTCTACCGCTCATCCCCCTTGCTATGCACCCCAACATCCTGTTTGCCCTTGCCACTGCCTTCCTACACTGTGCAGAGTTCTTAAGGTCACTAAATCTCATCACTCCTATATCCTTTTTCTCCACTGTGGGAGATACCCAGGCCCCTCCCAGGTAGTAATCTGTTCTGGGGTTTTGGTTCCAACGTGCGTGATCTCTCACTTTTTGGCATTAAAGTTCAGTTGCCAGATCCCGGGCCACCACTCAAGTCTTCTTGGGTCCTCTTTGAGGTCCTGTATCCAGCTCTGCTGTGTCCACCCTCCAACAGAGCTTGGTGTTGTCGCAAACAGACACATTTTGCACTTGATGTGGTCTCCAGTGTCATTAATGAACACACTGAATAACACTGGCCCCAGCACCGGGCCCTGTGGAATGCCACTTGTTTTTCAAATTTAATATGCTTTATTAAAAGACATGGAAAATACATCCAAGAAGGAGAAAACCAGGAATACAACAATAATTAGAAAGTATGAATTATCGTTCAGAGAAGGGACGCCACTTCCCAAATTCACAGTCATAGTCTTTGACTGTACCTCAAAGGCTAAGAAATTTGAATGCCTTGCTCTAAAATTATCACTTTCCAGTGAGCAATCCACCTTGGCAGCATGCCACCGACCAACTGCCTGGTGGCTTGGGCACGCCAGGACCTTCAAAACCTTCTTGACTCTGCTGATACTGGAGTGTATTCTAATGGGGATTTCAATCTAAATTGGAATGATGACAGCTCTAAGAAATTGAAGGATCTATGCGATGTTAATGGTCTGTTACAAATGGTGACTGCTATAACCAGACCTAACAGAAAAAACCCTGAGAGCAGTACCCTCCTGGACCTTATCCTAGTAAACAAACCTCACACTATCTTGCATACTGCAGTATTCTTCAACCATATAAGCGACCATTGCGCTGCTGCCTGCATCAGACATCCTTCCCAAATAAAAACGGCCTCCAAATTCAAACTGAAAAGATGCCTGAAAAGTTCTGCCAGTACACTTTCCTGAAAGATCTAAGTAACATCTGCTACAGGATTTCTACCTAGCCCCCACCTTTAACGAGGCATTTAACATCTTTCACAGCCTCTTACTGGAGCTAATAGACAAACATGCCCCACTAAGACTGATCGAATCAAAAATAAAACTCCTGGCTGGTTCTCTCCCATCCTGAAGAAAGCACTTAGGGATAGGGACTACTGGTGGAAAAAGCGAGAAATCCCACCTGAGGCTGACTGGTTAGCATTCCGTATCACTCAGGGAATGCTTGTACCAAGCTAATTAGGTCAGAAAAGCTACGCTCTTCCAAAAGAACTAGAAGACAATAAAACAACTCTGCCAAATTTTGGAACATCCTCAAAGAAGTCAAAGGTCAGTCCACTGCAACACCCTTCCAAACAAAATTGTGTCTGATGGTACCACCTATACGGACAAAGCTGATATACTAGAAAAGCTTAATGATCACTTTGCTGCTGCAGGGCTTGCCTTTGACACCTCACCTATCAGCAAACTTAGCCTGGCAAGAGACTACACTGTTGGCTTCACTGATAATCACAACCATAACCAACCGCATCCCACCCCCTTCCGCTTCCTCACAATTACGTTCAAGCAAGTGGAGGACCTCCTCCTTTCTCTGGGTACAAAAAAAAAAAAAAAAAAGAGTGCAGGTGCAGATAATATTGAACCTTACTTCCTAAAACTTGGCCATACCTATCTGACCACCCCCATTACACACTTATTCAACACCTCTCTGATTCAAGGTGAGCTACCAGTCTTGTGGAAAACTGCCCACATCCTACCATTATTCAAGACTGGGGAGCCGAGTGATCTGAACAATTACCGGCCTATTTCTATACTATCCGTCCTCTCTAAATTACTTGAAAAAATTGTCAACATCCAACTTGGAGAACATTTGGATTCACAAAAGTTGCTAAACCCGGCTCAGTCCAGCTTCAGAGCCAAACACAGTACGATATCGGCTCTTGCCAAAGTAACTACAGACTGGTAAATGGCCTTGGACTCTAAGAAGCATGTACTTGCCCTCTTCCTTGATCTAAGTAAGGCCTTCAACACTGTGGATCATACCATCATGCTTACTGCACTGAGTAACATCGGACTTGATAGTTCTGCCATTAAATGGTTCACCAGCTACCTAACCAATAGGTTACAACAAGTCAAAGCCATAGGAGATCTGTCCCCACAAAAATCCTTGTTACGAGGAGTCCCACAAGGCTCCATCCTGGGCCCTATCCTCTTTGCAATATACCTCAATAATCTGGACTCGCAGCTGGGCACAGCAAATGTGCACTTATTCGCAGACGACACTGTACTCTATACCACAAATTCATCCTTGGATCTGGCCCATGAGTACTTACAGAAAGTCTTCGTCACCCTCCAATACAACCTTCTCACTCATAAGCTCCTCCTCAACACCAAAAAGACTAAAGCAATGATTCTCTCACCAAAAAAGTCTACTTACGGATGTCCACATATCACACAGATCCGAACACTCTTAGATGAACCCCTTGAAGTAGTTGATACCTTTAAATACCTAGGGTTCTGGCTGGATAACAAGCTCAACTTTCTGTGCCTCTTACATGAAACCTTGAAGAAACTAAGACAGCGATTAGGACTATTCTATCGCATTAAACACCTACTCACGTTAGAAACCAGAATGAGACTAGTACAAACTACATTCCTACCTATACTGGACTACTCTGACTTCCTTTACAGTCATTGCCCATCAACGATGCTAAACAACTGGACACCTTTACCACCGGCTTTAAGATTTATCTTAAATCTACCCGTAGTACACATCACTGTCGTCATACCAGGTTTCAGGATGGACCTCACTCTCAACTAGAAGAAAAAGGAATGCTCTCCTCTGGTTTTTTAGAGCATTATCTGATAACCTCCCTGCATACTGTACATCTCGAACATCTTCAAATGGGCTAAAGGTTCCTACGGCCTGAGACGCTTCTCCTTAATCTGCTTCCAGATTCCTAGAGTGAAAACTACCACTGGCTCAGCAGCAATCAACTTCTCACTTCCATCACTTTGGAACACTATGCAAGACTCATTAAAATTATACTCACTTCCAAGCATTTTCACATTCAAAGCTCTATTAACGGATTATCTGAAGGAATCATGCAACTGTTTCAGATGCCGATGACCCCTAAGCCTCGAGTGCCACTCTCAAATCCTATGCCTAAGTATCTCATCCACCCCACATTCCTAACAACAGAAACCTAGGACCTACAAGCCTAGTTCCCTTAATCCAAGATGACCCTGCCTATTCTCTACCTTTTACCTATTCTGGCCTCCCTTTTGGCTGCCTACTCTTTCACTCCAATTTCTACCCTATTCCTTAATACCTCTTTATTTTTTTTTTTTATCATTTAGGTATGAGCTCTTACTCAGCGGAGACTATATGGGATTGTTGTCTCTTCTCATTTCAGTAAAGCTTATCATTATGTGCCTTTGCATGTTAATTACGTTGACCGGTATGTATAGGCCCCTTATTGACCAGCACCTTCACAATGTTTTTTTTTTTTTTTTTTTGCACAGTTGTCCGCCGTAATTGTAATCTTATGAAGTGTACTGTATTGTATTTATGCCCAGGACCACCTTGAAAATGAGCTTGCTCAATGGTGTTTATGCCTGGTTAAATAACGTGATTGATTGATTGATTGATTGTGACCACCCTGGTACTAGACAACTCTCCTCCCACTATCACCTTATGTGACCTGTTCCCTAGCCAGTTTTCCACCCATCTAACCATCTTTTCTCCTACTGAGAGGTCCTTCAATTTTCTGATCAACCTCCTGTGCAGTACCGAGTCAAAGGCTTTACTGAAGTCCAAGTAGAGGATGTCCACTGCCATCCACAGCCCTGGTGACCCAGTCAAAGAAGTCATTCAGATTAGTTTGACAAGATCCCCCTCCTCCATAAATCGATCCATGCTGCCTTGCATCCTGGAGGTCATGTTTCTCCAGGTGCTCTATCAATCTTTCCTTCAGTATGGTCATGATCTTGCATGCTATCAAAATGAGACTGACCGGCCTGTAGTTCCCCGGATTATCACTGGGACCACTCTTGTGGAGGGGTACCATATGTGCCATTCTCCAGTTCTGCAGCTCCACGCCCGACTCCAGCAAACAACTGTGCAGGTCTGCCAGTTACTGCGTAAGCTCCCCTGCCTGCTCCTTCAGAACCCTAGGCTGTATTTCACCTGGGCCCAGTGATCTGTTCGTCTTCAAAGCTAGCAGCCCTTTTTTCACTCTTTCTCCATCTAAATCACCACATCTGTCCCCCTATCAATGCCAGTCCTTCTTTCTCCTTCATGAAGACAGAGCAGAAATATTCGTTCATTAACTCTGCCTTTTTCTTGCTCTCCTCCATCCACCCATCTCTTCTCAGTCTATTACTTCTTTCTTATCTCTTTTCTCACTTGAAGTGGAAGAAAGTCTTCTCCCCCATTTTAATGCCCTCCGCTAACTGCAATTCCCTCTGTGCCTTTGCTCTCCGAACTGCCCTCCCTGCCTCTCTCGCTAGCACTACGTATAATTCTCTGTCTTCCCCTCTTTTGGTCCTCCTGAATTTCTTATAGGCCAACCTTTTGTCTCTCACTACCTGGACTACTTTAGGGCTGAACCAGCTTGGTGTATTGCTTTCCGAGTTCTTCCTTCTGTACCTAGCACATTCCTCCATTGCAGCTGCTAGTCCTGCCTTAATAATAGCTCATTTCTGGTCCACCTCCATAGTTGTGATTTTTGCTAGGTGCTGTTTTAGTACCTTGCCCATTCTGTTAAAGTCCGCCCTTCTGAAGTCTAGGATTTTGGTCTTTGTGGGAACACATTTCCTGCCCATCTCCAGGTGGAATCACACCAATCGATGGTCACTTCCATCCAGAGGCTCCTTGACTGTTATATCTTGTATGTGCTCACCATTCGTTAGCACCAGATCCAGGATTGCCTCTTCATGGGTGGTTCAGTGACCTCCTAGGTCGGAACCCACTCTGAAATGCTTCTAGTATGTTACAGCTCCTTCAACATGTCGTGGATGGCATATTTCCAGTCCACCCTGGTCAGAATGAAGTCCCCCCCCAACTATCACCACCTCCCCCTCCCTGTGGCCCTCAGAATTTGCAAGCACAGGTCCTTATTAATTTCTTCACCCTGACTGGATAGTCTGTACACCACCCCATCCTCACCTTTCTCCCCTTGTCAGTCTGCAGTTGGACCCACATCACTTCTGCCTTTCCCTCTTCTGATTCCTCCCTTATGCTTGTTATTCCCTTCCTAATGAATATTGCCACCTCCTTCCCTTGCCTACTGCTCTGTCCCTCCTGTACAGCCTATATCTTGGAATTGAGAGGTCCCAGGGATGATCAGGTGAGGCCCAAATCTCTGTTATTGCCACAATGTCTACTCTCCCTTCTGCAAGTAGCACTTGCAGGTCATCCATCTTGTTCCCTAGACTGCGTGCATTCAGAGACACCACCTTCTATTTAATATCTAAGCCCCCACCTTTACTTCCCCTTACTGCTTCCCCTTTGTCTCCATATGGTTTCCCTCCACCCCCATTATCGGTGTGCCCTACTCCCATATCCCCCTCTAGTCCCCCTCTGCTGTTGGGGTGAGGGGAGTAATTTTATGTCCACCACTCTTGGTCCTTTTGCCCTTAGGCCCATCTGTCACCCCCCCAATCAGTTTAAATTTAACTTATGACTGATGTACCCCCCCAGCTTGTCCTTTAGTAACACTGAACCTTCCCTGTTTAGGTGACATCCGTCAGGTGCATAGAGATATTTGCCCATGTCTCCCCCAGTCTCCCATAGAGGTGAATCCCTCTTCCCTGCACCAATCCCTCAGCCATGCATTAAAGGGGAACGGTCATCTACAGGATTTCTTACTATCTGAAAGCCCATAAAAAAACTAATTTGAGTGAGCCATTATGTTTATCTGTGAGTCTTTGCAGTCCAGAGTAATTCATATGTATATCAGCCTATAATTAAGGGCTGGGGGGTAGCCATGTATTTTAGGCTCCTGACAGGCAATGATGTCACCGAGGGACTTGGCCCTGCTTTGACTGTAGATAATCCAATAGGTTATTGCATTGAAACTAGTGAGTTATCACCTTTACAATTCAAACTGTTAGTAAAACTAATCCATCTTCAAGATTGCTTTAACTTCTAGGCTACACTGCCAGCTAAACATCAAAAACTACACATCTCACGTCGGCACGGAGGGTTGAGGCGCTGGATGCCACACCTTGCGCCACGCTGGCGACCCGGGTTCAGGAGCGAGCCTGGGTCGTCGGGGGTCAGCAGGGGACGGTGAGGATTGAGCATCCGGTGGACAGCTCTCCTCTCCCGGGGAGGGTGGATGGATGACTCCCCAGCATGAGCGGCTCCTAGCGGAGGCTGGGAGTGATGCAGTCCAGGGATCATGCTAGGTGCAGGGGAGGAGCCTTGGCAGCCGTCTGCAAGCTGGGTGTGGGAGCGCACCCGTCAGCATTGGATGGTATTGCACATCCAGGCTCCTAGGGGAAGCGCTAAGAACAAGTGAAACCACCCACTGGCTGGGGGTTAGACGTCGCTTACCCACCATCTCCACTGCAGGATCCTGCCCACTGTGTCCTGGGCCCGACACCGCCTCCGCCTATGGAGCGCTGGACGAAAGTGCCATGGAGCACAAGGCGGCCCCACCCCCGGGGGGGATGCATTCCGGGATTTCTGGTGATGCCACAGTACCAATTTCTGTCTTTTTCTGTTGCCTCTCTTACAACCTTTTTCTCTCACAATTTTGGGTGTGACCTCAGGTCTACAAGATGCAAATGTGGCTATTTACCATGTATGGCCTGGCATCATGGGGCCAACCTTAAAATGTGTAGTTTTTGATTATCAGCTAGCAGTACAAAGAGCTATGAACAAGCTCTGTTCATCCAGCAGAATGGATTTTGATTCCAACATGCTCTACTTGTATACTGTGTGACCACAGCAAGTCACTTAACCTCCCTGTGCTCCCAAAACACACCCAGGAACAAACTGTAGCTCAGTGTGCCTTTCCTGAACAAAGACAGTAAAAACAGTCTAAGCTTGTGTTATTATTCTGAAAATATCATGCTCTTTCTATCCAGATTTGACTTTAAAGGAAAAATAGAGGACACCATTACTTATTTATTAATTGCAAAAACACACAGATGGACAACATTTTAAATAATGCATTTCAGGCTATGCATGTTTTAACAGAGTATTTTACTTATTTTGATGAAGTTAAAAGTATCAGTTTCTTACTGAAATACTTTGGATGGAATGGAATTTTCTACGGTAACAATGCCAGAATTCTGTTGGATTATTTTCACTAAAAGTTTGAAATGTAAAGATGATAACTCACTAGTTTCAATGCACGTACAAAACAATTATCATAAATGTAGAAAGCGTTGTAATAACACCTTAAAACATACTTAATAAAACAGACGATTTCCTATTTAACCTGTTAGATTATCTACAGCCAAAGCCAGGTAAGCACAATGGCTCAGTCAAATTAGCTGTTTATGGTCTTTCAGACACTAAGAAATCCTGAAGATGACAGTTCCCCTTTAAATTCCTCTATCCTGAGCTTCCTTACTGTGCTGGCTCTTGGCACTGGGATCACCTCCGAGAATGCCAGTGAGCTAATCTCCTTCTCGTAGATACCGCCCAGTTCCCTAAACTGACTTTTTACCACCCCTACCTTCTTCCCTGCCAGGTTGTTGGTGCCAAGGTGGATTATTAAGCTTGGTTTCACCCATTTCCCTATTTCCACTTCCCTTATTTTTGGACCCACTCTCCCTGCTGTCATCCCTGGCATACACAATACCTTCACTTTAGCATCCGGGTCCCCCTTCCTTCCCCAACTAATACCCTTCATCATGGAATCTCCAATGATCATCATTCCACTGTTCCCCTCTGCCATGCTCCCCTTCCTTCTGTTCCTTACTACTGTACAAGTTGTCTTCTCTTATCCTTTTCCATTACCTTGGTAAGAGTCCTCACGTTGTCCCCACAGTCCCCCTCAACTGTGCATCCCTTCCCCTGTGAGCCCCCCCATCCACTCCTCATGGCTGTGCTTGTTCCCGCTACCCATTCTCTCCCTCCAGACTTAAGTTTCCTTTACTCCAGTAGGCTCACTGCTTCTCCTCTGCCCTCCCTGGTTTCCCTGCATTGTCCCGCTCTCCATCTCCTGTCTTTCTATCCTCGTATTCCTATCCAGATCTCTTTCCTCACTTCCTGCTTCTCCTTCCTTTGTCCCAGACAGAGGGCTAAATCTGTTTGACAACAGTACTACTTTTGGAGTTCTCCCCCTTTTGCAGCACTTGAGCCCCCACCCTTTTTTCCTGATACCTGCCATTCCCCATTCCCAGTCGTCTTTGTTTTCTGAGGAGTGGACACCCCTGAGTGCTGTGTGCTCCTACTAGGTCTGTACCCCATCTGGTATCCTCATTCATCTGGGCTCCACCCCCTGCCTCCCTCCACACTGTCTTGCTCCTTCAGCTACCCCTCCTGCCTCCCTCCCCACTGCCTTCCTTCTTCATATCCTTTCAGTTATGGATGATCCTTGTTTCTTCTACCATTCTCTCAGAATCCCTGTTCCTCTCTTGCTACTTGTTCTCTTCCAGGCTGACCCTAGATAGGGCTTTGCTGCTACTCCCTAACTCTCCCTCAGTCCTCCCACAGTAGCTTGCCCCTCATCCCTTACATTCACACCCGCCCAACAGTATTTAGGCACACCCTAGTCGGGGTATTACTGCAGTCCCCCTTCTCACTCATCAGTGAATGATCTGTATACTTGGACCAGCCCGAACCACAACGTAACCCTCCCCTTAGTCCTCCCACTCTAATCCCCCCTTTTCCCTTCAGTTTGCTCCCCTCAACAGACTTATGCACACATCACTGTTTCATTCTTACTTTACAGTTTCACAGAGTTATTCTCTCAGCTTAGGAATCCCCTAGATTGTGCAGGTTCTACTTACATTTTTTTTTTTTTAATTCCTGATTAAACGATCTTTAAGCACACTATTACATTACTGTCAAGCAAAGTTCCTGTTTCTGGATTACTGCACTTATCTGATGGCTCTGTCTCCGGCACTCTGGTCACTTCATCCATTGTGGGTCTTCTCTTTTGAGTCTTGCAATTCCTGTAATGCAGGTTACCTCGGATGCTGCAGGAGCAGAGTGGCTGACTGACCAGTGGACTATCGGCGGACTCAGTCAGACGCGAGGCAGACGATAGCCTCTGTGCTGTGGTCGACAGACTCAAGGCAGACATCATCATCTGTACTGTGGTCAGCAGACACGAGGTAAACAATATCCTCTGCGCTGTGGTTGGCAGACAATATCCTCTGTGCTGTGGTCCTTCACGCAGGGGGCCACTTGCAATGTTCCACTGAAGTACTGAGAGCCACGCCCCCACTACAGAGTGTCTCATCCTGATTGGTGCTGGGGCTGGAGGGGCTCCTGCCACTCAAAGGTTAATTTCACTTAGCCAGTCTTTTCAGTGCGAACTCCCGCAGATGATTTGGCGGGGAGATAAGGTCCAGCAGTTTCCATCATTACCCCTGTTTCTCCTCAGAAGGCCGACAACATTTAAGTCCCTCCCATAACCTGCCACCCTAGCAGTCCTCAGGATCCACTCTCCATCCCTCAAAGCCAAAGCGCCAGGTAGGCACTTTACCTCTTTCTCTGGCCTCCCCTTCCTGTTCCCAACTCTTTCCCCCTCACGACAGAGTCGCCCACCAGGAGCTGCTTACTGCTTAGCTGGGGCCTCTTCCTCCCACCTTGTGGCCTCCCCTTCCGAGGACTCACACACCCTCCCTTGCCACCCCGCCTGGTTCCTCCCCCTGGCTGTCCTGTCCCACCAGTACAGTGAAAGAATTTTATAGTGGCACAGACTGAAGAGTGTGTACCCTACCCACCACCTCCACCCTCCCAAAGCACGCCAAGGTCCAGCCATTCTGCCTCTGCCTAGACATCTTTTGAGGCAGTGGCAGCAGACTCGGTGACCTGTGGGTGT
Source organism: Neoceratodus forsteri (assembly GCA_016271365.2). Classification (NCBI taxonomy): domain Eukaryota; kingdom Metazoa; phylum Chordata; order Ceratodontiformes; family Ceratodontidae; genus Neoceratodus; species Neoceratodus forsteri. The sequence goes on along the minus strand of CM028129.1, from coordinate 1,234,756,004 downwards.
GGCAAACGGTCCTCTGTAACCTTGCCAGCTTGGCTCGGAGTCCATCAACATCTGCCCTCAACCCACAGTGGTGCACGCAAATAGGGCAGCACCCCAGTCTCCAAAATGTGTCCCAAAAGACTGACTCCACACCCATTACACTGCACCACTCTCATATTGTTTCTCTACTTTATCTTTTTTTTGCTACTTCCTCCTTTAAATACCTCCTTTAAATATCTTGGGGTCTGGCCGAATTGTCACCTTGATTTCTCTGTTTATGTGGATGCCATCCGTCAGAAGCTTCACCCTAAACTGGGTGCGCTTTACAAGACTGAAGTGAGTATCCTGCACGTCCTGCCCACCGAGAGTTTGTCTCGAAGATGATTCTCCCCATCTTCAACTACAGTGCCATTGTTTACAGTGCTGCTCCCAAATCCACCCTAGCCAGATTATTTTATTCATTCTGCCGCTTTGCCCTGGATTGCCTCCATAGAAAAAAAACCACGACTGCTCCCTTTACTCCTCCCTCTCCTTTCCTTCCTTTGATACCAGGATCCCTCACTCGCACTAATTTCATCTCCAAATTCTGGCTTGGGCCCCTCCCCCCCTCAATTCCCCCTCTTCTACCTCCTGCTCCCTTTGCAGCTCTAGCCCTCGCTCTTTTGTGTTCCCCTCCGTAAAATCCTCTTCTCCTTCCCCAAACTTTACAGCTTTCTTCCCGTTACCATTTGTACTGCTTCCTCCAGCTCACTAAAAATCTACTCTCTCTCTCTCCCCCCCCGAACTCACCAGTCACTCCTGCACTTGGCTCTGATCCTGTGCTGTATTTTGTCACTCTACAATTCCCTCCTCCAGCCCCTGCCCTAATTAATTCTACCTGCTCCCATTTCCTCCATCATTCCCTGTGGAACGAAGTGCCAATAGCACTTCATTCACTCTCCAAATTGATGCCATCTGCACTCCCATCAGCCCCCACTTGCATAGTGTGTGACCCTAAGCAAGTCACTTAACTTCCTCGTGCTCACAGGCTGCACCTGGAAACAAGCTCTGGCTCAGTGTGCCTTTCCTAGTTAAACAATTTTCCCCTCCCCCTCCTCCCTTTAATACTGTGCCAATCAGTGCCTGGTGCACACTCCAACTGTGTTCCAACTTGCACTTACATTACTTGTTGCTCTTCAGATGCTCCACCTAGCGCATCTTATTCATTTTGCTGCTACTTAACTGTTTAACTTCTATTTCGGATTCGTGTAACCAACCGTTGCAACTTATTGCTGTAATCTCATTTTTCCCTCGCCCAGGACGCAGCTGGAAATGAGCTATTTCAGCTCACTATGTCTTTACTGGTAAATCTCTTGAAATAAATAAATACTGCCAGCCCTTACTATTATAGTGCTAGTATGTGAAGAATTTTCCCCACCTTGTTCCTTACAGCCTCTGCCTCATATTATTGTGGTGATACTCCAGCAGGATGTGTCTGATAACACCTAGTGGTATAACTTTCCTCCCAAGGCACTACAGTAATAACTATTTGTGGTTGTGCCTTGATGTACGACATCCGCACAGAGATAATCGTTTAGCAAGCACAGCCCTTTTGTGGTTCCTGGGTTACTCTGAACACAGAGGAGACAGTTTTTTATTACACATCATGGGTTTACTTGATGACAGAAGTATAGATTTCCTTCCAGTGAGTAAAATAGAGAATACATGAAAACAGAAGTTCAGCAGAAGGAAAAACAGATGTGCTTCAGGCTAAAGAACCACAAATGCTCTTAAAGTATCCTGCACACTGATGAAATACATTAAAGATGTTTTTGTACTGTATTGAAGGGCACATAGTCCCTGTTTACATTTCTAAAAAATATTAATTTAGACATATGAAGTGTGTTTAACTACCCCAGTGTATTGATTGTCCTGTGTGTTTGTTTTGAAATAGTCCATTTTTTTCTGCTAAGGGCTCCATATTAATGCAGCCTCTGTCCCAACCAATATTTATTTTAATGGCTGCATAGTGATAGCTATGCAATGTATTGCTAACAAGAGGAGACGCAGCAGGACAAACAGAAACGAAGGTATAATTACATTGATAATGACATATGTAAGTAGGGCCGATGGACTGTTGGCGTGCAAAGCAAGAGGTATTACAAGCAGAAGGAGGAAGGTGATATTACCATTGTATCAATGGTGGGACCACACCTGGAATACTGTATATAGTTCTGGAGGCCACATCTCAGAAAATACATAAACAGGGTAAAGGCAGTCCAGAGAAGGGCAAATGAAATGGTACGTGAGTTGCACATGAAACCGTATGATGAGAGACTGAGGGATCTCAATATGTACGCCCCGGAGGACAGGAGGGAGGGGGAGACATGACAGATGTAAGTGCCTCATGGGAGTGAACAGGGTGCAAGCGGGGAGCCTGTTTAAAATTAAAAAGTGCAAAAGAACAAGATGGCATGCAACAAAGCTAGAAGGGGGGGAATTAAAACAAGATATGAGGAAATACTATTTCAGTGAAAGAGTAGTGGACGCCTGAAGCAGCCTGCCGCAAGAGGTAGTGGGGGGCAACAACTGTGGATGGTTTCAAACATGCATGGGCTAGACATAAGGGGCTACTAGTAAATAAAAGGGGGGGGTCAAGACCAGCTAAGGTCTGCTGGAAGAAAACAGGCAGGGAAAAAAACTGGGCAGACTGGGTGGACCAAGCGGCCCTTTTTTGTCAACAAATTCTGTTTCTATATTACCTTCTATCTCCACAGTGGAGTTTCATCACATTGGTATACGTGAGCTCACCGCTCTTCAGTGTCTGTTTGCATCCCAATACCCCTCACCCATACTCCATCCAGACCTACTTTATTCATGAACTGATGGTTGTGGCCCTTGTTGTTCTTCCATTTTCTGTGCCACTTCTGCAGCTAAAGGAGTGCTGCTGCGTACAGACAATACTTAACACAGCAGGGGCAAATGTCTGACAGAAAAAGAATTTATCATCAGCTAATGTAGATCTGACATAGCAGAAAAAACAGGTTACTCACCTGTAACAGTAGTTCTAGAAGTGGTATATGTTGTTCATCCACACTTCTTGGCATGTCCCTTTCCCCTTTAATTCTCACCGGAAGGTCTTCAAGCTGGCTTCTCCCACCCACCCGGGTGGTATAACCCTCGGCTCCGCCCCATGACACCAGATAATAGCCCACTGGAAGCAAGGTTTGTGTGTCGTAGCCGGGGTTGATCGGGTGGGTCAGTGTGGATGAACAACATATACCACTTCTAGAACTACTGTTACAGGTGAGTAACCTGTTTTTCTAGCGACGTGGATATGTTGTTCATCCACACTTCTCGGCAGACTCCTAGCAGTTCTCCGGGTGGAGGGAGGCAAGGCGCACACCCCCTACTTAGGGAACAGAGACTGGAGAACTGAGGCCCCAAAACCAGCATCCCCGCGTGACTCAAGGTCGATGTGGTAATGGGCAATGAAAGTGTTTGCTGTCTTCCAGGTAGCAGCCCTGCAGATTTCCTGGATGGGGATATCCCTGAAAGCAGCCACCAACGCAACGGTATGGCGGGTGGAATAAGCCCTTAGCCCTACGGGAGGCTTCCTACCCACCAATCTGTAGCAGAGATCAATGCAAGATGTAATCCATCTGCCAATCATCTGCTCTGCTGCAGGTGTGTCCTCTCCTTGTAATAGGAGAGAGCTTGTCTCAGGTCCAAAGTATGGAGCCTGTACTCGGCATCAGAGGTGTAGTTTGGGTAGAACAGAGGTAGAGTCAATACCTGATTAAGGTGAAACTCTGACACTACCTTTGGGGAGAATTTCAGGTGGGGGCGCAGGACAACCTTGTTCCTGTGGAAGATCAGGTAAGGGAGATTCCACGGAAAGCACCTGGAACTCCCCGGTCCTTCTGGCGGACGTGATAACCACCAGGAAGGCCATCTTCCACGACAAGTGTAATAGCTCACACTTGTGCATTGGTTCGAATGGCTTGCCCATGAGTTTTGCCAAAACCAGCAGTAAATCTCACAGAGGTGGAGGTTCATGCACCGGAAGGGATATGTGATCTAGGTCCTTGAAAATGCACCAGACCACATTCTCCTGTGCCACCGTCTGCTGACCGGTCCATGCCTGGTAAGCAGAGATGGCTGCCAGGTGCACCTTAAGAGTCAAAGACCGAAGACCCCCTTTGGACAGAGACCAAAGGTAGTCTAAAATGCTAGCCGCAGGACAGGAGAGAGGGTCCAGGCCCTTGCCCTGGCACCAAATGGAAAACTTTTTCCATCTGAAGGCGTAGCACTTTCTGGTTGACTCCTTTCTGGATGCTTCCACTATTGTAAGTACATCCTCAGAGAGACCCAAAGCCTGGAACTCTAGCCGCTCAGGTACCAGGTTGTCAGGTGCAGGGATTGAAGGTCCGGATGGAATGCCTTCCCCTGATTGACTGATATCAGGGCTGGGTGTGTTGCTGAGGCTGAGGAGATCTGGATATCAAAACTCAGGGGGGCCAGTCTGGGGTTACCAGCATCACCTGCACCTTGTCCCTCCTCACCTTGAGAAGCACCCTGTGGATCAAGGGAAATAGAGGGAAGGTGTAGAAGAGGCCTGGGGTCCATGGCCTCGAGAAGAATCCCCCTGCAGCGAGCCCTGCTGAGGGAGGTGGGCATGAAATGCTTCAGCTTGGCATTTTCCCTTGGAGGCAAACAGGTCCACCATCGGTGTGCCCCAGTGGGAGGACAGGTTGTAACCTACCTCTGGATGGAGAGACCACTCATGGGATGTCTCACCTGCATGGCTGACAGCATCCGCCAGTTGATGCAAGGCTCCTGCCACATGGATGGCTAGGAAGAAATCTGCCTTCAGTCGGCTCACGAGTGTCCAAATGCGGAGCGCTTCCCTGCACAGCAGCCGGGAGTGCGTGCCGCCCTGTCTGTTGCGGTAGTACATGGTCGTGTATTGTCTTAAACCACTTGACCCCAGAGCTGCTGAGCGAATGCTGACAGCGCCAGTCTGACTGTTCTGAGCTCCAGCAGGTTGATAAGGTATCGGGATTCCTCGGGGGTCCAGAACCCATGGGCCCTGTTGTTCCCCATGTGGGCTCCCCAGCCTGTGAGAGAGGCATTGGGCATGAGGATGACCGTCGGCTCGGGACAGACAAATGGGATCCCTTCCTGCAGATGATTCAGGATGGTCCACCACTGGAGAGTGTCCCACATCCTCTGGGTCACAGCGATCAGCTGGTCGAAATGACCGTGGCACTGAGTCCACTTGGTGGCCAGCTCCCACTGAAGGGGGCGCATATGCCACCGGGCCCATCAGACCACAATGATGCAGGCTGCCATGTAGCCCAGAAGGCGCAGAAAGTGTTGGGCAGGGCGCAAGTGCCCGACCAGAAATGATTGGGCAAAGGAGGAGAGAATCTCTGCACTGTCCGCCGGGGGAGCTGTGCTCTAGTTCAGCAAGAGTCAAGCTCTGCCTCAAAAAGACATATCACCTGTGCAGGCAGGAGCTCTGACATGGCCTCGCTGATCAGGAGGCCAAGCTGAGTGCAGGTTTGGATGGCCAGATCCCTGGACCTCTCTACCTCTTGCTGGGTGGAACCTGCTAAGAGCCAATCATCGAGGTAGGGAAAGACTCTGACTCCTCAACACCTGAGGTGGGCTGCCACCACTGCAATGCATTTGGTGAAGTCCCATGGGGCCGATGACAGGCCGAATGGCACGGCTCAGAACGCGTAAATGTTTCCCTTTGCTCTGAAGCGGAGGAACCGCTGGTGAGATGGACAGATTGGGACATGAAAAAACGCATCCTGGAGATCCAGAGAGCAGAACCACATGTCCTGCTCCAGGGATGGTATGATCTGGGACAGAGTTACCATCCTGGTGGTGCATGGCCTGAGAAATTGGTTCAGGTCGTGCAAATCTAGAATGTGGCACAAGCCCCCCATCCACCTCGGGACCAGGAAGTACCTGGAAATGAACCCTGGGTTGACCAGGGAATCTGTCACTCTAGCTACTACCTCCTTGAGGAGGAGTTGGGCTATGTCGTCTCTCAGAGCCGACCGAGTGTGGACTGATACCCTTTCCTCCCATGGGGCTTGGCTTGGCTGGGAGGGTAATGCTCGAACTCTAGAGGCAGACCCTGGCCAACCACTTCTAAGATCCACCTGTCCGTGGTAACAGTGGACCAGGTGGAAAGAAAGTGGCACAGCCAGCCCCCCACAGGAGGACCCAGAGCTGGTGTGATGGGAATAGGGGTGGTAACCCCTATCCCATCACTGGGCAGGCTTGGAGGAAGAGGGTCAAGACTGGAATCCGCCTGAACCCCGACCTCCTTGTCTGTGGGCCGCTGGAGGCTGGGACTTGGGCCGAGGGTGCCAAGCCTGTGCCTGCTGTTACTGCCCACCCTGGAAGGGAGGCTGCTGGGTCGCAGGAGCAGGGTGCCGAAATGGCTTATTCTTCTTCTGTTTCTTGGTGTCAGAGGCGTCTTTTTGGGCAGAAGTAGCAGAGTCCCAGGTGGCACTGGACTGCTCGATTCTCTGAAGGTTACCATCCACACCTGGGCCGAAGATATCGGTGCTCAGGAAAGGAACATCAGTGAGTCTGTGCTGGATGTCCACTGTGAAGGTGGAAAGCCTCAGCCAATCCCTGCGGCACATGGCAACTGCGGCTGCCACCGAGCGGGCACAAGAGTCCTGGTGGTCCAAGGCCGGCTGAAGTTGCTGCTTGGCAACAGCTCAGCCATGGTCCTGGACCTGCTTGACCATAGTCTGGAGGACTGCGGGGAGGTGCGGGAGAACTTCATCCAAGGAGCCCAGGAAGGCATGAGAAAAGTGTGCCATGATGACGGCTGAGCTTGCCTGACGGAGACCTACAGAGGAGACTGCATAAACCTTCTTGGCAGAGTGGTCCAGTTTTTTGGACTCCTTGTCTGGAGGTCTATCAGTGTCAGCAGAGCTGCCTGTGCATCTGAACACAGAAGCGGTCACCAACCCCTCCGCCGAGAGGTGTTCCGTGAACCCTCAGTCGAGGCATGTTCCGTAACCCAGAGAGGGACCCAATGGGCACCACATACTTGCGGGCAATCTGGGCAGATGGCGCTGGGAAAGAGGCAGGATGCTGCCAGAGCTCCAAATCCAGGCCAACAATGGGGGGTATCCTCTCTTTTAAGAATATCTGTAAGAGGGCATTCCGCCCATTTCTGGACAGGTTCCAGGAGCATCCCCGTGGTTTCGGAGACAAGGTGAAAAATTCCCAGAAGGACCCTCCTCCATCGACAGACTACCCACCGACTCATCATCCAATGGATGAGAGTGAAGGTCAGTGTCTGAAGAAGAAGAAGAAGAATCAGCATTTATATAGCCCTTTTCATACACAGTATCCCAAAGCGCTTTACAAGCGATGCTAGACTGGTAGTGAAGTGATCGAATGTGTGGTGGAGGCCATATTGCACATCATCACCCACACACAGCCTGGATAATTGCATGAACCGGTTTACGGGAAGGGGAATGTTGGCCAGGATACCAGGAATGTTCCCTGGTCTTTTGCAAAGAGTGCCCTGGGTTCTTTTACTTCCACCTGGACATCCACCAGGACAACACCAGGATGGACAGGAGGGACCTCGGTTTAAAGTCTCATCCGAAGGACGGCACACCCCAGCAGTACAGTACCCCCCAATACTGCACTCGGATACCAGCGATTTTTAGGTGCAAGTCCAATCCCAGTGTGGGACGAGAACCCACAACCTTCTGGTCCAGAGGCGGATGTGCTACCAACTGAGCCACGCTGACACAGCTGGATAAATCGGTCGGTCACTAAGGTCCCCTTGCACATGGCTGGGACAGTCAGGCAGAAGGATAACCGAAATTCTATGAGGAAGACCCAGAACTGTCTGAGAATCCTTCACGGGAGTCCCTCCCGAGGGTTGTTTAGGTGGCAGCTCCATCACTATCGGTGGGGAGACAGGTTTTGGCTAAACCGGGACAGGTTTTACCAGCTCCGCGGGTGGAGGAACCAATTTTACTGGTTCCAATGTAGTCGGCTTCAGCCTGGAAGGCAAAAGCTACGTAATGGTTAGGGTGGAAACCGAAGAAGGCTTCTGCTCGTACAGAATGAGTTGTTGCCATATCAGATCTTTGTAGCATCGACGGAGTTTCTGCCGAAGCCTCTCCTCATCCGAGGAGGATGAAGAGGAGCGGTGGTGTCGCCTCTTTTTAGAGCGCTCATGCGACTTCCTCAGCCTATCGGTCAAGGGGGTCCAAGATCTTGACCTCGATCGGACTGGCCATGTGGGTCATTCTGGGGAGCAGTGATTTACCCAGATCAGGGACTGGTTCCTTGATGGGATTTCCAGCAGGCTGGGTTTCCTCATCAAGAAGAGGCAGGACCAGGGTCCAGGTAAGTGAGTTGTCGGCCTCATCGGGCGACAACAGATCGACACGGCCGAGAGTGATCTCTACTGCATCATTGATCGAGACCTCGGCCAGCTGACCAGTCGGCAAAGCCGAGAAGCCGGCAGCCAAAGAAGCAGTCTTAACCGAAGTCAGGACTGGAGATTCCTGTGACTAAGATCGCTCTCGATCCCAAGAATGTCTTCATCGAGACAAAGAATCTCTTGGTTCCTTGTCCTTTTTACGGGACTGCGAGGTATGCGAGCCCGAAGGTCCCTCGCCCTTAGTGGGGAGAGAAAGGCACATCTCCTGAAAGGAGCCCGAGAAGGTGGAGCCCCGGTTGAGTGGAACGAAAAATCGGGCGAGAGGAGAGCTCTGCGGCCTGTACCACCTCCTCCTCGAAGGCCTGCATCTGTTCCAACTGCTCGGCGGACCCCACAGCCACAAAGACCGCCCACCGGGTCTCCTTGGATTTCACCAATGGATTCAGTTTCTCAGACCTGCCCAACTTAAGCCATGCAAGACAATCGTCGAGGACGTTCAGGTGAAAGTGAGACATAACTCGCATGCCTGGGTGTCATGGCTGACACCCAAGCAATAAATGCATGCAGTATGTGGGTCTGTGCACAATATTTTCTGGCCGCATGGGCACCGGTGAAAACCGGGGGAAGATTTATCTTCCATAATCGAATAGCAAAAGTCGCAATCGCTAGCTCGAACGAGCTTAATCTTCAGGGAATCCAAAGATATCGAAGTCACGGCCTATAAAACGCGGTAGTGGAGAGAAGACACAGGCCTACATGGATCCAATTCATCATCTTTTGGTAGCCTTTCTAAAAACGCAGTTTGTTTTTAGAAAGGCTCAAAAGGTGAGGAATTGGATAGATTTAGGTCTGTGGCAGTCTCAGAAGTACTGAGCAATAAATACCCTTAGTGATAAGGAAATAAGAGTGAGAATTTCAGAATAAAATCCAAAATATAAGCTACATTTATGCCTGAATGTTACTTTTTTTTCTTTTTTCAGAGTTCTCTCAACTGTGAGCAAACAGACAGAAGTTTCTTCTGGGCTGATATTCTCAAGAAGAAATGTAATCATCCCCCCACCCCCACCCCACTTTGAGCAACCTTTGCCTCTGAAATCAAAGCTGACCCCTGTCATGTGTTTGTCAAATTTACAACCTCAAGGGGGGACAAGAGCTGCAGTACTACTCAGTGCTATGTTAACCCATATGCTTGAGACACAAATGGAATGTAAGGGAGCCGGCCTGGTGGCATTGAGAGTTGAGGCGCTGGACGCCACATCTCATGCTATGCTGGTGACCCAGGTTCGGGAATGAGCCTGAGAAGCCAGGGGTCGGCTGGGGGGGTAGGATCTGGTTCGAGTCACCAATTGGTGACTCTCCTCTCCTGGGAGGAGTCAGGTGCCACGCCAACTAGTAGATGGTGCCGGGTGGGGAGAACGTCGTTAGGAGAGTGGTGGAAGCCGTGCCTCACCACGGCTTACCACTTGGACATTGTCCCGGTTGCCGGCATTCTCTGGGGTGGGGACAGGGACAACTGGCTACTAAAGTGGAAAAACCCACCCCACAGCTGCGCTGAATGATCCCTGATCGGGGTGAAGGAGCTCTGGATGGCGGTACGTCGCCACTGAGCCTAAGCCGGAGTGGGCTAAATAGATCATACATAAAAACCAAAAAACAAATAGAATGTAAGGGAATTGTGGACTGATATGTCAGTCCATGGAAAAGCAAAGGTTAACCACAGGACAGGGAGCTTAACTTGTGCAGAAGCATAGTGGAAGGGTGTCGGTACATCAAAAAGATAGTGGCAGCCAGCATAAGGATAGGGGGACTGCTATGCATAGACACTTTAGGGAAAACCCTGAAAAGGTATCACCTGCAACACATGTTATTTATTTTTTTTTGTTATTTTTTTTGTCTGAGCCCTTCTCTCTTCAGGTTCCATCCTGCCACCGCCATTCCCATGCCCAGGCTTACCCCCCTGGGTGGGGCCGCTGAGGGGCCTCCTCCCTAACAGACATTGTGAAGCCCCGGATTATCCCTGGGTTGGGGCCATGAGAGCAGGACCCCCCCCAAGCAGGCTTCGGAGGCAGTGGACGGCGGTGCAGAAGGGCTAGTCATGCCGAGGGACCAGCATTTTTGTTGCCTGGGGGTGGGGACGTGCAATGACGTCCAGCATCTGCCCTGCCCCCCCTAATATGCAGGCGCCGGTGCTGCGTTACCCTCAGCCTCCGCCACGGGCCCATCAAGTGCCAGACACTCTTTCTCTCCTTCCCCTCGGAGAAGGAGAGCAGTCCCTAGGATGCTTGATCCTTCTCCCCCGGCCAGCCCTCTGACTCTCGAGTCCATTTTTGAACCGGGGTCACCAGCATCGCAAGTGGAAAGCTAACCACTGCGCCGGAGGGCCGTCAGCAACAGATTTTTTTTTTCTTCTACATCATAGGTTGGACTAACACAGCTGCCACATTTCTCCATCAGAACAGACCAGACTAGATCCACATTGTTATGCACAATGTCTTTCTGCAGAAATCAGTGGTGGTAGGGGTGGGGCGAAGAAGGATAAAAAGGGAGTTAATAGTTTTGTTGGGAAAGTACACTTCAGCACCTGCTTCGTAACAGAAGCAGAGCAAACCAAGGTTTAACCTGCTGCAAAACTCTGTCCTACTTCCGGATATTGCACGAAATTTGCTCTTACACTTAGCTACTGCAGCTTGCTCGGTACAACAGTAAGTGGCTCTAGTGGGACTTGAACCTAATCTTACTGGTTCCCAAGCCTGCGATCTAACCCCTAGACCCCAATGCCATCCCTTAGTCACAATGTTAAGACTGCTTAGTGAAGCTTAAAGCAGACAGTAGTGGAAATGGGAGGGAACCTGGAAGAACTCGGTTCTAGGAGTGAAATTAAAACTCTGACTCAGTTTCAGGAATGAAATGAGGAAGGAATACTTCTATGTAAAATGCACACTCTTTGAAAACACAAAAACAGCGATACGCGCAGATAGTGACTTCAAGGATCTATTGAAAAAGTGAACACACAAACAGCTTCCCGTCACTTCGAGGGTATCAACCCTCTTCATCGGGGGTGGGTGGGGTGGAGTCATACATTTCAAGCAGCAATAAATATAACAGTTAATTGCAACATGTGACTATTAGTCCAATCAAATCAGTCTATAAATAATTTACATTTGAAAATCATGTGCAACAAATGCAGTATAAAGAATGTCGTCAGTGTGTAAATACATAAAGTACTTTAAAAATTAAATGTCTGTAACATCCAAATAACATCACTATGAACATGAACACTAGAAAATGGCTATATTTTTATAAGCCAATATTTGACATATTTTTTTCACAAATCTCCTTTGCTATCTGTTCATGCACACCATATACATTTTAGGTCTGATTTTTATTACTTCAACATCCTATAAAATATATACCACCATGACTGACATTAAATGTTGTTAAAACAAATTATTTAGGTGGAGTCGCTAGGAAGCTGACCCTAATATTTTGCTCAGAGCATGGCATTATTAATAGATAAGTGTTTAACGTATGGAAAAGCAAAAGGAATTCCTTTTACAACATTAACATGTCATGTTTCAGGACACAATCAATAGATTTGTGAAGCGACTTCCGGTGACTTCATGCTCCTGTCTGCAGCCTGAAACAGGAGGCTCCATCGAGACCAACTTTAAAAAAACTACCAAAAACAACGAATTTAACCAAAAAACTGTAAAAATAGACTCCGGAGGAAGAAATATGCCAAAAAAGAATGAAAAAGTGAAAAATACACCGCCAGAGCCTCAGGATGAAGAAGGATTGATTGAGGATGGATCAGAGAGCGAGGGCTCAAAGGCCTCATCTAGCTCTCACCGGGGCGCCTCGTTGAGCCGCCACATCCCCATCAACACCCTGCAGAGACAAATGGCCCAAATGTTGGCGAAACTTAGAGATTTTCACAAAGAAATGCGATCTGCTGCTACAGCACTCCACACAGACATAAACAAGTTGGAGAAACGCCAAGAGTCCATTGAAACCCAGGCCAAGGACACTGACAAAAGGGTAATGGAGACTGAGCGGGCTATCTTGCAGCTCTACCACACCATCGAAATGCTGCAGGATAGGGCTGAGGATGCAGAGAGCAGAAATCGCCGCAATAACATTAGGACCTCCGGTATTCCTGAGGGGGCTGAAGGTACAGACATGTTGCAGTTCATACAAAAAAACCCTTCGCAATCTGTTAACCCTGCCAAGCACTCTGTTGATGGAAATAGAGCCCACCGGACCCTGGGCCCCAAGCCTGTTGCAGACACTGGCCCGCGAACTGTATTGGTCTGTTTTTTGAGGTACCAGGATAAGGAAAGTATACTCCATAACGCCTAGAAAATGGGTTCTGTAACGCTTGCTGGTCACAGACTTTATTTTGAATACGACTACTCCCCAGAAATTATGGATAGACGGAAGGCCTACATTTCAGTATTGAGATCCCTCAAGGCAGCTGGTGTTAGATTCAGAACACCTTACCAAGCAAAGCTTACTGTCTTTTTTCAAGATGGCCCCCCTACCTTCAAGAGCCCAATGGCAGCTCTACAGGAACTGAAAGCCAGGCAAATCGAGGTCCAACAGCAGCAATACAGCTCAGGTATGTCCATCACCTCCAAACTCTTGCAGAGGGTGTGGAAAAGTGGACAGCGAGAAGCCAGACGCCGCCAAGGAATTGACGTGATCCAAAATGTTGTTGAAACCCTGAAGGCCAGAAGACGGATGACACCGGGGGAGAAACGAGTGGAGGACCACGACGCTGAAGATAGCGAGTAACATTGCCTAGTTTGCAATTTATTCCCCTTTTTTAACAGGGAGTCTTTTGAGCCTGTTTGAACAATAAGCTTGGACTTGATCTGGGATTTCAGGAGCGGGGGGGGGGGGCTACACCAATCTTGCACCTTTTAATTTACTGCGTAGTTAAAGTGGAGGGGCTGAAGAGTTTGGGAGGGACTGAGGCCTGGTACACTCACTTCGGTTTAGTCCCAAAATGAGTGTTAGCCCTTTCGGCTCCTCTACCCTCAGTTGATTGATCTGGTCCCCTCACTTTACTGCTCTCTGGGGTGGCGGCACTGCAGGTAGGGGCTCACTGCCCTCCGTGCGTGCTTCTGGGGACTGGGTTTAGCACTCCGACCTGGGATTCTCACACAGACTTAAAGGCCCACTTTATATGATGCCTTTTCGCTATCATGTGGTAACCTTTTTTCCCCAAGCAGAATTAAAAATGATCACAGCTCATCCCCTCTATATGTTGTTAGAGAGTGGGGGTGCGAGAGTCCTCCGAGTGGGCTGGGCTGCAGTGGGGTGACCTTTGGGGATGGAACTGGGGCTGGGGACTGGGACCTTCGGGAGGCCTGCACTCTGAACTCTCTCAGCGACTTCATAATCAGCAAAATATATAGAAGAAGCTGGTTGGGGGCCTTCTCTTGGGTCGTGATCTACAGCATACAATACTGATGGACCCACTGTGGTCTGGTCCGGACCTCGACTCTCGGGGTTACTTGGTGTGGCCCCCCCCCCACAACCTGGCCATGTTACAACCAGCCCCTGGCCACTTGCCTGTGGCTTGGGAAAGACGTGCAGTCCTCCACCAGCCGTGATTAGGGTAGGGGGGTCAGGCACTCTTTGCCCTCCCCCTCCTCCCATGGGATGGGACTGGTGACGCTCCTACTTTAAGGTTGTGGTTGACAGCCACCCAAACAGAGCGATCTCTGAATTTATCTGACCCTTCACTCTTCATGATCAAACTGCTGTAATAAGAGTTGGTCTCGACGCACCATCTCAGATGTCCCACTTTCCCCTTCCCTTTTCCCTACAAGATACTATAGATGTCCAGAGGCATCTCACCTTGAGATGAATCCTCATCGTAAGGACTTCTTACCTCAGAATCAGGTATGGATTCTGACAAATGGAAGTACTCATTTACTGTTCCCTATGTTGAGTACCCAGCTGGTCTCAAACCGGGTCATTTCATGTTTAATGTTGGTTATTTGTCAAAGTTTTCTGCAATGCCATAATTGTTGTCCCCCAAAAAGACAGGTGTTGCACAAAAAGGATTTGAAACTAATTCACTGCCATAAAATCTGGGCCCCCCATAGCTGTGTCTCTCAGGACTTACGATGTCTAGGCCTAGTTTAAAAATTACTCTCTCTGAATATTAATGCACTGACTTCACCAATCAAAAGGTCACGGGTACTCTCGTACCTTCGCAAGAGTGGGGCAGACTTAATATACCTCCAGGAGACCCACTTAAATGACTCAGAACATGTAAAGTTAGCTAGACTGAGCCGAGGAACAGTATTCAGCTCATCCAGTGGCAGGAGCAGGCGTCGTAGGGTAGCTATAATTGTTCCCTCACACACCCCTTTTCAGCACGAGCTCACTCTGGAGGACTCGGAGGGTAGAATGGTCATTGTCCATGGCACACTTAATGGAGTGCAGGTCACATTGGCCAATGTGTATTTCCCCCCAGCTTTGCCTGTGCCTCAGCTGAAGATACTCCTGAACAGAATAGTGCAGAACATTAAGGGTACTCTCCTGCTAGCAGGGGATTTCAATTTGGCACCAGATCCTGTCCTGGATTTCTCTAGCTTGAGCTTGCCAAGGCATTTGGCAGCACAAAAATTCTTTAAAAGATTTGTGGTGGAGGTCGGGTGGTGTGACATCTGGAGGCATCTTCACCCACGTACTAGAAACTACCCTCATTATTCCTCGGCCCACCAGACATATTCACATATTGATCAAACCTGCACACAGGTGGAAAATCTGGGACTCCTTGATGATGCACGAATAGGTGACATTACACTCTCTGACCATGCCCCCCTGATTTCTAACTGGGATTTGGGCTTCCAAGTAAAAAACACACAGTGGAGGCTCAATTCTTACCATCTTCGCTTGAAGCAATTCCGAGAATACGTCTCAGACAAAATCACTGAGATACTGGAGAACAACCCACTAGCTGATACATCTCCAGCCACACATTGGGACACCATAAAAGCAGTTCTCCAAGGTCACATCATACAACACACTGTGGAACTGAATAGACAACGAAAGGAGCAAAAGTCTAGATTAGAGGAAACTCTCCACTTTCTACAAATGGCACACAAAACTGAGGTTTCCTCAGTGCTGACCCAGCTTCAGGAAACAAAAGCTGAACTGGACTATCTAGCCCAGAAGCAGACAGAAATTGCATTAACTGTCCTGAGGCAGAGGTATCATGAGGTGGGCTCTAGGGCCACTACACTGTTGGCCTACCAGGTTCACAGGCAAAAGAAGGCAACTGCTATCTCTATTCTGATGCACCCTGTGGGGCGGGGACAACCTTTAACTAAAATCCATGATATGGTGGAGGCCTTCACTTCTTACTATTCCACCCTTTACACCCGGAGTACACCCCTTCAGTTCAACAGATCATGGATTACCTGCAGGAAATTATTTTGCCCCACCTCTCCACTGCCCAGGGAGAGACACTGACCACCCCTTTACTGAGCCTGAACTCATGGCTGCAATTTCCACAGCAAAAACCCTTAAGTCCCCAGAACCAGATGGATATGGGAGTGAGTTTTATAAAACCACCAAAATACAAACTGCACCCAGACTCCTCGCATTATTCAATTCAATTCAATCCTGGAGGCCGAACCCCCACCACCGTCCTGATCATTTGCAACCATTTCGGTAATACCAAAACCAGGTAAAAACCCACAGTTGTGTAGTTCGTATAGGCCAATTTTTGTTTTAAATGTGGATTACAAACTATTTATGCATATATTGGCCCAATGCATAGATCAAATTATGCCCCTTTTGATAGATCAGGACCGAACTGGATTTGTGAGGGCTCATTCCACAACAGATAACATCGGACGCACCCTACACATCACCCATAAAATGCAAACCTCTAACACCCCCCTCAGTACTAATGAGTCTGGATGTGGAAAAAGCATTCGACAGGGTAGCCTGGCCCTTTCTATATAAGGTTTTAGACAAATTAGGATTCCCACAACCCTTAATAACTATACTGCAGAACATCTACTCAACCCCTCAAGCATGTGTAAAGACTGATGGGCACCACTAATTATTTCACCTGAAAAGGAGAACCAGGCAGGGATGCCCCCATCCCCTCTTTTATTTGCGGCCTTTATAGAGCCATTAGCACAACATATCTGAGAAGACAACATCATCAATGGGGTAGTGGAGGGAGAATTGGAACACCGCATAGCACTATATGCTGATGATGTTTTGCTGTATCTCCTAGACCCGGAGAATACTCTCCCAACTATAAAACTAGTGCTAAACAAATTTAGTCAGGTCTCGGGATATAAATTGAACCTATCCAAAATGCAGATACTCACCTTCCACTACTCTCTTTCATCACATATACAGGAAATCTTCCCTTGCCGATGGAACTTAACAAAATTAAAATATTTAGGGATATATCTTTCCCAGTCTGCTGAAGCCATGTATAAGAATAACTACACCCCTTTTACTTCACAGCTGAAGGCAGATCTGGTCTCATGGGCCACTCTGCTTCTGAGCCTCTCCAGGAGAATTGATTTAATTATAACGAATACCTTGCCCAGAGCATTATACTTGATTCAGAATGTTCCCATCTTCATCCCACAGGTAAAGTTTAGGGTATGGAATCGCCTTATCTCAAAGTTCATCTGGGCTAATCAGAGACCCCGGGTCCGCCTAAAAATACTCACCCAACCATGCCAGGATGGGGGAGCATCCCTCCCAGACTTAAAACTGTACCACCGTGCGGCAACTTTCACCCATTTAATGGCTAGACAAAATAGAACAACTACACCACACTGGATGCAGATTGCTAAAACATAACACTTTTGTCCCATGACTGAGAATCAGAGATAGCTCCCATGAGTGATCTCTCCCCCTTCACGACTAGATATGGATATACCTAATCCCCACTACTCTCAATATTGAATATCAACAGCTGCAGGTGAAGTTTTGGGTACTCCCCCCACTTTTGCCCCCCACCTATGTCCCCTCTAGAGGTAGTCTGATGGTTTGAATTATTCCCTAGTACCAATTTAGAAGGCTACACACCCATCCTCGCTGTACGAGGGGGTCGGGAGGCGGTGAACTGAGGAGAACCCTAGCCTGTCAATAATAGCAGCAGGAGAGTCTTACTAGATTGTAACCCGGAAGGGAGGAAATAAATGGAAATGGTAATGGGGTTCTCGGTCCCCAGTTTGGTAACCAAGAACACAGCCCATGGACAGAGATATTTACTAGAGGATTTACACCTGTAAGCAACTGCATCAGAGTAAAGGAAGTTGAAGAGTTATCACCCTGGGAAAATGGAGTCTTCCCGCCCAGCCTTAACTGTTAAACATGGTGCTAATTAAAAGAAACACTGCTCTATCTAATTAATCAACTAGCTGGACCTCTGGAACCTGACTGACCTCACATTAAGGAACTGTATTATATGAACAGTCTCTTAATCCTTACACCAGTATACAAATTAAATGTATTTACTATGACCTGTCGAATGTTTGTGTTTATGTATTTATGTTGAAAAAACAAAGATGAGATTTAAAAAAAAAAATAGATTTGTGAAAAAAATGTGTCAAATATTGGTGTATAAATATATAGCCATTTTCTAGTGTTCCTGTTTTTAGTGATGTTAGACATTTAATTTTTAAAGCACTTTATGCATTTACACACACACACTGACAACATTCTTTATACTGCATTTGTTGCACATGATGTTTTTCGAATGTAAATTATTTGTAGAATGATTTGATTGGACTAATAGTCACATGTTGCAGTTAACTGATGTATTTATTGCTGCTTGAAATGTATGACTCCACCCCAATGAAGAGGGTTAATACCCTCAAAGTGCCGGGGAGCCATTAGTTTGTTCACTTTTTCAATAAATCCTTGAAGCCACTATCTGCATGTATCGCTGTTTTTGATAAGTTCTGTCACTGTCTACAGCTGATCCGCAGTCCTGCTGTTTTTTAGCACACTGAATCTGTGTTTTTATAAAATACACATGCTAAAGGCATAAAACTGACTAAATAAAGTGCAAAAATTCAACATATACTGAAGTAACATATAGTGTATGGTTAGGCTTTACTGTGCGTGGAAAACAACCCCTTCAAAAATGTTATTGTGCATGTTCTAAGTTGTTGTGCATGTTTTAAAAACATAATTGTGCATGTTCCAAATCAATTTCAGCTGTGTCCCTACTCATGCGGTTCTCACTTCACTCAGAAATGAAAGTGAAAGTCATGGTACCCCCAGTATGTTTAAAAACATAAAAAAGATAATTTCACGCATTCAAAATCATATACTACAAAAAATAAACTATGGGCAACCATACAAAATTCGTCCTGTGTTTCTATCTTGGGGATGGTATAACACCGTGGAACTTTCAAGCTTCGCTCTCGAGGTCCATATGCTGCTATCTCAAGCTCTCTACAGAAATACAGGCTTGCTGTGTACAGTCGCCCATATCTTATCTCTTATAGCTCCAAGCCCATCAGATATGTTCATTACTAGATCATAAGTGATGGGTTCCCTCAGGAAATCCTTTTAAACACTGTTAGTGTTCTGCAGCACGTGGCCATAACTGGAAAAGATTAACTTTGTGGTTTTAAACCCTCCAAGGGAAAAAGTCAGCAGGATGTCATGTCAACCACAGCAGAGCTGTAATGCAATTCTATAGATTTCGTAGGAGTACACATCATTATACAGTGGGGTCCCTAAATACTGCTTTGTAATTGGTAAACTCGCTTCTTTAAAACATGAGTAAATTCCTGCATAACCCATGCATAAAGAGCCAGTCAACCCTATTACAAAGGCAAAAGTAAAACAAAAATCAGTGCTTGCACTAAACGTTCTAAATACAAACAATTTTGCAACCATACTGCTTTCCCTCATGCACTGAGCTCATATTAAACAAAAACACACACACAAAAGTGTCCAATTTAAAGCCCAATCATTTTTGTTTTCAAGTATTTGTACACAGTATACCTCACATTTCCCATGTTAGTTTCGGCCAAAATGCAGTACAAGTAAGTATTAATCCACGACAAAGGAGGGCTCTACTAGGAATGATGCCTGGTGTGTGTGTGGGGGGTAGGCGCATGCCTCCAACCACCAACCAGGAATTAATTCCTAGCAGAGCCTGACTTAGGAGTGGATTAATGCGCTTGTAACATGGCAAGCAGGGTCTAAGATAATGCAAAACAGTTTATGGAAAAACAGATGCATTTTCTGGCACTACATACATATTATAGAAATAAAGAAAAAAACTACGGTTTCACTCCCCTCCTCACTGGAT
This sequence comes from Neoceratodus forsteri, assembly GCA_016271365.2. Classification (NCBI taxonomy): domain Eukaryota; kingdom Metazoa; phylum Chordata; order Ceratodontiformes; family Ceratodontidae; genus Neoceratodus; species Neoceratodus forsteri. The sequence continues at coordinate 1,234,736,274 of CM028129.1, read as the reverse complement.
TCTACCCTCACATCTTGGTATACCCAATGCTGCACTTTTCACCCTCTCCCCACCCTTCCTACATTCCTTCTCCCCCTTCCCTCCCCTATGACTCTGGCACTTCTTATCTGTTGTCTATTTTCTCTGACAAATGCCGCTGGCTGCATTTTTACAATCAGAAACCCAGCTTCTGCAAGTCCCCCACTGTCGGACCACACATGGTCAATGATCTTTTGCCTATCGTGCCCCCAACTGGCTAAATACCCTCAGCACCTCTATTACTGCCTCTTGCTCGTTAAGAGTTTTTAAATCCAGACTATTCTCTCACCTAGCCACCACAAACTCCTGTGACTGTATCTGTTAATCTCAATCTATTCTCACTCCTCCTCCTTGCCCTACTACTTGACAATGGCCTAGTAATGGGTCCTCATCCCCTACTAAGGTCTGCTCCTGTCCTCCTCACCCTCCACCCCTTTTTTCTCTTTGTTTTTTCTCTTTACTCCACTGGTAATTCCTGTGCTGCCTATTACCTCCCTCTCATATCTTTCCCCCCTCATGTGACCTCAATACTGATGATAGTGCTTAAGTTATTATCTGCTGTACAATTATATCAATATTTTTAACTATTTGTGCAACTCTGTACCTCTGTCTGTTCTCTAAATGTTTTTGACGCGGAAACTTTGTAAAAGAGCCTTGGCTCAAAGGTATTAATTCCTAGATTTTACAATAAACAATAAACAATGCTACCCTTGAATTGAATTACTCTGTACTCTGTTTGCAATATCCACATTGTTGTAATATCTGTCTTGATGTTCCCCATAATTTGTATTTCTCTGACGTGGAACCTTTGTAAAAGAGCCAAGGCTCAAAGGTATTTGTAATCCTAGACTTGATAAATAAAATAAAAAAAAAAAAACCTGGAACCATATATATTTTTTTTTTTTATGTTCTTTATTTTTCAGGTCAGTATTACAGCAGGAATACATATGTACAGCAATTTCATTGTTCATGATATACACATACAGTGGAAATTCATATGTTACAGGACATTCTATCCAATTTAAACTATTTGTGCAAATCACTTCAGACATGTAATGTCTGTTGGCATCATACAATTGATAATGAATGAGGTACATGTGGGAAGAGAGATGTAGGTACCAAGGGGCTTATCTCAGGGGATAAATGAATCATCTAATGGAGCAATATAGAAGACCCAAGACCTCCAATAAATTTCAAACTGGGGAATGCGGTCAGCTCTTTTAGCAGAGAGTCGCTCCAGATAATAGAGCTCCGACATTATAGAGGGCCAGTGAGTCACAGTTGGGATTGTGGACTTCCGCCATAAGCGGGTGATCACCTTCTTAGCTGCAGCCAAGTACAAATAAAGTTTGCTTTTTTAGGAGGTACTAAACTTTCTTCCCCTATGTATAACAGAATCATTTGTTAAAACCAAATCTGTATCAATTAATATTTGAAGACTCCTGGCAATATCTTTCCAATACTGGGAAATTTTCGGGCATGAACAAAAAATATGGGAGGTATTAGCCCTCACCTGTCCACATTCTCTCCCAACACTTTCCTGGGTTTCCAGGTAGGAATCTAGCTAGTTTATCTGGAGACATAAAGAAATGCATGCAGCATTTCCAAATATATTCAAGTCAATAGGGAGCTGAAGAAGCCTTCATGGACGGAATAATTGGCTCTAACCAGTTATCGTATGTAATCTGAGTATTTATTCCATTTGGTCAGAACATTCTCTGTGGTCTGCTTCCAATTTTCCCTCAAGGCTCTATAAAGCTGACCAATTAATTGTGTTGGGAGTTTTCCCTCTTTTGCCTCAATTATCAGATTCATTAAGTTAGGCTTCGGGGAGGGAAGGGCCAATCAAGTGGAGCTCAAATCCATCAGTTATGAACGTATCTGGAAAAATCTAAAGTGATGTGTGAAAGGGAGTCCGACTTTAGACTGTAGTGAGGCAAAGGGCATCACCCCATGTATATCTAGAAATTGGTAAAACATCGAAAGGCCTAATTTATGCCACTCCTCATATGTATGGTCTTGCCTGGCTGCTATGAACTGCTTTTCCCTAGTCACCAGTCGGCAATAAAAAAAAAGCTCAGCAAGTGCCCAAGCTGTCCTAATTTCGTACCATATTTTTAATATATTACGGGTCCCCCACGTGAAGTCCCTTAAAGATGGAATGGAGTCTAATGGAGAAAACAAAACAGGGAATATATCATGAAGGTCATTTAGGGTAAATTCAATTAATTTCCACGGGGGCACAGTATGTCCATTAAGCCAAATAAGAATGACTTTAGATGTTGTGGCTCTATGATATTCTTTTAGATTAGGGAGGTTTAAACCTCCTTTGGCGAAAGGTAATTGTATGGATGACCACTTTATCCTTGGGTGTTTCCCGGCCCAGACGAACCTGGAGAATATTCTATCCCAGGAAAAAAAAAATCTGGATAGAATTAAAGATAAAGTTTGAAAAAGTATAAGATCTTTGGAAAGACTGTCATTCAGATAGTCTGGATACGCTGGTGGAATGATAAGTGTAAATGTGCCCACCTTCCCATTAGTTGTTCTATAGCTAAAGTCACAGGCTCCAGGTTCAGGAGTTCCAAAAGATCCAGGTCCCTGGGAACTATGACTCCCAGATACCGGATTCTATTATTTCGCCATCTAGCTGGTAATACAGCACTCAAACCCTGGGTTGGGACAAAGTTGAGAGGAAGAATCTCTGTCTTTTGAATATTAATCTTATATCCAGCAACCTCCGAGAACCTCTCTATCACCCCTAGAATGGCCAGTACTGAGCCTTCAGGATCTAGTAGGGTCAGCAATATATTGTCCGCATATAATGAGAGAGTAAAATTCTCTCCACCCCGAGGTATCCCGTGGATGTCGGGATTTCGCCTAATGGCCTCTGCAAGTGGTTCAATATATAAAGCAAACAAAAGTGGGGAAAGTGGGCAACCCTGCCTAGTCCCTCTGCCCAGATGTATCTTATCTGATAGCTGACCATTCACCTTGATATACGCCTTTGGAGAGGCATATACCCTCCATAGCAGGGAAATAAATTCCCCTGGAAACCCAAACTCAGAGAGGGTCCTCCAGAGGAAAATCCAGCTAACCTGGTTGAAAGCCTTGTCAGCATCCAGGCTGACAAAGGTTGCCGGAATTTTTCTCTTATTCACATAATCAAGATGTACTGTTCTTCAGATATTGTCCGAAGTTTGTCGGTTCTGGACAAACCCCGACATATGGATTCACTAGCTCGGGATCAATTCCTCTATTCTATGAGTCCATATAGACATAAACAACTTATAATCCATATTAAGTATGGATATCGGTCTATATGAAGTAGCTAAATCTGGGGGTTTACCTTGTTTCAACACCGGAGAGATATTAGTATAATCCCAAGAATGGGGGGGGACCTCCCTCCTGAATACCCTGAAATGACTTAACTAATACAGGAGAAATCTGTTTGTAAAAAGTTTTATACCACTCCACTGGCATTCCATCCGGGACTGGGGTTTTTAAGGTTTTACTATGTGTCACCACTCGTAAGTTCTTCCATCCTAATCGGGGCCTTCAGTCTCTCTGCCACATCTTCTGGCAAACAGGGAAGAGTGATGGAGCAAAAAAACTTCTCCAACTTACTCGAGTCAGCTAGCACAGGGGCGGTACATAGCTGGGAATAATAATTCTTAAAGCTAACTTTTATTTGTTCTGTGTAAGTTACTCGGGTATTAGATGTAGAAATCAGTTAAGTGTGAAATGTATGTAACTGTCCTCTGCCCTGTTAATCTTCTAGCCAGGTTCTGAGCCCCTTTTGGCCCTCCTCAAACCTATATGATTTCAGATAAAATAAAGCCTGTTGTGTTCTCTCATCTAAGAGCGTCTGTAAACTATCTTTTGTTTGCTTCATTTGTGTCCTAATCCCTTCAGTTATAGGGACATGGGCCTGTAGGTCTCTCAGTTCACCATGAAGCTTAATATATTGCCTTTCCCAGTTTTTTTTCCTAGCCGCTGCATAAGCTGTGATCGCCCCACGAATCACCACCTTAATTGTATCCCACTGTACAGATGTGGAGACCTCCCCTCCTGAGTTTTCTACAATTACCTTGGCAATTTTACCTTTGATGCCATCTCTAAAGAGTTTATCCTTTAAAAATGAGGTATTCAGACGCCACCCAGTGGTTTTCTTAGGAATTTTAAAGTCTAGTTTCAAAATAGAGGTGAATGATCCGAAAGGAATCTGAAACCAGTTGTCAGGTCTTGTAAGTAATCTGTATATTCCCAAGCAATAAAAAAAATAATCTAATCTGGAATGGGATTCATGATGAGGAGAGTAAAAAGTATATCTCCTTGTTTGATGGATAAAAAAACCTCCAGACATCGGTCATGGCAACTGCTTCCATATTAGTCCTGAAATATTTCAGGGCTGGGGAAGCTCTATGTTTATGTGGGGCTGATGAATCTAGATGGGGGTTCAACGTAAGAGTAAGATCTCCACCCATAATCAAACATCCCTGAAGATTACCCATAATCAAACATCCCTGAAGATTATCTATTAATTTGTCAAAGAATCGTTTCAATACTGCTACTGACATCATTGGAGGGAAGTACACATTCACTAGCATGACCTGTTTCCCAAACAATGTCCCCTTAAGGATCACATACCATTCCTAAGGATCAGTGAGCTGAGAGGATAGGTGAAAAGGGGAGGTCAGAGGAATCATTTTTTTTTTTTAAAACTTAGTTTTATTGTTAGTTATTTAGGACATCACATTGATCAATATATAACAGTATACATTATTTTTCCACATACATTGCGTTACAGTTTGTTCTTGTTTTCCCCCCCATTTTGTCTTTTCTATTGCCAAGATTTGATTATGTTTATCTGTTTTGTTTCTTATACAGAGTTCATATCTCAACATCTTATTTTTAGGCTTTCATTAAATACATTACTTAGCAATGGGGCTCATTTCATAAGTTAAGAACTTATCTCTCAACATTCCATCCATTTATAAAATCAACTGTGTTTTGTCCTTCTAAACATAACTGTTCAGCTAACAGCTTACATGATTCTTTTCCCTTTACTACAGCTTCTAGATTTCAACCTGAATGATCTAGCTGGGGTTGAAGTCATCTTCCACTTAAGGATAACAGTTGAATTCAAACTTAAACTTAAATTTCAACTTAAACTTAAAGGCGGGCACTAGGTTGCATCCATTTTCCACAAATTCAATAGTTATTTTCCTATTTCTGAGACCTAATTCTCTCTATTACTGGCTTAACACCTGCTTTGTGTGAGACATCTTTCCTTCTTCCCCTATGTTGATGCCATGGGGACCAAAGTTGGGCAAATCTTTCACTTTGTAGCCTTAGCGTTGCTGTAATTCGTTCCATAGTTTCTACCCGAGACATTCTGGACCGCCACTCTTGCACCGAAGGGGGAAGCGGAGATAACCACCTGGCTGTAATACACTTAAGTGCCACCAGTCTCATGATTTGAGCTAATTTAGTAGATTGTCTAGGTCCACTAATTGGTGTAGGGAGTCCCAGCACTAATTCCTCCCCCAAAAAGGGTATTTGCAGGCCCGTGAGCCTGGTTATTGAGGTATGTACCTCCCTCCAGAACATACAAATCTGGGGGGCAATCCCAAAAATAATGAGTTTGAGTTCCAGTCTCTCCACAGCCCCTCCAGCACATTACAGACCCCGACCGACCAAAATGTCTCGATTTAGTAGGGGGTTAAGAAATATCACCATATCACTTTCCAGTGAAATTCCTGCCATGTGAGGGAACTTGTAACCTGCCAGCCCTGACTAAATCTTCTGGTCCAGACATTCTCTGCTATGTTAACTTTCAACTCTCTTTCCCATTTATCCTTAAGATCGTCTAGTCCCGATGGGAGGGTGTGTAGTAATATCTTGTATAATTGTGATAATGGGTGTGTATTTCCCTTGATCATTATAGTCCCATAGAAAAAGTTTTCCAGCTCTGTCCTCTCCCTAGTTATTTTTTGTATTCTGTTTGCTGTAGATATGTAGTGACGTACCTGTAAAAATCTAAAATGATCTTGTTTCTGTAGATGAAATTTTTCACTTAATTGTGCAAAAGAAAGTGAAGAGTTGTTCCTTATAAACTGGGTAAAGTTAGTTAATCTTTTAGTAGCCCAGACCTTGCATCCTACGTCTGACCTTGGAGGCACAAAGGTGGGTTCAAACCGTATCAGGGAGAGAGGTCCCAATCCCTCGGGGGTACATGTGAGTTTCCTAAGCTTATGTAGTATCTTCAACGAGTGGGCAACCCATGGGTTTAAATCAAGACCCAGTGTTATGTAGGGCAATGTATTAGTAGGTAGGGCCCATAGTGCCCACCCTTTTAGTGAGTCCTCCTCCAGGAGGTACCACCCTGAATCTATTCTACGCTTTGCCCAGGTACATAGTTGGGACCCCCTAGCTGCCAAAAATTAAAAATAAAAGTGAGGGTAGGCAAGGCCTCCCTGCTCCCTCGGTGCTTGCAATGTAGTCAGAGCTATTCTCGAGCGTTTACCATTCCATATAAACCGTTGTGTAACTTTCTGGAAGTTGGTCCAAAAATCCCTAGGTATCCCCAGGGGCAAGGTCTGAAAAAGGAAAAGGAACCTGGGTAGAATGTTCATTTTTATAGTCTGGACTCTTCCATATATGGTTAATGGCAAAATTTGCCAACGGGCCAGATCTACTTGAATCTGTTGGAACAGATGAACATAGTTGTTCTTATATAGTAAGGTCAGATCGACTGATACCTTGATCCTCAGGAATTTTATCACATTTTTTTGCCCAGGCAAATGGAAAGGAGGCCTTAAATTCTCGGGAAGGCATGCCACTTAAAGTAAGTGTCTCTGACTTGGAGTGATTGATTTTGTAGCCTGCTAATTTCCTGTAGTCTGCTAACTCTTCCATTAGGACTGGTAAAGATTTTTCAGGTTCCGAAATAAAAAACAGGGAGTCATCTGCATAGAGGGCCACTTTATGATGATGGCCCCCAACCTGGACCCCCTCTATGAGGGGGTTAGACCTAATGACCGCTGCTAAAGGCTCCAGAGATAACGCAAAGAGCAGCGGAGAGAGGGGGCAACCTGGCCTTGTCCCTCGCCCCAATGGGAAGCTATTTGTAAGATAGCCATTTACTTTAATTCTAGCCCTTGGTGCCTGATATAATGCTCCAATCAGAGCTACAAATTTGTCCCCACAGCCACATTTTCTAAGTGTTTCCTTTAGAAATACCCAATCTACTCTATCGAATGCCTTTTCGGCATCCATACTGATAGTTATTTGGAATTGTTCCTTATATTTTTGGGATGAGATTATGTTTAACAATCTACGTATACTGTCTTGCAGATACCGCCCCGATATGAAACCAGTCTGATCTTGATGAGCTAAGGTCTGTATTTGTTTCTGTAAACGGTCCGCTATTGTTCCAGTGAAAATCTTGGAATCTACTGGGAGTAGGGATATGGGACGGTATGAGCCACAAGTCTCTGGATCTCTACCGGGTTTATGGATCTGAGGTCAGAGGAATCATAATTGCTACTCCACGTTGTTTTCCGTTAGGGAAAGCAAAGCATACACCTGATACCCCCCTTCCCGATAATTTAGAGTGTTCGTCTGTCAGATGGGTCTCCTGTAAATATATGACATCAGATAGATGTCTCCTTAGGTATTGTAAGAGTCTTGCTCTTTTAAAATCAGGTTGTTCAACCCATTTATATTAAGGGACAATACCCTAATTATTTGAGTCACCATTATAAAGCTTATGTTGCATTTGGACCTCCCCTGCACCCCCTTTCCATTCAACCTGTAGAATAGGAGGGTGTAATTTGGATCCACTGTGAAGGAACATTATAATACCTTTCCTTAAGCTTGGTTCATAGCCCCTAACTCCTTGCCACATCCTCCCCCCAAAACGATTCCACCCATGTATATCTTTAATTTGAATATTACTGTCCACCCTGCTGTCCTGCTGTAGCTGTAAATGCAACTGAAAAAATGAAGCAACTATTTTTTTTTTTACATATTTTAAATGTGTTAGTCTGTACAAACTGTACAACCAACTGTGTGAACCAAAAGTCGAGGAGAAACCCCACCTCAACACTTGAACTTTGTACATCTACTGAGACTTCCAAGGTAGGGGAGATTCTTTGCCTTCTCCCTAAATGTTCCTCCAGACCAACAGAAGGAACGGAGGTAATCGGTGCATGCTGCTCTCGGGCCTCAGAGGTGTAAATTCCTCTAAGGTTAAAACAAAAAATGGGCAGGATGTTAAGATGAATTCCAAAAATAAACAAAATGTAATGTTTGCTGCCTTCTAACTCAAACATAAGCCTAATAGCCTGGCGGTAACTTGAGCTCCCCCTCAACTTCAGATTGTAATTTTCTTTTGTAAACATTAGGCTATCGTACATATCTCCTATTATTTGTACACAATACCCTCCTTCTTTCACCTTCATTTACTTCTCCTTATAGTTATAAAGCCATATATATTTGCTCGAAACAGAAATAACAGATCTGTAGTAGGCCTATTTATACCAGCCTGAGATTGCCCTTGCGCAACGTCCTGGATTCGGGCCTCGGCCCCAGGTACATTAGTCTCTGCAGTTAAAATCTCCAAAAGTCTATCTGTAGACTAGATTCACTGAACACTTCTCCATGTTTTTCTAAATTTAAGTCAGGTTCTGCCACAGGTTGGGCCTGCGAAATGTAGCGAGTCGGCTCTTCAGACTATCCAGTCTCTGCTCTCCCACTTGTCGACGTTCTTCACGTGGAGTCACTGTCTGCCATCTGGGTACCCTCGGCGAGACCGTAGGTCTTAACTCGGCCATCTTCTTAATCTGGATCCCTATTTTGATGAGCTCTTCCCTGGCCTCTTCCGTAGAGTGAAACTCCTTCCTACCTGTCGGGTGCTGCACAACGACGCGAGCAGGGTAAGGGGTGGAAAATTTAACATCTGCCTCTTTTAGAACTGGGAGAATATCTGCATATGCCCTCCGATTACTTATGGCTTGGGGGGCATAATCATTATCTAAATAGATTAGAGTCTCTCCATAGAAAATCTTCCCTTTACGCCATGCTGCTGACAGAATCTTTTCTTTTACTGCATAACTGAGGGAGCAGAGTATTATAGACCGAGCTCTAGCGTTTGGATCATTAGGTCGTGGACCCAATGCCCTGTGGGTTCGCTCTAATTCCAACGGCATATCTAAGGGCAATTCTAAGGCTGTTTTCAGTACAGTTGTGATGAAATCAGGAAGATCCTGGCCCTCTGAGCCCTCCGGGATACAATAAATTCATATGTTCTTACGTCAGGCCCTATTCTCTGCATCTTCTTGTATAGAATGGAGGAGATCATATTGATCCTGCAGTTCGTGTAAAGACTCCTCAATGTCATCCACCCTATTTTCTACTACAGTGATCTGCCTCTCTGTGGATTCTGTTCATTGCTCTAAATTCGCCACATCTCTTCCCCATACATGTCTTTTATTTCCGCCCGAAATGCCAGCAATTCTTTGTATACTGTACCAAGCTTCACTCGTTTGTTCTTTATTTTGCCACGGGCTGCAGTAATATGTTCGGTGATTTCAGATGGGGCCACAGAGAGCTCAGAGTTGGAGGCTGCTGGATTTATTCTTTCCCACTTTCTTCCGTGTACAAGTAAGCAGATTTTGTATCGTTTTAGTCGCAGTCCCTGCAATTAGACTTCTTTCTGGATCCCAAAGGCTGAAAAACTCTGTGATTGCTAGGGATTTAGTGAGGGAAGGGATCACGGAGCTCACGACTAGACCGTCATCTTGGTTCTCGGCTCCACCGGAAGTCCCCCACTGGAACCATATTTGTTAATATGGTGGTGTTTCTTTTCCAAAAAATATCACAATATGCTTGGTTTTAAGCCAACTGAATGAATGTCACAATAATATATTTTTGGAGGTAAAATATATGTACAATAAACTTTTAATTGACTTGAGAAAAGCGTGGTGTTAACTCTTTTATGCATTCTGGGATACCAGAATGCTGAATTTGCATAACCATCTGCTTTCTCTAACAGTCCAATGACAAACACTTTCAGAGAAGTAGTTCTATTATAGAAACTGTACTATGCTTCTAACACTGCCTAAGATCAAACATGTTAAAGTGTCACGATTTCAACAATTTTTTGTATATCTTGGAGGCGGCTCAACTACTTCAGCGTGTTACGCGCAACACAATTTTGAGACTGTGAGTGGATGATTACTGCTTTTACATGGTTGTATCCTTTGTCTGGGAATAAAAATTGAAGTTGACCACTCCATTAATGGGAAAGTTCATTACATTACATGGGTTAGAAGGAATCTGGGCAGTGACATCAGTGGCACTTTCAGACATCGGCTTTGTGGTCAGACGCATGGGATTTCCCACAGTCTGATTCGAGTGCTGAACATTGCCTTCGGGTCTATATAGTGTATGATCGTCATTGCTATGCAGCTTTTGGAGGTACTGCACCAGAGGGGATTATTCTGTGCGATCGGGGTTTCAATGTGGCTGTGGCATTTGTTACACTAGTGGGAATTAATCCCTGCTGTGTGAGCATCACATGTGCTGTGTGGACCAATGAACTAGTGTTATGTCGAGTATTAATTGTCATGTTATAACCGCTAATGTTCACTCCTCATAGCAGTCCAAGCTCCTCTCACTGACACCATTTGCCCCCACTTCTGATCTACAATGTCTACCACATTATTTCTGGACAGCACATATAAAACAGCTCTCTCTCTCTCTCTCTCTCTGACCGTGGGATGTGGAGAAAAACAGCACAATTGCTGACCACTTTCTTTTGGCAACGGCTGCTGATCCCACCACGGTAGCCCCACTGTTGGAAAAAAAAAATATCTCTCTCGGACCATGGGAGGTGGAAGTCAACAGCGTGATCGCTGACCCCTTTCTCTTGCCAAGGGCCACCAATCCCACCATGGAAGCTGTTCACACCATGCTATCTCTGCCCTCTGCTATGCACACCCTCTCTAACAAGTTAAAAAAGAATTTGAAATTATGGTAAAAAAATAAGTAAGTAACAGCGGAGGGGAGATAGCTCCTTATACCATAATCTACACAGCAACAAATAACTCTTTTACGTAGGGAGGAAGGATATATTTTTTCTTATGTACTCTGTGCTCCTTTTTCCCCGGCTGCCCCCTTCTGACCAACCCCCCCACCCCATCACCCGGCTCCCCCAAGACTTACCTTATGCCTGATGTCCTCTGCCACAGGATTTGTGGCATGCACCCAGCCACTGGTGCGGTGCGGAGTCTGTGCAGGGTCAGTCCTCAACTTGCCTCCAAGGGATTTATTATCCACTTTTTCTCCCTTACTATCCCTGAGGCCTCGGCCATCCACGGTTGTGCATGAAGTGAAGGCACACATATGCACTGGCACTGCAGAGAGCTCCAATCTGCCCACCCGGCCTACTGCCAGCCCTTCCCAATGCCGAACGCTGCCACTGAGCCTCCACTCAGTGGCAGCTAAGAGCCGGGGAGGCCTACCACCCCAACCTGGAACAGGAGACCTGCCTGGCAGCTGTTCCATCCACCTCCAGCCCCCCCCCCCCCCAACACATGCGCACTGGCACCGCAGAGAACTCCAATCCACCCACCCGGCCTAGCGCCAGCCCTTACCAATGCCCGATGCTGCCACTGAGCCTCCACTCAGTGGCAGCAAAGAGCTGGGGAGGCCTACCACCCCAAACTGGGACAGGAGAGCTGCCTGGCAGCTGCTTCATCCACCCCCAGCCCTCCCCCACACCCAACACCTGGCATCCTGTGCTCATTCCCTAACACGGGTCACCAGCGTGGTGAGTGGTAAGGCGTCCTGCGCCTCAGCCCTTTGGGCCAGCCCTGGAGGAAGGATATTTTAATAAAATCAATAAAAAAAGAATTAAAGCTCTACAAATTGAGCATTTTAATACATTTCTAAAATTCTTTACTTACTACCAATTGTATAAATCGCAATCATCCACTCCAGTACATGCCAGAACAAATTATATAAAGCATAAATCAGGACTTCTGGTGACGTCACGCACCGAATGGCTGCTTAGCTTGGGAGCTCCAAGATCCGCGACCTACTACAGCATCTAAAACACCAACTACTAGACCTAAAAAGAAGCCAATTTAAACAAATATAAAAGCCTTTACGATGGCAGCACCAAAGTTTAAGGGGAACCCTTCCCAAGCAGCAAAAATAAAAGCCCTGATGGGATCTAATAAGATTCGGGGCCCTCGGGAAGACTCCAGGCCAGTCTCACCAGTCTCTAGTGTAGCGGACTCTGAGGACAACATGGAAACGTTGGATCAACATAATATTGGCTCCAAGCTCGACAGTATTATTAAAACTTTACATCCTATAGAATCCTCGGTTGCAGATGCGAGGGCTGATTTAAAGCAAATCGATAAAAGAACTACGGCTGCAGAACAAATCGATAGGCCAGCTTACAGACTCCTCAGGCCAACATGACTGGGCAATTCTGTATCTACTTACCAGGGAAAGAAAATTGTAAGAAAAGCTGGACGACCAAGAGAACAGGTCCAGAAGAAACAATTTTCACCTCTACGGTGTGCCCGATGGTATGGAGGAAACCCTTCCTTGCATGGAGGATTTCGTGCTACACATCTTAAGGACAGTGCTGAAAATACAAGAGGAGATCCTTCGGGTAATCGAAAGGGCACACTGTTCGCGGATATCTAGATCCAAAGAACAAAATGCCCACCCGCGCTCTATTACAGTGAAGATGTTAAATTACAGAGAACACCAAGTAATCCTTCAAACTGCATAGAAAACTAAAGATCTCCAACTTGACAGCAAAAGAATCTCCTTCGATCAAAATTTCTCAGACCTCTTAAATACGAAGTGAAGACAAATTAGAGAAGTTGTCAAGGCAGCCAAGGACGGGACATAAAACTTAGACATGCAATGCATCCAGCGTGTCGCCGCTTCGCCGCACAACCAATCCCCTGGCAAGGATCCCAAGGACTGCTGTACCCCCAGTCACCACTGGGAGTCACCAAAGCCTGGGATCTGCGACCCCCCTCCCTCCCAGGAGAGGAGAGCATTTCTCCGGACACTCAATCCTCTCCTCCCCAGCCGACCAGAGTTTGCTCCAGAACCTGGGTCGCCGGTGTGGCGTACAGCACCTCAGCTCTCAGTGCCACCGGGCCAGCCCACCAGAGAGCTTTTTATATATAATCTATTTCTGCTCCCTGCGGCTCGGTCTGCATTTGTCCGGCCGCCATCGTCTGCACCCCACGCGACCCCCAACGGCTCACTCGCACAGGGCTAGCACACACAGTGGCTGTGGTGGAAACCCCCAGTCTCAGCCACCCCACCCAGATCTAATACCCAGGCGCGGAATATGGACGTGCAATGACGTCTGGGCACTACGTGCCAATGTCTGCTGTACTCCTCCCTCTAGAGGCACCACGAATGTGGAACCCCCCGATCTCCATCAGGAGCTGCTGTAGTGCGGTGTGAGCCCTGAACCCTCCCCAGGGAGATGAGAGCAGTCAGTAGATGCTCTATCCTCTACCTCCCCAGCCGACCTGACGACCCAGGCTCGTTCCCAAACCCAGGATGCCAGCATAGCGCGAAGTGTGGCCTCCAACACCTCAACCCTCAGCACCACCGAGCCGACCAGAGAGCTTCTGGATATTGGGCTGCATAGGCCATATAGGTAGATAGGTGAAGCAGCAGAGAGGCTGTTGTGCAAGATTTTCTTCCCCATAAATTTCAGCCTTCTATGTTCCTTTTCAGGAGGCTGTGAAGAAAGGGGTGCTCCAGCCTTGTCACAGGTAGCAGCCTGCAACACCCTCTCGTGACCAGGGTGTGTATACAGAAATTCCACATTATGCCTCTAGAGCCGGTGTTTTTTCTCAATTTTTCTGTCCGCTCCAGAAGTGGAAGTGGGATTTTCAAGTATTTTGAAAGCTGCTCTGCGAAGTTATTTATTTATGGGCAAAAGCAACTTTTTGGAAGGAGGGAGATCCATCATATCTAAAAAATAGTCTTTCTCCACCTCCTGGTCAGTGGTCTCTTGAAAAGTGAGATCCAGAGTGTCCACCATATGCTGAATGAAGGTACAGTGAGAGGAAACATCCTCCTAGCCATTAGAGGGAGAGCCAAACTCTTGGTCAGGGGATACATCAGGTTCTAAGGGTTCACCCTCTTGTTCATCACCATCACCTCATAGTGAAAGCCCGGGTATGTCCAGGATCTGAAGTGTGAGAGGTAGAAGGGTCAGGAGGGGCATTAAAGATATTACCCATAGCCTGTTAAGTTTGGTATAAATGCCAAGCCTTAGCCATCTTTTCATCGGAGGGCGTATCTTTTTGCATCACATAGATACATAGATACACAGACAGTGTCGGCAGATAAGGGCCTATGGCCCACCCAGTCTGCCCATTTGAGCTTGTAAGTTCAGTTTATGTTTTCCTAGAAGTCTGTTGCCCCTTACCCCTGACCTCCAGAATTCCTTTATGTCTATCCCATGCATTCTTAAATCCTGTGATTGTTTTAGCTCCCACCACTTCCTCTGGCAGGGTGTTCCACTTGTCCACCACCCGTTCTGTGAAGAAATTCTTCCTCACGTTTCCTTTGAATCGTCCTCCCTCCAACTTCATCCCATGCCCTCTAGTCCTGGAACATCTTTTTCGCTTAAAAATAGTGTATTCCTGCACCCTGTTCCTCCCTGTAAGATACTTGTATGTCTCTATCATAGCCCCTCTCTCTCCTCTCCTCCAGGGAGTACATGTTCAGTTCCTTCAACCTGTCCTCACAGGACTTGTGATGCAATCCATGCACCATCTTTGCTGCCCTCCTCTCAACCTTCTCTACCCTGTCTATGTCCTTACATAGGTAAGGTCTCCAGAACTGTACACTGTACTCCAGGTGGGGCCTCACTAGTGTCTTGTATAGTGGAATTATGACCTCCCTTTTCCTGCTGGTGATGCCCCTGCCTATGCATCCCAGCATTCTATCTGCTTTACCTGCTGCCTTGTCACACTGTTTCTCTACCTTGAGGTCATCAGAGATAACCCCAAGATCCCTTTCCTGCTTGGTGCATGCTATATCCTCACCCCCCCAACTGATTTATTGTGCCAGGGTTTTTGTGCCCCATATGCATTATCTTGCACTTCTTTGCACTGAATTTCAACTGCCAAACCCCTGACCATTCTTCAAGTTTTGCAGGTCCTTTCTCATTCTGTCTACACCCTCTGGTGTGTCTACTCTGTTAAAGAGCTTTGTGTCATCAGCGAACAGTGAAAGTCTGCCTTCTAGGTCCTGTACAATGTCACTGATGAAGATGTTGAATAGGACCGGTCCCAGCACCGATTCCTGTGGTACCCCACTGGTCACTCTTCCTCTGTGGAGTGACAGCCATTTCCACCACCCTCTGTGTCCTGCCACCCAGCCAGTTACCTACCCACCACACTACTGTCCTGCCCACAGCCATATTCCCCAGTTTGTGTAATAGTCTTCTATGTGGCACAGTGTCAAAGGCCTTGCTGAAGTCCAGATAGGCCCTGTCCACTGCCCTCCCCTGATCCACCTCCCTAGTCACCCAGTCAAAAAATTCAACTAGGTTGGTCTGACATGACCTCCCCCTGGTGAAACCATGCTGCCTTGGGTCCTGTAGTCCATTGACAACCAGATGTTCCACCAATCTCTCCTTCAGTAAACTGGCATCTCCCTTTGCTTTTCAGCGGGTGAGGCAGTGATATGTTTTCCTTTTTGCTTCTTTTTTTGCAGGCACTGAATCAGAAACCTGCTCATTATGTCTCTTTTTGGCTTGCTCAGAATTATTTTTCTCTGACTTATTCTCTAGGGAGTCTTTATCAAACTTTCCTTTGGTTTTATGAAAGGATGACCCCTCCTCAGGATTTTTATTAGAGGTGTAAGCAGACTGAGAAGCCATAATTTTCAATCTTTTGGCTATGTTTTTAACTGTTTTACAACAAAACTTTGAGCAAAGTTCCCAGTTATGGTCTGGACTGAAAATTTAAACACAGATTGTGGCCGTCTGCCATGGCCACTATTTTAGCACACTTAACATAATTTTTAAAACCAATTGGTCCAGTTCACCTTTTAGATCTATCTGACATGCCAGTTTGTCAGAAGACCTTAAAGTGTTCCCAAATGGGAAAATAAATGAAATTTGGTCAGTTCCAAAGTGCTATGGAACCACAAGTAAACTGTTCCAAAAAGTGCTAAAATAGAGATTTAATTTAAAATTGCAGTTCCAATAAAAATAGGAAACTGCAAAGTAAAACAAAGTGAAAGATAAACCATTTTTTCTATTTAGTTTAAAAGCACTAAAATTTTACTTCAGGAAAAGAACGGGAACCACGGTAAGAATCCATGAGGTAAAGAAATTTGCGGTTCCTGGGAACCAAAGGAACCAGTATAAAAACCTCAAAATCTACGAAAAATGCCTCCAAAAAACACTAAAACAGCACAAAATAATAATTTTTTTACCAACTCTAAAAGAAATGAACTTCTTCAAGCAAAGTTGAAAAGAGAGAACTCAGTGGCAGTGTTGTAGAGTCAGCGGAGAAATGAATCCGACTGCCACTCTAGCTCTGGCTGCACTCTCTCTCTCTCTCTCTCTTTTGCTCGCTGATTGACTGATGTCAAAAAATCATTAGCATTAAATCCTCCTCCAGGGCAGCTGAACCCAGTTGGCATACTGCACCTGTCAAGCATACTGAAGAATTCCCGGGGTGAGAATATAGCTTATTGAGCTACGTGATTCGTATCCACACCTATGAACCAGTGTGTGGGTTATATGTTGGGATTTATCCACTTCTGGTGTGGTTTAAGTCACTTGGTATGTGGCCTTGTGACACACCACACCAGATGTATGTAAGTCCCAGCATAACCCACACACTGAAAAATCATTGCCATTCCCCCAAACTCTGTTTATGCTTGCTGCTACCTGAACTCTCTCCACATGGACCCAAGCATGCGGATCCCACCGTCTGAAGTCCTCCGCTCGACTCCTCTAGAGGCCCCAGCTCTCCGTCCACTAACCTGGCCACCCAACGCCCCCCGCCCCCGGCTCTGAGTCCCCAAAGGCGGGACCGCCATTACTCCTTTCTGGTGCTCTATCTACAATCTAGAAGAGCGACCAGGCAGGGAGGAGAGCAGAGAAACCCGACACTGGGCATGGTGGCCAGCCCCCAGACCATCCTTCGCCTATCAGGAGGCAGGGATTTTTACTTTTATGCTTTCCCCCTTCGCGCAGCGTGCAATGGATGTCAGCGAGGGGCCGCCCACAGACATCCTGCCAATGCCAACCCCTCTACAGAACCTCGCTACTGAAAGAAGCCCCCAGCCTCCGCTGGGTGCCACTACCGAGCTCAGTGCTCCCTGGATCCCACCCCAGGAGAAGAGAGCAGTCCTCTGGACGCTCGATCTTCTCCTTCCCTGCCGACCCCTTACGACCCTGGCTTGTTCCCGAACCCAGGTTGACTTCTGGTGGATTCTGTGATGGAAACTACAAGGGAAAAACAGGCTCTAAAGAAAATGGCGAAGGAACTCTCGGAGAGGGTCGACAACCAAGAAAACAGGTTGTGCCATTCTAACCTAAGAATAATTGGCCTCCCCGAAGGGGTCGAGGGGAACGACCCGGAGAGAGCGCTTCACGCCTGTTAGTGGAACACCCGAGTCTACCTCCTGATTTGCAAAACTGCGAGGTTCAGCGGGTGCATACAGTGGGCCCCAAACCCCCTGTGGGCTCATGTCCAAGACACTGCTTAATCTAGTACCTCTGGTATGTTGATAAGGAGGCTATTTTGAAGAAGGCAAAGGAGAAGGGCCTGATTGTGGTGGGTAACAGCAGAGTTCATGCATTTCAAGATTACAGCAGGGAGCTACAGTAAAGAAGGCAAAAGTTCAAGGAGATCAAGAGCCATCTGCACCCAATGGGTTGGGCCTTTGCATTCTTCTACCCAGCCAAGTTAAAAATTGATCGGTCCCGTAGCACTCCACTTGTTTTCACCTGCCCTCGTGAAGCAATGAAATGGGTGGATGAAGCGGCCCGGAATGAGGATGGAGCACACTCGTCGCAACATAAGGAGCAAGAGGAGTGCTGACCTCTCGGATACTGATCTACATATTTCAACAGTCCCATATTTTGTTATTTTCATAATGTGGGGTGGTGGGAACGAGCTGCTGTTTATTCTGGGATCAGCTCCCTTCACTTGGTACAGCTTCCTGTTAGTCAGGGCCTAGAAGGCTCTCTGCACTGTGTGACTTGGAGCTCCACTGTTCTACAGGGGCCTTGTTGAACCAGGCAGCCTCCGCTTCTCCCACAAAGCAATGGTGTGGCTTTTAGGGGGCAGATGGCCCATAGATGTGTGTGGGTCCAGGGGCTCGTTTAATGGCTTTCCTCCAACCTGCTCAGGGTACCAGCGGGAGTGGCCAATATCTACACTTTAGGTGGCAGTCAGTAGAGTGGCCTTAGGACGGTGGCGTGTGAATGCCACGAGAAACTTACTGGCGTGTTTATGCATTGGGAGACTACCTCCTTATTATCTGGTGGATTTGTTTCAGAGAGTCCAAAACTGCTTTCTAAGGACATGGACTGTTAAAAATTAACTGGGAGGCATGGGCTCTGTGGCTATGGACTGGACCGTGGACGTGCACTATACTGGCTGCTTATGTGCTGGTCAGCCCCCAACCTGGTCTGGGGATCAGGGTATCAGTGGGGGTATCTCCTACCACATCTGAACTGCCTTGTTTCAGCAACACCTCGATGGATAGTTATTGTCACCCATGCAGTATTTGAACACTTATCACTGTAGCAGCACGGGACTTGTTTGGGGGTGGGGGCTTTGAGGACTGCAGCTCAGTTCACTCATTCGCTGCCCGTTGGTAGTGTCACAAACCTACTCGGCAGGTCAGGCCCTCTGCTCCCACGGTGCCAACCTCCGAGCACAGTACTGTGAACAGGTAACAGAACAGGGTAACCCTCCTGTCCGTTTGTGAGTCCGAATCACCTTTTGTCTCAAGTTCTGGGGGGAGTCCAACTGTGAACCTTATGCTAGCATACCCAAATGTACAGGCTCAGATAATCTGCTCTTCGGGGGATGCCAGATATCTTTCGCCTAAGGGCACCTAACCAGGTATCCAAAATGAACCCTTAAAACTCTATGAAAGACCTTGGCCATTTCTTACCTTTTTCCAGTTCAGTAACACCATTAAGCTTATGCACAATTGTCAACTTTAACCATCTATACTTCACATGCAAAAGAAACAATTTCAAAGGCACACCAGGCAGTCTCTTTAAAATAAAAAGTTTACTTAGAAAATGGATAAAAATAGGTAAAATGTAAACACAGAATATATCACAAAGCATACAATCACTTAAAACAACAAGGTTAAAGTACAAACATAAACTCCTACCACAATACAATTAGACTTTCCTATCTAATGTATTACCTTCTAAACACTGCTTAAAGTAGATGTTTTCTAAGAGCCCACAAGAAAATGTGTGTGTCTAAAGATCAGACTCAGAATAGTTTAAACTGTCTCTTTGCCAGCCTCTTCCATGATGTCACCTAGCTCCTCCCTGTTAAATATAAAAAAAATATATAATACACATAGGATGTCCTATCACAGGTGATACTGAATAAGGTGACATCAGCAAAAACTCATTTCCCAATATGACTTCTTTGTTAAGTCTTTCCTTTGATCTAATGTAGTTTCCTGCTTTTCAAAGACATCACAGGACTTTTATGACTAACTCTACCATATATCTCACTTAGCTGCAATATAGCTTTTTAACACCAGTTGAAATTAACTGTTCTTCCTCTGAAGATGTCATAAAATGGATATTTTAGTTCATGGCTTCAAAGCAACACGAATCATAAACACGGCCATAAAATGCAACTTGGAAGTTAATCACATTGCAGAGATCTGCAGTTTCACATATCCTGTCATTTGAACTGAAACCTTGGGGGGGGGGTCATCCCAGGAGCACAGGATGTCTCATGACAGACAATCACACACTACATTTTTAGTTTTCAAAATCATAGAGCAATCAGGACCAGCTGGCCAAGCGTCACAATCATACCTACCTAGACTGAATTTGGGGGCTCTATCCCCTGCATAGGATGAGCTTCTCAAATCAGTTCACTCCTCATAGACACACAATAATCCATCGTTGTTCTGATTGCTCACTCCAGCCCTATGTAGGATTGTCATGTCGTACCCTTGCAATGTAAGACTCCATCTTAACCATCTACCATTAGTTTTTCCAATTTGCGTCAGCCAAACCAGGGGGCTGTGTTCAGTTTGTACCACAAAATGCTGCCCATATAAGTATGGCTCTAACTTCTTTAGGGCCCATACTATGGCAAGACACTTTTCTTCCCACAGTAGAGTATGCCTGCTCCCTGGGTAGTAACTTTTTACTCAGGTACACTACCAGGTGATCTTTACCTTTGTTGGATGTCTGACGCAGTACTGCCCCAATACCCACGTCTGAGGTGTCAGTCTGAACTATAAAGGGTTTGCTATAGTCAGGACTTGTCAATACAGGAGCACTGCACAGTGCCTCCTTCAGTCTGGTAAAGGCTTTTCCACAGGCTGGTTTCCCAGGTAATTTTCTTTGGCATCCTTTTCTTTACCAGGTCAGACAGGGGAGCAGCCAGGCACTGTAGTTGGGTACAAATGTCCTATAGTACCCTGCTGTCCTGAGGAAACTCCTGACCTGCTTCTGCACTTCTGGTCTGGCCCAAGCCTTGATCACCTCTATTTTTGCTTGGCTAGGACGGAGCTGTCGCCGGCCTACAACATGCCTGAGGTATGCCACGTCTCCCATGGCCACCTGGCACTTCTCGGCTTTGACAGTGAGCCCAGCCCTCTGTATCCTGCCCTGCACTTCCCTAAGGTGGGACAGGTGTTCCTCCCAGCTGGCACTAAAGATAGCAATGTCATCCAGGCACGCCACTGCGTACTCCTTAGCACCATTTAAACACCTGGTTCACCAACCTTTGGAAAGTGGCCAGGGCGTTCTTCATTCTGAAAGGCATTACTTTAAATTCAAATGAGCCTATTGGAGTGAGGAAGGCTGATCTCTCCCTAACTCTGTCCGTTAACTCTACCTACCAATACCCCTTGGTCAGGTCAATGGTGGTTAAGGTAGGTCGCCTCTCCCAACTTGTCCAGGAGTTCGTCCATCCGGGGCATCAGGTGGGGGTCTGACTTCGTGACTGCATTCAGTCCATGACAGTCCACACAGAAATGAGTAGAGCCATCTAGCTTGGGCACAAGGACTACGGGTGAGGCCCAGGGGCTGTGGGATCTCTGGATTACCCCTAAATCCAGCATCTCCTCCACTTCCCTCCTAATGTCCTTTTGGACAGCCTCGGACACCTGATATGCAGTCCGCTGTATGGGCGTCTGTGTCCCTGTCTCCACATCATGCGTCACTAAGGGGGTTAGTCCAGGCCTGGCTCTTAACAGTGGGGCAAAGTCTGCTAAAACCTCCCTTACTTCCTGGATCTTGTCCAGGGCCAGCTGGGGAGATAATTTAACTGCCTTCACAGAGGACTCCCGCTTACTTTCTTCCAGCAAGTCCAGAAGGGGGTCTCCTTCGTCCATCCCCTCCCCAGGACTACATACTGCGACCACCATGTCAGCCCTATTAGCATATGGCTTCATCATGTTGACATGGTACATCCTTTTTGTCTGTCTTCTGTCAGGTAACGCTATAATACAGTTCACATAATTTACCTTCCTAACTACGTTGGACGGTCCTGCCCACTCAGGCTGCAGCTTGTCTTTCCGGACCGGAATAAGGACCATGACTTCCTGATACACCATGTACGAGCGAGCTCTGGATCTGTGGTCGTACCACACTTTTTGTTTCTATTGAGCAACTGCCAGGTTGCTGTGGGCTGTCCCCATAAGCTCCTTCAGTCTTTCCCTAAGCCTAAGGACGTAATCCACTATGGGAGTTCCCTGGGTGGCATGCTTGCCTTCCCAGTCCTCTCGGATCAAGTCTAGGGGCCCACATACCCGATGTCCATATAAGAGTTCGAAGGGGGAAAATTCTGTCAACTCTTGGGGCACCTCCCTGTATGCAAACAACAGGTGGGGAAGGTATTTCTCCCAGTCCCTCCCATGCTGTTCAGCAAACGCTCTAAGCATCGACTTCAGGGTACCATTAAATCTTTCCACAAGCCCATTGGCTTGTGGGTGATACGGTGTCATGCATCTCTGCACCACCCCATACTTCTCCCACAAACATTTCATCAGGTCTGACATCAAGGAACCCCTTCAATCAGTGATAACCTCCTGCGGAAACCCAACATGGGAGAAAATCCCAAGTAAGGCATCTGCCACTCTGTCTGTCTTCAGTGAGGATAGGACAACTGCCTCGGGGGACCGGGTGGCATAATCCACCACAGTCAGGATGAATTTCTTCCCTGAGCAGCTGGGTGCATTTAAAGGCCACACAATATCCATTCCCACCCTCTGGAATGGCTCCTCCACTACAGGCAATGGAATCAGAGCGGCTTGGGTTTTCTTGCCTGCCTTCCCTATTTCTTGGCACCAGTGATAAGGCCTGCAATACTCCTTCACATGCTGGGTGAAGTTGGGCCAACAGAAATTCTGGGCCAACCGCTGCGTAGTGTGGATGATTCCCAGATGACCAGACAAGGGATCAGCATGTGCAGTCTTGAGCAACTGCTCACAATACCCCTGTGGAACGACAAGCTGCCTGCCTAGCACCCCTCCTTCTGTCTGCACAGCCGGAGTATACATCAGTCTAGTTTCCCAATAAACCTTATGTTTACCATCATCTCCTTGTGCACCATCAGAGTCTGCCCAAGCCCTCAGCTTCTCTAGACTAGGGTCACTTCTCTGAGCAGCTGCAAGTTCCTCACACATTCCCAAGGCATGGGACAGGTTCCTAGCACTACCGTCAGGGCACTCAGGATCACTGTCATTCTTAATCCTCTGACAATGGGTCACCACTCCCTCTTCGGAGTAACTCTCCATAGCTGTGTGATTAACTGCTACTAGGGACATTTCTACCCCCTTTTCATTAGTCTCCATCTCAGGAGACCCAGGCTGGGGAACCAGCCTCCCAGTGGTTTACACAATGGCTTCTGTGGGGTCCAGGGAACTACCATTTTCCCTTGCCGCTTGGCTACGGGTAACTGCACACACCGTCCCCTGTTTGAGATGGTTGCCAAGGATGACATCTACTGCTAACGTTTTGGCTACAGCCACCTGTTGCACAGTTCCCAGTTTCACCCCAGTCTAGGAGAACACTAGCGAGGGGCAATGTTTTCTCCTCATCAGTAAAGTCCTGTACAGTGACGTATTTATTGGGTATAAGCTGACCAGGCTCTACTAGATCCCCTTTTACCAATGTCAGGGATGCCCTGTGTCCCTTAACCCTCGTGTCTGTACACCATTCACTGTGACTGGGTGCATGTGTTTCCTCATGTTCACAGGCATGCTTCCAGGGACACACAAACAAATCACTTCTTTCCTAGCCCCATGTTGCATATTGCTTGCCCATGTGGGACACTGTCTGGCAATATGCCCAGTTTCTCTACAGACCCAACATTCATTTCTTTTCTCAGAGAAATCTCTTCTCTGAAACCTGGGGTCAACTGGTTTTGGTGGAGGCAGTGAGGGTTTCAGCTACCCTGAAGGCGCACTTTTCCCTTTCTGCGCTGCCATGCCTGCCCCATTCGCTCTCAGAGCAGGTCTGCTCTTGGCATAGCGGTCCGAGAGTTCAGCAGCCTCTTGCACGGTTTTGGGATCTCAGTCCTCCAGCCAGGTTTTCAGCTCTGCTGGGCATGCCCCAAAAAACTGTTCTAGCAAAATAGCATTTTCAATTTTATCTACAGAGTTTGCTTCAATTCTTTCCCACCAATGTTTTAAAAACTGACGTTGTTTCGTGGCTAGCTCCTCATAGCTCATACCTGGGCTTCTCCTGAGCTTACGGAATTTAGCTCTGCATGTTTCAGCAGTTAAATCAAACTTTTTTTTTTTTTAAAGTACAGCTTTAAGTTTGCTGTAATCATTATTGTCCTCATTGTCCATTTGACTCAATGCATCCCGAGCTTTCCCGGTAAGTAGCGGTGATAGCTGGAAGCTCCAAGACCCTCTAGGAACTTTAGCCTGAATACAAACTTTTTCAAAAGAATTGAAAAAGGCATCCATATCTAACCCTTCTTTAAATTCAGCTATCAATTTGAAATTCAATTTGTAACCCAGTCCTGTAGTTCCAGTTAAACCCAAGCCACTTACCTGCTCTGGGACGCGTGGTTGGAATCTTAGCTTCTCCAGTTCATGTTGCCTCTGGCACTCTCGTGCCTCACGGTCCGCCTCTCGCTGTTCTTGCTTCCTTTTCTCCTTTGCAGCTTGCTGGCACTCATGCTCTTTACAGTCAGTCTCCCACTGTTCCCACTCTGCCACTTGCCGTTCTCGTTCCCTCTTCTCCTGGAACTCCAGCTCCATTCTGTGCAACTTAATCTGTAGCTGGAGTACTTCTGGCTTCAGAATGCTGGTGACCTTCCCCTGATGCTGTGGCCCTTCGCTGGCACTGGCCCTGCTGTCATCCACACCAGATCTGGACACTGCACTGGCCGCTCGCCCTTCCATGCTCAAGGTTTGGTTCTTTACAGTCACAGTCAGTGACTCGATGCTCTGGGTATCTGCTGTCCTCAGGGCATCCACGAGGTTCTGCTTGGTGGCTCTCACCTCGTACAGGACTCCTCTGTCCTTGCACAAGTGCCTCAAATAGTCTACAGTGTGCCATCTGCAGTTGGAAGCCATCTTACCTAACTACGGCTAATCTAACTTGCACTTTAGAAAAAAATAAAATGGGTAGGAACTTGACTGTAGCCAAATTATATAGTTCTGTTTCCTTTTTTAAAAAAAATTAAATCACCACCTTATTTTGCACGTGAGCTGTATAGTATTACACTGACACACTGAACAGTATAAAGCTTGTGCTGTGAAAATTATCAGCACTGCTGCCAACCAATCTGTCATAAACCTACTCAGCAGGTCAGGCCCTCTGCTCCCACAGTGCCAACCTCCGAGCGCAGTATTGTGAACTGGTAACAGAAGAGGGTAACCCTCCTGTCTGTTTGTGGGTCCAAATCACCTTTGATCTCAAGTTCTGGGGAGATTCAAACTGTGAACCTTATGCAAGTGTACCCAAATGTACAGGCTCAGATAATTCTGCTCTTCGAGGTATGCCAGATATCTTTCGCCAAGGGCACCTAACCAGGTATCCAAAATGAACCCTTCAAACTCTATGAAAGACCTTGGGTATTTCTTAATAATAACACTTTATTTATTAAGTGCCTTTCAAGCACCAAGGCGCTGTACATGTGGAACAATAAAATCACAGAAATAAACACATATATAAAATCATGATAATACATACATCTACCCATAAATTCTTGTCTCCACAGATAGGTCTTAAGTTCCTGCTTAAAACTCCCCACCATCATGCATTCCCAAAGTTGACGGGGCAGAGAATTCCAGAGGGTTGGGGCTATAAACATGAAAGCCCGAGCCCCAGACGATTTTAAAATAACCCTTGGATCCCCCAGCAACCCCTCGTCAGCTGAAAGGACCTGTAGCACAGGGCTGTAAGGAATCAGAAGCTCTTTCAAGTATTCGAGACCAAGTCCATGCAGGGCTTTGTAGGTCAAAAGACCTACTTTAAAGGTGATCCGCCATTGTATCGGCAGCCAGTGCAGATCGCGCAATACAGGGGTAATGCGTGACCTTCTTGACACCCCTGTCAACAACCAAGCAGCAGCATTCTGCACTAGCTGCAAGCGGTGGATATCAACCCCAGGAAGCCCCAGGTACAGGGAGTTGCAACAGTCAAGGCAAGAGGGAAAGCGTGGACCAACACAAGTAAATCACTAGACGGAACTAGGTGTTTCACCCTGGCAATGTTCCTGAGATGGTAAAATGCAGACTTAACGACTGCCAACACCTGATAATGGAGGGTCAGCCCGTCGTCAAGTACCACTCCCAGGTTACGCACTCATCCTGAGGTAAGGATCCGATTGCCCCCCAGAAATAAACCAGAGGTCTGATCAGTCCTCAACCCCTCTATCCTATGACCCGGGTCCACTACCATAACCTCAGTCTTACCTGCGTTCAACTTTACCCAGCTCGAATTCATCCAGTCATGGATTTTAGCGAGGCAGCTATTAAATACCGAGAGAGCACTAGCCTGGTCGGGGGCAAAAGACAGGTAGAACTGGGTATCATCAGCATAGCAGTGAAAGCTCAGCCCATACCATCTTATAATGTCTCCAGGGGGCAGCATGTACACTGCAAATAACATGGGGGAAAGCACCGAACCCTGAGGAACCCTCAAGGCAGAGAGAAGGGTCGGAAGAAAAAAATCCTTGACACAACTCTCTGCGTCCTCCCAGATAGGAAAGATGTAAACCATCTGAGTACTGTACTCGACAGTCCACAGATGTACCTCAGGCACTCGAGCAAAACCCCGTGGTCTACAGTGTCAAAAGCTGAGGCGAGATCAAGGAGAACCAGAATAGAACAGTTTCTCTGATCTCTTGCCATCAAGAGATCATTGAGCACCCGAACCAGAGCAGTCTCAATACTATGCCTCTTACGAAAACCAGACTGGAGAGGTTCGTAGATATTATGGATGGTCAAATGGTCCTCCAGCTGGTTTGCCACTACTTTCTCAATAACCTTCCCTATAGAGAGAAGATTCGAGATAGGTCTGTAGTTAGCAAAAACATCTGGGTCCAGAGGAGCTTTCTTCAGAAGGAGTGTTACCACCACCTCCTTCAGGGAGCTTGGAAACTCACCCGATTCTAAGGAGCACCAGATAATTTGAGCAAGAAATGGGCCCACGATCTCAACACAACCCAAAATCAGGGAGGTTGGGCCCAGATCTAAACTACAGCATGTAGGGCACATGCCCTGGACAATCCGCATAACATCCTCGAACTTCGGCAGGTCAAAGGTACTTCAGGAGACTCTAGGTACCGCGACCGAATGCTGAATAACAGCATCCCCCATAGAGCGGGTCAGGCGGATCTCTGATCTGATGTCAGCCACCTTATTCACAAAGAATTGAGCAATCTCATCACTCTCCTTTTGTGAAAAAGCTCGACAGAGCTGTAGACAGGCTGGGTTGCACAACCTGTCCACGGTGCTGAAGAGCTGAGCCGGCTGATTCTGAGCAACAGCGATCTCCCTGGACAGGAACTCTACCTTCTCACGGGAGATCTCCGATTGATAGAGCTGATAATGCCCCTCCAAACTAAGGCGGTCGACTTCCAGAGCAGATTTCTGCCAGCGACGCTCTAACCGTCGGCCCACACGCCACAACTCCCTCAAGGACCCATCAAACCAAAGGGCCCGAGGGTGGAGAGGGAGAGGACGAACACGGACAGGAGCTATTAAGTCTAGAGCCTAGGAAATGACCTGGTTATAAGCCAGAACCATCGACTCCGGACTCACGCTAGCAACAGGAAACTCTGAGAGGTTAATCACCGCCATCAGGTCTTCAGGGCACACATCCCGTAAATGGCGGTAATGAACCATCTCCACAGGGGCTGACCTACGGAGGGGAGCACAAAAGTTGAAGCCCACAGTGTAGGGATCAGACCAACTGACAGGTTCCACACCAAATCAGAGGCCTCAAGCCCCAGGAGGAAAACCAAATCCAAGGAGTGACCATGATTATGGGTAGCTGAAGAAACAATCTGTGTAAAGCCCAGCGATATCATCAGGTGGAGGAAGTGTTTACCAAAAGATGAGAGTTCATCATTGACCCAAGCATTGAAGTTGCCTAGAACAATCAATCAATCTGGGCGACTCCAATGTCATGTCGGTGACGAAGTCTGCCACTTCCTGCAGGAATCGCTTCTCGTCCCCTGGTGGACGGCAGACAAGAGCTATCCTGCAACCCACACCAGCTACCACAGTATACTCAAAGGATCTGGCCTCCTCAACTGGTACACCCATGAGCCCCCAACCCAGTCTTGAAACAGACGCTTCTCCCCGCATCCAATCTCAGGCGGTAAATCACTGAGTACCCGGCTGGAACTGCTGCCTCCAAAATGGGGCCAGCATTTCCATCCAGCCAGGTCTCGGTGATGCAAGCCAGATCAGCTGTTCCAACAAAGTCAGCAATAACAGACTTGTTTTTAACAGATTTGGCATTGCACAACACCACTCGAGTTGAACAGGGCTCTTGAGCCATCCCGAACTCTTGCCCATCAAAACAGATGGTGCCCTTGGGTATGGGGACTAGACACATTCCAGGCTCCATTTCACCCCAGGGCGTCTTCTGGACTTAACCAGCCCTATATGAGAGGTCCGTTTATTCGCCCTCCAGTGTCCGCGCCCCCCACCGTACCTACCCCGATCCCTCCTACGTACAATACCAAACGCCCGACAGCGGTGGTAGATGGAAAATGGGAGGGGAGGGAACGGACGGAGGGCATGGAGATTGGAGGACATGTAATGCACGACCGGGGGAGCTAACCAACACATACCACTAGCAGGCTACAATCTGGAACCCAAACACCTCAATAAAATCCTAGTTACCTCATAAGTAAATTATCCTGAATTACACATAAACTAAAAACCCACCCACAATTACACCTTTCTCATTAACACAACACTAAAAACCTAACCCAAAAAATAAAATGAAAATGACCAATCAAAATAAAATAAAACTTCCCCACACCAGGACCCTCTCACGGGTCTGAGGAGGAAAAATTAAGCAAAACAAAACAGGAAATTAAAATATAAATAATACAATCAAAAAGCATATACAATATAAAACAAAAAAATAATAATTTAAGTCCCAATGGTCCTTTTACTACCAATAGAACTCTGAAATACTCAAAAACAAAATATAAATGGTCCATTCGTCCAATTTAGGCACTCTCACTGCCAACGATGATCAAATTTGCACAGGATCCAAGTACATAGGGGTAATAAGGCACACTCACTGCACATACTTTCCCTCGTAAGATGAAGCAAAGAATCCGGCAAAGGGTCAAATGGCACACCAATAATCCCAAAATCGATAACTGCTCCAAATTACTCCAGCTCATACATCCAAAATAATAAACATATAGTCTCGGTGCAAGTCAGTAAGGGGAAGCAGGGAATAAAGGCCAAGAACGTACACAGGACAAACAACAGAGAGTGAAGACTCACCCCCCCACACACATACACACACACCCGAACTGCCTAATCAGGCTGTATCACACCACCCAAGACCCACAGCTACAGGTACCCTGAGGCCAGACTAACACGGCCGACCCCGGAATAACTTAGGAGCTCCCCAAAAGAACCCTAGCTCCCGCTCGGTTCCGGGCAGCGTAACCCAAGATCACCCAGGTACAAAAGGGTGGGGGGGAGCCTCCCTCATCCAACACACTACAATAGCCCTACTTCCCCAAATACAGTACTGAAATGCTCAATGTTGATCAGCCGTAACAATCTGGGCAAAAGTAAGATCCCAAAAGAACGACACCGATCAATGAATTGGTTCCCACCACTCACGACACTTCAGGGTAACACCAGCTGTTTTTTTTTCGGTGGGCGCTCCGTAGCCAGATTCCGAGCTCTTCACCCAAACAGTGCTACCAGGTCCTCCGATCAAGTGCCTCTTCCACAGAAGTCCAGAGTACCAGCAAACCAAGTACTAGACGACAAAGCTAGCAAATCCCACAAAAGCCCAGTAACCAAGTGGCAAATCCAGCAAGTCTCACGAAAGCCCAGTATCCAAGTGGCCAAGCGCAGATCCAGGAAACAAGCCACCAAACTCCTCGGCTCAGCATCACACTAGGCCAGTACATGGAAACCCAGTGAAACGACTCTGCCACACACTCCACCGAGAAAACACTGAGACAGGCAACAAGCGACCGCGAGGCAGCACGAAGCAGTAAAACAAAAACGAGAAACGGTACAATGATAAAAATCACACAAAAAAAAAATTTACAGAAAATCAGGGCACATTCACAACAAACTCACGAAGTACAGAGGCTGGTCCAGCTTGACAGCCATCTTGCTAATCCCCAATACTCTTACCTTTATCCAGTTCAGTAACGCCATTAAGCTTATGCACAGTTGTCAACTTTAACCATCTGTACTTCACATGCAAAAGAAAGAATTTCAAAGGCACACCATGCAGCCTCTTTAAAATAAAAAGTTTACTTAGATAATGGATAAAATAGATAAAATGTAAACACAGAACAATATATCACAAAGCATACAATCACTTAAAAGAACAAGGCTAAAGTACAAACATAAACTCCTACCACAATACAAATAGACTTTCGTATCTAATGTATTACCTTCTAAACACTGCTTAAAGTAGATGTTTTCTAAGAGCCCACAAGAAAATGTGTGTGTCTAAAGATCAGACTCAGAATAGTTTAAGCTGTCTTTGCCAGCCTCTTCCATGATGTCACCTAGCTCCTCCCTGTTAAATATAACAAAATATAATACACACAGGATGTCCTATCAGGGGTTATATTAAATAAAGTGACATCAGCAAAAACTAATTTCCCAACAGGACTTCTTAGTTAAGTCTTTCCTTTGATCCAGTGTGGTTTCCTGTTTTTCAAAGACATCACAGGACTTTTACGACTAACTCTACCCTGTTTCTCTTAGGTGCAATACAGCTTTTTAACACCAGTTGAAATTAATTGTTCTTCCTCTGAAGATGTCATAAAATGGATATTTTAGTTCCTGGCTTCAAAGCAACACAGATCATAAACATGGCCATAAAATGCAACTTGGAAATTAATCACATTACAGAGATCTGCTGTTTAACATATCATGTCATTTGAACTGAAACCTGGGGACAGACAATCACACACTACATTTTTATTTTTCAAAATCATAGTGCAATCAGAACCAGCTGGCAAAGCGTCACAGGTAGCATATGGTAAAATATTTATTGTTCATGTTATTGGAGGTACTCCTATGTATTGGTGTTTGGTTTTAAGGAGTGCTATATAAATTTGATAATCATTACAAGGTTCGCCGCTAGTTTGCAGGGGATTCTGGGTAGGGCTGGTAATGAATATTAGGGCTGGCCCATCAGAAGAAGAATCAGCATTTATATAACACTTTTCATACAAACTGTATCCCAAAGTGCTATACAAGCAATGCTAGACTGGTAGTGAAGTGACTCAATGTATAGTGGCAGCCATTTGGCACATCAACACCCACACACAGCCTTGGACAATTGCATGAACCAGTTTTGTGGGAAGGGGAATACTGGCCAGGACACTGGGGAAAGTCCCCTACTCCTTGCGAAGAGTGCCTTGGGTTCTTTTACTTCCACCTGGACACCCACAGGACAACACAAATATAGGTAGAAGGGACCTTGGTTTAAAGTCTCATCCAAAGGACAGCACACCCTGACACTACAGCACTCTCCTAATACTGCACTCATTTTTAAGTATGAGCCCAATCTTGGTGTGGAACTAGAACCCACGACCTTCTGGCTCAGAGGCGGATGTGCTACCAACTGAGCCATGCTGACACCATCAGTGCAGCGGTAGAGCTTTCGCCGGTGATGTCATCAACCCAAGTTTGGGAACAACCCTGGGTTTTCGAGGGCTTTCAAGACAAAAGAGGAAAATCCACAGGAGATGAACACTTCTTATTAACTCCAAGCTGCCTCTCCCGATGTGATACAAGTATCAATCAGTCTCTGATTCAGAAAGGGGGTGAGGGGCGCTGAACACCAATCACTGCAGAAAGTCGTTTCAAAATCCAAATATTTCCTTCCTTTATTATAAACATGGTTGTGTTTATAATAAAGAAAGGAAATATTTGAATTTTGAAATGACTGTCTGAAGTGATATGTGTTCAGTGCCCCCCACCCCCTTTCTGAGTCAGAGACTGTTTGATTATCGAGGGCTTGCTAGGGCAGAGGAGGACTGAGCATCCCAGAGAATGCACTACTCCACAGGGAGGCTGTCCGCTTCCTTCTGCATTAGCATTAGACTAGGGATGCCAGGGTGCCGCAGCTAGGCAGGTACAGCAGTGAGAAGGGGAGACACATGTGGGCCTTGTGGCATGCAAGCCTGCTGTACACATTGATACGCATTCATGGTTTGCCCTCTGGAGAAGGATGAGTGATGACCACCCTCTCTTTGAAGGCCCTGCAGAAATGATTAGATGATGGGGCGTCAGTACTGTATTAGGTCTTCACTGGGGACTGTTCCTCCCTACCTCTGTGTCCCACTCTTTGGGGTAAACAAGGGGGGGCTCTCAGGAGGCCTCCAGGTGTGTCCTAGGGAAGGTGTGTAGCAGGGCTGGGATACAGGGTTTAGATGATGGGGACTATGGACAGGAAGGAGCATCAAGAGCAATTTATTTAAAAAGAAAATTACTATTGGGTGGAATTGGGAAAAGGCTGTACTAAAAGGGACCTTAGGCAGGGTGTTGTATCACAGGAACATCAGGCTATGATTAGTAATGGCCATGCACTGTATTTGGAACACCTGGTTGCCTCATGTAAATCCTTACTATCACACAATGAGAGATACTTCTCCTCAAGGTGCTGCCCAAAGAAAGACTCATGTACACCCTCGGGGACAGAGAGGCACAATCTGAGAAGGTGTGGGGGCCATGCCTAGACTCAGTCCCACCAACCACGTGCTGCCCTAATCCATTAAGGAATTGTATAACAGAAGGTTCATAGTACTACATTAAATACTGTACGATGGGAGACAAACTGATCCATGCGTTTGTGACCTCGACGCTAGACTATTGTAATGCTCTGTACCTTGGGGTTAATGGGAGTACGTAACGACACTTGCAGCTGTTGCGGAATGCAGCAGCAGCTGCCCGGTTACTTACAGGCTTGTCACGATCATGCCATATTTCTCCAGCACTGTATGATCTGCACTGGCTGCCAGTGAAGTGGCATATCTCGTTTAAGACAGGTTGGTTAACCTATAAAGCCCTGCATGGACTGGGCCCAGACTACCTGGCAGAGCTCTTGCACCCAAACACCCAGTTTGCCTACTCTGATCTTCTAAGGAGGGCCTCCTGGTCTTCCCGAGGGCAAGACTGAAAACCTTGAGCGATCGGGCCTTCAAAGCAGTTGGCCCGCCCCTTTGGAATACCTTGCCCAGGACCTTAAGCTCTATAACGTATCTATACAGTACATTTTATAGTTTTATTGAGTTTTAGCAAATTTATATTGTTTTATTGGATTAACAGCCATTATATCTAGTGTTGTATGTACTGAAGATTGTTATGGCTTGTTGATTGTACTGTTTCTTATTTTTGTTGTACTAGCGCCCTAGGAAGGGCACCAGATATAAATAAAATCATCTACAGCTACAAAGCCGGATAAGTTCCTGCAAATCTATTTGTTTTTTAAACCCACACATTGTATGAATTAGATATGTGTGTATTAATATGTCACGTTGATCCTGTTGTGCATCTGTAGTTCTAGGCTCTGTTTTGTCCAGAAACTCCAGTTCAATAAGTAACTGAGTTGGCACCTGGGACAAATAGCTGAATAGTAACACCTTATTAATGTGGTTCTGCATAGCTAGCCAGACTGAGTGCATTATTGTAACCTGCACAGATGTAGTTGTTTCTTGTGTATTGTCTACTGAAAACTCAAAAAACTTACTGTAACAAAAAAAACCTAAATAAGGCAAAATATAAGACTATTTCAAACCAAACACACAAAACAATACTCTGGAATTTAACTAAACAGACTTCACAAATACCCAATGCTACAATTGTATTAAAAAATGAAGAGTTTATGTTTCCCTTAAAAAAAATAAAAATAAATAAATAAATAAATAATTGGTGCAAAAAAAAAGTAGGTTACTCACTTGTAACTGTAGTTCTAGGAGTGGCATATGGTTCGCATCCACACTCTGGCAGTTCCTCTGGAACAGTCAGATTGGCCGGATGTCTACAAGCCAAGTTCTTGCCATCTCCCGGGCGGTTTATCCCTGACTCTGCCCTGTGATGTCAAATCTTGCATGCTTGAAAACAAGAATCTGTGTGCCACCTGTCAAGAGAGGATGGGTGGGTTGTGTGGATGTGAATCATATACTACTCCTAGGAGTACGGTTATAGATGAGTAACCTATTTTTCTAGGGACATGGATATGGTTCACTATCCGCACTCTGGCATACTCCTAGCAGTTCTCCAGAAGGAAAGGGCAATGTGTGCACCCCTACTTGGCGAACAGATACTGGAGAACCAAGGTCCCAAAACCATCATCCCACTATGACTCAAGGTCGATGCAGTAGTGGGAAGTGAAGGTGTGTGCTGATTTCCAGGTAGCAGCAATGTGGATTTCCTGAATTGGGATGTCTCTGGAAGCAGCCACCGAGGCAGCAGTCTGTCTGGTAGAATGAGCTATAAACCCCAAAAGAGGCTCCCTACCAGCCAACCTACAGCAGAGGTCGATGCAAGATGTTATCCACCTGCCAACTGTCTACTTAGCTGCCGGTCTGCTAGGTGCAGCTTCAGCATGTGTTACAAACAGCTGGCGGGTCTCTCCCTGAACTCCTGCCATGCACTCCTTGTAATAAGACAGCATCCTGTGCAGGTCCAGGGTATGGAGCCTGCAGTCAGCCACTGAAGCGGGGTTAGTAAAGTAAACCAGCAAGTTGATCACCTGGCTAAGGTAAAACTCTGAGACCACCTTCGGGTTAGGGCAAAGGACAACTTTGCCCCTATGGAGCACCAGATAGTGAGGCTCCACAGAAAGCACCTGGAGTTCCCCAGTCCTTCTGCCTGATGCAATGGCCACCAGAAAGGCAGTCTTCCACGACAGGTGAGACATACCACACCTGTACATCAGCTCGATTGGCTTGCCCATGAGCACAGCCAACACTAGTGGGGCACTGAAACCACTGACGTCCCAACTGCCACTGCAGGTGGCACATCCACCAGCAGGCTCACCGAATCCCACTTGTGCACGATGCCATGTACCTAAGCAGCTTCAGGAAATCCCAGAAAGGGCGCAAGAACCCAACCTGAAATGATAGGGCAAAGGAGGTACAATCCAGTACCAGACCACAGGGAGGCAGACCTTGGCGCAGAGGGAGTCTAGTTCTATCCTGATTAACTTGATCACTTATGTGAGTACCAGTTCGGATTTGTCCAGGTTGACCAGCAGGTCCAAGTCTCGGCAGATCTGGAGAGCCAGCTCTCTGGACCGCTCTACGACCTCTCTGGACAAACCAGCTAGCAGCCAGTCATTCAGGTAGGGATACATCCTGAAGACTAGGTGCCTCAGGTAAGCTGCCACCACTGTTATGCACTTGGTGAAGACCCTGGGTGCCAAGAAGAGGTCGAAGGGCATGACCTACAACTGGTACAGGACCCCTTCTGCTCGGAACTGGAGGTACCGGTGGTGGGGCAGAAGGCCTGGGATGTGAAAGAACGCATCCTGGAAGTCCAGGGAGCAGAACCACATGCTTTGCTCCAGAGATGGGAAGATTTGATTCTGGGTGACCATCCTGAATTTGCACTTCTGCATGAACTAGTTCAGATCATGCAGATCTAGCATCAGGGGGCCAGACCCATTTCCATTCCGGAGCCAGAACCTGGACACATAATCCTGACTGGCCAGGGTGTTTGGAGACACACATAAGGAGCTGAGCATCCTCCCAAAGGGCGGATGGCGTGTCCTGTGACACTGTGGACTCCCGGGCATGTGGCAGTGGTAAGGCAGGTAAGCCTCAAAGCCCAGAGGCAACTCTCTGCCCACTGCGTCACACCCACTTATCCATTGTGACAGCGGGCCAATGTGGCAAGAAGTGACATAGCCGACCTCCTACGGGAAGCACAGACAGGGACAGAACAGGTGAAGGGATGACACCACCCAACCTGTCATTGGGCAGCTTTTGCGAGGGCACAGGCAGCTGCTGCTAGAGGGGCACCACCACCCTGCCCCCCCCCTTTCTTTTTTGCCATAGAGATTTTGATCTGCCTTGGGCAGAACTGGGGGGCTTTCAGCCCTGTCCTCGGGCATCACTGGCCATCCACTTACCTCTCTTCACTAGCGTCCTTCCTTCTTCCTTTGATGTGTAAGGAATGGTCGTCACTGCATGACACTGCTTTGTTTTGTTTTTTTTTTTTTTTTTTTATCTCCTGCCAACTGGGAGAGTAATAAACTTATTTATACTGAGTGGAGGCTGGTGCTGTACCGCCTTGTTTTTGACTTCCTTCTTCTCCTCCAGCTCTCTAACTGGAGCTGTAGGGTGGACCACAGTGCTTCGGGCAAGGCTTCACTAGCCCAGTTCCCCCTCATTTCCACCCTGGAGCCACAGCAAATACAGAAGCACATGCATGTGCTCCAGAATCACCACCCTGCTCCACTCACCTTGCATACAGCCAACTCCCAGACATCAGCATTATCATTGGACCTCCACCCAGTAGCAGCCAAAAGGCCGAGATCTCCACCTCCCAAATCCAGGAGAGGAAAGCTGCCAGACAGCTACCTGATCTTCTCCCAGCCCCTTCCCCCCAACCCATGGCAATCTAAGCTTGTCACTGAACTTAGGTTGCCGGCATGGAAGAGGTGAGGCCCAAGGATGCTGCTGCTGCTGCGTTCACCTTTTTGGTGACGTGGTCAATCTTACAGGACTCTTTGTCTGGAGGCCTAGCCACATCCCTAAGTTCCTCAATTTATGGAAAACTGAATCAGTCACCAAGCCCTCTGTGAAGGGTGGTCCGAAAACCCAGAAAGGGACCCCATGGGAACTGCATACTTGTGGACCATGTGGGGAAGGTGCCAGGCAGGATGCTGGATGCTGCTCCCAAAATGGTATCAGTTATGGGAAAGGCAACTCCTAGGGATTCATCTCTGTCTAGAATGTCAGTAAAAGGGTACTTAGCCCTTTTCTGAACTGGCTCCAAAGGGACTGACGAACTTCAAAATATATCAGAGAAGTGCCCTGAAACACAATGGGCCTTGCTTGGAGAACTCCTTGACTGATCCTAGTTGAGGAGGAGAGTCCCAGAGGTGGCCATGATTTCGTGGTCAGAGTCATCCGAGGACTGCTCATAAATGGCCCTTGACCATTTCTCACCACAGAGTAACCACGTATCTTTCCCTGAGGTGATCTGCACCGACAACTGACTTGGCAAACCGGTGGCTGACGAATGGGCCTCCTTGGTCTGAACGCACATTTGTGGCTGCAGTGCTGGTGGCTCCACCCGAAGGGGCAAAGAAGCAGCTGCAGGAAGCACCTGCATAGCATGCACCAGTGGGGGCACCACTGGCAGATGCCACATTCCCCAGTCCAGGGGTAGAGCCTTACCGTGCCCCACAATAGCCCACTGTTGCCAGGAGCTCCTCTATGTACCAGTACATCTTACCACAGTGCCTCTACCCGCCTGAAGATGGGGTTAAGGAGTGTTGAAGGTGACGCCTCCCCATCAAGCAGGCTAGAGAGTGGGAAGCACTGACTGAGACCTCATCCACTGGCTGGATGATCAACATCAAAGTGAGCCTTCCAGCTGGTTGTGGTACATCACATGCCAGCCAACATTTACCAACACAGGTGTGGAAGACTCGACTGCAGGTGGGGGATGTTCTCACAGCTGGCCGGTCAGGGACACTGACCGGTTTATGTCCTCCTAGGTGAGGACCAGGAGCACTGGGGTCTGTGATATCAACTGTTTGACCTCCTCTGACAGCTGGTTGACAGGTTCCAGGAAAATCTTCATGGCCTGCTCAACTGGAGTCAAAGTCGACTGCCTCAACGAGGGTACCAAAGAGCCCTTGACCTGCCCCTCGACCAAAGTGGGGTGCTCAACCACCATCTAGAAGACAGGTAAGTTAAGGGGCTAGGAAGAACTCGACCTCTCCCAGTCCCACGACCAGTGATGATGGCACTTACGTTTGGTACCACAGCAGACAGGGCTCTCCCCCAAGGTCTGGAGGGCCAAACATATGTCCCGGAAGCCTCCAGTGAATGTTCCTCCAATACTGGCCCCGAGGAACATCACAAAGACTGAGAAGGTGCCTGCAGTGGCGGCTGCTGCTTCTGCCTCACAGACTGCAAGCTGCTGAGCCGGCCTGCCGGCACAGCGGTTGAATTTCCGCATGCGATGCCAACGACCGGGTTCACAAACAGACCCGGGAGCTGGAGGCCGGCTGGGGGAGAGGATCGGCGCTTCAGAGCTGCTCTCCTTCTCTGGGAGAGGCTGGGTGAATGCCGGTGCGTGTATGACTCCTGGCGGAGGCCAGGAGGATACAGAAGACCAGCATCTAAAAAGATAAAGAGGGGCAGGGCAGACACTGGACGTCACTGCACGTCCCCACCCCTGGGGACACAAAAACAGAAAATCCTGCTTGCGGCAGCCATTAATGACGCCCGCCCTTGGCCCTAATCAGCCTCCAGGGTCGGCTCCGATTCTAGTCCCACATATGTGGCACTGTGCCTCAGTTGCCACATCCCCACCCTGAGGGGGCAAGCCGGGGGTTTCGGAGTCATGGCCAGTAAAGGAGATGGGGGTACAGGGATCAGTGACCAGGCAGAAAACATCGGCAGCCACAAGCAACATAAAGAGGAAAATTAGAATAAAAAAAAAGACTGCAAGCTGCTGGGCAGACCTGTCCACAGCTGAGGCTTTTCGACCCTTAGATCCTTCAGGTCCCACCCTGAAGGCCGACACAGCGAAAGCTGCAGCTTCCTGTCCTTGATGGACTCAGAAAGCATGGAGAGGAAAAGGCCACACCCAGCCACGTTATGCTGCCTGCCCAGGCAATCCATCCACATGTTGTGCAGGTTGGTGACCGACATCGTCTGCTGGCACCGAACACAAAATTGAAACCCTGGCTTCTGTTGATCCACTGCAGATCTTGCAGGTGGGGTTGAAGGAAACATGAAGAACTTCAAGGTAAAGTTTGCCTATGGTGCTAGGAAATCAAAAGCGACAGCAAAGAGAGAAGTGACTTGTTCTTTCCAGCAGAAAGATCTGACATCATAGGGCAGAGTTGCGGGATATACCATCCAGGTAGTGGGAGAAGCTTAGCTTAAAGACATCCAACAAATCAGTATATTCCAGTGGAACTGCTAGAGTTTGGCCAGTGAATCATATCCACGCCCCCTACAATCTGTGTTACTATACAGATCCCATTGCGAACATGTCACGAGCAGGAAAACATTCCAGCCAGCGAGCTTGGATGTGCATCTCTACTCAAATTGAACACAGCCACTGCCTCGTGGCAGAAAAGGTGGACAAAACTGATCTTCTGTCATATCAACACTATGCAACTAAAATTACATATTTAATAATAAATAAAATGCACAAACTGACAAATTATGGCAATGGTTACAAAACGCAACCGTTTTCTTGTTTTTTTTTTACACTCACTTTTTGCCTCCTTGGCCACCTTCTGCTCCCCCTGTCCATCGCATCCTACTGGGGATCCGGCCACTGTCCGTCCCTATCGCAGCCTCGCACTGGCACCCTCTAACCCCTGTGGCTTACCCCCCACTGTGGGGTGGCAGGGAACCCCCAACTCCCCACCCTTCACGGATCCAGTTTCTGGTGCCCATGTAGCCCTGCGAACACTCGCGGACTGCCATCAAGCCGCGCGAAAGTGCCATGCTTTTTCCCCTTTTTTTCTGCCTCAGAGGCAGGGCATGCAATGCCGTCAGGGGGCGTACTGCGCAAGTGTCCGCATGCAGCATGCCCGCCAACTGCCCTGCCTACTGCCCCTATCAGGCCAGATGTGTCTACACCCCAGACACCGCTAGGTCTCAGGTTATGCTGGTCTCTGTGCCCCAACCCACCCCAGAAGAGGAGAGCTCTCCATCGGACGCTCCATCCTGTCCCTCCCCTGCTGACCCCCAGCAACCCGAGCTCGCTCCTGAACCCGGATTGCTTGGTGTGGCGCGAGGTGCGGCGATCAGCGCCTCAGCGCCACCGGGCCAGCTCAAAACGCAACCATTTTGAAAAGTCAAGGTGCTGGTGCAGCACAAAAGATTCACCGCTGCAACGCCAGCGACCCAGGTTTGGGAATGGACTTGGGAGTTGGAGGGCCTGCTAGGGAGAGAAGGTTGGAGTGTCTGCCGACTGCTCACCTTCTCTCGGGGGGAGGGTGGGGTAGAGGACCGGTGCCTACTGACCCCTGCCGGAGGCCGAGGACACAGCAGTGCACTTGGTCCCGCTAGCTGAGGAGCTTGACAGATGCTGTCATCTGCCTTGTGTCCCCAGACATCACACTGCTGTGGCAGAAAATGTGAAAATGGCGCACTGGTCGGTCGGGCGACTGCCCCCTGGATCCTAGCCACCAGGACTCCTGAGCCCTCATCAGCTGCCTCACCAGCACCCAGGACCATATGGATGGCCGGTAAGGCTCATTCCCTGCGAAGGTAGGGGACCCGCCCAATGAAGGGATACATTAGGGTACCCTAGGGCTGGCTGCGATGTGGGATGGCCACTGCGGGGCCCAAAGAGGACCGACCAGTGTGCGGGTTGGGAGCAAAACAAAAAAAAGAAAACTGAGGGTATGGGGGGAATGCAGTTGCACAAGGAAACCCTCCATTGCATTACTCCCACCCACCCCCATCATGTGCACAGGTTTTACACTTTTAAAATCTGGCTTCAGGGGTTGATGGTCCTGACTGGGTATATCCCTGGGAACAGGATATATTCCTGATGGACATGGCTAGGGAGAACAATCTCTATGAAAATAAAGAACCATTTTGGATTTCACCCAATCCTAAAATAAACTACCAAAGATAAGAACTCAGCATTAGAATCTTCCTTGCACTCCACTCAGCTACCCTGCATTACAGAAACATAGAATTTGACGTCAGATAAGGACCGCATGACCCACCTAGTCTGCCCATTTCCCTACCTGATGGATAAGCTGCAGATTCTAGTTAATCAACAGCTTACTTCTTCCTACTCCCCACTAGAATTGCCTTATGCCTGTCCCATACATTCTTGAATTCTCCCACTGTTCCTGACTCTACAACCTCCTCAGGAAGGCTGTTCCATGCTTCCACAACCCTCTCTGTGAAAAAATACTTTCTAACATTACCTCTGAGCCATCTCCCCCATCTTCAAATTGTGCCCCCTTGTTCTTGCACATCTCTTTTTCTGAAAGATACTACTCTCTTGTAGTTTAATTCCCTTGAGATACCTGAACGTTTAAATCATGCCCCCACTCTCCTTCCTTTCCTCAAGGGTATACACATTAATCTGCTTTAGTCTCTCCTCGTATGTCTTCTGGTGCAGACCCTGCACCATTTTGGTTGCCCGCCTCTGAACAGCCTCCACTCTGTCTAGGTCTTTGCGGAGATGGGGTCTCCAGAATTGCATGCAGTACTCCAGATGGGGACTCACTAACTGTCTGTACAGAGGGATAACAACTTCCTGTTTTCTACTGTTGATGCCTCTCCCTATGCATTCCAGTATCCCCCCAGCCCTCCTTACTGCCTTCTCACATTGCTGGCCCACCTTTAGGTCATCTGATATAATTGCTCCCAGGTCTCTTTCGATTTTTGTTGTTATTAACTCACCCCCCATTGTGTACTCTTCCCCTGGGTTTTAGTTTCCCAGATGCATTACCTTGCACTTCTTTGCATTGAACCTGAGCTGCCATATATTTGACCATTCCTCCAACCTTGCCAAGTCCCTTTTCATTCTTTCCACCTCACCTTGTATATCAAACCTGTTGCAGATCTTTGTGTCATCTGCAAAGAGACATACCTTTCCTTCCAGGTGCTCTCCAATGTCACTTACAGTATAAAGACATTAAAGAGGACTGGTCCCAGTACCGAACCCTGCGGTACCCCGCTATTTACCCTCCTTTCTTCACTGTGAACTCAGTTTATTATTACCCTTTGCGTCCTGTTGTCCAGCCAGTTTTTTATCCAGACTACCACCTTGGGACCCACTCCAAGGCTGGCTAACTTGTATATTAATCTTTTGTGTGTGAATCTGTGTCAAATGCCTTGCTAAAATCTAGCTAGGCTATATCCACAGCCCCTCCCTGGTCTACTACTTTGGTCACCCAGTCAAAGAAATCTATTAGGTTCGTCTGACATGACCTTCTTACTGTGAAACCATGCTGCCTTGGGTCCTGTGCCCCACAGGCCTCCAGGTACTCAACAGTTCTTTCCTTCAGAAGTGATTCCATCATTTTCCCTACCATTGAAGTCAAACTAACTGGTCTGTAGTTTCCTGCCTCTGCCCTGCTCCCACTTTGTGAAGTGGAATCACATTTGCCCTCCTCCAGTCCCCATGTACCACCCCATCCTCCCATGATTTGTTAAACAGCATAGTCAGTGGTGTTACTAGTTCTACCCTTAGTTCTTTAAGAATTATTGGGTGAATCCTATCAGGCCCCACTGCTTTGTCCACCCTCAGTTTCAAGAGTTCTTTCAAAACCCTTTCTTCTGTGAATGGACTGGAATCGACCCCCATTCAGAGTTTCTCCCTTGTTTGGTTTAGGTACCTCCCCCTCCTCTTCCATTGTGAATACTGAGCAGAAATATTCGTTCAGTATCCCTGCTTTTTCACTGTCACCCTCAGCCCACATTCCCTCCCCTTTATTAAGCCTCTGTATCCATCCCTTGGTCTTTCTTCGCTCCCTAATGTACCTATAAAAGGTTTTATCCCCCTTCTTAACAGAGTTGGCCATCTTTTCCTCAGTTTGTGCCTTTGCTATTCTGACTGCCTTCCCTGCCTCCTTCTGCTTTAAACTGATAAAGTTCCCTGTCCTGCTCCTTCTGTGTTTCCTATTTCCTAAATGCTATCCTTTCCTCCTTTACCTACCCTGCCACCTCTTTTGAGAACCATAGTGTTTTTTTTTTCCCTTTGTTTTCTTTTGTTGATTTGCTTCACACAAAGCCTTGTTGCATCTGCGATGGCTGTTTTGATTATTTCCCAGTATTCCTCCACCCCTCCTTCTTGCC
Organism: Neoceratodus forsteri; assembly: GCA_016271365.2. NCBI lineage: Eukaryota > Metazoa > Chordata > Ceratodontiformes > Ceratodontidae > Neoceratodus > Neoceratodus forsteri. The sequence continues at coordinate 1,234,693,276 of CM028129.1, read as the reverse complement.
CGTTTACTAGTGCTTTTCTGAGGCACTCTCATTTTCCCCAAAGTCAGCCTTCCTAAAGTCCAATACTCTTGTTTTTGTATGGCTTGAGTCTATGGCTGTGTTTATTGTGAACCACACTGTTGGGTGGTGACTTGTTCCCAGATGGCTACCCACTTACCCACTTCTAAATCTGAGATCCTTTCTCCTTCCCCATTTGAGAGTACCAGGTCTAAGACTGCTCCCTCCCGAATGGGTTCCAACACTAGCTGTCTGAGGTATGCCCCCTGTAGGGCATCAAGAATGACCCTGCTCTTGGATGTGCCTGCAGCAAAGGTGCTCCAGTTAACATCTGGCATATTCAGGTCCTCCATCAACAATATAACCCCTTTTTCTGCCATTTTAAGAATGCCTTCCATCACTTCCTTGTCCATGTCCTCCCCCGGAGATGGGGGTCTGTACACAACCCCCATGCAGATTGTGGTGCCATTTCCTGTCTCCAGGGTGACCCACAGCGACTCATCAACCTCCTGTTTACTCTTTAGTTCTGTTGCTTTAATCTCTTCCCTTATATAGAGTACTCCTCCTCCTCCTCTTTTACCCTCCCTGTCCCTCCTGTAGACTGTGTATCCTGGTATGTTGACATCCCAGTCAGTGACAGCTCTAGGGGTTTTAAAACATGGGTCAAATTAGACCCATAGGTGTAAAAAATGTGGGTCAAAATGAGAAACAACTGGGTCCAAACCTAATCTTAAGTAGAAATTTTATTAGTACAGAAGCTTAAATTTGTTGAATGAAAATACTTTTCTATTGTTTAGTTTTCCATCTTTCAGCTATTGTTAGAGACAGGTGCACCACTTTGGACCCACTGTCCTGTGGAAAGTGGGTCATTTCTGGGCAAGCTGCAACTTTTTCCCTTTTTGCCCTATCTAGCGCTGTCTCTGATCCCAGTCATGATTCTCTGTGTACCATGTTTCAGTGACTGCCACAATATCTAGGCATCCCTCTTCCATCAAGGCCACTAGTTCAGGGAGCTTGTTGCACAGACTGCGGGCATGGTACTCATCACCTTCCATTTATTTTTTATGGCCTTACCCCTTTCAGCCCCATCCCTGTCCTTACCGCCTTTTCCTGCATTTATCCCTGTCCTGCTCCCTACTGACTTCTCTACCTTGGTGTTTACCTCTCTAACTACTGTGTTTTGTGGGGAGACTGATATTTCCCTGCTCCCTTTTCAGTGCCTCCCCTTGGCTAGTTTAAATGCTTGCCAATGAAGCATTTAAACCTGTCACCTAGGATCCTGGTTCCCCCCTGGACAGATGCAGACCATCGCACCAGTATAAGCCTGCATCCCTCAAGGTGGCTTCCCAGTCCCCAATGAAGCCAAAACCCTGAGCTCCACACCAGTTCTTCAACCATTCATTGAATCCCATGGTGCGGAATACCTTAGCATCATCCTTGCCATAGACAAGCAGCACCTCCAAGAAGGTTACCGTACATGCTACTTGTCCAAGGCCCCTCCTCAACTCCTCTTGCACCGCTCTGATCCCATTCACAGCCAGGTCATTTTTCCCTAGGTGGACAACGACATCCAGCTCCCTCCCTCGTGCAGCTGCTCCCGTGATCCTGAGGATTCGCTTCCTGTTCCTCCGAGCCATGGCACCAGGTAGGCACCTTACCTCCCTATCCCCTTCCTCCCCCCACTTCTACCCCCCTAATGATCAAGTCCCCCACCAGGAGTTGTTTCCTTCCCCTGTGGGGTCTCGTGCCTCCCTCCTGTGGGTCTCCTTTGTAGCGGTTCCCAGCATCCTCCTTGGTCTCCACTGCAGGTGCCTCCATAATTGTTATAAAGAATTTACCTCGCAGAAACCCTCAGTCTGACAGAGAGAGGATGCTGTCCCATGTTCTATGATAATATTTTGAAGCAAAATTCATGGTGCTATGTGTTACTCAAATAAAAAAAAAAAAAAAAAAAAAAAAAAAACTGTGAACAAGAAACCACGCATTTCCAGAGTATTCTGAGCTTGTTTCTAAAATCTGATAAGGTGTCCCAGTCCCACATTTTGCCACTTTTTCCCCATATGTTGAGGGAGTATGTCCCACACTGGCCTGGATGATGGTAGAGGCACTGTGGTCTAGCGGTTAGAGCTCTGGTTTGAGAACCATAAGATTGCAGGTTCAAACCCTGCGTTAGCCAAATATTCACTATGTTACTGTAGGCAACCTCTGCGTGCTCCAGTCCAACCAGCTTTGGAACAGAGGTGGGCACACAAGGAGTTGTTAACCAAGAGCAACGGTTCCAAGCTTGACTCTATTAGCCAAAGCACGAGTGCAGCATTGGCTGCTGCACACTGTCCTCTATGTCATTGACAGTATCCCTTACGTGTTGTGTGAGAGGAGTGGAAAGTTACTGCCACTGCAGTAACTGCTTAGGCTAATAAAAATGCAGGTTTTGACCATAACTGGCTCAGTCTGACCTTGCCTCTCAGTTGCTCATAAAGGGCAAGCTGAGCCAGAACCAGGTTTGAGCTTGCCTTGGCTTGCCCACCTCTACTGTGCAAATGGGTTTCAGGGCATCACTGGAAATGACATGCTGCATCTCAGCTGGAATTTCCAGAGTAAACAAATTGTATTAAGAAAAAAAAAAAAAATTTTTTCGAGCCTGAACACCCTTTTCTCAAAAATTGCAGTTGGAAAATTTAAAGTGCCAGTTTGTCTGGGATGGGGGGGGGACCATCCTGTCTGCAGAATGAGTGTAGGAAGCTGGCACAGTGGTTAGATTTCTGCCTGTGACGCCGACGACCCAGGTTAGGGAATGGACCCGGGCGTCAGAGGGCGGGAGAAGAGTCTAGCACCCTGGGAACTGCTCTCCTTCTCTGGGGGGGCGGGAGTGTCCAGCGCTTCATGGTCCCTTGGCAGAGGCTGGTGGTCAACTGCAGACAGTGCCGTCACCTTTGGAGGGGGCGGGGCAGACGTTGGACGTCATTGCACATCCAGCTCCCAAGGGATCCAGCAAGCGTGAAAAGCCCCCGCACAGCGACCTACTCTGCTGCTGTCTCCACTGCTTTAGATGTGAGGGCCTCCCGTGGCCCCAACCCGGGAGGGGGTTTAAGAGCTTGCTACACTGTCGTTGGGGGGATGACAGGCAGGGCAGGTCTAACCTCCGAATGGAGGATTTAGGGACCTGGGACCAAAAAAAAAAAAAAAGTGTAGAAAGACATACTCCATGTACTCCACGATGCACAATTTCATTTTAAGGGGGCAACAAGGTTCTGAAACAGCTGCTATTATCCTTCATACTTAAGTTGGGAACCAAGATGAAAACATTTGACCACTGAGACTGTCTTTGCACTCAGAGACAATACAACATTCCAGGCCCTGGGATCACATTTGGGTGAAATGTATGGCAAGTGCATTTTTCGATGCATGGAAAGGGGCAACACACGGTGCTGTGGTATACTACAATTGTGTTTATAGTGCGACACGGCGCAAGCTGGCACAACATCTTAATGATGTGCATATTATATTGTCTGGCTACACCCCTGGTCTGTAGTCTCTACTGTTTGATTACAAAAATCAGAAAAGCCTGGTTAGATTACTGTATACAGTAAACCCCATTATTTTCAGTGTTACTTAACCTGCTGTTATCAATGGAAGACGACAGAGCAGCTCTATAATGAAACTGACAGCTCTCCCTTCAATTTCGCAACTGTAGGTTGGCTGTCCCTGGTTTGGAGGGCAGTAATTCATAATAAGTAGAATGCATAGAGAACAACAGACATCAAAACCTGCTTTATATGAAACACATCAGTGACTTGTAACGTCAAAAACTCAAGAATTAAAAATAAAAATTAAAAATTCTCCTTGGAATGCACTTTCAAGTCTAAGTCTCAGACCTGACTTGTTACTTCAAAGCCACAAGGTCCTGCAATGTCAGAACCAGAATGAGCCAGGTATATCTTTTAAATGCAGTACTTATAGCCTATAAAACTCTGTACACAGGGGAGCAGACAGGGGGGACAACTGTCACGGGCCCAGTGGCTTAGGTGGCATGTAACAGGGGATGTGAGGCTAAGGGGTGCCCAGTCCTAAAGGTGTGTCCTGGGCCCAGGAATTTCTATTGGCACCCCTGTTTGTACACCCCCATGCTGGCAGTATTTGTGCTGCAGAGTGCCACAAATGCATCCCAAAGTTGGAGCCTTTCATTTCATGACCGACATGAGCATACCATGACCCAGCCCTCAATACCCACGTCCCCCGGGGGATCAGCGGCTGCCAACAAATACCGTACGTCTGTGCCAGTCACTCTTGCCAGTGGTTCCGTTGTAAATGTTTAAGTAGGGAACCCTCACATTTAGATTTCCAGGTGATGGAACTATCATTTCTAGAGAGCTGAACTCTTCTAAGAATTCAGTGGAGAAAAATGACAGAGGTGCAGGCGACTTCCAGTGGGTTCCTACCCAATTCAACTCCTGTCTGTTGCCGATCACCCCCAAAAGTTAAAAGATGGCACACTACTACCACCCACCCCTACAGCCTGCAACCACCTAGGCAGGATTTGGTTTCACTACAGTACAACATATTCCACACACAACCGTCTCTGGAATGATTTGCAATGCCCTACTCCCTGCCAAAATGCAGTGTGTATCTGGGAGAAGCGATGCCGCCCTCCATACAGCCTGCTGCTACCGTTATACAATAACAGCACGTACTGTCTTGTCCCCGGACCCAGCAGCCCCGCACATGCAATATATTCTCCAGGAATACTTACTCTGCCGAGCTCGTCCCGTTCACCGTCGAGCCGTCCGGGTTGGGATTCAGCTGGATCGGGCCAGGCTTCTTTTTCGGCATTTTGAATTACACTGTTCTGCAATCCTGCGGACTCTAACCAAGCGAGCGGAGGAGTTCGAGTATTTTCAAGGGAACCTCTCTCGACACACCTGGACCAGATTGTGTAGCGTCCCCTTGTTTCTGAAAGACTGCGATCCCGAGGCTAGCTAGTGGAAACTATAATGCACCAAGCAAGTCAGCTGGGCCTGGGGGTTGCCCTGTTTTCCGTTTTCTCCCCCTATGATATTCTCTTCCTGCGAGAACCAATCAGGTGCCTTTGATTCCCAGGCACATTGTGAGGAAATACGTCACAGAACAAACTGTCCATTTCGGCCTGTTAACAGACTAAAGAGGGGGAACAGCACCCTCGTCCGGTTGTGGCCCGTACCGAACCCTAAGCGCACTGAGCTTCAACCGATACACTATGCGCGTGCAAACGAGTAGGATGCGCGCGGGGATCCTAATGCCCCAGGGGTTTGCGCAACTGAGCTGCTCAAGTGAATTAGTCTCATTGATGCAAGAAATCGCAGTTCTAATGCCACATGAGGCATTTGCACTACAAACTTTATTAATATATAGGATAGTGCATGGGGAACAGTTATTATAAAAAGGGTCTGAGAAATGCAGCTTTCTGATTGGCTGCAAACATTCCAACAGCCTTACGTTAATCTTTTATTAACATAGGTGTAGAGCTTAGCCATATGCTGAACAAGGTTCAATACTGTTTACATTTTTTGTTATTATAATAGTAATAAGGCACTCCCAGGGATTATGTTAATGGTCAGTTAATCACCCTCTAGGGGCATGTGGCACTCGGCTCACCTCGTCCTACAGTACACCCTAGAAGGTGATTAACAGACCATTAACATAACCATAGTCATGCTGTTGCTTAATTACAGGACTGTTCTTTTCAGAGTTGGCACTGATGACGGATTACCTAGAGCGCAGCTCGAGAGGTAATCCGCCGCAGCAGTGCCAACGGGTGAAAGATTAGCCCTGTTGTTAACTGTTCCCATGCACTTTTCTTTATAGTGTATAGTGGAACGCGCTTTCTGGGAAAAAAGTCACTACAGCATGTTTCTGTTTCAAATCATTTTTACTGAGGTCCTAGAAGTAAAAAGAACTTAACATTTTTAACGTTTTAACGTTTAAGATTTTTACTGTTTAAAAACTCACATTCAGCAGCACCCGGAACAGCAATTCACGATCTGCGGGGAAGAGAAGTATGTCATTCTCCGTTTTTTTTTGCCATTTTTTTGTTTTCCTGATCCAGGATGAATCTATCCCCCAGATAGTGGCTTTGACAGTTCTGCCAGCGACATTGCTACTTCGAGTGTGTGTCCTGTCTATGGAGTGAGCCCTAACTGTCAGATGCTGCTCGAGGACACACAGTGTGTGACATACGCAGTGCAGCAGAACAAAAAGTCGTTCTGCTGCACTGCGGACGTCACTAGTGCAGCAGAACAACATTTTGAAAGCGATGGATTTTGGTGGAGAACGACCTTCCACTATACACTATAAAAGAATAATGTTCTGCAGGACCGTGTCTGTGTGGTATGTGGTGCTGGGATAACCTCACCCCTTGGGTGTTTGGGCATGTGGCCTCAGGCCGAGTGAGTCCAGCACCCCACAAAGTGACATTATCCCAGCACCAAACACCCTGGAGTGCATTATTCCTATTATGATAACGGATGACACCCTATGTTATCTCGCTTCTTTAACTTTTCAAAAGCCATAATAAGCCAGTCCAACATCACACTGAGTTATTATGGCTTTTGCAGCCTTGCGCTCCACTCTCTGTCAGTCCCTATATAAGCGGCAAAAGAGAAATCTGATCATGAGACTGCTTTCCGCACATCTTGAATCTGTTGCTTTCTCACAACTGATTGCTTTGCATAAAAGTTATACTCTGTTCCCGTGAACAACCTCCTTAAAGTGAAAGAAATACAAAAATATAAAAATGGAAAGCTGTTTCGGTGTTGGTTCATCAAGTGACAAAGAGCAGTTCACTGCAGAACAACAAAATCACAATGCCGCAAGAAAAACAGTAAGTGACCTACAGTACGTTTATTTCAATGTTCTCCCTGCATCAGTTATTATAAAAAAATAATGCATATGCAGGTGTGTGATATGGTGTATTTTTTACATGCCCTCAGTGTATGATAATCACATACGCTTATGGATTATCACACACCTCGAGAATGTAACAAACACCATATCACACACCTGCATATGCATTATTCTCCATATTTGTTTTATTTGAATTTTAACGACCGGGTAAGCACACTGAGACAAAGTTGTCCCTTTTTCAGGGGGTCCCTGGGACATTTACATTCCACAAATAATTCAAAACATTACAGAGGTAAGCATTTACAGCATCTAGGGAACATACAGTGATAACATAGTAGATCATCGGTACACAAAATATTGTGTAACCAATATACTAATGATTGTTAAGTTCATAGACTACCTATGTTGTATTTATAAATAGAATAAAGTATGGGTCTGGGTGTGTAATGAGAATTTACACACACCTGAGGGGTTTATCGTAGCATCAAACCCCGAGGGTGTGTGTAAATTCGAGTTTACACACACCATGACCCATATTTTATTTTATATAATTGTTGGGTTTTTCTTTTTCGCCTCGGCAATTATATAAAGTAAAAAAAGGCTGCTGTGCCGCTGCAGTCCGATTACCTCAGCGCACAAGGTTGGCTTTCACTTCTATTTCAAATATTGTCAGGGTGGTCGATCCGGTAGCCATGTGGAACATTTCAAGTAATTTTGAAAGTTACTTACTGCCACGTGTCTGTGGCAGTTTCTCTCCATGGTGGGTTTGTGGTAGGGGAAGGGTTTCCTGTTCGGGAAGGAGACAGCGATCGAGGAGTTTGAGCATGCGTAGAGTGGGTAAAACCATGCGCGTGTTTGCCGTTATAAATGCTCCTTTATAACGACAAATTACACCACGGTTTCCCTATGGGAAAAAGGGAAGATCATTAATTATATAGAGGATAATGGATGGGCAACAGTGAACAACAACACTGTTGTTCACTTCGAGAGGTTGTCACGGCAACCATGTAAACCTCGAGAGTGAAGCTCGAGAGGTTTTCAGTTGTCATACAACCTCGAGAAGTGAACACCAGTGTTGTTAACTGTAGCCCATCCATTATCTTGTATAGTGTATGGGCAACAGCAAATCAACACCAAATCACTTCTTTGTTTTTGTGTCAGGATTTCAGACTTTATCCCCATATCCCCACCAACCCTACAACAAGCGTAACTCCATTCCCGGTCACCCCCTCTCATGGTGTCGATTTTTTATTTTAATAAACCTACATAAGCCAGCTGTGAAATGTAGAACAAGTTTACCCTTACGTTTTTTAAGTTTGCAGCTGACATGACCTTCTACCGTACTTGAGATTAATTTTCGAGGCCAGCACACACCACCATGACCATTTTCTGAAGCCCAGAGCTTGGTGATCCAAGCATGTGGAAATACAATCAGTGCTGTTTTACCATCGATGTTACATACTCAAGATGGTACAACAGCCCGTTCATGTCACATCGATAACACCCCCTGCAGAGCGTTGATTATTGAGCGCTGCACTTTTGAGCGACTCAATAATAGCACTCTACAAGAGAGCGAGTGGTGCAATAGGTTGCTATATCCTGTATAGTGAGTATAGCAAGGAACTATACTCACTATTACAGGATATAGCATCCTTTGTTGCCAGTTGCCACCAAGCTGCTTGCATAGCATAGTGGTGTACACCACTGCTTGCAATGCAAGCAGACCTGGGTTTGGGCCTGGCTATAGGCAGAAATCTTTTTTTTTTGTTTAAAATCAAATAACTTGCCCTGTGATCCACACACCCCTCCGAGTTGATTATTTTAGTTTGGGGGGTGCGCGGGGCTTGCCCCCCGCAAGGGGGGGCACAGCCCCCCTCCATAAAAGAAAGATTTTTGTGTGGTTTTGGTCAGTATTGTAGTGACCGTTGCTATTTGCGACAGTCGGTACAATATCCGTCACCCTTTGTACTGTGGGCTCTAACTCATTTGCTCTATGTGATTGGCAGTCTTTCAGACTCGCCTTTATCACATAGAACCGTCACATCTACGGTACAACAGCACTGGGATACAATCGATTTCCATATATAATAGACCTTTCCCATACAATGTGTAAGTAATAAGACACGACAGGGTGTGCTTTATGGTGAAATAATTGCACGTCTCAGGTGCATTCTTAGGCACGAGGAACAGCCAAATGCCGTTACATGCACTTGGGAAGTGTGCTTATTTCACCATAATGCACACCCTGGAGTGCTTTATTGCTCTTATAAAATGGCATTTAAATACATCAAAATGAAAGAAAATAAGACGAAAGATTTTAAAAACTGGACCTTTCATTGAAATATGCTCCCATTTTAACTCTGAATACAACAAATAGTCCCTAGTCTGGTAACTGGGGGTTAGTTAAAAACATAAAACATAATGAAAACTGAAAACTGTGTGTGGCACACATATTTATAAGACAGAAATATGTTATCTTGCATTTCATAACAGTACAAGTCCTGTTTCTTAATGGAAATGTGATCAAAACTTTAAACCTGACAGACTGCCTTTTTTTAATGTGGGGGGGTGATAAAAGAATTTACCTGAAAACACCTATATATGATTCAAATGTACATACTTTTATAAACTTCAGGAATGTATTTGAGCAATTTGGGTCTGCCTATGCCTACGTAACTGTGTTTTCTTACCTTTTCTATTTGTTTATGAAATATAATTTCCTACTTTCTTCATCCTGTTTTTTTTCCTCTGTCTTTCCCCACATTCAAGATATGGAATGTTTAGCATGGGATGTTTACCATGGAACACAGGGATTCAAACTTCTGCTCAGTTCCTCTGGCAGAATATTCCTTTCTTAACATACTGTACATAGAGAATAATAGATAGGCAACTGTGTGTTATGGATTTTTTTACACACCCAAGGGGTGTGATGACCCATAAACCTCGAGAGTGAAGCTCGAGAGGTTTATGTAGTCATCACACCCCTGATATTGAAAAAATCCATAAACCAACAGTTGCTTTTTTTTTTATAATAACTGGTGCAGAGTTTGCTCAGCGTCTCAGTCTGTTCCCGATTTACAGACACACACACTCACACACACTGTCTGTCACACACACACACACACACACACACACACAGTGCACTAGGCAAACTTCATTTTTTTTATTAAGAAAAATAATACTGCTGACTGCGAGGAAGCAGTGACATTTGAGTGCGTGGGGTTGGGCAGAGGCCCCAACGGAAGCGCAACAGTGGACGTTTCAGAGCGCGCTGGATCAGGAGATGCCTCGACCGAAGCGCAACAACAGCAGAATCAACCAGACAGCTTTTTTTAAATTGTTTTCCCCAAAAGGCAGGATTAACAAGAAACAGTAATTGATAAAAATTACTTACTGCAGCTGGTCTAGGATTACTTCAGGGACTGGTCTGTCCATCGCAAAGGGAAATTTTAGTCACCATGTTTTTTTATATTTTTGGCCCGGTGAGAGGAAGTTTTAAGAAATGCCATAATAACTCAATTTCGAGTTATTACGGCGTTTTGGAGAACCTGAAAGCAGGTTGATAAAGGGAGTCACCAGTAATTATATAGAGAATAATGGATGGGGAAGGGTTTGATATGAGAATTTAATGCACACCCTAGTTGTGGGATGCTACATAAATCCCGAGGGCGAAGCCGGGGTTTATCAAAGCATCCAGCGGAATGCGATGCCATTAAATAAAACACCCTCCCATCTTTTATTTTTATAATAACAGACCAGCAATTTTCTCCAGCAGTTTGTGAGACTGTTTGGCCCCGCCCACATACAGAATGTTGGCCAATGAGGCAGCAGCATAGTTTGACTGGCATGGCTCATGAATGTCATAACAACCAGCTGGTTGTTATGGAAAATATCAACCTGGTCAGTACATTGAGAGAAATTGCTGGCCAGTTATTATACACACATAACATAGGTCTATTTTTAGAGCCACAGACTCAATTATTTCACTGACAGGGCAGCAGAAGAGATTTCCCTAATGAGCAGGTAACGATAGAAGGAGGATTTTTCATTGTCAGCAAAGAAAGTTTTGTAATAAAACGTATGAACAATACTAAATGTTTTTAATTTGTTTATGTGTGTAAGGAAAGTGTGATGATCAGGGAAACAATATTTACTGATATAGCTAAGTGAGTCTTGGGCAGGCTTAATAATGGATAGTGGGTGGACCGGAGGGATCTGGTGAAGGGTTTCAATGTCAGCAGATTGGAGAGGCTGGGGTGGGGAGTGAATAGAGGTGGATTAGTTTATATGTGGTACACACTAAGGGGAAATCCAATTTAGTATCGAAGGAAGGCCAGCCTAAGGCATTAAGCACTACACAGTGGTGGGTTCGAGCATGGACAGTTGCAGTGAATCGGGCTATTCTGTGGTAGGTTTGTCTTAGTTTGTTTATAATTGTGGGCTTGGCGGTGATGATAAGCAGGGCTCCATAAAGGAGTCCAGGGTAGAGAGTTGCCGTGGCTATGGACTTTCTGGAATGCGGTGTCACATAGGGGGCTGTACGGTGTAGTAGGCCAAGCTTCTAATGAGTTTTTTTATAACTTTATCTGTGTGTGTTCCGAATGATAGTCGTTTATCGAGGATTACGCCCAGATATTTGAAGGATTTTACTCCTTCGAGTGCCACACCGTCTGAGGTCTTAACTACGAATGGAGGATGGACAGATAGGTCAAATGAGGTGTAATGGAACAACATGGTGTTTTCTTTTTTTGAGCACCAGTAAATTATCCTTGAACCATGCCTCTAACAGCTGGAAGTCCATCTCCAAACTGGCATTGAGAGAGGTAATATCCTTCAAGGATTTGTAGAGTATGGCATTGTCTGCATAAAGCTGCATTGATGCCTCTCCACAGTTTAAAGGAAGTTCATTTATAAAGATGGTAAATAAGAGAGGACCCAGTATGGATTCTCGTGGAACTCCATCAAAGATGGGGGACAGTGATGATGTGGCACCAGCCCATTTGACGCACTGTAACCTGTTGGTAAGGTAGTTGGCTAACTCAAGAGTGGGAGAAGTTGTAAAGACCTAGTTTATGAAGTTTGGTTAGGATAAGTTGATGATTAATGAGACTGAATGCTTTCATGAGATCCACGAAGGCAGCGCTCATAGCATTACCCTGATCCATAGCCTGAAAAATGTAATTTGTGACCCTCAGGAGAGCGGATTCAGTGTCATGTAGTTTATGGAATCCGTGCTGATGGATGGTTAGAGCATTGGTCTGCTCTAGGAATGAGTAAAGCTAATTGTATAGGATTTTTTCTTGTATTTTTGCAAGGGGATATAATATAGAGATTGGCCTATAGTTCTTGATTAGGTTTGTGGAGCCACGTTTGTGCACGAGGGCGACTATTGCCATTTTCCATTTGTCTGGAATAGTTTGTGTGTGGAAGGATTTATTGATTAATAGTGTCACCGGGAGAGCAATAGGAGGTGCTCCTAACTTAAGGAATCTTGGCTGAAGTGAGTCAAAACCGGGAGAGCTATTAGGATTAAGATCTGTTATCAGTTTAAGAACCTCTGACCTTGTGGCTAATTTTAGATGGAAAGGGGATGAGAGGCATCAGGAATAGAGACTGTTGGGTCATGGGGAACAGTGGGTAGATTGGATTTGTATTTGGCCAGGTCCGTAAAGAAAAGGTTAATGCTGGAAGCTATCTTGGAAGGGTTTGACAGTGTAGTGCCTTTAGAGATCATGAATTGTGGGTGGATTCGTTACTTTCCCTTTAGTAAGGAGTTGATTTGTGACCAGAAATGTTTTGGGTTAGTAAGATTATACTCCTGCAGGGAGTGAAGATAGTCACGCTTGGATTTATTGGTTTTGGTTTTGCAGGTGTTTCTCAGCTGACGGTAGGATAGCCAGTCAGATGAGTGCCCTGATTTTTTGTAATTTTTCATGCTTTGTCATGAAAGTGCATAAGGTGTCTTAACTCCTGAGAGAGCTGGGGGAGTGGTTTCCTTTGGCCCACCTTAACTTGAGAGGGGCATGGGAGTCAAGGATGGAAGAGAAGGTGGTAACGAAATAATCTAGCACCCGGTTTATGTCAGGAAGGGTAGTGATGGGGGCCCAGTCTACTGAGTTTAGACTCTGTATAAAAGCATTGATATTAAAATGTGTAAGGTCCCGTGCCCTTATAATTTTGGGAAGGAGGGTTAATGAAGTTATTTCTCCAAACACAGAATGCTGTGGAGTGGTCGCTTAGGGCATCAGGGAGAACTCCTGATATCTTTACATTTTGTGTATTATTCGTTAATATCCAGTACAGCAGACTATGGTTGCCTGTTTTCAGATTTAGTCTAGTTGGTTGATGGATTAATTGCGCTAAGTTAGTATCAGTGAGTGTGGCTAGGAAGGTAGTTTTATTTGAGCCTAACCAGTCAAGATTTAAGTCCCCACTGAGTATTATATCTCCGGTTGGCTAATTCAAATTCCAAGTAATGCCATTTAGGATAAAGAATACACCCGCAATCTTCAAAAAAATCAGCGTAGTAAGTGAGGTAAACACCAAGATAGAGATGTCAATAGGGAGAAGGGCAGGGGTAAATGGAGAAAATGACAATGGCAATAAGGATAGGGATGGGGCAAAAAGGGGTATGGCCATCAAGAAATGGAGGGTAATGAATACCAATGCCCATAGTCTAGGCAACAAGCTCCCTGAGCTGGTGGCCTTGATGAAAGAGGAATGCCTGGATACCGTAGCAGTTACAGAAACATGGTACACAGAGAACCATGACTGGGATTTTAACATACCAGAGTACACAACCTACAAGAGAGACAGGAAGGGGAGAAGAGGGGGAGGAGTAGCTCTCTATGTAAGAGAAGAGATAAAAGCAACAGAACAAAAGAGTAAACAGGGAGGAGAGGAAGCACTGTGGGTCACCTTAGAGACTGAAAATGGTACCACAATCCGCATGGGGGTTGTATACAGACCCCCCATCTCTGGGGGAGGGAATGGACAAGGATATGATAGAAGGCATCCTTAGGATGGCAGAGAAAGGAGAGATACTGTTGATGGGAGACCTGAATATGCCAGATGTTAACTGGAGCACCTTTGCTGCAGCCACATCCAAGAGCAGGACCATTCTCGATGCCCTACAGGTGGCATGCCTCAGACAGCTAGTTTTGGAACCCACTCATGAGGGAGCAATCTTAGACCTCGTACGCTTAAATGGGGTCAGTGAGAGGATCTCAGATCTAGAGTGGGTAGCCATCTGGGAACAAGTGACCACCAAACAGTGTGGTTCTTGATAAACTCAGCTACAGAGTCAAGCCATACAAAAGTGAGGGTACTGGACTTCAGGAGGGCTGACTTTGGCAAGATGGGAGAGTGCCTTAGAAAAGCACTAGCAAACAGGCTAGAAGGAGAAGTGGAGCAACAATGGGGAAACATCAAAACTGCCATCACAGAGGTAACAAGCCTTTGTGTGAAGCAAATAAACAAATCAAAATGAAAGAAAAAGCCACCATGGTTCTCAAAAGAGGTGGCAGGGAAGGTTAGGGAGAAAAAGATAGCATTTAGGAAGTATAAGGAAACACAGAAGGAGCAGGACAGAGAACTGTACCAGTTAAGGCAGAAGGAAGCAGGGAGGAAGTCAGAATAGCAAAGGCCCAAACTGAGGAAAAGATAGCCAACTCAGTTAAGAAGGGGGATAAACCTTTATAGGTACATCAGGGAGCATAGAAAGACAAAAGGAGGGATAGTGAGGCTGAATAGAATGGACGGTGGGTGGGCAGAGAGGGACAGTGAAAAAGCAGGGATATTGAATGAATACTTTTGCTCAGTATTCACAAAAGAGGAGGAGGGGGAGGTGCCTAATCCAATTAACAGAAGCACTCTGGATAGGGGAGTCAATCCCAGTCCTTTCACAGAAGAAAGGGTTCTGAAAGAACTCCTAAAACTGAAGGTGGACAAAGCAACGGGGCCTGACAGAATTCACCCCAGAATTCTAAAAGAATTAAGGGGAGAACTAGTGACACCACTGACTACCCTTTTTAACAAATCATGGGAGGATGGTGTGGTACCTGAGGACTGAAGGAAGGCGGATGTGATTCCCCTTCACAAAAGTGGGAGCAAGACAGAGGCAGGAAACTACAGACCTGTCAGTTTGACCTCTGTGGTAGGGAAAGTGATGGAATCACTTCTGAAGGAAAGAACTGTTGAGTACCTAGAGGCTAGTGGGGCACAGGACCCAAGGCAACATGGGTTCACAGTGGGAAGGTCATGTCAGACAAATCTAATTGATTTCTTTGACTAGGTGACCAAAGTAGTAGACCAGGGAGGGGCTGTGGACATGGCCTACCTAGACTTTAGCAAGGCATTTGACACAGTCCCACACAAAATATTAATAATCAAATTAACCAGCCTGGGAGTGGGTCCCAGGGTGGTAACCTGGGTAAAACATTGGCTGGACAACAGGACACAGAAGGTAATTGTAAATGGAGTCCACTCTGAAGAAAGCGGGGTTACTAGTGGGGTACCGCAGGGTTCAGTACTGGGTCTAGTCCTTTTAATGTCTTTATAAGTGACATTGCAGAGGGACTCGAAGGAAAAGTATGTCTCTTTGCAGATGATACAAAGATCTGCAACAGGGTTGATACACCAGGAGGCATGGAAAGGATGAGAAGGGACTTGGCAAGGTTGGAAGAATGGTCAGAAATATGGCAGCTTGGATTCAATGCAAAGAAATGCAAAATAATGCACCTGGGAAACAAAAACCCAGGGGAAGATACACAATGGGGGAGAGTAGTAACAACAACAAAAATGGAAAGGGACCTGGGGGTAATCGTATCAGATGACCTTAAGGTTGGCAAGCAATGTGAGAAGGCAGTAGGGCTGGCTGGGGGGATACTGGGATGTTTAGGGAGAGGCATCACCAACAGAAAACAGGAAGTTGTTTCCCTCTGTACAGACAGTTGGCAAGACCCCATCTGAAGTACTGCATCCAGTTCTGGAGACCCCATCTCCGCAAGGATATAGACAGGATGGAGGCAGTCCAGAGGAGGGCAACTAAAATGGTGCAGGGTCTGCAAGAGAAGCCATATGAGGAGAGACTAAAGGAGCTTAACATGTATACTCTTGAGGAAAGGGGGGGGGACATGATAGAAACGTTTAAGTACCTCAGTGGAATCAACAAAGTCCAAGAGGGTAGCATCTTTCAGAAAAAGAGATGTGCAAGAACAAGGGGACACAGTTTGAAGCTAGAGGAGGGACAGCTCAGGGGCAATGTGAGGAAGTATTTTTTCAGAGAGGGTGGTGGATGCAAGGAACAGTCTTCCTGAGGAGGTTGTGGCGTCTAAAACTGTGGGAGAATTCAAGAATGCATGGGACAGACATAAGGCAATTCTTCTGGGGAGTAGGAAGAAATAGGCTATTGGTTAACTAGTTTCTGCAACTTATCCTGTAGGTAAGGAAATGGGCAGACTGGGGGGCCAAGTGGTCCTTTTCTGCCATCAAAGTCTATGTTTCTATGTTTCTTCCAGCAGCTTGTGGATTGCATTCTGGCTGGGGCAGGTGAATATGTACTGGTGTACATGGATGACATCGCCAGTTACAGCCAGACATGGGAGGATCATGTCAGGCACATGAGGGAGGTGTTCCGCAGACTGAAGGCTGCAGGGCTGACAAGGTGGAAAAATGTCAAGTAGGCATGGCCGAAGTGTCCTACCTTGGGCACCAGGCGGGCAGTGGATGCATCCATCCAGAGCCTGTGAAGGTTGATGCCATCCAGGCTTGGCCAACCCCTGCCACAAAGCAACAGGTAAGGCATTTCTGGGGACAGCCGGGTACTACGGGAGGTTTGTCCCTCACTATAGTGATGTGGTCAAGAATCTGACAGACCTGACCAAAAAGAAAATGTCAGAGAAAGGTCTCTGGACAGAGACCTGTGAGTCTGCCTTCCAGCAGTTGAAAGAGGCATTATGTGGGTTATCCATGCTTGCTAGCCCCAGCTATGACCTAAGGTTCATAATGCACGTGTATGCCTCAGAACATGGGCTGGGTGCTTTCCTGAGCCAGGTTACACTGCAGGGGGAGCACCCCATAGTGTATCTGAGCCACAACTGAGAGGGAATGTCTGGGGATAGTGTGGCCCTTTCAGGAGCTGCAGCCGTAATTGTACAGGAGGGTGTTCACTGTAGTCAAAGATCATAATCCCCTGACATGACTCCATAGTACTAGTGGGCAAAACACAAAATTACTGTGCTGGAGTTTGATACTTACAATCTTATAATATGACCATTCAGCATCGACGTGGTGCACAGAATGCCAATGTCGATGGACTGTCAAGGCAGGGCTAAGTGTATGGCATGTTCCTGTAGGCACTCCCCAGCCCTTACATGAATGTCAGTGTCTCATGGGGGTAGCCCAAAAGAGACACGCCTTCATTTTCTGGGTGGGGGGGGAGAGAGATGTGATGGACATATGACAAGACTGATCTGCTCATTTCTTGTGTTAATGTAAAGATTTTCCTTTCATAAGTTCTGTTATTTGAAAG
This sequence comes from Neoceratodus forsteri, assembly GCA_016271365.2. Classification (NCBI taxonomy): domain Eukaryota; kingdom Metazoa; phylum Chordata; order Ceratodontiformes; family Ceratodontidae; genus Neoceratodus; species Neoceratodus forsteri. The sequence continues at coordinate 1,234,675,869 of CM028129.1, read as the reverse complement.
TGGATGAAAAACATGGCTTCCAAGTCACATGTCCAGATAAGGCTTATGGGAAGCACTGAGAACTGCTCTGTGTAACTTCCCCCCAAGCTAATCCAAGCTGCACATCCTTGCAGATGTGAAGGTGCAACTTCGAACAACTCAGACATCCTGGAAAACAGAGTTGTAAAGTTGGAGAAGGGACATTCTAGGTGTGAAGTAAGCCAGTTGGCCAGGGTGATGTCATACAGACACACACACACACACACACACACACACACACACACACATAGGTTGAGGGGGGAACTGTCACTCAGAGGGGTGAAACCACTCCCCACTCAAAGGGAATAAATTGGGGAACTGAGGTTCAGCTCGCTGTCTTGGACCTGCAACATCTAAAGACCAGAGCTCTAGCATAGGAAGCTAACTGAATGGTGAGTAGAGATTAGTCTTGGGAAAGTATCTATATAGCTAGTGTGCAGGTTAAGAGTTTGGTGAGGGAAGCTCAGTTTTTTTCTGTCAATTGTCTGCATAACATCCTTTATTTTCCATTCAGAGTAAACTTGTAAACCTTTTGTCTGACTGTAAATATATCCTGTTGTAAATACTCATAGTTGTCTAGTAAATAATCTATTTTTGATAAGTTCAGTGACCGCCTGTTTATTTTAAAAAGATAATTTGACTATTTCTGCTGGACTCTGTTTGCAGTCCGTCTCTGAGGGGCACTCTACCCACAGTTATTGTGCTGACCTTCCTGACCTTGCGCAGGAGGTAAAAGGTGGTTCCTGGTTCCAGGTTAAAAAATCAGGTGGTGGCAAAGAATCAGAAGTCCCTGACAGAGAACTGCCCTGTAAGCGAGGGGCCCAAGGGGCAGCTTCTGTCACAACTGGTAAGAGGTGTGAGGGATCACCTCTGTCACAGGGGTAAATGCTAGCTAGCTAACAGCAGCACGAGGAGAACAGAAGTGGGACCATGACTGAAGGAGACTGCCAATCGCGGTGAGTTGTGCACCCATGCTGAAGTCCCACAGTGTTGTTTTCAATAGATTTTTGTGCAGGCAGTCGGGAATAGCGAGGGGTTGGGAGAGATGGCTTTTGTCAGTATTTTTATGTGTTTGTAGGAGGTAGCCAGTGTGTGGTAAGCAGCTCAGGCAAGTAGCACTTGATAGTTTTAACTAGTGTGGAGAAGCCGGCTCGGTGGCACTGAGGGTTGAGGTGCTGGACACCACACCTCGCACCAAGCTGGCGACCTGGGTTTGGGAGTGAACTTGGGCTGCCGGGGGTTGGTCAGAGGGAGAAAGGCAGGAGGCGTCCGAGCAGCTCGCCTTCTCTGGGGGGAGGAAGGGATTTCAGTCAGGCAAGCGGTGACCCTTGGCGGAGGCTGGGGGCACGACAGCATGTTGGAGTCACTGGGGTATGATTGGTCATAGGCGTAGGCCTGGAATCAGTCAGCTTCAGGGGCAGCTCCTTCAAGGAAGGAGCGGGGGAGGTTGCGGACGACGGCGCGTGCACCATGACATTGGGCATACAACATCCCACAGAGCAAGGAAAAAAACCTCCAGAACTGGGAAGATGGAGCACTGAGCTGGGTCTCGATGTGCCAGTGCCTGCCTACAGTCCAGGACCCTGACAAGATTGCGAGAGTCTGGGGTCTGCCCCCACCCCAACCCTGCCTGGGGGGTATCCGAGGCTGGATGGAGGGACCAGGGCTGTCAGGTAAGGTGCTGGCAGGGACATGCTTAATGGGTGACTCCCGATGGTGCAGCTCTGGCCGGGACATAGCAGGTGGATAAACAGAAATATTAAAAAAAAAAATAGTGTGGAGAGGCACACTAACAGCCATGGAACGACTGTTCCACAAAAATAAGTTAAATTGGGTACTTTAGTTCTAGGAAGGTCACCTGGGAGTAGATTCGAGGCTGGGATCTGCCGGAAGAGAGAAAGGGTGGACCCTGCAAAATTAATCAGAAAAGAACAGTAGTGAGCATATTAGTAGTAGTATAGGAGTAAGCTAAGAAAGGTGGGGGATAGTGAGAGAGAGAGAGAGCTGCCTACACACCTTCTGTACACAGTTCACACATGAAATCTTTATTAAAGTAAATTGTCTGTTACCTTACAGTAAGGTAAGGAATGGGTGCAGTGGTGGTAACCAAAGAGCTAGTAACTGGTTGCCTTGGCGAGTGAGTAACAGCCCTGGTGGTCCAGTGGTAACGTATGGCCAGCCTGGGTCAAATCAGTAAAATGTACTTTAATTTTTAAATAAATAATCTTGTGCCTCTATAAGAATAATGGTGACAATCTGCTGATTATCTTTACTAAAGCAGAGCGACAGCTGCACAGCGCTGAGACACCAATATCAAAAGGAGGGAGTTGTTATCTAAAGTCCAGGTCTAGATCTATCAGATTTTTGTATGTTTGTAGTTTTAGCCAAAGAACACACACAAGCAGTAAGTAAAAATGAAAAGTTTATTACAGTAATTATGCCAAACATGTGACAGAGAAAATCACAAGGGAGTCAGTTTCTCACCAGTCCTCGAAGAAGGTATAATTCTCTCAGTGAGGAACAGGCTTACAGAAGGTTATATAGTAGTGATAACAGCATAGTTACAGATATGAGAAACATAACACATTGGATGTGTCTTTTAAATAAGGTGTAGGCAAGGCGTCTCCCTTGGGCAGTTACTTGGGAAACAGAATTACTAATGAGTAAGAAGTTAGGACAAAGGAAATACTCTATCAGTCATAAATCACAGACTAAGAGAATGCTGAGTAAACAGAAATACATGTGGCGTGATACCTAAGTATAAGACACAAACTACATATGATTATATGAGAATATAAGACATATAACCATCACTGACGATCTGAAAAGGCCCCCTTATCAGTGACATGGGTCAGAATATATGTGTACAAAATATGTAAAAGAAAACATAACCTAGGTAAATGCATTATAGTGAGGTATAATGTATCATGCATGATGAGTGATATTAGGAATGCGTAACCCAGGCATAACAATCCCCTCCTTGTTGCTTTGCAGAAAAGGCAACACAACAAAAAGAAGATGGTTAGGCACCATTCGTTCACAGGCTGTGGCACAGAAAATGCTGCAGCACACTGAATCAGTAATCTCAGCCAGCCTCCAACCCCCAATTCACTGAAAGGAACCAAAGTATCTGAAATAGACTGGCATGGATGCCCATACACTATAAAAGATAATGTATGGGCATCCATACACAGACAAGCCTGTGTGTTCATCTTTTTTTTGCCATACAGATTTTTATGGTATTTTTTGTCTTTTTCTCCCCGATCCCGGCCCGCCTACCTTGGATGCACGTGCGCATGTGGAGGCATGCGTATATCACGTCTCAAGGTGCCCTCCCTTCATGTCACCCCACCACCTATGCTAACCACCGGACCTCCACCTTATGGCAGCAGGACTACGGGGGCAGTGCCCAGGAGAGGAAAGCTGCCTTCCGGCTTGCTCAATCCTGCTCCGACCCTCCCCCCGTGCTGGCACCTCAACGATCCGAGTCCATTCCTGAACCTGGGTTGCCGGCATAGCACAAGATAAGGCATCCAGTGCCTCAGCCCTCAGCGCCACCAGGTCAGCACCTGTGTGTTCATCTCGAGTGTTCTGTGACAACCAGGAAACCTCTCGAGCTTCACTCTTGAGACTCCTGGTTGCCACAAAAAAACCCTCGATGCAGACACAGGCTTGTTGTGTATGGCTGCCCATACATTATCCTCTACATTTTTTAGAGTGGGGAAACTTCAAATCTTAGTGACTGTAGGATCCTATAATTTAATTTCTGTGAAAAATATACTGGAGAAAGCTAGGAAAATGAGCTTTCTTATGGGAAAACTGTGAAAGAGCTTAGACTTTGTGCTATAGCAATTTATTTGTGTTAAAAGTCATGTATTGCATACATTCAGTCCAGGCTGACAGGGCAAGGCAGCCTCGGAATTTTCAGGGAAGGCAGCTGGAATTCAAAAGTTAAGATTCCATTGTGGCTTATGCTGTTGCAGAATTCCAAGCTGGAATTTAATCTGACTGGTGCTGAAGATTGGAACAGGGTTTTGTCCACTCAGAAAACCAGGATTTTGTAAAAAGGAATGTTCAAAAAGTATAAAAGGAGCTGCACAGCTCAGTTTAGGGGAGTTTGTGCAGGTAGAGTGACCTGAAGGGACCAGACCAGACCAGAGGGAGTTCAGCCTACAGAGGCATTCCAGTTTGATAGTGCCTGAGAGAAAAGCCTTCAGTTAAGTTAATAGATATAGAGGATCACCAGTACCCCAGTGTTAGGGATAGCAGGGCAGTAAGTGAGAGCAGGGCCAGACTAGATTAGCCTGCTGCTTCAAGTGGTGGCACACTTGTGAGCGACACCAGGAGAGTGAAACCCGAAAACAGACCATTACAGCAACAGTCGATGTAATGGTCTGTTTTCAGTGATGCAGCTTCTCCTGGTGTTCTGCCCCCTCCCCGAAACAACTCTGACCTGGAGATAATTATAATAAATGTGTGGGCAAAGCCCCCCCGCCCACAAAAACACTTTTGATGGCACACAATACCAGTTTCGGTATTGTGCCATCACTGTGCGGGACAACGTGGAATTTGCTGACGAGCACAAGTGGTGTTTCCTCATCAGGTACCTGTTTTTCCACAAGTGTTTTCAGCTTCAGCCAAGAAGATTACAACTGCTTCAAGTATGTAGGTCGACTCCAAAGATCACCATCATCTGATCGACTGCAGGCTTCATAGGGTCCAGGACACCATTTTCTTTAGCCAAAAAGGGAAGTGGTACAGTGCATTTTATTTGTCATCTTTGGGCTAGTTCAAGAGGGACACTCTTCTGCATTGTGAGTCTGGAATCCTAGCTTCATGGACTACCATCCATTTACTGAAGGACTGTGATTTTCCAAAGACTGTGGGGGGAAGTGTACTCTGGATGTTAATGTGTAATGCTATGTGATGCAAAGTAACAGTGAATGTATATGCAGCGTTTTAAAGAGGGACTATCGAGATAGGCATATGCCTCACTCAGTCAGCAGTTGACCTTCAGGGTGTCCATTCCTCAATGGCAACGTTTCCCGATATGTAATGTTAAAAATGAATTTTTATTAAAATCATCGCGGAATCCCGGAAGTGGCCAGCAGTGTACGTGAATCGCGTCAGTTTATGCGCGCGGCAGCGTGTGACGTCGGTTCTTGAAGGACAGTGGCAGTCATACAGTGAGCAGCCAGAGCAGTAGTAGCGATAACTATACAGGGGGTTTTAATTCAGATTCAGATGATGTGTCCGATAGTGGCATGCCCCCGTCTTTTGAAGATCCCTATTGTTTTGATCCCGTTTACGGGAGCAGTGAATCTGTAAGCGGCTCTTCTAGTAGCGAGGATCTGTTCAGCGATGCTCACATAGGTAGCACTGAATGGTATGTGCTGCTGCCACTTGTAATTTTCTTGATCTGTGTCTGGTGTGATTACATACAACCCCATAATGTAGTTAAATATTGACCAAGGTGACTTTTCTGTGATGTGCTATACATATATATATATTGGTACTGTACGCTGGCCTCTGATGTCTACCCCACTGCATGTTGTACGTATGATATACTGCCTTATTGTACATTGCATTTCACAGGCAGTGCAGCGATAGTACGTAGGGATAATATCATGTGCACTGTCATACATTTATGTGTCATTCAATCAGAAGCCAATACACATGGCAGCTACTGTGCCATGTCTGAACGTATTTCATGTTCCCATAAAATACTGCCCAGGAATAGGTATATATTTCATTGCCAATACATCCTCACATCACCACAGCATTGTTCCTAAAGGTATACATGTCAGCTGATGTCTTACACATATATCAGCATGAAATGACACAAAGTGGCATTCTGTGGTGGTTTGGTGGTGTAGTGGCCATGTACCCTTTATATTTTTATTCCTGTCATCACCATCAACATAATGTGAATTGTTATGTAACATGTCAGTCAGAGGTATAAACAGGTGCACCAAAAATGGGCCATAATTATTGAAATTATTTCCACCTTCCCCCAAGTGAAACCACAAGTGAATAAAGACTGCTCCAGTATGCGTTACATATGTCCATTATACAGTAGCATTAGGTGACACATTGTGATAACAAGACAGAAATTATCACATTGATGTTTGTTATTTTTGATGTTCACGTACCTAACCTGCTGACTATGTCAGTAATGCATACTTTCTGTTCCCTACATGTGCTGTCATTTGGTGGTGCATAATGCACACACGTAGAAACAATACATGTGTGGGAGACAGACATGGCAAGGTATAATGTGCAGTTCCTGCAGAGGCCCGGTTACGTCCTGTGGCATGAAGACAATGGTATGTTGGGAACACGGGTACAAGTGATGTACTGACTGCTATGTAATGTATGGGGTTTCCCTTATTATGAACTGAAATCAAGCAGATGACAACCTGGTTATGCCATTGTTATGATATCAGTCTGTTGTTAACCATTCTTCAGTGTGTCATATCAATGGTATGACCAAATGTAATTCTCACAAAATTCACTGATAAAGGACAACCAAGGAAGGGGCTGGAGTAGAACAGTGAAACAGTCTAGGGAGGTCAAATCATGGAAAGCCATGTGTGCAAATGCCAGGAGCCTTAGCAACAAGATGGAAGATCTGGAGGCTGTCATGGTGCAGTCAGACCTGGACATTGTGGCCACCACTGAAACCTGGTGTAATGATAACCATGACTGGGAGATGGCCATACCTGGCTACAACATATTCAGAAGAGACAGAGCAGGCAGGAAGGAGGAGGAGTGGCACTGTATGTGAAAAATGACATAAGGGCCACAGAGATCCAGGAGAAACAAAATGGGGAGAGATACTGTGGGTTAAGCTGGAAAGGAAAATGGGAACAGCCATCCGCACAGGTGTGGTCTATAGACCACCAGCCAGGAGGAAGAAACAGATAGGGAGCTGATGCTAGCCATCCAAAGGATGGCAGACAAGGGTGAGTAGTACTGGTTGGAGACTTCAATATTCCAGACGTGGACTGAAGCATCCCAGCAGCATCAACTAGGAGCAGATTTATCCTGGACTCCTTCAGGTGCCTTCTCAAGCAACTGGTCATGGAACCAACTCGGCAGAAGGCAATACTGGACCTTGTGCTCACAAACAGGGACAGTGTGATGGGGTAACAGTGGGGAGCACCTGGGGAACAGTGACCACCAGTCATTGTGGTTTGAAATTACAGAAAGAGCAGAACCAAACCACACAAAAACACGTATCCTGGATTTTAGGGGGGCAGACTTTGGGAAAATGGGGAGATACTTGAAAGAGGCATTAAGGGGAATGGGGCAGGAATCAGGGGTTGAGGAACAGTGGGCAGTATTTAAAATGGGGATTACAAGAACAACAGAATTATACATTAAGCAAGTTAGCAAAAGGAAAAGGAAGAGGAGACCATTATGGTTTTCCAAAGAGGTAGCAAAGAAAGTGAAAGCCAAAAAGATTGCATTCAGGCAATACAAAAGACACAGGCAGAAGGGATGGGAGAAGTACCAGGAGAAGCAAAGGGAGGCAGGGAGGTCAGTAAGAGAAGCCAAAGCTCAGACAGAAGAACACATTGCAAAATCAGTGGGTAGAGGGGACAAAACCTTTTACAGGTACATAAGTGAGAAGAGAAAGTCAAAGGGAGGGATAGTGAGACTGAAGGGGGAGGATGGGGGCCGTGTGGAGGATGACAACAGTAAAGCTGACATATTGAACAGGTATTTCTGCTCAGTCTTTACTGAGGAAGAGGAGGGTAATGGGTCTGAAGGAGTACAAGGGTGAGAATGGTGCAGAAATGGACACAAGTCCCTTTACACGAAAGAGTCCTGAAGGAACTGGAAGTAATAAGAGTTGATAAAGCAATGGGGCCAGATGAGGGTGCACCCAGGTCCTTAAAGAACTAAGAGAGGTGGTGGCTGAACCTCTGGCTATCCTGTTTAGCCGATCACTGGAAACAGGGAGGTACCCAAAGACTGGAGGACAGCAGATGTAGTCCCTTATACAAAAGCGGGAACAAAGAGGAAGCAGGGAACTACAGACCAGTCAGCCTCACCTCGGTAGTGGGAAGATCATGGAAGCACTACTGAAGGAGAGATTGGTGGAACATCTGGTTGTCAATGGACTACAGGACCCAAGGCAGCATGGTTTCACCAGGGGGAGGTCATGTCAGACCAACCTCATTGAATTTTTTGACTGGGTGACTAGAGAGGTGGATCAGGGGAGGGCAGTGGACATGGCCTATCTGGACTTCAGCAAGGCCTTTGACACTGTGCCACATAGAAGAATATTACACAAACTGGGGAATATGGGTGTGGGCAAGACAGTAGTGTGGTGGGTAGGTAACTGGCTGGGTGGCAGGACACAGAGGGTGGTGGTAAATGGCTGTCACTCCACAGAGGGAAGAGTGACCAGTGGGGTACCACAGGGATCAGTACTGGGACCGGTACTATTCAACATCTTCATCAGTGACATTGCACAGGACCTAGAAGGCAGAATTTCACTGTTCGCTGATGACACTAAGCTCTGTAACAGAGTAGACACACCAGAGGGTGTAGACAGAATGAGAAGGGACCTGCAGAAACTTGAAGAATGGTCAGGGGTTTGGCAGTTGAAATTCAATGCAAAAGTGCAAGATAATGCATATGGGGCACAAAACCCTGGCACAATATATCAGTTGGGGTGAGAGATAGCATGCACCGAGCAGGAAAGGGATCTTGGGGTTATCATCTCTGATGACCTCAAGGTAGGGAAACAGTGTGACAAGGCAGCAGGTAAAGCAAATAGGATGCTGGGATTTATAGGCAGGGGCATCACCAGCAGGAAAAGGGAGGTCATAATTCCGCTATACAAGACACTAGTGAGGCCCCACCTGGAGTACAGTGTACAGTTCTGGAGACCATACCTACGTAAGGACATAGACAGGGTAGAGAAGGTTGAGAGGAGGGCAACAAAGATGGTGCATGGATTGCATCACAAGTCCTATGAAGACAGGTTGAAGGAACTGAACATGTACTCCCTGGAGGAGAGGAGGGAGAGAGGGGATATGATAGAGACATACAAGTATCTCACAGGGAGGAACAGGGTGCAGGAATACACTATTTTCAAGTGAAAAAGATGTTCCAGGACTAGAGGGCATGGGATGAAGTTAGAGGGAGGACGATTCAAAGGAAACATGAGGAAGAATATCTTCACAGAACGGGTGGTGGACAAGTGGAACACCCTGCCAGAGGAAGTGGTGGGGGCTGAAACAATCACGGGATTTAAGAATGCATGGGATAGACATAAAGGAATTCTGGAGGTCAGGGGTAAGGGGCAACAGACTTCTAGGAAAACATAAACTGAACTTACAAGCTCAAATGGGCAGACTGGGTGAGCCATAGGCCCTTATCTGCCGACACTGTCTATGTATCTATGTATAAAACAGAATGCTCGTAACAATCAATGCTCTGTAAAGTAAGTCAGTAAAGTAAATTCAATTACCTAATGTTGTTAGCCCATAAAATATATATAATGTCTGTTCTTTGGTTAAGAAACCCAGTGAAAACACTTCTTGATGTCATGAAATGTGAAAACCTGATGCTCTTCAACCCAAGGTTTACAATGATGTCATGACAACCTCTTCAGCTGTTTACTGCATTTTTATTAATCAAACACCATACATTATCCTCTTTGTTAACCGGGTGTTCCTGAAGTACATCACCACTCTTCTCTTCCTACTTGTCTGTGTTAATTAGCATGCACCCATGTGTATCCCACCATCTCGTAAAGCTTTACAGAGTGCTACACAACTTCACCTATTCTGCCACTGTATTGTAAGTTCTAACCACCATGTTTATGAAGAAGTGTATCCTCCTCTCCCTCCTCAACCTTCTATCCTCCAGCTGTAGACTGTTATCCCCTCATGTACTTCTGGCTAAGCATCTGAAATCGACTGTCATCACACATCATATCTATCTCTTTCACATCCTGTGTTTTTTATCCTGTGTAGTACTGTGTGAAATATGTGTATTGGTACTTATTTGGTTTCTAAATGAAAGTGACTGATGCAGTCGCTAGATGTAATAGACTGCTGTTGTATCACAATAGGGTACAATCACATTCCATGAGTTTCTAACTGTAGTACAACAGCAGTTTGAAAGGGATGGAGTTCTATACAGAACAACACTATACTATATAATGTATATAGAATAGTGGATGGGCGACCATCCACAACAAGGCTGTGTTCCCCATGAGGGAATTGATGACATCATAGAGACCTTCATATCGAAGCTCGAGAGGTCTCGCTGATGTCATCAACTTCCGACAGAGAAACGAAGCCTTACTTGTGGATGGGCGACCATATACTGTTTTACATAGTATATGCTTGCACACGAAACATATTTGCTGTAGCACCGTTGAGAAGTACGTGTGCCAGAACTGCATGCAGTACTCCAAGTGCTTCACCCCAGCATCCTGTTAACTGTGGGCGTTTTCTTCCTGCACTGGGCAGAGTGGTTTAATTACTAGGTCACCAGACCCACAGATCCTTCTCCTCATCAGATGTGGACCAGTTGATACCATACATCCAGAGGCAGAATCCTGTGTTTTGTGCTCCGAAATACACTACCTTGCACTTCATGGCGTTGAACCAAAGTTGCCAGTTGTGTGACCACTCCTTGACTCTTGCCAATTCCTCTTGCAGTAATGTTCCACCCTTCTCCACATCCACCTCAGCTCAGATCTTGGTGTCATCGGTGAATAGGCTGATCTTTTTCTTGATCACAACCACTATGTCTGCGATGAAAATGTTAAACAGGACTGGTCCTAGTACTGATCTCTGTGAGACAGTACTTGTCAGTGCCCTGTGCTCCGATGCATCTCCCCTCCGCAACTACCCTCTGTTGCCTGTCCCTCATCCAGTTTTGAACCCATTGTGCTAGCTTCCACACTGTACCAACACACCTCAACTTGCAGGAAAACCTTCCATGTGGCACTGAATTGAAGGCCTTTCAGAAATCCAGATAGAGTACATGTACCGTATCACCCTTGTCAAGTGCCCTCGTGTCCCAGTCAAAAAAAATCAACCAAGTTTGTCTGACTGGATCTGCCAGTGATGAACCCGTGGTGTCTGTCGTCTTCAAGATCATTATCCTCAACAAACTGCATCAGCCTTTCTTTGAGGATAGATTGCGTCAGTTTCCCCACAATTGCATTGATGCTCACTGGTCTGTAGTTCACTGTGTCGTCCTTGGGCACACTTGTGTGGAGAGGTACCACATGCGCCTCCCTCCAATCTCTGGGCTCACATCCCGTATTGAACGAGGTGTTGAACAGATCTGCCAGTGGCTCTGCAGGACCTCTGCCATCTCCCTCAGCACCCTGTGATGTACCCTGTGTGTCCCAGGTGCCTTGTCTACCCTCAGGGTTCTAAGGCCATCCAGCACCATTTACATCGTGATAACCCCATCTGTGGTTGTCTCACTCTATGTCCCTCTGGAATAATGTAAATCCTGGGATGGTCAAGTCCCAGTTATGGTTTTGAGTTGGCCATGTCTCAGTGATGGCTGCTATGTCCACCTCTCCTTCTGCCAGTAGTGCCTGCAGCTATGCCAACTTATTTCTCAGGATCCTAGCCTTTACTGATACCACCCTCTACTGGGACTCACTCCCAGCTGCCCCCTTGCTCGCCACCCACATCCTAGACAAAGTAGGCCCTCTCATTGCTATGGCGGGAGGTCATCTGGACCTCCTCTTCTGATTCGCTCCACCTCCACAGCCCTCCCCCCCCAGCAACATAAAATAATACTTTGTAGTGATAAATTCCCTCAGTCTGTGCTTCAACACCCCTGAACCCTCCTTACTTCAATGTAGCCTGTCCCCTGCAAATAGATCTGAGTTCTCACTTGTGTTGCCCCACTCTCCCACCCAGCCATACCCCATGGACTCACACCATTGTGTCACCCACTTGCTGAAGTCCATGATTATGTTTTCTCTTTCCCTACTTGCCCTTAGCACTGGCAGAACTGCTAAGAATGCCACTGTGCTTCCCTCCTCTCTGCAGTTCTCTGATGCTGTCCTGAACCTCATCTATCTGTCTGTGTTGAGTTTAATCATACAATATTTGTTGATGGACATGATAGTACTATACATGATCCACATCTGTTTCCTGATTGTATTCTGTTGTATTTTGTTGTTAGCACACAGTGTCATACTTTCCTCCGTAGGTGTAGCTGCGGACACTGCGTGAATATGCCAACAGAGGTAGATTGTAGATGCTGCCAGGAAATCCATAGAGTTTGAGATAAGATGAATGATATCCCCAATGTCATAGGAGAGTCTGAAATACCAGCCTGCATCACTGAACATCCTGGGTTTGCGGAGGTGTGTCTCAGCATCTGGGTGCTAGAGACAGTTCAATCAGCTTTTCGCCAGTACCACAGCAATGAGTCAATACCAGTGAATGAGTAAGTTAACATTACTTTATTTTGAGTGTACATAAGTAAACTGTGACATCTTCCCATTTATATAGAATTTGTAATAGAATTAATGTTCAAGAAACAATATATTTCTGTGAAGCTATGTTCATAGTAACTAGTGTATAGTGCACTGTTGTTACCTTTACTATTTTTTTTTTATTTCAGTTTTGTCCTTTCTTGCAGCCGTCACCGATTTCTTGCCTACAGAAGCTTTGTTCATTGGTGCTGGGGCTGGCTGGGGAGAAGAGTGTGAGTGGTAATACCTGCTTGTGCAGTAACAAGATTTGAGAATGATGGCCATCTGACAATTATGTTGGTTTCTTACCACCTGCTTGAGGACACTTCAGGACAATTTTTATAGATGCTCAGCATCATTTGTTCTGTATATCAATGTTAATATTGCAGTTACACATTCTGTTAATGTTGCAAGTGTTGCTTGATTTCACTATGAGATGGATTTGAATTAGCAGTAGTAGGCTGTTTGCTGCTACACTGGTACGCAGCACTGTACGTCTGATGGTTACTATTACAAATCAGATTAAATATTTGCTAGTGTAATTAAACAAGTTACATACTGTCGGTATAATGGATGCGACATTTCCTTTTTGGAAATATTGCCAGTACCTAGGGCGTCAATGATGAACAAAAGGAAAAGCTCATAGGTAAATATGTGGCTCAAGAAGTGGGGGGAGGACAATGGGTTGGGGGTGTTAGGGTACTGTGAGGGAGTTTAGGAGGATAAGGGACTGTATGCCAATGACAGGCTTCATCTTACCCCATTAGGGAACGAAATTCAAGAAAGATGAGGTTTAAACTTGTGAGGGGTGGGGCCCTGTGGATATACTATTCTTGGACTTCATCAAGGCATTTCACTCGGTCCCCCAGAATGAACTGCTGGAAAACTTGATGGGGATGGGAGTGGGCCATTTGATGGTCAGATGGATAGGAAACTGGCTAGCTGGATGTACACAGAGAGTAGTGGTCAGCAGGGAGCTCTTGAACCCTAGAGAAGTCGCTAGTGGGGTACCGCAGGGCTCGGTCCTGGGTCTGATCCTGTTTAATGCTTATATATCTGACATCAGGGTGGGTATAGGGTGTGAGATGAGTCTCTTCGCTGATGACTCCAAGATGGGGGCAGTAGTTGAGGGGGAAGCGGGGAGGTTGGCACTGCAAGTGGACATGGACACCCTGGAAAGGTGGGCTCCCTCATGGAAATAAAATTTCCATATCACCAAGTGCAAGGTGTTTCATCTTGGGTGGAGAAACCAAAGAGGGACATACAGCTTCTGGAGAGGGTAGTGAAGAGTGGGTACTACGATTATTTGAGGACTGGTGGAGTTGACTTATGAGGACAGACTTAAGGAGCTCAGCCTGTTCTCATTGGAGGAGATCTGTTGCCCCACTGCATCAGGAGGTTGACCCAAATAGCCTCCATGTTCCACCCCAAGTCCTGTACCCCTTGAATATCAATGCCATGTCTGACTAACAGTGGTACACCACCCCCTCCACATTTATGTCCCACTTGTGCCGTTGTGTGGCCCAGGTCTTACTGAACTGTGCCACATACTCCACATCCTCAACCACCATTGCCTGGAGGTCCTGCATCTTGTTTCTTATCCTCCTGGCCTAACCCTCCTACCCCACCACCCCATCTCCCTTCTACCCCCCCAGGCTATACCTTAATTCCTCACAGCAGTCCCTACGCCACTTATTTGTCTACCTATGTTATAGTCAGATGTTTTAAGTATGTGTAATAAAATCCTTAGTATGTACTTTGTCAGCATTCTTTTATCTACATTATGTATACTGTAACATTCTTGTTAACATTAAATTGTGATCGAGATATATTAGGTGTGTGTTTTCATTATGTTCACCACACAATGCATGCAAATGTGTATTGGAACAGCTGTAATGAACAGTGTTTCCATTTATGATTTTGATTGACAAATTCTGCATTTCAGTTTAGATAAATCCAGCATTATAACATGGGGTAAACTGGATGAGCTACTGTGCTCATCCTGTGTGTGTCATAGTGGTTGTTATCCACTTACATTGAGATTTGTGAAAGAAAACACAGCAAAGAGTTTCTCATTAACGTAATCAGTTTTGATTCTGTTTTATTAACAGTGACAAAGTTAATGTATTGTTTTGAACTTCGATTATTCAATGTTTTCTTAGCTGTCAAAAGAAGACATATATCAATTGTCCACAGACAGTCAAACCCAGGTCTTTCATATCTGTTGCATTGCGCAACACAAAATGTTGTATGTGGTACTGCTGACAGACAAGTATCATACCTCCTCAGGTAAATGTACTGGTACATAATCCTTTTGATATTTATTGACAGTAGGTGGCTAGCTATGTGGGTGACATTCTAGTCTACAGGTTATAGTAAGGTACTGTGAATGATCCTGGTACATCCAGCTGGTATACCTTGGTTTGAATTCCAGAACCGGAAATTGCATATTGTGTGACTATGAACAAGTCAATTGCCTGTCGTCTGTCGCCTAGCACTCCATGGTCACCCATGAAGACAGGTACCTGTGTGTACTGGGCACTACTCAATGTAAGCAATAATACCTGACAGGGTGGGCGGTATTGTGCTATACCGGACCGCCCAGGGGAGTACTGAGGCCCGACGCTGCAGGCGGAGGGCCTTATAGCTCCTGGAAGGTCCGGTATTGCCAATACCACCCACCCTGGAAGGTATTATTGCACTTAGAAAATGGGCACTGTAGAATAAAATTAGTTTACTAAAACGAGTTTGTAAAATATTAGTTTAACATATGTTTTGAAATAAAATAGTTCCTCCGCTATTACAGTGCTTTAGGCTCTTGAAGTTTTGGTCCTGGTTGTCATGGTTACTCCTCTGTGACTGCCCCCCCCAACAGAGCAGTATCACTGGTAGAAGGAAGAGCCTATGACAACAGGTGAAGGATAAGTGTGTTCTGTTCCTTGTGTTTTGTTTCTTGCTTTTTTTTTTTGCCTGCTAGAGTTTTGATAGTGGGAAAACCAGGGACTAGGAAGTGGAATATCGGGAGCTCACCGGTGATCATCTACTATGGAGGTGCGAGTTTCTATTTTAAACTAAAGAGACTGGCAGGAAGATACTGTGGGAGAAGGCTGAGAGGGCACTCCTGGCGATCAACCACTGAGGTGCAAGTTTGGCTGAGAGGGTGGCCAGTTGGCCCGTAGGATTTTTTTTCGAGTCATGGTACCTGGAAGGATCGCGAGTGCACTGAATGGGACAAGGGAGTTGAAGATCAGGAGCTTGCAGCGATCGTGTATTTAAAACTAAACTGATGGACACGAATCATTTGAAGGACTCACCACGATCGGGCAGTGTCATGTGGCTGACAGAAACAAGGTTTGCCCCGTTTGAATTTCTGTTAGGGAGCCCAGCAGCGAATATTGGGAAAGCAATATAGAACGGGTGTGTGCGCGGTCGGTTGGTAGCTTGGGATTGTGTGGGCCTGACATCAGGAACGGAGTGGGTGACATAAGGAATGCCAGCGAGTGATCTCTGCAATCATTCTGTGCTGGTTGGGGAAGTACGGAACTGACAGCTCGCAAATTTTATTTAAAAGTTGAGGTACACATGCATCTAACCCATCTGCTGCCAATAGCCTGTTCAAATTAAACAGAAAAAAAAAAAAACAGGGCGGGGGTGCATGGAAGTACCAATGGGCTCGTACTCTGTTGCGGTACCGATGTGAAGCCGATAAGGAGTGACTGTTTGTCATTGCATTTTGAACAGTTTTTGTTTACTGATAAATCCGTATGTATTTTGTTTTTCGAAAAACAAAACAACACTTGCAATGGGGGGGGGGGTTGGCATACCGGGAACTCGCCTGCTAAGTGAGAGAGAAAAAATGGCGTCAGTTTAAAATTAATTTGACTGCTTTGGCCCAATGATTAAGGAGGGTGGGCAGAGGGATATTTCAAAGGGTGAAGGGGCACTTGGGACTGGCACTTTTAATGACCCGGGCTCTGTTGTCTGATAGACGCCCACCTTGCCAGGTCTATCAGCCAATCAGAGCCTGGGATTTTCTTAGCCCATTTTCTAATATCAGATAATGATACACAAACTGTGCTAAAAACAGATAAGATAAGTACAGCTTACTCTAACAAATTGGACGGCACACAAAGTAATGTCTTCAAAGAAGTTCATAACTTCTGTCCAAAGTTTTGAAATATTAATAGGCATTTAACACATAAACATGGCTTATACAATGTAAACCCAAATTACTGCATGTACCCATTCAGTCTGCTGCTGAACTTTGTGAAAAGCCTGAGTGAAAGTCATTGTTAGGCAAAAACACTTACAAAAATTGCCCTAACAACCAGATAAGTTAATTCAGTATCACTATGAAACACATCCAGCAGTAGCAAGCTAATTAATTACATTGGCGGTACAGCCACCCCCTTATCACCCCACAGGATCAACAAGCCACAGATAGGGAGCACGGGGATGCACCATTGAAAACGCGGTTGCGCTGGGTGCATCACCTGTGATATTCAGAAGATGGCAGGCAAATGAGCCCATAAAATATATGCACGGTGCAAATGGGGCCATGTGTATGTCATTATGGCCCCATTTGCATGCCTTTCGAAGGGCAGGCCAGTGAATTGCGCCTGGCGCCCTGCACAGAATGATGTGTGCAGAGGGGTACCCAGGGCATCCACTGCCCCATAGCTGCAATCGCCGTTGAATGCCCTAAGAAGTTTCCTGGTGGTCTGGTGTCCCCCCCCCCACCATCGCCACGATCATGGTACATCGGCCAATGTAAATTCCATGTTGGTCTAGTGTTATCCCCACTCTTCCCACCCACACAGGACCCCTTGCCCACCCGGCTCCACCCCTCCCCATCATCGTCAGGTGGTTTCAACCCACCCGCATACCACCCATCCTCCTCTGACAAATGACAGGCACAGTATGGGTTGTTAGCCCATTGGTCCACAGTGTGGACCAATGGGCTTGCAGTGCACACTGTACTAGACAGTTTCCAAATATGTGAATGGCAAATCCTGGACTGAATATCGGGATAAGCCGCAAATGCATGTGCACACCCCCCTCTGAATATCCAGCCCGTGATGTAGAAACACAACATGGAATGTCATGACATTCTGTAACTGCAGGAGACCTAGTATCTTATGAATTAGGAAACGGCTATTCCAAATTTTCTTTGTGCACACTGTCTTCGTTTACTGAAACCACCATGCAGTCTGAACTTGCATCATTGAATCGTCTGTGCTTTAACCAATTGGCAATCGCTGATTCTTTCTCAATGGGTGGAAATTTTGCAGTCAACGGTGGTGGTACCTCTCCAGTTAACCAATCATGTGTTGGTTTCCCAAGTACAACAGTACCGTCTTTCGGATGTGACGTTAAACCGAGGTCCCATCTTCCTGGATTGGTGGTAGTTCAGGTGGATGTTAAAGATCCCATGGCACTTATCGAAAAGAGTAGGGGAATTTCCCCGGTGTCCTGGCCAAATTTCCCTCATTCACTAAAAATACCACCAACAGCTTAATCTGGTTCAAGGTCAGTTGGCATTCATCTGTATCCCCCTCTCCCGGGTCGTGCCCGAAAATAGGCAGGATTTGTCTAGTGCACTTATCCGGTCAACAAAAACTAACTAAAAAAGACTCACATGCAGTCAGCAAATCATCCACGAAATCTGTTAGTGTTAAAATTTGTTTAAAACATTATTCAGTATATAATGTATGCGGAGGCCTTATTATGAGCTCTAATCAAGTAGATGACAACCTTGTAATGAAAATTTTATGACATCACTGTGTTGTTAAAGACCATGTTCTGGGTAGCTGTCTGCCCCAGCCTAATCGATGACTTACTCCCTCAGTAGCGCTGTTCCCAAAGCAAGCAATAATACCCGACAGGGTGGGCGGTATTGGGCAATACCGGACTGCCAAGGGGCGTAATGAGGCCCGACGCCGCAGGCGGAGGGCCTTATAGCCCCTGGAAGGTCCGGTATTGCCCATACCACCCACCCTGGAGGGTATTATTGTGCTTAGAAAATGGGCATCAGAATCATATTTTTTCAGTGGTCAAAAAATAGGTAAAGAATAAAGAAAACATCTTAAAAATACAAAAAAAAGTTTTATATTAAAATAGTCCCTGCCTGTCACATTTGCCTGTCCTGCCTGACACAGTTGCCAGTAGAGGGCGCTGTACTAGCATTAGGAAAGGAAGAATCGCTCTGTGAATGGCATAGATAAGGTTACTTTTTTTTTTTTATCGTGCAGTTTTTTGTTTTTAGCATGCAGAAACAGTCGGTATGGCTGGTATGTCAGTGCGGTCAGAGCAGTGACAGGAGTGGGACTTTTATCAAATTAGTTCCAGAGATGGAGACCCGCTGCCGGCCACCGTCACTTGTGAGAGCAGGCAGGCGATCAGATGATGGGAGTGGTCGTGACCATAGTAGTATGTATCCCCCTGTCGTAACCCAGTGGTGCTGTTCGTGCCTTTTTTTTTTCTTTGCATCATACTGATTTGATCGCGATCCACCGGAAGTGAAAATGAGGTGCCAGTTGACTATACCTGGAGACCCGCGAGTGTCTAGTGCAAAACTGTAAGTCCATAACAGGAAGAATGTTTTAAAGACTGTATTCTGTTGGGTACAGTGACTGTAACAATATATAAAAAATGCAATGTGTGCCACCTCATGGTTGGTATAGATTCGGCAGCAAGAATACAGTGGTGTGTGGGAGAGCAATGAAAACTATGTGGGTGATTAACAGAGTAGCTCGTGCTGAGCAGACAAGCGTAACGCTACAAAGAACTGCCAATTGTAAGTTGTCAGGTTTTTTTTTAAATGGGCTGAAATTGTTCGCTATGAAGATTTTGCAGATCAAGTTATTTATTTATTTATTTATTTTATAAAATAATGACAGTGAGTGGGAGTAGGCGTAGGGCTGAAGGATCAAGAACTTAGTTGGCTTTGCGAGTCGCAATACAGGAAATGTCCGAGCAGCACACAAAAGGGTACAGTAGAAAAAAGAAATAAATGATGGTTTGTGACAGGGAAAACAGATATTTTTGTTTTGGGCAGTTACTAGGTGGTGGTATCTTTGATAAGAAGTAAGTCTGTATGTGGGGAGGGGGTGTCTCACTCACTCTCTCGGTAAGGTGATAAAAAAAATGGTGGTAGTTTCAAATTGTGTGCCCAGTGCTGCACCAATCACAAAGCAGGCTGGGCACAAGGATACTTGGCTAGGCATGAGGCAGGTTAGGGCTGGGACTTTTTATTTGGTGGGCATCTATTGAAAGTTAATGTACCCCTGTGGAATGGGTACCAGCCAATCAGGTGTCTCCAAATAAAAAGCCCATTTTCTAAGTAAGCAATAATACCCGCCAAGGTGGGTATTATTGCACTTAGAAAATGGGTTACATGTCACATTTTAGCCACAATATAAAAAATATGAAAAAGAATTAGAAAAATTAGATAAAAATCCATTTAAAATTGATTTTTTGATAACGTAGTCCCTCTACTGGCATGTTTGCCAATAGAGAGTACTGCTGTTTTTGAGGTGCTAGCACTTTTCGTTTAAACTATAAACACTGGCAAGGGCAAAACATAAATGGTGTGTGCCAGATTTCTTTTTAAATAAAAAAGGGCATTTCTGTATGAACCTGGCTAACGTCTTGTTTTTTTTGGGGGGGGGCTATCTCTTGTTCTCTCGTTCTCTCTCTCTCTCTCTCTCTCTCACCCAAAACAGTGAAAATGGTGGCATTTTTAAATTGAGCCTTCTAAAGCTTGATGATTCAAACAGCAAAAAAAAAAAAGGAAAAGGCTGTTTGTGGGATAGTAATGATGATGGAGACACAGAATTTTTTTACATGTCTAGTGAATTAAAAAACAAGTATGGGGGTTTGTCTCTCACTAAGTGAGAGAAAAAAACATGGCTGCTTTTTCAAATTGAAAGTTTCATTGGCACACTGATAGTGGAACGTAATCCGGCAGTCAGAGACTGGGACTCTTTGCCAGTCTCTGTTGTCTGAT
Source organism: Neoceratodus forsteri (assembly GCA_016271365.2). NCBI lineage: Eukaryota > Metazoa > Chordata > Ceratodontiformes > Ceratodontidae > Neoceratodus > Neoceratodus forsteri. The sequence goes on along the minus strand of CM028129.1, from coordinate 1,234,655,365 downwards.
ACCTGACCGGCTATTTGATACCATTAACCAATCAGAAACAAGGAATCTACTTACCCATTTTCTAATGTGGCATAAAAACTCCTTCTGCTTTTAAAAGATCCATCCCTCATAAAATTGATATATGCAGCCCGTGCCAAAAACAGACCGACTTCCCGGTACTCACATAAATCAACACTAGTCAGTGAATGCACTGTACTGGTTGGCCAGTAACAGTCAGTAACAATAAGAAATTTTTCTGACACAAGTACTGAACAGCAAACAAGGAAAAAAAATGTAACATGAGATGGGGTACTTATATAAGGGGAACCTTACCATGTGATGTAGGACTTTTCTTTGGATGAATGACACCACGCCCTTCCTTGTACTTCAGTACATCGATAGTGAAACGACCATGTCCATCCTTACTAACAGCCTGCGGTCAGTCAGAATTTCTGTTGAAGTGCAGTGCTGTTAACAACATTCTGTAAATGATAATTAAATGTTGTTAAATGTAAGGCTAAAACTATTATGCAAGATACTAACAATCGGAAGATGTCATACTTTGTTGAAGTCATGTGCAAAACAAAGTCAATCTACTGGTGTATTATTAAACAGTATAATATGTCTATACAAAATCTATTTATCTGATGAACCTAGAAGCTTTGACCCACGTTGCTGATATCCCATGACACAGCAGTGGAAGAAGGTCCAGTAGCCACTTAACAACATCAATAGTACCAGACACTAACAAACTGAAAGTTGGCTTGAAAAATAAGCGTTCATATATAACACAACGACATCTAAGTTCTTATGTTGTGCGCAACTGAAAGTACACAAAGTCTTTTAGGCTTTTTGATGGCCATATTATAATCACAAAAAGCACTCCATGGTGTGTGGCGCTCATTCAGAACGTCACACCTAGGGTGGTGGAAGCACTCAACCTGTGGCCTCATGCTTCAACTCACCATGGGTGTGACGTAACTCATCAACGACGTACACCCTGTCATGCCATGTAACAGCAAATAAGAATGCATCATTTCTTAAAAACTGTTCTACAACTTCAATTACCATGGCTTTCATTAACTACAGTTCAGTAATTAGTCAAGAGGCCAGGGGTGTCCATCATGCATTGGCAAGTCATCCATATTTCCTTTCCTGTATGTCCATCCATGTAATGGATGCACACCACAGCCTTAACAGTGAGCACGCACGCAGTGTGTAGTTATCCATTGACAAGTTTTGTGTATGCTACATCTGCCACTAATAGCAAACATTGATTTACCCCCTGTCTCTCACAACATGAGGAGAACATCAAATTGGCATGGTGAACACTCAGTGCCAGCATGCGGTATTGACGCCACATATTCTGGATGCAAAACAGGGTCACCAGCATGCCAGACATCACTTTATGATGTGGCGCCACGGATCAGACACACTACAGATCTGTCATGTAAATGTAACTTATCTTGTCAAAAACAGTCAAATGAGTTGTGACATATAAGACAAGTACTATATTATATAATGGTGTGTTAAAATCCTATAACCTCATTGGCCAAAACATGTCACATGACTGTGGGTAAATTCTGCATAATCCACAGCTGAGGAATGGCATTTATAAAAAAACATAAACACATTTTAAATTTATTTTACACATGGGTCCATTGTATAATCGCAATAAGGCACTTCAGGGTGTGATTTATTAGGTTATTTATCCACTTGTGTGATTAAATCACTCAGCTGCACCTCTCGACACACCACACAATGCATGGGTAAATCCCCAATAACTCACATCCTGTTGTGCTTTACTGCTTAAATATACTGCTGTGCAATTTGTTCTTTACATTACCTGGTGTACATCCCCTTGTATGTGAATGGCATGCTTTTTGGAGCATACTGTATAATGAGGCTATGAAAGCTCTCAAGTGATGAAGTTAGATGAAATGGTGATAACTTCTGCACATCACGTTTCACCAAATTGGATGACAGAATTTAGTCTGCCTTCTCATATGCTTTCTCACCTGCAATACAGACAAAAGAAACAATGTCATTGAGCTGTGTACACGGTTCAGACATCTGTATGTCAATACATCACAAATATCAAACAATACTGTATATCAAGAAAATGACAGTAATTAAAGGGTGGATGAAAGCCAGACACACAGTGGTAACATTAATTTTTAAATCAGGGGACGGCAGTAAAATGGTGTCAGTCACCAGTAAACACCACTGATAAGTGGACAGCAATACACTGTATAATGTATGGGGAGCCATTATACCCACTGAAAGTAAGCTGTTTACAACCTTGTAATCCCACTGTTGTGATGTCAGAACCTTATAAACCCCTCTCATCTATGTCATAGCAGTGGGTTTACAAAACAGAATGCCAGTGTAATTCAGTATTGTACACACCCAGAATGCGATTGTTAGTCTCAGCACAATATATAGAATAATGGATAAGGAACTGTGCACAACAAGGCTGTGTTCCCATCGAGGGTTTTGATGACATCATAGACCTCGAGAGCGAAGCTCGAGAGGTCCCTATGATGTCATCAAACACCCAAGATGGAAACACGGCCTTGACGTGCAGAGTTCCCTATCTGTTATTTTGTATAGTATACGGTTCCCCACAAACTGTACCACATTAATTTCACAAGGATTTGTTAGTTTCTGTGCCTTGTCCAGACACTGCCATTTTCTTCCAGCCCTCTCTGCAGTTCCGCTTCGCTGCCGACCCGAAGGTACCATTGCTCACTGTTGTCCGGCTTAGCTTTGTACGGAGGTACCACTGATTTATTTAAAAAAAAAAAACTGCTGCCAAACTGATAGTTTGGAAACAGGGTGCCGACTATGGCAGTCCATGTCCAAACTATCTGAAAAGCTCATGTTCAACCGCTTGCTTACCAGCGCCGCCATGCTGTACAGCATTTTTTGAAAAGTCAATGTTTCAGCCAATTGGGAAACAGATGAAGGTTAAGAAGTTGTTGTACTATCGTTGTGACATCAGAACAATAGTACAACAACTTTTTTGACCTTTGAACTGTCCTACAACAGGATTTGGAAAACCATTGTTTTCCATCCACAATAAACCCTAACCATATACTATATTCAAGTAAGATTCCAATTGTTGCTGTTACTGAGTCTAGTGATCACTATGTCTGATAGAGATTTTAACTCTGGTGCTATTTCAGCCCACTGTCATTCAGTCCATGTACCCTAAAAAAATTGTTTTCCTACACAATCATGTGACCATAGTGCAGATTCATTATTAAGGTAAGGCAAAATTACTTGTGTTTGGGGGGTAGCTTCTTCTGATGAGACCCATACACTATAAATGACAATGCCTGTTATACAGGTGATAACCACGGTGTAATCACCTCTCGCGGTTGCTAGTGCAATGGTAAACCTCTCGAGCTGCGCTCTGGAGATTTACTGATGTCCTAGCAACCACTTGAGGTGATTATGCCATGATTATCACCTGTACATCAGGCATTATCCTCTATCTAGCAGTACTTTGTAACTGGATGGACACATGCATCAATACAGTCAAGTAGGAAGTGAAACACTCATTTGTGTTCATGGACCATATTGTAACGCACAGCCATGTGCTTACTAATGCTCAAGTACTGTTGTCCATTCTGTCTATGAAGTAGTGTGTGCTACCATATGTTCTGTGGAAACACTGGAGTGTCTTGTTGCAGTAACACACCGAGATATTGTTCAGTGCCTCAAGTCTCTGTGCCACCGCACAGCCATGTTTTCTTGGTTCACATTGTGAATGCTGAAGGATAATGAACACATTGACTCATCAACGTACTTGGCTTCAACCACTTTGCTGTCATGTATATCCACATTCTGGATATGGTTCATTATGGACTGAAGCTTGGCCAACATCACTTGTCCAGTGCCATCTGGGGTTGAACGCGGATTCTGGCACAGCATGTTGCGTTTACTTGTGATCCATTCACCAACCAATTGACACTCCTTCTGAGCCATAACAGATTCGAGTTTCTTAGAAATCCCTAAAGAAAGTATACATCGGATTCAATCAGACTATCAGTATTGTATTATGTTAACCTTGACTTATAAATAATCATATACAGGTTATCCGAAAGGTATCAATATGACTGGCTGTAAGGTTTATGACAGTCACACATTACGTAAGCAATAATACCCTCCAGGGTGGGAGGTATTGGGGAAATACTGGACCACACAGGGGCATAATGAGGCCTGATGCCCCTAGAAGGTCCGGTATTGCCCAATACCGCCCACCCTGGAGCAGTAGTGGAACCAGGTTTGGGATCATTTGGGAGCCAGGGAGGGCCATTCAGTCAATGACAGGCTCCACAATGGACACTGAACAGTGAATAAAGATGGTGGCAGGGTGCAACTACTCACACTGGGGCAGCCAGGAGGGGCAACCGCTCCCCCAGCCCACCCTCTGGCTCCGCCACTGCCCTGGAGGGTATTACTGAGCTATTGCACTAAGAAAATGGGCTACCTGTGGCAGTTTTACATGGGATTTAAAACGAGCATTTGTCAATGCCCGAATATTTGCTTGCTGGCATTGGCATTGGTAGTGTAGGAGTTACAGAGCTGCATAATAGGAATGGCAGTGAAGTATTGAACTGAAACCAACCCCACCACTATCCTGCAGAGACTGACAGGCATTGGGATGTGCCTTTGGGTCATCGGGCATAACGGCCACGCCGTTTCACCACACCCTACTCTGCAGACACCGACAAGTGTCACGGTGTGCCTTGGGGTCTTTGGCCCTTATGCACACCCCATTCCATCAGGAAATATGGTGAGATGGGTGCGGTATAGGAGAATGGGGTGAACTTTGGGGCTGAAGAGTCCAAGGCACATCTCGATGCCTCTCACTGGCTGCAGGGTGTGGAATGGTATGAGCATTACAGGCGAGAATTCCAAGTCACACCCCTGATGACTGTCATTCTCTACAAGGTGGAGCGTTATGGTTGGAAACACTAATGCCTCTGGCATTCGTTGGCATTTTCACTCCAAATTTGCAACATGTTTTTTTTGTGACCCCCACCTCATGAACAGTGGCAGTATCAGTTTGTTAGCCGAAAGCTGCTTTTGCACAGCGACTACAGCATTTAGCACCACAGGTGTAAAAACACATTCTGAACAGGATGTGAAAAATGACAGCTGTACTGTTCATGGGGAGGTGTTAAAAATATCAATGTTGAAAATCTGCAGTGAAAATATTAAAAAAACTGGTGAAGTCACGAGCGTGTGTAGAAACTGTGCAATGCACACCCATAATGTAATTAGTTTGGGGATTTTTTTACAGCAGATTGTCAACACAGGCATTTTGGGACCTCCGATCATGAACAGTGTCACTGTGATTTTGTTTATCTGTCCCGAACAATGATTTCCCACCACGACCACGCATTTTCGCGCTGAAAGTGTGAAAACACATTTCGGCCATGTTGTGAAAAATGACAGCTGTACTGTTCATAAGGAAGTGTGGAAAAATACCACTGGTGAAAATCTGGACTGAAAATATTACAAATTCATGAACTTACGAGGGTGCGTGGAAACTGCGCAATGCTCACTCGTAACACAGTCATTTTAAGGACTTTTGTCACCAAATTTTCAACATAGCCATTTTAAGGCCTCTGCTCATGAACAGTGTCACTGTGATTTTCTTAATCTGTCCCAAACATTGCTTTCGCACACAACTGCACCATTATGCTGCTACATGTGCGGAAACACATTTTGGGCAAGATTTGAAAAATGGTAGCTGTACTGCTCTTAAGGAAGTGTAATAAAATGACAATGTTGAAAATCTGGTGTGCAAATATTAAAAATTCACAAACTTGCGAGCTTGCGTAGGAACTGCGCAATGTGCGCTCCTAAAAAAGTCATTTTTGGGAATTTTTTCACCAAATTTTCAACATAGCCATTTTAAGACCTCTGCTCATGAACAGTGTCACTGTGATTTTCTTAATCTGTCCCAAACATTGATTGCGCTCACCGACTGTGCCGTTGTGCGCTACATGCAGGGAAGCACATTTTGGGTGACATATGAAAAATGACAGCTGTACTGCTCATAAGGAGGTGTGGTAAAATGGCACATATTAAAAATTCATGAACTTACGACGTGCGTGAGAACTGCTAGCATGCGCCGTAAAAAAGTCATTTTAGAATTTTCACCAAATTTGAACATAGACTTTTGAGAGCCCACCTTATGAACACTGGCACTGTCGTTTTGTTAATTGGTCCCGAAAGGTGGTTTCGTGCAGTGACTGCGAAATCACCCTTTGGGCCTGATTAACGGCATGACAGTTCAAGAATTCATGAAGAGGGGTCCCCAAAACCCCATGTTGAAAATTTGGTGCCAGAATTCAAAAAAATGCCTGGGATATGCATTAAAGTTGAAAAAAACAAATTTATTGCATTATACAGCTTACCGGCATTTCCTCAGTTCGTGGTCAGTTTTGAAGAGTGCAGACGTGTTCCCGGTCCACGGAGATCATCGCTGAGCTCCGGTAAAGTATGGGGTAAGAGGGTGTGGGGAGGCAGGGTGCGCGGTGGGTGGGTGCAGGTGGGCAGGGGAGACCGCTGCGGGAGCGTTTTGTTTACAGTTTTTGTTTTTAGGAAGGCGACGGAGCGTTTGCCACACTGGGGTGGGCTCTCAGCGTGGCAGCTGGAAGGCTGTTTTGGGGGCCTGGAGCCGACAGGGATTGGGCACCTCCCATCAGCCATAACAGTTCTGCCACGCTGGGGTGGGCCTCAGCGTGGCATCTGGAAACTTTTTTGTGGTGGGAGCCATGGAGCTGGACGGAGGATTGGGCACCCTTCGCCATACAGTATGTGTGCATGCATGAGCACGCAATATGCGGTGCACGCTGCGTGGAGGGGAAGCGCTGCTCACTGAAGCGGAGCTCTTCCTTTCAACTGTACGGCACTGCATTTTCAACATTTTCAACTGCTGTCATAGATGGCTGGAGCGTTCATTGGAGAACTGCGGCCGTGCCTGCAAACACACTGACTGAATTGGAAGGTGGCTGCCACACCTCCGAAAACTCAAAAAAACTGATGGCACTATGTTTCTTGCACATGCATGCAAGCAAACATAAAAAAAAAAAAAAAAAAAAAATAGAAAGAATGAAATTTAAGCCAGTTGCTTATAAAGTAGTCCGTGGTTTCTGAGGTATTCCATCTCCTGTTGCCTACCCCTCCACAGAGCCACTTGTACTTTTGCTCTCCCCCTACCACCACCTCTGGAACAAGTTTTCCCACCCAGCACTCTGCTGTCATCGTTACTGCACTATACATAAGAAGGGAAAAAAAACACAACTGTTTTGTACCATCTCTGCTGCTTGCCCTGGGGAATTTTACTATTTATTTTTTTACAGTTTCCCAGTCGACGCGGCCTACCCTGAGGACCAGGGCTCAGTTCTCTTCTTTTATTAGTTTTTTTTAGTGGTGTAGTATTTGACTTACACAGTGGACACCAATACCCTTTACCTTGAATCAGGAGAAAGTAACAAAACTGTCAGTGACTGCTTGCCTCATGTCTCAGATTTCTAAGAATTACAGTATGGTAGTAACCATAATTGTGTGATTGAAATAAGTACTGAGTTACCTTTCATGAAATGCCATACATCATATCGGTGGTCAATGTCACAGTCATGTTTACGCAAGTATTTTTGGATTTGTGGGTATCTAGCTGTGATGAGACAATTGGGTGTCAGGCCATCATCTTTGACCATTTGTAAACTCCTCTTGAGTCCCTCAAGCTCCATATGGTATGAATTTTTAACTTCATTGCTCTGTATAGATAAGAATAAATGTGACCCTCAAGCAGTATTAATTTCAGTCACCAAAACCTGCACAGACACTGCTAAGTCACGTATGCATACAATGCTGTGTGATTGGCTTCATTACCTTGTACCAAACTGACTGCAATTACTTTGCGGTGGTTCATCTCCATTAGAGAGTATGTGCAGAATTTTGCCGAGTGCCCAGGGCTGTCGAATCGCCCATCACCACTCAAAATTACTCTGGGATTGTCAGCAATTATCTCCTGAACTGTTCTGCATTTGTCAGCTTCCCATACACTGTGGATTGTTGGCTGCAAGTAGTTACGGGAATGCTGGTAGAAAGTGTTATCTGATATGCACTGTATGTTGATGTGCCGGAGAACATGTAAAGTTTTCTGTGCAGACACACCAGAAAAACCAATGCTCGCTGACAGAAGCACATTGCCAGCTGGATAATCACCAAGGCTTGGCTGTGAGCACCACGATCGAACATGTCCACACTCTGTACATCTCTGATGTATGACAGCTAAAGTGCCTTTAACTTTATCTACGGATACAATTGTTGGTGCAAAACAGTTTATACACTGTTTGAACAGCTGCAGCAAACAGTTCTCAAATACAATAAACTTTCTTTGCTGCCACAGATATTCATGTTTACCCATGGCACTCGTTTGTTGTTCAACCCTATGAATCAAAAAAGACATGAGCAATTTCAGTACGGTGTCCAGTGTCACAGTTTAATGACACAGCACTGTGTTCAGTAAATATCTTACACCACCTGTACTTGTCACTGGAAAGTGAAGCCTCATTGTCCGTAGAATCCACAATTGGACAATAGTTAACATCCTTTGGGTCATCTATAAAGCTAGCATCTGATTCAGTATCTGAATGGCATACTGGGGATGAGGAGAATAAATGCTGCAACATGGGTTCTGTTTGCATGCATGCATCTCTTTGTTTCTTAATAGTCTGTATACCTGTGAGTGAACAGAGGGAATGTTTTACAGTGCATCATGACAGTTTAATAATAAGATGCCTGTTTGCATCATCATACCGCACAGAGTGAATACAGTTTGTGCAACGAACCACAACCAGTGTGTTCTGACAAACATGGGTTCTGAATACCCGTGACATAGTCAGGTAAGTGGAAGATGTTCATGGAAATCAGGAACACGATGTTACAGAACACAGTAGTCATGCATACAGTTGCTATACCTATATTTTATGCACCTCTCTTTGACAGAATATAGTGGTTCTGCATAATTTGCCATATGTTGTAGTAACCAGCACCAAACCTTCCACTTACTGGAGATTAATGAATACACACAGTGTTGTGAAGTCAGTCGCCCTGCATCCTCCAGCATCAAAATGAACATGGTGTAGACATAAATCACCATATTTGCAAGCCATGCCATTGACTTTTCCTTTGTTATTATGACACGTACAGACTGTTCCAAACAGCAGGCTTTCTTTATGGCTAAAGTAATCAAGGTGATAACAATTACATACCTATGCTCTTATGTGGGGGGGCGATGTAAAAATTTCTGAGTTCCATGGGTACAGAAAGTCACAGAAGATTGGTCATTGGCAGCATTTCTGTCAGCCACAGAATCCAATGTTGCCTCCTCGTATGAGCTGTCAACAGCATCATCCATAGATGTTGACTCTTCTAACTGCAAGGATGTTGAGGCAACATCTGACCCTGTGGATGTATACTGCTTGAGGTTCTGCAAGACACAGCGTCATACATCACTACCGTATTTGACCCATCATCATGACAACATGCATCATGAAAAATAAGTACAAAAAATTCATATTAGGTACAAGAAATACATGTAGCATGCAATGTACATCACAATTAAGCAGTGTTTATCATGACCTATATGCTGATGTCAATGATCGTACAGTACTCACCGGTACATACAGGCATGAGTTCATGTTCACATACTCATCAAACATCATAACAGGCATCTTCATCAAGCTGTCCTGGATGTCATGTGCTTTTGCATCTCTTTCTCTGCAACATGATAGTCTCTTGGACCTTGTTGTTACCCTTGAGGTAGTCCTTTAACCATCCATGTAAAGCCTGTAGTTTTGTACCCGGATATGTTTCCATCACAGTCATGGACATCTCGGTTTACCATGTTTCTGTGACTATAACAATATCCAGACATACAGCTGTCATCACGGACAACACTACTGACAGCTTCTTACACAGACTAGGGTCACTGGTAATCATCGCCCTATATACCAGCAATAAGACACGACGAGAGGTGTGGGTTATGGCCTGTTAAGAGCACGGGTCAGGTGACTTATAAGGCATGAGGCACTTGCGCCGAGTGCCTTTAGCACCTGGCAACTGCTCTTCTCAAGCCATAGCCCACCCCTCGTTGTGTCTTATTGCACTTATAAAATGCTCCCCACCCCCAAGTCATTACTAAAAGAAAATAAAATGTGAAAACAAACAAACAAAAAAAAACAGGGAAAAAGAGATATAGTAACATGGTGCTGGTTTATCGAACACAAAGTGTTCACACTGAAGACTACAGTCATCTCTGTACTGTAAAAGGGGTCAGTGTGGTCGATTTATGAAAAGTGGTAAAGGTGGCACAGTGATGCTCTTGAACATATATATATATATATATTCTTTGAACTACACTTCACCACGGCAGACCACACATTTTGTCCTACTGTGCCCTTCCATCTACCTGCACTACACCAACTCCAGCATCTCACCTCATATTGCGGAGACATGGGTAATCTGGTATACCCATTCACCGGACAGGTCCCCATCCTCAAGGGGGGGGGAGGCACCGCTGGAGGCGCCAAGCGAATTCACAGTTTTTGGCCCAGGTGTCACTGAGGTGGGTGAGTCGTGGGTTCTGTTGCAGCGGGGGCATGGAAACCTTGATACAGCAAGTCAGGTAGCACTTTCATGGTTTTGTTGGAGAGTAGTGTGCTAATGTCAAGGCGACCGATGACATGCACCACTCCCCTTGAGCACTGAACCATCACATCCTGCTGTACTCCCAGCCTCCGCCAGGGGCCAGCAGGCTCCATCAGGTGACAGTGCACATCACTGCACTACCCACAGAGAAGGAAAGCTTTCCACAGATTATCCTTCATTCTCCACCCCCCCGGAAAAGCAGGAGCAAGTCCCAGCCACCCACAGTCGGACTGCTGTATTGCAAGGCACAACACAGCAGCCACCAGCCATGGGTGGCCACCAGCCCACCCAGAACACTGTTGCTGGACACACATACACCCCCGGTGGTCCTGTGGCAGCCCCAGTATGCCTAATCGTAGGCTGTAGTAAATAGAAGATATCATTGGTGGTCTAGCGTTAACCCTGTCCACCCATACGCCCGATCATGGGCCATTGTGGAAATGAGGATTCACCTGGTGATCCAGTGGTAGCCCCCCCACCCAACCACAGAGGTCCCCTGGCCACCCAGCCCCCCATCATCAGCGAGCAGCAGCTCCCCACCCGCATACTGCCTGGATGCCCACCGAATGACAGCGTACAGTATGGACCAATGGTCTTGCAGACCATACTGTACTACACAGGACCAGATATGTGAGTGAATGGTTCATTCCATATGTGGTCCAGCGTAACAGTATGGTCTGTGGAGTGGTGGGAGGGGGTACCACTGGACCACCAGGTGAATCTTCATTTCCACAATGGCCCGCGATCGGGCTGCACGGTGGGGGGTCACCACTACACCACCAGGGATACGCGGTCTATATGCAGATGCCCGCGATCCAGCATATGGGAGCAGGGGTTGGGGGCTGCAGTAGCCCACCAGGGTTCCGGACTCGATGGGCATCTCTGGGGCTCCAGGTGCAATTCACAGGAGCCAGAGCATCGAGATGCAATGGGGCCATAATGACATGCAAATGGCCCCATTTGTGCCTTGCATATATTATGGCCTAATTTGCATGCCCCGGTGAATATCATGGGGTGATGCACCTAACACAACTGCACTTGCACTGGCGCATCCCGTGCTCCTTTCTGTGTCTTGGCTGGCGCGGGTACAACGCGCCATGTGCAGTGCTCCCCTCCGTGTAGTCAGCGGTGCTGAGCTATGATGCATCACGTTGAATATCGCCTTGTCATGGCCATGGCACAGCCCAGTTGCACTGCACCCAGGCTTGCCCCTTGCCCGGCGCAGTGGGAATATGTGGTCCAGAGAGTATACACACGCACACACAATTAAAAACACATATAGATTACTAAATCTTCATTCAGGGACAGCCTTTGCCAGAAATGTATGACTATAATATCATGGTCTAACTATTACCTCTGCCAGTTGAGGACTGAGGTGCTGGTCACCTTACCTCACGCTGCGCCGGTGACCCGGGTACAGGAAAGAGCACGGGCCACTGGCGGTCGGCAGGGGAGGAGAAGGATTGAGCATCTGAGGGACTGCTCTCCTTCTCCGGGAAGGGGGGCCACCAACAGTCGATGTCGACTGGCCCCTTGCAATGGCTGGGGGACAGCACACTGACACTTAGAAAGGGGAGGCAAGGAGGCAGATGCTTGGAGGAGTGTGTGCGGATGCATGTGTGCTCTCTCTCTCCACATGGCATCATTGCATGCCTCCTCTCCTAAGGGGGGAAAAGGGAAAAAGAGTCCTGGGTGTGGCAAGATGACAGTCGATCCCTGCAGGCCCCACTCCCACGAATAGCGGTAACCTCTGCTCCGGATCCATTCTGGCAGGTTGAGGGATCCCTGCTGCCTTGCCAAGGTGGGCAAGCCATGGAGGACAGTGAAGGTAGGCTGCGAGTGGGGGACAGGGCTGGGGGGATCAAGCATGAAGGTGTGCTGCCCGAGGAAAAAGAAAGAAATTAACTGCAAAAAAAAAAAAAAATGTATACAGATAATTGCCCCAAAATTTATAACATTACATTGCTGGGTGTTAGATATTGGGGGTTTTTAGGGCTAAGTAACTTGATGTTTTGATTACATTCGGGAATGTCTAGAAGGGCAGGTATGAAGGGTAGGTGGTGGGGTCAAGTTACACACAATACCTCTAGATGCAGTAATTCTCACGCACTGTCATAGTGAGCCTCCCCCAAGCCTTGGAAAAGATATTGAGCCTCCCTCCAATATAAAAATAATTGTGGGCCTCCCCATAGTTAGAACAATTATCGTACTTTGCACAATATACAAGGAATACAGTGACACTCCTCTGAGTAGTTGAGTTTATTCTCATTTTATTAAACTTAATATTCTCCCTCTGTATAACCCCCCATGTCAGCCTGCTCACTCCACACTTCTGGGTTTTGGACCCCATTTACTGTACCCCTTGTTGCAATACCTCCATGAGTCAGATTACTTTCTTTGTCAGTTTTACCTTGTCCTTAAACACCTTCTCAGGGACCATTTTGCTTTGTCCTGCTCTTGCTCTTAGTACCGCTCCACCTAGACTTTGTAATTGTGATTTTCTGCAGCCAGCATAATGGGTCAGTTGTTTCCTTGTACCTATTCATTTGTATTATTTTGCATTTTGTTTTGCACATTTTCCAAGAACTGTACTTCCTCCATTCAGCTTTCCCCCACGTCATACCAGGAAACAAGTGTTTGCTGAGTGCAACTTTCCTGGTCACCCATTTTGTACATAAATGTGCAGGCCATTATTCACTTTAGTTTGCTGCATCCTATCACACAAAGCATCCGAAACCTGACATTTAAAAATAGTACATTTTAAGGCTTGCTTGAGCCTCCCCTGGAACAGGTTGGGGCCTCCCCTGGGAGGCTGGCCTCACCATTTGAGAAACCCTGCTCTAGAGGGGGTATGTTCAATGACTTTTACTCTGTTTCTGTCTTGTTTACTTATTTATTTTCTTTATTCTGTTTTCTGCCACCTGGAACCTGGAGCTCACCACATTGCTATTGTGAATACTATAACCACTTCTGTGGTATATCAAGATTATACTGGGATTGTTTATATCAGTATAAAGCAACAAGTCGGTATAACTGTCCATCTAATTAATTCCTTGTGCTATAGAGCCAATTTAACAAACATCATAGATAACTCAATACCAAGCACATGATATTAACTAATGTTTAATACTGGTCACTTGGAACATCAGAGGCTTAAATCATAAAATTAAAAGATACTCGGTGATACGTCATCTTAACATACTTGGCGCCTCAGTAGCTTTTCTTCAGGAGACCCACCTAACGGAAGAACATTACAACCTAATGTGTAGGAAATGGGTGGGGCAGGTGTATGGGACAGGGGATAGCTCAAAGAAGGCAGGTGTGCTTTTTTGCAAGAAATGTTGCTTTCCAACTTGATCATCAAGTAGCTGATACTGATGGGCATTCTGTAATCTTAAATGGGAAAATAGGAGAAGAAGCATTTACTTTTGCCAATATTTATTGGCCCAACAGCCACAGATCACAATATTTTTTAAAAGGTTTTTAGACTACTAAATATATACAATGGCACAACTGTGATCTTAGGTGGAGACTTGAACACAGTTATTGACCTCACTCTAGTCTATTATCAGACCACATAAAGCAAGAGTGTATAGAGAGTTAAATGTTCTGCTTTCCAATACTAAACTACTCTAATTGATATCTGGAGAGTACTCCACCCAGGGGTTAAAGAATACACTTTCTGGTCCCAATGTCATAGGTCAGGATCAAGACTTGATTATATTTTGATTCTTAAAGACTTCATTAAGAGGGTCAACTACACACTGATAAAGCAAACTGTGATTTCAGATCACTCACCTGTGGTAATGAACTTTTTTTTAAGCATACAACAGACGAGAGCACTAAAAGATGGAGGGTTAATGACTTCATAAATGAGGCGGACGCCAAGGCAGAAATAATGAACAAAACAGAGAAATTTATTAACATAAACAACAATGGGGATTCTTCTTGGGCGAATATTTGGGATGCTTTGAAGTGTTGCTTGAGGGGTGATCTTATAAGTTTGGGGCAAGGAAGAAAAATGAACTGTCTAAAGCACAACGTGTACTGCTACAACAGAGAATCTGCAAAAGAGGTTGGACAAAGAGTGCAGCAGAGAAATATGGAGGTTCTGGTCTAATCTGAAAACACAATACAATTAATTGATTAGTTCTGAGACAGCTTTTGCTATTAGAAAGTCCAAAGTTAACTATCTGGTCTCAGGACCAAAGGCAACAAAACTGCTAGCAATACGGCTAAAACAAACATCCGTAACTACCAACATTACAGCAATTAAAGCACAGGGTTCAGATAACATCCTTCTAAGACATAAATAAATGATGAATTTTATGAATTCTATAAGGAAGTCTATGGAGTAGAACAGGAAAATACTGGGTCGACAGTACACCAATTCTATCAGGGCATACATATACCTAAGTGAGATCATAACCGCTATTAAAGCACTACAAAAAAAAATAAAACCTCCAGCCCAGATGGATACTCTGCTAACTTCTACCATACCTTTTGTAATAAGCTTGCCCCTATTCTGAAAAATGTTTTTAATGAAGCTATGGAAAAAGTTGTCTACCGATTGAACTAGAAACTAGAGGCCTTATCACCCTACTTCACAAAGTGGGTAAAGATCCCCCACAGTGTGATAGTCACTGCCCTATTTCCTTAATAAATACAGACATTAAAATTTTAGCCAAAATCCTTTCAAATAGATTAGAAACTGTTCTGCCCTATTTAATTTCAAAAAAACAAACAGGATTTATGAGAGGACATAATTCGGCAGATTTATGAGAGGATGTAATTCAGCAGACAATGCCAGGAAACTGTTCCATATATTAGAATATGCTAACAAGGTTAATACACCATGAGGCTTACTAGCATTGGATGTAGAAAAGGCATTTGACAGAATTCTCTGGTCACACATATTTGAGATGCTTGATCTCTATTAATTTCCAGAGAATTTTGTCAAATGGGTCAATATTCTATATAATGAGCCCTCTTCTGCTGTTATCACTAATGGGATAACATCATCTTTTTTTCCAACTCCACAGAGGGACTAGACAGGAATGTCCAGCATCCCCACTCCTTTTTAACCTAACAATAGATCCACTCATAAGAAAATTAAATGCAGACACCACAGTCAAGGGCATCCAAATTAAGAATATTGATATGCGTACTTCAGTATATGCTGATGACCTCCTAATCACACCATCAGACCCAGAGCACTCATTATCTCAGATTTTGCAAATACTAAACAACGTTGGTGCATTCTCAGGGTACAAACTGAATATATCTAAATCGTTTTTTTGTCTCTAAATAGACTGTTTAATCAGGAAGCTATCTCGAAATATGGGCTTACGTGGGCACAGAACAACATAGACTATTTGGGCATTAAGATCTGTAAAAAAATTGCAAGAATGGTTAAAACAAATCTAGCTGAAATAAAGAACAAAATTGCGGACTCTGTAGCTAAATGGAATAAATTGCTCCTGGGCATGTGGGGAAAGTTGGATGCAATAAAAATTAATATTCTACCCAGAATTTTATATATTTTTATGATGATTTCCTGTCACATAACTAAGAATTGGACTGAAAAACGTAACTCTGATCTGTCAAGATTTATTTGGGGATAGAACAAATATGCCTAGCATACCATAAATTGACTAGAGTTAAAAATAACAGAGGACTGAAAGCCCCTGACTTGTTTTATTACTATTTGGCAGCAATAATCTCCCAAATTACAAAATGGAACTTGTTGGATGCCACTAATGGGTATAAACCAGAGTGGGTGCAGATAGAGAAAGAGTGTGCTGAAGCCCAGAGGACAACTCTTAGTTCTGTGGTATATTCCAAGAATCTGGAGATAACTTTGTCTAAGATAATAATAGACTTGATTAGAGTTATGCGGTATGTAAAATTCAGGTTAAACCTTGATACGTCAAATTCCAAACTACAACCATTATGGGGTAATAGGAATTTTTGGGATAATGCCAAAGCTCTGTATAACAATGATTGGGCTCAAAGGGGTATTATCAGACTTCAAGATTTAGTTAGGGCAAACATGTTCCTCTCGGATTATGCAGTCAAACAGAAACATAAAATAGCACACTTTAACTCTGAGCACTATACGAAACTCCAAAATATAATAGCACCAGCCATTCAAGTGAATAACATACCTAACAGCAATACAGTTTGCTTTTCGGGATGCATGCAAACTTGTATTTTTGTCTCTACCATATATAATTTACTCCTAGAATGCGGCAGAGGAATGATCCCGGATCCCGTGAGAAGATGGTCTGCAGAGCTAGGGGTAAGTACTCATAATTGGAAATGGGAAAATATATGGCTATTGGCTTCTAAAGACTTTGCCTCAGTAAACTTAAGGTTGGTACACTTTAAGACACTTCACAACTTGTTTTTTACACCTGTACACATGCATAAAATAGGCCTAGTTCACAATCCCATTCGCAATAAGTGTAATCAATCTGAAGGTACACTGACACACATATTCTGGGAGTGCAGACACACTCAGGATTTATGGGAGAAGGTCTGTAATGAATTCCATACTATACCAACTATACACTTAGAAATTAATATAGAAACTTGTATTTTAGGTCACTTCTGTGAAGATCGGGCCTGGTCCACAGAACAAAAGCACTCTATTCTTTTTGTTGGGGTAGCAGTTAGGAACTGTATTCTTAAAAGCTGGTTGGAGGAGAAAATTAGCTCATTTACAGAATGGAAATCTAATTTTCTAGAGATTCTCAGAGTAGAGAGGTTGGCCCTATAGCTGAGACGTTTAAGTCATAAGTTTGAAAACAAATTTGGTAACATATATGGACTATTTGCTGACAAAAGACCAGTTGGTGATGATGGTATCTTGTTAGATGTGACAGTATAACCTCTGTATACAGCTTATTCTAACCTTGACAAAATATTACTCTGCTACAGTCATAATCTTGTGGTCAAGTTTTTATGAACTACCCACAACAATTTGGTGATCAAAGGTTAAATTTCTGGGTTGGAATAGTGACAAGTTTTCTATGTACTATTTTAATTCACTCTGTATCTATTTTCTTGCTTTTTTCTCCTCTATGTCCATATGTAAGGGAGTATTTGTTAAATAGTGTAACAACTTTTGTAAGGCACTTACTAAAAGTGCCTTTTTCTTGCTGGGCTACAATCCTAGAACTACTAATTCTATGTGGAGAAGGGGAACAAATGTTATCTAGTCCAGATTAAAATAATAACAGTACAAAGTAGATAGTTAGTGTTACAATATAAGCCGTTCCTTTTTGGACTTGGAATAAAGTTCACTTTTTTTAAATGGTAAATATATTTAATAGGAATACAATTTCATGAAAACAGTCTTTTATTATTGTTATTGAAGAGATTTCAATGAAAGTTCTGTAGAAATCTTAATTTGGTTATATTTTGTATTTGTGTTGTACAATTTGATGTGTACTCATAATTCATATGTTAATTGTAGCTGACTTTGATCTAATAAGAATTTTATTGATGAAAAAAAAATTAATTGTGGCGAACAAGAAATTCCATGCCGCCTGGTCTTCTCGGCATCTAAACTAAGCATCAGAAGAGGACGATTAGATCGGGTGGCGTGGTATAACAGATGCAATTTGTGTTTTACATTATCTTGAGTTTGTCTTGTTTGGACAAAGCCCATCTGGTCTCTGTCTACTAATATAGGAAAGAGCTTATCCAGGTGGCAAGACAATATTGTGATTAAAAATGTTATCATTGAAAGGCTATGCTTGCAGTTCAATGGGTGGGAGCAACTGCCATGCTTCCTTCCTGAGCTATTTAAGTCAGCTACCTCCAGTCTCACACTGAAGCACAGTTTCTTTGCTGCAGTCGAAGGCTTTGCCAGGGCTCTGCCCCCCACCCTCCGCAATATTTGCCTCCTCTTTCCCCTTGTGCTTTTGGATTTTCTACTTAGTTCATGCTGGACTTCTGCTCGGTTTGTGATTCTCCTGTTTTTCTGGGTCAGTATTTTGATTCTAACTCTCTGGCTGCAGTGTGTGCTTCTCTCAGTCATTTGTTTCTGCTGCACTCCGTTTTCCAGTGCCTTGTGTTTCTTTCCATTTTGCCTCTTTTTGGGATTTTCTAGTTTCCTCTAGCATCCTGCATCCCCATTGCTTTGTGCATGCTATTGAGGTTCCTTTTTGCTGTTTTACATACCTTTATCAATCCCTCAGTTCACTACAATGGTTAACTGTTACACCTAGCTCCTAACCAGGCAGCCACTCCTTTCAGTGTTCTTTGTTCTCTGTAGCAGCTCTGCTCCCTAGTTTTAGTTTGCATATTCTCTGGCTTTCCCTAGCAATTTTGTTTATTTCTATTGCCTCAGCCTCCTGACTCGCAATGCATTGGCACTAACACTAACCTCCCTTATGGAACCAGTTGGCATGCATCATCATTCAGTCTAAGCTCGTATCGGTCAGTCTCATTCTCTGTCCTAGTTGTCATTCAATATCTCAATCGGCATTTAACCTTATCTACGATGCATTTCTCCATGTGCACTGGCCGTAAAGCTTCATCACAGCCTCCTACTACTCCTGCATTCAGATAAAGCAGTCGCCCAGCCTTACTTATGTTTTGTTTCTTCCCTATGTATGTGGCTGTTAGGCTTCGCCACAGCCTCCCACTACTCTTCCATCAGATGCATGGCAGTCACAACCACAGCATGGCTTCCAGGGTTCGCCCTGTAAGCTGACAGTCTTGCTCTGCCCCTTGAAGTCCACATCTTGAGGGTTGGTCCCTTGACTGGGCGGGGTCCCTTTCTTTCCACCCTTTGGGTGAGAATGACCTATGTATGCTCTGGGGGAAGTTTTAGCCATGCAGATTGACTCAACAACACTCCTTGATGTAGTATTTAAGACCTCAGCTGCCTAAGGGTGGGGTCCTTAAGTCCAAGGGGGCTCCTTTAGCTGTGCAGACCAAGTCAGCAGCACCTTCAAAAGCTATTCTCCCTACAGCCACCTAAGGTTCACCTGGTCTCCATGTCCTCCCCTTCCCTGCAAACATTCGGCTTCCTCTCTAGGCCTCCCTTGTGGAAGTTTGGTGAGTGCCTTTCAGTAGTTGTTGCTCTCTCCTCCTGTAGCCTGGGGGGGCAGCACAAGGGCACCCCTTTAGCTGAAGAGTTCACTTGCGGCACCCCCACAGCTTTCACCATAGTGGGGCAGAGTGAGAACCTTCTCTGTAACAAAAAAATCTTTCCCCTGAATTGGGTCTCTAAATTGCAGTAGCTGAGCCATCACTAAATCTTCCCAAGCCTGGAGAGAAGGTGACCAAGGCATTGGCTCCCCAGAGGTTTCCCCCTCATAGGTTTTTTTTTCCTCTCCTCCAAGTTTAAGGTCATAAAATTAGGTAGTCTTAATAACAGGTAGGTTTCTGCTTTGTGTTGGAGTTGGATGGTGGCCCTCCTCAGTTTGCCATTCCCCCTCTCTGTATGGAAGTCATGCCCCTTCTACTATCAGTTCCAATATCTGTCAGTCATTGCTTGATGCAGTCCACCTCTGCTTCCAGTCATCTCATTGTTGTCACTCTGCCCTCACGTAAATGCAGTGTCATTTCTCGCTGCTTAGTACTTTTTAGGGCTCTTTCCTAAGGTACCTTTAGCCTAAAGGAATTGTTCTGGCAGCACCTCTAGGGGTGGAACCCTTCTCAAGAGGGTTCCTTTGCCTTCATGGTACCCCAACAGGGTAGTAATTCCCCATGAGACTGAGAGTTCAGATGGCCAAAGTATCCACATATAACTGTCAAACAACACGTTGATTTGACTACCTTCAGACTATCAACAAAGTTGCACAAGCATAACTCCTCACTAAGTTGCATAAGCCCACTGAATTGAAAGGCTGTGCCTGCAGTTCAATGGGTGGGAGCAACTGCCACACCCCATTCATGAGCAGTTTATGTCAGCTACCTCCAGTCTCACACAGAAGCACCATTTCTTTGCCCCACCATCCTTCTCTCCTTCTCTCCTTCTCCAGAGGCTGCCTCTCTCTCCTTGGGGGCGCCTTCCTAAGGTATTTTTAGCTTAAAGTAATAGTTCTTGTGGCACCTCTAGGGGTGGAACCCTCCTCAAGAGGGTTTCTTTGCCTTCACAGTACCCCAACAAGGTGGTACTTCCCCGTAGAGTAGAGAATGCAAATGGCCAAACTATTCACCTACAACAATCAACAATGCATTCATTCGAATACCTTCGGACTATTAAAGTTGCACAAGCATAACTCCTGTGTTGTGTAAGCCCACACTGAATCAATATTTAGGACATATATTGGCCTACATGAGGCACAGTTTGTTTTGTCTTTATGGGGCTTTAAAATGGCTGAGAAAGTAGTGTGGGTCCAAGAAGGAGGAGAAGTGGCATGGCCTGCATAGACCGACAGCAAACTTGTAACAGAGGATCAGAAATAAGGTCAGAAAAGGCCTTGTAAAATTCTCCTGTATAGTCATCCAGTCCAGGGCTTTTACCATTCTTGAGGAATCAAACTGTGTGCTGTAGTTCCTCCAGAGTAATAGGAGACATTAGAGATTGGCCCACTTCATCCGTAAGGTGTGGGAGCTGTAGTTGCTGGAGGAATCTCTTCATCTCCTCAGCAGTGGGATCATTATCCTGAAAATATAACGTAGAACTATATTGCTTAAACATCTGTAGGATCTGAAATGGGTCCGTAGTGGCCATGTTTTCAATGGGATCTTTAATGTGAGTCACTGCACACTGCATGGTATGTCTATAGAGGCAGAATGCAAGGACTTTAGAAGCCCAGGTGCCCCTTCATAGAAGTGCTGCTTAAGGAATAGGAAGGCAACCTCAGTTTTTTCCTGTAAGAATATTTTGAATTTCTTTCTGTAATATGGAAAGGAGGGGACCCTGCGAATCATCATCCTAGGCATACTGAGCCTGTACTCTGGTTAACTGGGCCTGCAGGGCCCACAACTTTTCCTCTCTCTGTTTCCAGATGTGGGAGGTATGACTAATAAGTTTGTCCCGGACAGTCTTCAGGGTGTCCCCTAATAGGGTAGCAGAGGTTTCAGGGGTGTCGTTAGTTTCAGAAATGTGTTTAATCTTATCAGCAATGAAATTCTTAGATTCAGGATAATTTAGGATAGAGTCATTAAAGCACCAGAGCCGAGGTCCTTTGGGAGGGCCCCATTTCAATGTGATAAGAAGGGAGGGGGGTGATCTGAAAGGTAAATAGGTAATATTTTACAGCTTTCCACCAGCCCCACATATTCCAGTGTAGTATGAAAGGGGTCAATACGAGTGTAAACTTTGTGAGGGTGAAAGTAATGTGTGTATCATGTCTGGGAGGGATTAAGAAAGTGCCAAACATCTGTCCAGCCACTCTCTTAGATAATGGCCCTACCCCATTTCTATGCTTTGGTTTCCCTCGGGGGAGATGGATTAATAGTGTCACATGTGTCGTAGATGAGGTTATGGTCGCTTCCTAGTAGAAGCACCCCTTTTGGTGCATAAGAATCTGGTTAAGGAGGGCCTGTATGAGTGGAATATCTGTTCCGGGGGAATATAGATACTGGCTAAAATGATTTCCTGCCCTGAATAGGTGCCAGAGGCAATAACCAGTCTGCCCGGTAGTCTTGAGCATGTAAATGGAATAGTGTTTGTCGTGGTATAAGAATGGCTACGCTTCTTTGTTTCCCATTTTTATAGGCAGAGACAATCATCTGTGAGTAACCCATCTTGGGTAATTTGCTATGTTCCTAATCTGACAAATGTGTCTCTTGTAGGAGCACAATGGTGGGGTGGGCTTTTTAGATTGAGAATAAAACTTTGGAGTGTTTGACTGGATTATTTAAACCATTCACATTCTGGCAGTAAATCAATGTAGAATTATTAGGTATTAGCTAAAGTCAGGTTCACGGCATCAGTGGAGAGAATGTAAAGTACCATCCAACCCCCAGGGTACAGAGGAAGGTAGGATTCTGTGTTAGAACTAAATCCAGATAGTCACCAAGGCCAGTCTGAAAGTTTTGCAAATGTAAATGTACCACAGTATACATAAATAATGTAGAAATCCACTGTAAGAGACGCGGACAAACACATATAGCATTACCAGTAACAGTAAGGTAATAGGGCAGTATAAGCACAGAACACATAACCATAAAATGGGAAAACAGGGCCATACACTTCCAAGGGAGGAGAGCTCTCTGAACTCATGGGAGGTCTAGTTCACTAAGCAGTCCACCAGGCAGTTCCCCTGTTTTGTGAATGCACTCCAGTGTACACAGCAGGGTGCAGTTAGGGGTGGCTAACCCCGAAGGCCCCCTTAGGAAGCCTCATGGATAGACGAAGCGCTGGGGTGTATTTCACTGTGGTGGATAAAACAAGGTTGTATATATCTGTTTGTCTGAACAAAGACAATCTGATTTACTGATAAGCAGCCTTTTGAGAATTCTGCTGGAGTACAGCTCTTTACATAGAAACATAGAATTTGACCACAGATAAGGACCGCTTGGCCCACCCAGTCTTCCCATTTCCGTACCTAATGGATAAGCTGCAGATCCTATTTAACCAACAGCCTACTTCTTCCTACCCCCACCCCCTAGAATTGCCTTATGACTGTCCCATGCATTATTGAATTCCACCACTGTTTTTGACTCCACAACCTCCTCTGGAAGGCCATTCCATGCATCCACAACCCTCTCTGTGAAAAAATACTTCCTTACATTACCTCTGAGCCACCCCCCCATCTTCAAATTGTGCCCCCTTGTTCTTGCACACCTCTTTTTCTGAAATATGCTACCTTCATGGACTTTGTTGATTCCCTTGAGGTACTTGAAAGCTTCTATCATGTCCCCCCTCTCCCTCCTTTCCTCGAGGCTATACATATTAAGCTCCTTAAGTCTCTCTCTTCATATGTCTTCCGGTGCAGACCCTGCACCATTTTAGTTGTCCTCCTCTGGACTGCCTCCATCCTGTTTATGTCTTTGTGGAGATTGGGTCTCCAGAACAGCATGCAGTACTCCAGGTGGAGTCTCACCAGTTGTCTGTACAGAGGGATAACAACTTCCTGTTTTCTACTGGTAATGTCTCTCCCTGTGCATCCCAGTATCCCCCAGCCCCTCTTACTGCCCTCTCACATTGCTTGCCCACCTTTAGGTCATCTGATATGACTACCCCCAGGTCCCTTTCCATTTTTGTTGTTATTAGTATTTCACCCCCCACTGTGTACTCTTCACCTTAGTTTTCGTTTCCCAGGTGCATTACCTTGCACTTCTTAGCATTCAATCTAAGCTGCCATACATTTGACTATTCCTCCAACCTTGCCAAGTCCCTTCTCATCCTTTCCACCCCACCTTGTGTATCAACTCTGTTGCAGATCTTTGTGTCGTCTACAAAGAGACATACTTTTCCTTCCAGTCCCTCTGCAATGTCGTTTATAAAGACATTGAAGAGGACCAGTCCTAGTACTGAACCCTGCTGTACCCCACTAGTAACCTCCCTTTCTTCAGAGTTGACTTCGTTTACTATTACCCTCTGTGTCCTGTTCTCCAGCCTATTCTTTACCCAGACTATCATCTTGGGACCCACTCCCAGGCTGGCTAACTTGTATATTAATCTTTTGTGTGGGACTGTCTCAAATGCCTTGCTAAAGTCTAGGTAGGCCATGTCCACAGCCCCTCCCTGATCTACTACTTTGGTCACCCAGTTAAAGAAATCTATTAGATTCGTCTGACATGACCTTCCTGCTGTGAATCCATACTGCCTTGGGTCCTGTGCCCCTCTGGCCTCTAGGTACTTGACAATTCTTTCCTTCAGAAGTGATTCCATCATTTTCCCTATCACTGAGGTTAAACTAACAGATCTGTAGTTTCCTGCTTCTGCCCAGCTCCCACTTTTGTGAAGCGGAATCACATCTGCCCTCCTCCAGTCCTCAGGTACCACCCCATCCTCCCATGATTTGTTAAAGAGGGTAGTCAGTGGTGTCACTAGTTCTACCCTTAGTTCTTTTAGAATTCTGGGATGAATCCCATCAGGCCCCATTGCTTTGTCCACCTTCAGTTTTAAGAGTTCTTTCAGAACCCTTTCTTCTGTAAATGGGCTGGTATCAACTCCTGTATCCGGAGTGTTTCTATTGTTTGGTTTAGGTACCTCCCCCTCTTCATTTGTGAATACTGAGCAAAAATATTTGTTTAGTGTCTCTGCCTTTTCACGGTCACCCTCTGCCCACCCCCTTTATTAAGCCTCACTATCCCTCCCTTGATCTTCCTTCACTCCCTGATGT
Source organism: Neoceratodus forsteri (assembly GCA_016271365.2). NCBI lineage: Eukaryota > Metazoa > Chordata > Ceratodontiformes > Ceratodontidae > Neoceratodus > Neoceratodus forsteri. The sequence continues at coordinate 1,234,630,385 of CM028129.1, read as the reverse complement.
ACCTACAAAAGGTTTTATCCTCCCTCTTAACTGAGTTGGCTATCTTTTTCTCAGTCTGGGCCTTTGCTGTACTGACTGCCTTCCCAGATTCCTTTTACTTTAACTGATACAGTTCTCTGTCCTGCTGCTTCTGTGATTCCTTGTACTTCCTGAATGCTTTCTTTTTCTCTTGAACCTTCCCTGCCACCTCCTTTGAGAACCATAGTGGTTTCTTACATCATTTTGTTTTGTTTCTTTGCTTCACACAAAGGCTTGTTGCCTCTGTGATGGCAGTTTTGATTATTCCCCATTGTTCTTCCACCCCTCCTTCCTGCCCCATTTGCTAGTGCATTCCTTTGGTTCAGCAGGTAGAAGGAATAACGAGTGCTCTGTGCACTGCAGGCCTCCTGAATGCAGGCCTAAAAGACTGCAAGGGCATAGGAAAGGGGTGTAAAAGAAAGGTATGAGAAGGAGTGCAGCCCGGCCTGCCAGCACAGCAGTAGCGCTACCGCTCATGACGCCGAAGACCTAGGTTTGGAAACAAGCCTGGATGTTGAAGGACTGGCCGGGGAAGAGGACTGAGTGCCCCATGGACTGCTTTCCTCCTCTGGGGAGGAGGGTGGGGAAGCTCCTGATATGCACCCTACCTCTGGTGGAGATCAGGAGTCTGACAGCCGGCACTAGTCAATACTAAAGGCGGGGCAGACATCGGCGTTCGTGCCCTTGATGTCATTGCACATACCGCCTCCCAGGCCAAGAAAAGAGAAAAACTCTCCACTGTGCATGATGCCGTCTTTTTTTTTTATTAGTTGTTTTACCAGGAGTAGCACACTAAGCTGAAAGCTTTTTTACAGGCGCAACCTGGGAGCACAGGGAAGTTAAGTGACTTGCTCAGGGTCACACAGTATGCAAGTTGAAGCTGTGGGATTCAAACCCAGGTCTGGTCTTCTGGATGTCACCAGATTCGCAGCTCAGGCCCAGCCAAACCACTCGTCTAACCCCATCATCCATGAGCTCTGCCACCTACGGATTCTCCACCTCACCAACTGACTACCCAAACTCTGCCAGGGGTTGTGGGGCAAGGCCCTGGTGGCTCTCATCCATGGGGAAACAGTGGGGTGCAGGTAAGTCCCAGGGATGGCAGGTGACAGAGCTGGGTGAATGGTCGAACCAAAGGTGGCTAGTGGAGACATGGGGGAGAAATAACAATTTTAAAAAGGAATACAGCCACTAGGGCATGGAGATGGACCATGTAGACCAAATAAGTTAAGTGTGTCCACGTCTACCTTTTTCCCTGCATGCATGAGCTCTGAATCACCTTGGATGGGGAAAGGAACAACTGTAAAATGAAGTAGCAGTCTAAATGGAAAGAAGATAATTATACATTTGCAATGGAAAGGGAGATCCCTGCGCAATCTTCACCATAGGGTACTGTGTGTCTCCCCCACCCATGAATCCAACCCCCCCGACCTATCAGGCATAAAACTAGCACTCAGGTAGGGTCTTGGCTGGAACTCCTGGATGGATCTGCTTCAGCTCCCCATTTGTCTAACATTCAACAGGTATGAGCTATAACAGAAAAGGCCTAGAATGAGCAGAGTTGTAAAAGCATGTATCCCCTGGTCGGGTTTGGTGTGTGAAGGGTGGTGGGAGTGTCCTCACAGACCTCTAAAAGGGGATGGCAAGGTGACATCCACACCACCACCATTTTGTGTTAAGATTTTACTGGTTTTCTATGAATGAACTGCTGGCTTCAGTGCTGCACAGGCCTATTATGATGCCAACTGTACTGTGCTGGCAGCTCTCTGATTGGTTCTGTTCTGTGCAAAGGTCAAGGAAAGTGATCGTGACTTACCTAACCTCTAGATGAATGTTTATCTGGAGGTCAGATAGTGTGATAAGCAGATTTACACAACATATGTTTTGAGATAACTGGCTAGATAAATAAGGGACCTGGGGAATAAATAATTTATTTTCATTAGTGCTGTCTGACCGTGGGTAACTTCATGAGTGGTGTAAGCCACGAGGGATGTCCCCAAAGTCAAACAGCATGAGTGAAAATGAATAGTTTATTCCACAAGGGTTGTGTATTTCATTTATACAATAGGCAGGGACCTCGTGGAGTGTGATAATTAATTGTAATTATTTTATTATTTTATACTGTGATTCATACTGCGGTTAGTCAGGAAACTAAAGGCGAATCAACCATTTTCTTTCCCATCCCAGAGCCCTTACTTAAGTGGTTCCATCTTATTCAGAATCCACTTATCCAGTCTGTTCTTGAATGTTGTCTTTGTTTTGCTAATCCCGTCTGTTCTTGAATGTTGTCTTTGTTTTGCTAACAATTATGTCTAATGGTAGATTGTTCCATATAGCAACCACTCTCTGCGAGAAAAAGAACCTTCTACTGTTTGTATTAAATCTAAACATATGTAGTTGCAGTGGATGCCCCCTAGTTTCCACTGCATCCTGTTTGCAGGCAAATCCCATTTCTACAAATAGGTAGGGGTCATTAACAACATCCCACAAAAATAACAGCTCGTCTCTCTGTCGTCTCTTTTCCAGGGACATTAGATTTAGTGTCTCCAGTCTGTTATGGTATTCTGTATTTTTAAGACCCTTAATTTGTTTAGTGAATTTTTTCTGGATTCTTTCTAAGTGCTGTATGTCTGTTTTATTTTTGAGGGGACCACAGTTGAGAACAGTAATCAACATGTGGCCTTGCAAAATGTAAAAAACAAAAACAAGGTGTTGTGTCAGCATGTGGTCTAAAAGCAAAACAAAATGGTTATATTAAATGCACGCTGAGAATAGAAAATAGAGTTAAAAATCGACATTTCGACCTTAGGTCTTCTTCAGGAAATATCTAAGAGAAAAAAAAACAAAGTAAGTGTGGCCTTGCATATGCTCGATACAGTGGGACGAGACCCTAGCTTCCTGAGAGACCATGTTCTTCCTCACAGTCCATAGGATCTTACTTGCCCTGCCTATGACTGTATTTGTCTGTTTGGAGAATTTTAAGTCCTCTGTTATTAGTATTCCATGATCTTTCTCCATTGTTGTTACTGAGAGTACTCCATCCCCTAGATGATATTGGTGTCTGTTGTTTTAGGGTCCCAATTGCATAACTTTGCATTTGTCGATATTTAATGCCATACCCCAAATTTTTGTCCATTTAGTAATGTTGTCAAGATCTTTCTGAACTGACATGGTATTTTCAAGCGTGCTACAAGTGCCCGATTTTAGATCATCAGCATACTTTATGTTGGTATTTTCTGTCGCTAAGATCCGCTACAAAAACCTGGAATATATATGGTCCCAGTACAGATCCCTGTGGGACTCCATTGGTAACTCCAGCTGTACCATAGTAGTGCCTGTTTATTATAACCCTCTGGGTTCTACCATTCAGCCAGTTGTGTGTCCACTGTATGAGTTTTTGGTTAATATTTCTCTGTACCAGTTTTTTAATGATGTGATTGTGGGGAACCCTGACAAAAGCTTTGCTGAAATCGATAAATATGACATTGTAGGGTGTTTTATTGTCAAGTTGTTTGCTTACATTCTCAATGAGACAGAGCAGGTTAGTCAAACAGGATCTTTTTTTTTTTTTTTTGTGCCTTACTTGCCCCTGGCCTGCCTCTCCTTCCGGCTGCTCATGACTCCTCCGACCCCCTCGCCCTGACCCCCCCTTCCACTTACCTCAGATCACAGCCGACCCAGGGGTGGCCCGGTGTATCCCTTTGCCGGACGGGTCCCTCTCCTCTGAGGGGGAAGGCACCAGGAGGGGAAACCAACGCACTAGTCAATCAGTCCCAGGGTGCTGCTGAGGTGGATTCCAGGGCGTCAGGGCATCTCGAGTCGGCAGAAGCCGGCAGCCATCATCTGGCAGACCAGGAGGCCAGGATTTCTGCTTTTCTCCCCGGGGGCATGGTATGCCATGAATGTCTAGGCCAAGCCGCCGTTCACCATGCCCCTTGTGCAGTGGGACTCGCTTAAGCTGCTGCTCTCCCAGCCTCCGCCAGGAGGCGGCAGACAGCGAGCCACAACCCCTCCCTCCTCCCGGAGAAGGGAGAGCAGTCGCAGGATGCTCAAGCCTACTCCCTGGCAAGCTCTCCAGCGACCTGAGTCCATTCCGAACCCGGGTTGCTGGTGTCATAAGCAGAAATCAACCGCTCTTGACGAGCCGTAGGATCTTTGACAAAACTGTGTTGGGTATTATCAATGTTACCTAATTGTTTTTCCATCCTTTTATTATCCCTTCCAATATTTTCCCCACTAAGGATATCAGGCTTATTGGTCTGTAGTTTTTGGCCTTTGTTTTCTCACCCTTTTTAAGAATTGGAATTTTATTAGCCATCCTCCAGGCACGTGGTACTTGACTGGTGTTTAGACTACTTTTGAATATTGTTTTGAGTGGGTTTATGAGATATATCTTTTTTTTTGTACTTTATTTTTATTATTTTCATATATTATCATACAAAGACATATTTCACCATTATTTGAATCATTTTCCCTGTGATACCATCTGGGCCAGGTGAACAGTCCTCCCTAATAAGTCTGATCTTGTTGAATATTTCTTCTTCTGTAATTGTCAGATATCCAGCTTGTTTAATGTCAATACTCAGATTTATATGATGTTTCGTGCCATACACACTACAGAAGTAGTTGTTAGTAGGCTAGCCATCTGCTCTGCTTCGTTTATAACTTGGTTTTGATGTTGTAATGGCCCAATGTGGCATTTACTCCCCCTCTCTCTCTAGCACACCATCCTTTATTCTGCCCCCATACATCCTCTTGTGGACACTAGCCTTTAGTTTAGTTTAGTTTATTGTTCTAGGAATTAATACCTTTGAGCCAAGGCTCTTTTACAAAGGTTCCACGTCATTAAGTACAAAAACATAGTAGACAGTGTTACAAACAATCAGTAAGCCGTTTAACAAGGCCACAACTTAAACAGTAACATTTATGTACAGAAAAGAAAAAGGAACCCAGAGGCAGTGTCAAGGGCAAGGAATAAGGATTTGGAGAGCTTGAGGGAGAAGAGAGGGAGAAATAAGAAATTTAGAAGCAGACAGAACCAGGTTAGTGGTACTCAGGTTGTCTTTGTCAAGGAGGAGACCATGGTGGATGAGTGAAACAAAAGTAAGTGCACTAAGAGGGAATGAGACTTTAGTCAAAGCAGTCACAGGAGCTGGAGGCTGTGAGGTGAGCGTATAGTATGGATTTGAAAGCTCCCAATGTCTTGGAGGATAGAGAGGGCAGGTTAAGGGCATTGTACCAGGTAGGGGCACAGTAGGCAAAAGATCTTTGTCCCTGAGCAGTCCAGCATCTAGGGACAAAGAAAGGTTGGTGGTCCGATCTTCTGGTGGTACGAGTTTATTATTATCTTAGCTTTACCCTCTTATTTCTCCTGTGAGATTTATTTTGAAACTGTACCTGGGAGACTCTATGATAGACTCATGTGTTCTGCATTTGACCTTGTACTGTATCTTGCTGATGTTATCAATTCTGCATTGCTATGTCTATGTATTGTACTGTTCTCTGTCCAGGACCACTTTGAAAATGAGCTTGCTCAATGGTGTTGATGCCTGGTTAAATAAAGTTTGATTTGATTAATGTAACTGAAGAAGATTTTGCTATTATTTTTTGCTGCTTTCTTTGCAAAGTCCAGTTCAGTTTTGTTTTTTGAGTTTCTTATAGTTTTTTTACATTCCTTTTCTAGTTGTTTGTATTTATTCCAGTAGTGAGGTGTTTGTGTTTTTTTGAAAACTTTCAATGCTTTACGTTTTTTCTGTATTAGTTTTCTGGTCTTACTGTTCAACCATTTTGGTCTAATCTTTTTGTTTTTAATATTTTTCGTATATTTCTGAATATGTTTGTTGCATAGATCCAGGATGTGTCCCTTTAACTTGGTCCACATTTCTTCTGTTTCACAATTGGTGAACAAAAGGTACCAGTTTGTAGTTGACAATTTGGTAAATATCTTTAATTTATCAGCTTTATTATAGTTGTAGAAAACATTTTCACTTGTGCTTGTATAGTTTGTCATGTTAAGATTAAAAGTGACCGAACTATGGACACTATTTCCTAAAGGTGAGCCCACTATGCAATTGTTTATATTAATTCCTTCAGTTCCAAGTACAATGTATAGTATATTTGTTCTTTTTTGACATTTTTTTAAAGTCCCATGGTTTATTTTTACTTAAAGTACGGTTGCGCCTTTTGTGTTGTCAGTTGCTACTTGCTAGGGTGGTTGCTAGGGACTCATGCGTTAGGACATCGCATCATTGCTGAGATGTCTTTCTTGATTGGTGAGTTTCCTTTATGTGGGTGGGTATTCACAGAAAAAAACATAGCGGCTTTGTTTCTCCATTACAGAGAAGGTGCTTTTCCATGTGCTATTTTTTGTATTTTTTTACTGGAATGTATCTGGTTGATTCTGCGTTTGTGTATTTCTTTTACTGGGGTTTATCTAGCTGATCCTGCATTTGGTGATTTGTGCATCAATGTATCTGGCTGATCCTGCATTTGGCAGCTCCTGTAGTGGTTTGTCCATGGAGAGAGACAGGAACATTCACGTGGCCAGAGAGTGAGCACTGCAGGCTGTGGGAAACCTGTGAGGTGAGAACAGGTGGGGTGGGAAAGAGCAATTCTGAAGGGCCGTGTGTGTGTGTTTGTGGTTAAAACGGGCTGTAACAGGACTGGTTTCAGGTGGGGGGGACAGTGATTTAGTTCCCGCAGGAGAGGGGGGATGTTGATAGCAGAGTGTTATATAAATGGTGTTTGATTGACATTAGGGTGTTAAATAAATTATTGTATAATTTAAAAAAAATATTTAATAGTGAGAATAAAGGTAGGGGTCATTAACAACATTCCACAAAAATAACAGCTCATCTCTCTGTCGTCTCTTTTCCAGGGACATTAGATTTAGATTTAGATTTAGTGCTCACTCCTATTATATAAAAAGAGATATCTATCTAATTACAAAAGTTATCGCTATCTTTTCATGTTCCTGTATGTCATAGTGATATCTTTCCTCATACCACTATGTCACAGTGCATTCGGAACTCATTTAGAATGTTTGGCCTTAGTAGCAGTATTAACTGTGTTCGAATGCGAATAACTTTAAAATAAAAACTGATAGCATAGTATTGTGAGTATGAAAGTTGTTCAACACAAATATATCTTCAAAATGAGTAGTGTTTCATTTATAGATACCTTATGGATTTTTTATAATTAGCAAACAAAACAGAAAACAGAGCATTCAATTTGTTTCACTTTTTGATAAACAACTGTGAATAATTTTAAAACAAAAAATGATAGCATGGTACTTTGAGCATGAACATTGTTCAGCACAAAAATATCTACAAAATGAGTGCTGTTTCATTTACAAGATACCTTTAATTTTTTTATAATTAGCAAAAAACAGCAGAAAATTCCATTTGTTTTCACTTTTTTTGACAAACAAATGCAAATAACTTTAAAACAAAAAATGAAAGCATGATAGTTGGAACACGAAAGTTGTTCAGCACAAAACTATCTAAAAAATGAGTGGTGTTTCATTTATAGATACCCAGTTTTAGATTTTTTATAATTGGCAAAAAAATGGTGGAGAATGTATTTTTTTCACTTTTTTGGCAAACAAATGTCCCCCCCCCAAAAAAAAAAAGCAAAAACAAAAGAACTGTACATCAAACCTTTTCATTATGTACTGCCCATAATGTAAAGCTATGGGGTTCAATGAGTTAAACAGAAGTAGTAGTAAATCTTGGAAACCACTCCAAGACAAATACTGTAATTGTAAATGAAGCTGAAAGTTAGTTACGCATTTCAAAGTCACAAGCACTTTTTACACATTCCCAATCATGTTTATCCCAAAACGCATGTCTGTATAAACAGAGCATGACATAGCCTGACTGAAGATATCATATTTATGTTCATTCAAGGCCAATGATATTAAGATATCTCACTCGTAACTTTGCCACTCATGAGATATCATAAATATCATTAGCCTCTCATGAAGATAAATATATCTTCAATCAGGCCATGTCATATCCCATATGCATCAGGGAAAACTTATCACACTGGTGTTGTATAAATACTGCACTGTGGCATAAAATTCATGTCACCTTCATTAGCACTCTGTCAGGGTGAACTGTGGCAGACCATTATGGTCAAGCTACTTTTTTTAGTTATTATTTGAAGGTATTGGTCTATTGCTTTGCCTCTGGTAAGATATTAAAGAAAAACACTTTTTGTTGTCAAACTCCTACTCGAAAAGGAAACCCCTGATTACGTTTTTAAACCAGTAAAATATTTGTTTTTCTGACCTGCCTGCTGTTATATTTAATTGCATGTGTCCACTCAAATGTTAACAATGCTGGAGCAGCGTGATGCCATTTTGCATGCACAGCGCGGCTCCATACTGCACCACTGTTTCACTTTATACAGTGGAGCAGTGCAGAGCCTCACTGTACATGCAAAATGGTGCCGTGCTGCTCCAGCATTGTTTGCATTCAAGCAGACACACAGAATTAAATATACCAGCATACAGGTCAGATAAAAAAATATTTTACTGGCTTAAAGGCATAATCAGGAGGTTGTTCCTTTGGGGGGGTGGGGGTTTGACAATAAAAAGTGTCCTCCTTTAACAGACAGGGTGTACAGGAGGAAGAATCAGCAGCAAAAGGGAGGTGATCATTCACCATATAAATCTCTGGTTCCTTCACACCTAGAGTATTGTCCAAGATTCTGGAACTCAACCGGCCTAGTGGCGTGGGTTAAGGCCTTCAGTTGCCTTACCTCCTGCCATGCCAGTGACCTGTATTCAGGAATGAGCACAGGTTGCTGGGGTCGGTGAGGTGGGAGAAGATCGAGTGTTCCAGGGACAGCTCTCCTCTCTCCAGGAGGGGGGCCAAGCAATCTTGGCCCTTGACTAACAGTGGGTGGAGGCCCAGCAATATTGTAGGCACAAGCAACTCAAAGGGAGGGAGCTGCAGTGAAGCAGGATGAATGCGCCTCCATATACATGTGCTGGTACAATAGGACAGAGGCAGAACAAGAAAAGAGGAAAAATTGGGGGCCTGTGCTTTGTGATTCCAGCCTGCACCTCACTCTGTACAAACTGTTTTCTCCTGTTGCTGCTGCCTGAACAGGTCTTCGTTCAACAGCCTGAAAAGACTGCACTGCCCTGAAAGCACCTGCTGACTGCTGTGGAGGGGGTTTGTCGGCGAGCCAATTTGGTAAGCGTGTCAGTTTCAGGGGGCAGGGTTTGGCACTTTAGAAGCTTATGCTGCCCTACAGCGCGAGCGCCACTCAGAGAAAAAATAATTTTACCTGATTGATTTACTTAACAGGTTTAATGTAGGTTAGTATTAAAGTTTGGTTTTAAGGGTTTTATATGCTTTTATATTTAGGATGACACACATATTTATTGTTGGGGCTTTTACTGGGATTACTGGCTAAAGTGAATGGAAAATTATGTGTATCTCAGGAATCACACATGGTAAACGCCAACATATTTCTACCAAATGCTTATTTAGGATTACATGTTGATTTGGCGTTTGCTTTTGACTGGGACAACTGCAACGCTAATATTACATATGTTCAAGCACACTTATTTAATATTGATAAAACTTGCTGTTGCTCTATGTCAGATGTAAAAACTAAAAAGCTATTTATGCCCTTTACTAGGCATTTTATTTTGCTAATGCTGTTATCATCTGGAAATGTGCATTCAAATCCTGGGCCAAGAGCCATGCAGAATAATTTTTCTCTGTATGACTTTTGTGCTCGGTCTAATTTAGGAATTATGCACCTAAATGCCAGGAGCATTGTGCCTAAGCTTGACCATTTAAAAACTTAGATAACTTGCACCAGCCCTGACATTTTTGTGCTATCTGAAACTTGGCTAAGCAACAAGATCGTTAATATGGAAATTGCAATTGAAGGCTATAATATCTTTATAGACAGGACTGAACTACAAAAGGGGGTGGGGTAGCAGTTTATCTAAAGGACAGTTAAGTGGGACAGATCAAACTCACTAAGGCTGTCCCTAAAACAATTGGGTATGTTAATTTTGCAGATCTCCTGTTCTCAGAAAATTTTTGTTTTTATCTAGCAGCCTGTTCTAAACCACCGTCTGCTACTAATGATTCCATACATCTCTTGAGTTCATTAATTTCACCTTATGTAGGACATGAATTTATACTAATAGGTGATCTAAACTGGGACACGTTACATCCTTCTACTGCATTACTCAATCAGTTCTCAACTTTGAGTTTGTCCCAGATTATTACAACTCCAACAAGACCTCATTAACTAAGCGGTGATAAGGACTCCCTTCTGAACCTTATATTAACAACTGTGCCACATAAATATGTCTCAGCAGTATTTGACAATGACAGTAGTGATCACTGTTACATAGCTTGTGTTAGACATCATATGAGATCTTATTCATCTGCTCGCACAGTAATTACTCAAAAATTTTAATCATTTTGTGATCAGGCCTATACATTTGATCTTAATAGCATTAATTGGACCCTGATGTATGCCTGTCCTATGTATGTTCATCCTAGGAGTTTTTCAAATCGTCACTGTTCACTGTTTTAAACAAGCATGCCCCATAGTTAAAAAAATGGTCAGGACAACACATGCACCATGGTTTAACAACAATCTGAAAAGGCTCTCAAAAGACAATGAACGTTAACGGGCTAGAGCAAGGGGCGACCAAGGTCCCTAATGATAAACGGGTTTACAAAACTTCTAGAACTAGATATACCTCTGAAATCAGGAAGGCTAAATCTAGCTATTACACTGAACAATTTTCAGATGCACCTAGTAACTTAAAGAAAGTCTGGACTGGTATCAAACCTTTACAGGAAAAGGCTAGTAAATTTACACTACCTAACGCATTAAATTACCTTAACACCACTATATATAACTCGAAGGAACAGGCATCATCTTTTAATAAGTTGTTCTCTGACCATACCTCTCAACTGTACCACATTATGAGGAACGTTCCTCATTTTACTTCATAAAAGCTCCCCTGTTCCACATTGTGAGGACTTGTCCCACATTCAGTGTCAACATTTTAAAGCAGAAATCTTTAGTAACTGATGCAAAAAATATATTATTCAATTAATAACAGACTTTCTGAACATAAATGCAAACATTTTAACAGTGTTTTAAGCTTCTTAAGTAAAGATTTAGTTAAGTGTTCCACATTTTGCTCATTTGTTCTACATTTTGAGAGGCAATGTTCCACATTTGGGGGACAAAAGGTTGAGAGGTATGTCTCTGACTCAAGTCTAGTTTCTCCTTTGATAAGTAACACCCTAACATGACACCACCCTCGCTGGATTCTGATTTCACAAGGAAGAACAATAGGTCTGTGTTCACATTTAGTGACTGAAGGGAGGAAGATGCAAATGGGTAACTTGTTAAAACTGGATGTGAACAAATGAGCTGGTTAGGACAAAGTAGAACCAGTATTCTATAAAATTGCTGCTAAAATACTGGCTAAGCATCTAACCTGTCTATATTTTTTCTTTACAAACCCTGCAACTGCCTGAAGATTGGAAAACAGCTTACATAATACCAATATTCAAAGGAAGAGATGTATCAGACCCCGGCTGCTATCGACCTATTTCTATACTTTCCCCAATAGTTAAAATCTTTGAAAGACTGACTCATAGTTATCCTTATATTTTTCTAAATTTAGTGTACTGACAGACTACCAATCAGGCTTTAGGAAAGACTATAGCATGACTACTGTGGTGTCTAGGGTAACTAATGATATGTTTACTTCATTTGATAAGGGACTTACTTCTCCAGCAATTTTCCTTGGTTTGTCAAAAGCATTTGACACTGTTGATCTCAATATTTTATTAAACAGACTTAAACATTCAGGTCTTGGTATTATTGTTTTGTTATCGTTTTTCTCCTATCTGTTTTCATGACAGCAATGTGTTAAGGCAGGAGACTTTAGTTCTGATAGGGGGATTATCAACAAGAGTCCACCAGGGGTCAGTGCTGGGGCCCCTCCTGTTTCTGATTTACATAAATGACTTACCTAAATATTTTTCCTACATATAAATACTTAGGAATAACATTAGATGTCCAATTAACATTTAACTCTCACATTCAAAACCTGTTGTCTAAATTAAAATGGTTGCTATCTGTTTTCTATAGAAAAAAAGCCTACTTTAGTTTCCCACTCAGAAAACATTTGGTTAATTCACTATTCCTGTCTCAGTTAGACTATGGGGATTGCATTTATAGAAATACTTCTGCAACACCACTTAAGCTGCTTTTACACCGCAGCAGTGCTCTGCAGTTTGCGGCACTGACTGTGGCTGTGATGTCAGTGGTGGCTCAAAGCTGTGTCCAGACAGCAGGTTGCTGAAGCGATTCTTCCCCCACCATCCCCTCCCCTCCCCCCTCATATGGTGACATGACGTTTGATAGCAGGATGCCGGGAGAGAGGCGTTCATCAAGTGGAGCATTGCAAAGTGTCTACACTGCAGGTAGGCGCTTTAAAGTAGCTCATTACAATGCATGTTCCTCTCCCGGGCGGATCAGAAACCCGATGCTTGGTGCTGTTAAGGTGCCCACGAAAGTGTCCACACTGCTAACTCTGAAGCACATCAACCCATGAGCATGGGTTAATGTGCTTCAAAGTTGGCAGTGTAAACAGGGCTGTAGTGTACTTGATCCACTTTACCATAGCACCCTCAGGCTTATAACAGGTTTACCTTGGAACACACACACACCACTGCAGTTGGCTGAGTTTCACTAGCTTCCCAGAGATAGATGTATTGGTATACGTTCATGTACAGAGTTGTATTAAATGCACTTCCTTCCTTGTGAATTTGCTACATTATAAATAAACTATTACAAACTTAGGTCAGCAAAACTGTCAAACTATTCTACACCTAGATTTCGAACCAAATTCAGGGAATATACCCTTGCAGTTTCTGTTCCACACACTTGGGATGAAATATGGAAGAAACTAAATTTGAATGTCCTATTGCCCATCTCACATTTTAACATTTTTGATAAAGGATTGTTGCACAGCTGGTGTGATTGCTATAGGTGAATTTATTTTTTTTTGCTTACTTATCTTAACCTTTGCATAACATTTTTGTACTGTATGTGATGCCTTAATATTATTATATGTTCCTGGATTCTATATAGTGTATTGTATAACTGTATAACTGTATTCTATGTTTTTGGACACAGTTGTAAACAAGAGTTTACTGTCAACTTGCCTTCCAATAAAATACTGAGAGAGAGAGAGGCCCTGCCTATACTTTGGTGGTCTGCTCTGCTGCTCCAATCTGGGGACGAGGAACTGGATACGTCTACGAGGGGGAGGTGGGGATGTCCGTCAGCCTCCCACCTAGCCGAGGTGTGTGCTTTGTGAGGAGGAGGTGGTAAAGGACAACCACTAGAGACAAGCAAGGGGCTGATAGTCACCCGGGTCTTTTGCAGAGGATAAAAACCTTTGTGGATAAAAAGATTCTGAAGTCCACACCTATAGAAGGACTGTGACAGAGTGGAGGCAGTGCAGAGGAGGGAAACCAAAATGATTCAGGGGTCATTTGAGAAATCATATGAAGAAAGGATGAGAAAGCTCAGTATGTGTACTTTGGAAACAAGAGGGGGGAGGGAAGACGTGATAGAAACATACAAGTATCTCCAACTGGAATGAATTGTTCACTTTAAATGTAAATACAAACACTAGGGGAATCCTTTGAAGTTGGTTGTAGGAACATTCTGTGGGGATGTCCAAAAGTAATTTTTTACTGAAAGAGTGGTGGACAGATGGAACAAATTATCAAAAGAGGTATTATGTGCAAGAACAGTGGAGGGGTTCAAACTGGGGTGGAATAGGCCAAGTGATCTGATAAGATCTGTAAAAGATAAGTTTGCTGTTTGAAAAAGGACATATGGTCAATAGGGCCATTGCTGAAATATTAGGTGAAGTTGGGCAGACTAGTTTTGCTGAGTGGCCTTATTCTGCGGTCACATTCTGAATCTCTGTGTAGACCCGTACCTTCACATGGAGATAAAAATGATATCTTAAATCAGGCCATGTCATATTCATTGTATACAAAAGGTGTTAAGGTGGTTTTAAGATTGAAATTATAAGAAGTTACAAAGTGCAAAATGTAAACTGTGCTTCACGACAGGGTCCATGAGTACGGTCAAGAAATGAATGGCATCTCACATGTGAACAGCTGAGCATGGTCGGTGAGACCAACATGAGTGACATCAATTTCTGAGTGTGTTCAGTGACCAGCTTCATTAAGAAAATGGGTTATGAAAATCCTGTTACCTGACTGGCCTACAGCAGTCACGAGGGGTAAGGGTATCCGTCAGGTATCAGTCAACACTACCCAGAGGGAAAAAGAACTGGTACGCAGCTCACATTTCTACAGTGCAGCTTATGCTGACACTGAAAGGCCACTGTTTGCTCTCCACTGCCTCTGCTTGGCACTGCTCACAGCACTTTAAAACCCCATCTTGTTGTGGTTATAAAATTGGTTGTGTAGGGCCAACACAGCCCATTTGCTAGGCACGATAAGACCCTTAAGGGTGTGTAGTCTTGGGGAATATCCACACTTCCAGGGCCGAAAGGCCCTCCACCTACAGCATCCTCCAGGGCTGTAAAGCTCTCCACCCGCAGCACTGGGCCTCACTACACCCTGAGTGTGTGGGTATTCCCCAACACGCACACCCTGTTGTGCCTTATCGCTTATTTTTTTTTGCTCACGTTACCAAAAGTGACATACTAACATACTATTTGCCAGCAGATTAGGCCTTACGGTCTATCTAGTCTGCTCGAACCTTAGATCCTTAGTTGGGTGCCGAGGCCCTCCCATCCCTTGTGCTCCAGAAACCCCTATCATCCATCCCCACCCCCTTGGGACAGGCCATCATCTGATACATCCACTTTCTGTGTCTGTCCCACCCTCTTGAAGCTCTCCACTGTGGATCTCTGAACCAGCTCACCAGGCAGTGCATTCCAAGGGTCCACCACCCTCTCAGTGAAAACCTCCTCCTCTTTTCCCCTCACCTTCCACCTTCCAACTTCAAACCATGCCTCTGGTGATACCTCCCTGCTTTAGTCTAAAGATCCCTCCATGTTTACCCTATTTATTCCCTTGAGGTACTTGAAGACCTCAATCATGTCCCCCTGCTCTCCTCTCCTCCAATGAAAACAGGCAGAGCTCCTCAAGTCTGTCCTCATCGTCAAATCCTAGCCCTCATATCATCTTAGTTGCCTCCTCTGTACCCTCTCCAGGAGCTGTATGTCCCTCTTCAAGTGTGGTTCCAGTACTGTACACAGTACTCAAGGTGTGGTCTAACCAGTCCATTGTACAGCGGCAGAATCACTTCCTTGCTCCTAGAGGTGATCCCTTGTGATGCATCCCAACATCCTGTTTGCCTTGCTAGCCGCTCTCCTGCACTGCTCAGAGTTATTCATACATGCATCCACCATGACCCCTAGGTCTTTTTCCCCTATTGAGGCCTCCAGCGCCTCCCCTCCCAGGGTGTACCTGTGTTTAGGGTTTCCCCGACCAAGATGCAACACCTTGCACTTGGTGATATTGAAATTTAATTTCCATGTGTGAGCCCAGCTTTCCAGGGTGTCCAGGTCCCCTTGCAGGGCCAACCTCCCCTCTTCTCCCTCAACACTATTCCCATCTTGGAGTCATCCACTAAGAGACTCATTTCACACCTATACCCTCCCTGATGTCCGATATGTATGCATTAAACAGGATCGGACCCAGGACCAAGCCTCACGGTGCCCCACTACCAACCTCTCTAGGGTTCGAGAGCTCCCACAGACCACTACTCTCTGGGTGCGTCCAGCTAGCCAGTTTTCAATCCATCTGACCATCAAAGGGCCTACTCTAACCCCATCAGTTTCTCCACCAGACCATTGTGGGGACAGAGTCAAGCATTGCTGAAGTCCAAGAATAATACATTCACAGGCTTTCCCCTGTCCAGTTCTGATGTTACCCATTCATAGAACTCCACAAGATTGGTTTGACATGATCTGCCTGGCACAAACCCCATGTTGCCGACTATCCAGACCTCCCACCTCCTCCAAGTACACCCCCAATCGTTCCTTTAGTATACTCTCCATTCATTTTCCCACCACCGAGGTCAAACTGATGGGTCTATAGTTACCTGGTACTTCCCTCAACCCCCCTTTATGGATTGGCACCACATGTGCCCCTCGCCAATCCCTGGGTACCTTCCCTGTCTCAAATGACCTGTTGACCTGTTATCTTGGCAAATTTATTTTCACACCTGTTGTATAAATTTACATATTTATTCACCACATAAGTGCACTAGTCCCAGGGATTGTTTTCAGGCACAGTCTGAGTCATGAAGATGGCAACAATGCTGACCAGTAGAAATTTAGTAAGCCATAAGACATGATGGGGGAGCCGGCCCAATGGTGCTGAGGGTCGAGGTGCTAAGTTGCCATACCTTGCACCACACCGGCAACCCGGGTTTGGGAACGAGATTCAGGTGCCGGGGGTTGGCCAGGAAGGAGAGGATGGAGCGTCCATAGGACTGCTCTCCTCTCCTGGGAGGGAGGGGGGACTGTTTCGAACAGACAGTGACACATGGTGGAGACTGGGTGTACTGCTGACACAGAGACCATGGAAGGAGGAACGCTGGGTGGCCATCTTCTGGATGTGAGCGGGAGCGCTCATGTAGTGGGCTGGACGGCATTTGCATGTCTCACGTTCAGGGAGGGAAGCATCAAGGAAAATCCCCACCCCTCAGATAGGCAATGGCACCTCCAGTACCCCAACGCAACACAACCAATACCAGGTTTTCCATGCTGGCTCTCCCGATCCCCCTACCTGCCTTGGTTCTGACATTGGAGCTCCACTGGACCAAGTAGGTAGGGGAGTGTCTGCCCCTGATTTCCCAGCATGGGGGCTTCAGGCAGGTGGCATGCGGGGGCAGCAAGAGAGGATGCCTGAGAGAGTTCCGAAGATGCGGAGCACAAACAGAATTGAGAAAAAAAAGGCACGACAGGATGCTGGTTGTGCTGGTTTAACCACAAGCCCAGGGGCGTAATAAGGCACGAGATCATAGGTCAAGTGTCTTCTGCCCCTGGAAGTGTGGTAAAATCAGCATAACCATGCCCCAAGTGTCTTATTGCAATTATAAAATGGGTCCATAGGTGACTTGAACATACTAAAAGTTTAAAAAGTCACAAAAATATGTAACCCCCTCCTTGGAAGGGGGCTTACCTGGAATTTCATTCTGCCTTTGAAACCCTGCCTGCTGTTTCCTTGCTTGCTCCAACCCCAAGACTGCAGCCTATGAAAGAGGGAATGGAGGGCGCATGAAAAATTGCTGCACTATCGCACAGGCAATGTGCGCATGTTTGAGCAGCCACGAGCTTGAACGTGTGAGCTGTTTTCAGCGTTAGGAGCGCCTGTCTATCACAGACAGCAAAGTCACATTGAGGGCCACTACAGCACCTTCTCTAGTGTGCTCCAGCCCCAGAGACATCAGTGGGCATGGTGGCAGTAGAAGGAGGGGAAGAAATAAGAAATGGACATTGTGACTTGGGCAGCTGCGTCTTTAAGAAATAAAGGGCTACCGGCTGCATTGGAGACTGCCTGTAAACGGTGGTGGTGGGGGGGGGTGGTAATGGAGCTCCCATCCACACCACCACCAAATAGTTGGGCACAAGTGTGTCTACCAAGCCATGGAGACAGTTTAAATAAAAGCATGGTGGTTCCCTATAAAATAAATTTTAAAAAGAAAGCATTGTGTATAGAACTACAGCCACTATCTTGTCGACCCCTGACCTTGCTGCCAGCCAATCAGAGGTCAGGGATTTTGGCAACTGGAACCTCAGAGGATTGTGGGGGACTGATGCAGTAAGGACCCTCCCCAATGAACTGGAGGACTTCAGGAGCCAATCAGAGGGCAGGGCAGAAAGACTGATGGACAGCCCTGCCTGTCCAATGAGACACTGAGTGGAGGGAAGGAGATTGCTGGGCTATTGAGGAGCTGGGGGCAATCTGAGGAGGCCCCAGAGGTGTTCAGACCTGCTGCTGGTAAGAGAAAGTGAGAGGCCTAGCCAGGCCAAATTTTCTGCGAGTCCTCTCCAGGGTTCAGTCAGAAAAAATCCCTTGTGAACTTTTCCCTGGTTCATCCTATCCAGAGACTGTTTCGGATTAGCCCTAGATCTTGGGTGGAGGAAATTACTGAGAGTGTGAGTTGGTGGGCCACTTCTGTATACCAAAGCTGCTGAGCTGTACCGAGTGGAGACAGAGACCTGCATCCTGCCCAGACTGCTAGCCCTTACCCAGTGGGGTGGATCGGGGAACAGGGAGTCACGGGGTACATGCCTGAGTACAGGTGTACTCTCAATCCATTGGGGAGTCAGACCTTGGGGTCACTCCTGGGGTCTGGACTCCTTGGGAACTGGGACGCCTCTATGTAGTGTTCATGTATCCTGAGAGTTGAGCCAGAAGGGCTGTATCTGGAGAGGTGTGAGCCAGAAATACAGGTTACTCACCTGTAACAGGAGTTCTAGGAATGGTATATGTTGTTCATCCACACTCATTGGCAGTATCCTTGCCGCTTTAAATCTTGCCGGAAGGTCTTCAAGCTTGCTCCTCCCACCCACCCGGTGGACATAACTCTGACTCCGCCCCATGGCGCCAGATCTGGCCCGCTGGAAGCTCTGGGTTGTGCGTCCCAGAAGCCGGGAGGTCGGGTGGAGTCGTGTGGATGAACAACATGCCATTCCCTAGAACTCTCTGTGAGTAGCCTGTTTGTAAGGCTGTATTTATGCATGATATGTTGTTCATCCACACTCATTGGCAGACTCTAGCAGTTCTCCTGGGAGGGAGGAGGCAAGAGACACCCCAATACTTACTTGGGAAAGAGAGACTGGAGAACCGAGGCCCCAAAACCAGCATCCCGGCGTGACTCAAGGTCGATGTGGTAATGGGTAATAAAGGTGTTTGCTGACTTCCAGGTGCAGCCCTGCGAATTTCCTGGATAGGGACGTCCTGGAAGCAAGCCACCCGTTGCAGCAGTATAAGCGGGTAGAATGAGCTCTTATCCTCTGGGAGCTCCATGCCCGCTAACTTATAGCAGAGATCTATGCAGGAGGTTACCCACCTGCTTATCGTCCCGCTTGGCTGCAGGTCTGCCAGATGCTGCTTCAGCGTGAGGTGACAAACAGCTGGCGAACTCTCCCCAATTTCAGCCGTGCGCTCCTTATAATAAGCGGGCGCCTTCTAGGGTCCAGGTATGGAGCCTATATTCACCTCCGAGGTGTGATTGGGGTGGAACACCGCAGAGTCAACACCTGGTTAAGGTGAAACTCCGACACCACCTTCGAAGGAATTTCAGGTGGGGCGCAGGACAACTCGTTGTCCCTTGGAAGACCAGGTAAGGAGACTGGATGAGCGCCTGGAGCTCTCCCCATCCTTCTGGCTGACGTGATAGCCACCAAGAAGGCGGTCTTCACGACAGGTGAGAGAGCACACCTGTGCATAGGTTCAATGGCTTGCCCATGAGCTTTGCCAATGCCAGCAGTAGATCCCACTGGAGGTGAGGGGTTCTGCACTGGAGGAAATGTGATCAGGCGCCTTTGAAAAAGCGCCAGACCACCTTCTCCTGCGCCATCGATTGCTTCCCAGCCCGCTACCGGTAAGCAGAGATGGCTGCCAGGTGCACCCTTAAGGTCGCCGACCTAAGCCCTTGACTAGAAAGGACCATAAATAGTCCAGATGCTTGCCAAGGACAGGAGGAAGGGTCAAGCCCTTGCCCTGACGCAAATGAAACCTTTTCCATTTGAAGGCATAACATTTTCTGGTCGACTCCTTACAGGGCGCCTCAACTACATTGAGGACCTCGTCGGAAAGACCCAAAGCCTGGAACTCTAGCCGCTCAGGAACCAGGCGTCAGGTGCAGGGATTGAAGGTCCGGATGGAACACCTTCCCTGATTGACTGAGAGCAGGTCGGGCGAGCTGGAAGCTGCCGCGGAGTCCTGGAGCTGAGACTGAGGAGATCTGGGTACAGAACTGGCGAGGCCAGTCTGGGGCTATCAGAATCACCTGCGCCTTGTCCCTCCTCCCTTGAGAAGCACCTTCTAGGATCAAGGAAATGGGAAAAGTAAAAGAGGCCCGGGGTCCATTGCCTCGAGAAGGCATCCCCTGCAGCGCAGCCCTGCTGAGGGGCGGGCATGGAACAGACTCAGCCGCGCTCTCCGTGGAGGCAAACAGGTCCACCTGAGGTGTGCCCCAAAGGAGAACAGATGCTGTACTACCTGCAGGAGAGACCACTCTGGGATGCAGCCCCTATCCGCTCAGGGCATCGGCCAGGTGTTGGAGGGCTCCTCACGTGAATGGCTAGGAGATCCGCCCAGGCTGCGCAGACGAGACCAAATGCGGAGAGCCTTGCATAGAAGCATGGAGCCGCCGCCCCGCCTGGGCGGTTTAGAGGTACATGGTCGGGTATTGCCCGCCTGACCCGGACCACTTGACCCCGGAGGGAACGTGGAGTAAAGGCGGTGAGCTAGCGGACCGCCTGGAGCTCCAGCAGGTTGATGTGGCACGGACTCCTGCTGGGACCAGAGGCCAATGAGTTCGGTGTTCCCTGAGATGGGCACCCAACCCATCAGAGAGGCATCGGTCGACAGAGAGACCGCCGGCTCGGGCGGACGAACGGGATGCCTCCTGCAATTGATCTGGAACGTCCACCACGGAGAGCATTCCACATCCCTGTGTCACCGGCTACAGCTGGTCAATGATCGTAGCGTCAGACCACTGGCTGGCCAGTCCACTGAAGGGCGTGATGTTCCAGCGGGCCCAACGGACCACGCTGGTACAGGCCGCCATGAGACCCAGGAGGCGCAGGAAGTCCGGGCAGGGAGCGCAATTCTCCAACCAGAAATGATCAGGCAAGGAGGAAAGAACTCGGCCCTGTCCGAGCCGCCTGGCTCGAAGAGAGTCGAGCTGCGCTCGGTGAATAAAATCACCTGCTTCGCTCGAAGTTCGACTTGGCCTCGTTGACAAGGAGGCCCAGTTGAGAGCAGACCTGGAGGCCAGATCTCTGGACCACTCCGCCTCCTTCCTGGAGGGAGCTGCTATCAGCCAGTCGTCCAGGTAAGGGTACCCGGACCCCTCGGTCGCATGGAATGCTGTCACCACTGCCATGCGTTTGGTGAAGACCCTGGGAGCTGGAGACAAGCTGAAGGGCATGGCTGGGCTTCGAAGAGAGATCCTTCCGGCTGCAGGCGAGGGAATCTCTGGTGAGACGGACGGATAGGGACGTGTGAAAGCGGCCCCTGCAAGTCCAGAGAGCAGAACCACACCTGCGCTCCAAGGGATGGTATTATCTGAGCCGAGTGACCATCCGAAGGTTCGAGACCTTAGGAACTTGTTTAGGTCGCAGGTCGAGAATGGGCGCCAGCCCCGTCCGCTTCGAACCAGGAAGTACCTGGACACAAACCCTGGGTCTGAAGGAGGTCCACCACCTTCTTACCACCTCCTTCTGGGAGGAGGAGAGGATGTCGGCTCGACGAGCCGCCAGTGAGGCTGGGGATCCGAAGCTCCCCGGTACGGCTCTGAAGGTGGTGCCTGCTCAATTCAGAGAGCAGGCCTCTTCCACCACCTCCAAGACCCACCTGTCCGTGGTAACAGCCCGGACCAGGCGGAGCAAGTGCGGGGCGTCCCCAGGGGACCCAGGAAGCAGGTGGCGGGATGGGCGACTTCCCCTCCAGCCCGTCACTGGGCAGGCTTGGAGGAGGGACCGCCAGGGACCTCCTGGGCCCTTTCTCCCTGCCTCCTGTTAGAGAGCGTGGCTTTGGTTTGGGATGCAAGGCCGAGCCTGCTGGCCCTGACGTTGCTGGGCGGGCGCCAGGGCACAGAAGGACAAGGGCTTAGGCTGTGGTTTGGGCCTTTGTCCTTCTGAGCCGGAAGAGACCGAGTCCAAGGTGGCATTGGACTCTCGATCCTCTGCAGGTGACCTTCCACCCAGGGCCGAAGAGGTCAGTCCCCTAAGGAACATCCGCCAACTTGTGCTGGGTATCCGAAGTAAAGGTGGATATCCTCAGCCAAGCCCGCCGACTTTCCTAGCCACTGCGGCCGCCACCGCATCTGGCACATGAGTCCCACATCCAAAGCAGTCTGGAGCTGCTGTTTGGCCACTGCCCTGCTCCTGGTCCCGCACTGCTTAACCGTAGTCTGCAGATCGGCGGGAGATGAGGATGACCTCATCCAGGAGCCCAACAGGCATGGAAAATGTGCCATGAGGACGGTCAACTGGCCTGACGGCACGAGAGAGGACGCAGCGAGACTTTTCGCCCGACATAGTCCAATTTCTTGACCCTTGTCAGGAGGTTTGTCCCATCCCTGGCGCTGCCGGGCGCTACGAAAACGCTGTCGGTAACCAACCCCTCAGCAGAGGGTGTTCGAAACGGACAAGGAACGGTAGGGACCGTAGATACTTCCTGGCCATCCTGGCCGAAGGCGTAGGGCAGGAAGCAGGCGCGCCAAAGTTCCAGTGCTGGACCCACTATGGCCTCGGCCACCGGAAAGGCCTCCGTCGGAGAATCCCTCGGTCCAGAATCTCCGTGAGGGATACCGGCCTGCTTGAACGTGGGTTCGAGGCCCATCCCGGTAGACTCCGAGATGAGCCGAAGCAGTCCTAGGAAGGACGACGGGCTATCGTCCATTGGCTGACCTCCTGAAGACTCCAAGTCCAGTCGGCTAGAGAAGAAGGAGGAATCATCTTCGACTCGGAAGAGTCCTCGAAGAGCTGCCTCTGGCTTGAGCCACCCTTTCACCTGCCGAGGTCGGTCGGGAGTGAGGGTAACTGACAGCCGATGGGGTAAACCCTTAGCCGACCGAGAATCCTTGGTCGGAGCTCCCAATTGTGGCTGTGGAGGCGGAGGTTCCACCGCAATCGTGGAGCAGCTGGTTTTGGCCGAACAACCGCCTGGGTATAGCCTCGGGCAAGTCGAGGGGTTGTGTCGGCTGGGCCCGTCAGACAGTTACTTAATGGTCGAGGCGCCGGAGTCGGCTTATCTCGCCAGGAGGAGCTGTTGCAACATAAGGTCTCGCATCAGCGACGTAATTACGCCGAAGCCTCCTCATCCGAGGAGGAGGACGAGACGGCGGCGACGCCACCATGGTGCCGAGACCGAGATCGCCTGAGGACGGGAACGGCTGACCACGGAAGAGGTCCGAGACGAGACCGAGAGTCCGGAATTTCTGTGCAGGAGGTGTCGGCTGAACCGACACTCTTCGGCTCGGAAGGTCCATCCGAGGCTCCGGAACCGGAGGCACAGGCGAGCCACGGATCCTCAACTCCTCCCGGGGAACAGGAGAGGGGAATCTCGCTGCTAAAGCGACAGCTCTGTCTAATGGGTCGAGAAAACTTGACTTCATCAGTGGGAGTCTCGGTCAACTGACCTGACGGGGACACCGTGAGGCCAGTGGCGGCCGAGCGAGTCGATCGAAGCCGACGGTCGACGTCTGGAGAGGTCCTTTCCCGCCTCCCAAGAGGCCGGGACGGAGGGCTTGCACTTGTCCCTCTTTGGACCGAGAAAGGTCCAGCAGACGCAGGCCCTTCTCCTTAGTGGAGAGGGACAGACAAAGCTCCTTAAAGGAAGCCGTGGTAAGAAGAACCCAGAGAGAGCGGGATAAATGCCGCGGCCGAGAAGATACGACCCCGCCGCCTCCTCGAGGGCGCACCATCCGCCGAAGCTGATCCGCCGAAAGTCACGCCGCGACACCGCCAACCGGGCTTCCTGACTTTCACCGAGGAACGCTTCGGGACGGCCCAGTTGCAATCGGGCAGCACGGTCTTCGAGGACGAGGCCGAGAAAGATGAGCACAGGTCGCAAGCCTGCGGGTCGTGCTCAAGGCCTAAGCAGTAGACACACGTGGAGTGTGGATCCGTCTCGAGACATCTTCTGCCCGCATGGGCATCTCCAAACTGGGAGTCGATTTATCCATCGCAGCCGAGGATCAAGACTGAAGTCTTTGCAAAATATTATTTTTAAATCCATAAGCGGAGAAATAGGAACCAGTCACAAAGCGCAGGAGCGTTAAGGAGGAACCTGAGCTTCCAAGCGGTAAGGAAGATCTGGCGTCGTATGGGGCGAGCCGAGAGTTATACCACCGGGTGGGTGGGAGGAGCAAGCTGAAGACCTTCCGGCAAGATTTAAAGCGGCAAGGATACTGCCAATGAGTGTGGATGAACAACATATCCATGTCCCTAGAACGGGCAGTTCTGCTGCTGAATGTTCGAAAGTCCGAAGCTCTTGGTTCAGCCTGTTGCTGTGTGCTGTTCCCTGCCTCATCTGTACTGCTTCATCCATTGGTTACCTGAGTGCTGGCACTGCTGGCTGGGCCTTTGTATTTCTTTAACTTTGAATTACAGTTTGGGGTTTCAAACCTTATTTGGAATTTTAAGTTCTCGGAACTGTGCTAGCACATTATAACCTGCTGGGGTTTAAACTGCAAGCTTGCTGACTTTCATCAAGTGCCCCACTGAGAGAACCCAGGTAATGTAGTTACCTGGCCTGTATCAGGACTCTAGTGTGATCCCTGGGTACTGAGAGTAAGTGTCAATGGTATACATGAGACTGCAGTTTATCTACTGGTACCAACTGAAGAGTTTGCCACACCCTGTGTAAAATAGTTCCTCTTTAGTCAGAGATTCAGGGTTCCTGAATGGGGTTGGACCTGACACCTCTTGCTGTACTGTGCAGGCCACCATTTTTGGAAAGAAGAGACTCCCGGTACCATAATCAAGAGGACTGCTCTGTCACAACTCTTGTACAAGTTGTGAAATTCACTGAAATAAGTATGACGTGAATGAAAAATATGAGAAAAATCTTTAAAAGTGGAAATTTTACCAAATATGATCTAGAACCTTCACTATTGCTCAGATTGGTCTAAAATGTGTACCAGTTATGCACATTGAGGCTATTCGCATAAAACGAGACTCATTGTCATCATGTCTTTACAGTACGGACCAGTATATGCAATTATTGTGGGAACATAGTTCCAAAATTGCTGATTTTTCGGCTAAATTTTTGAATAGACTTCATGGCGTTTCCTCTGGCAAAGTAATCATTGCATTTATATCACATTATACCATATTGCTACCTTCTACAATGTTTCTGCTTTCATTTAAAAGAAATCTCTCTGGTGCCACCTAGTCAGGTTTCTTTTAAATGAAAGCAGAAACATAGCAAGACATGTTTTTTGAGTCATGCTAACAGCTGCATTTTAAACTTTATTTTGACTGTTTTTTTTATGCCTCCCTGTGCTCCCCTGACCGGCCTTCTCCTTCGGGTCACCTAGGTGCACCCTGCCATCTCTCCCCCCCCTGCCGCCAACTACTGCCCCATACTGCAGCCCTCCAGAAAATCTGTGTATCCCTTTGTTGGACAGGTCCCCCCTTCCGGGTAGAATGCGCATCCAGTTGGCCCGGGGTGCTCCTAGGGTCGGTCCAGGCTATCCGGGGCTTCATGGTGGTGGAGGACCAGCGGCTGTCATCTGGTTGATCAGGGGGCATTTTCCATGGTTTTCTTTCGGAGCATGATGTGCCACATGACATCAAGGCGTAAGCTGATGTCCATCATGCTCCCTTCCGCAGCAATGTCCGATGTGCTGCTGTGCCCCCCAGCCTCTACCAGGGTCCGGCAAACACATGGCCACATACCACCTCCCTCCCAGGAGAAGGTGAGCAGTCATGAGATGTTCAGGCCATCTCACCCTGACCGGCCCTCCAACACCCAGGTCCATTCCTGAACCCAGGTTGTCAGTGTCTCAGGCAGAAATCCAACTGCTTCACCAGTGGGCCAGCTATTTTGACTGTTTTAAAGACATTATTTAATTATCTTGGTACCAGTTGAGAGGACTCACTTTCAGGAGTATTTGGATATCAAGTTGATTATGGGGAGATCCCGTGGTACAGGTGGCCAAGGACAGCAACAGTTGCAGCCGTCACAGCAGGCCCAACAAACTGCGCCAGAAAATGCTGCAGGTCATGGCTGTAGTAGGGCAGGTGATCCCCCACCCTAGGACACTATTTTACAAGCTGTACGATCCATGGACAAGAGAACTGAAACAGTTTTGGAGCGTATGGGTGCCCAGAATTCTAAAATAGAGAGTGCCATGGCGATGGCAAAAGAAGCCGAGAAGCGCTCCCTCTGCACCAAGGCTGCATTTAGTAAAATGACTGTAGAAACAGTGCATCTTCGAGCCTGCCTAGAGACTTTAGAAAATGCTCAACGTGCCACGAACATCCGAGTGGTGGGCTTCTGGGAGGCTTTGAAGGGGATGATCCTTAACTTTTGTGAGATGTTATCTCACAATATCTGTGCCAGAAGACTCAACATTCGCTCCAGAATATATCAAGAAGGCTTACCGGGTGAACTTTTGGCAGGTGCAGGGAACCGGAGATAATCTCCAAACACTCCTCATTGTCACTATGGGCCCTGAGATTCAAGATGTCATCCTGGCTTGGGCAAGGGTGAATTATCCAGTTTCAATGGAGGACCACCAAATCAAATTGTTTCTCGACTGGTCCTACACCACCTGGAATCAATGGAAGATGTTTGATCCTCTCCTACAGCAGTTGCAGAGTCTTGGAGTTACGCATACTTTGGGAGCTCCAGCACAACTCCGTATTACATACAGAAATAAAACTTTTCAATTTAATGACCCGTCTGAGGCAAAAAAGCAGATGGACAAAATTGTCATGGAGTTCTGAAGGGGAGAGGCGGGCAGAAAGGAGAATCAAGAGGGTTCAGAGGAAGGAGAATGAGTCAATCCACACTGGAACTGAGACATCCATCTCTTTATAAGGTTTCTCTAAACCACCTCCCTCGTTTAAATCCTGGATCAAATGAGAAGACATAAAGAATGCAGAAATAATTACTGCTAAACTGAGGCTGATAGTAGAAGAGTACATCAACCTATGGTCTAGGAGGGACTCTAGACTAGCAGGAGACCCATCTGATACTCCAGTGTTGGTGGAACAAGGAGCTACTGAGCAGACAAAGCTTAGGAAAGCTGTTGTGTAAGAGGCTGCCACATAGAATATCAACAGTATTTTACAAAATAATTATTTCATGGAGTGCAATAGCGTTCACTTTACCTTTGTATATGTAAGGGTCATGCAAGTTATGCCACAGTTGGCACAGTTACATATACTTTTCCTTGTCTGGTGTAATGAAATACTGGACGGGAACTGCCTCAAGTTAGACCAACTTTTTCTGGTCTAGCTTGTGTTAACTCAAGGTACCCCTTTTACAGGGCTTGTGCCAAATATTTGGCGTGAGGTGCCGTAAACTGGGAAAAGTGTTGTAACTGTGCCTGACCTACTAAAATCGGGCACAGTTTGCAGCAAAGGCTGGCAAGGCTGTGCCAATGAAAGGATTTGATGCAGGGCTTCACGAAAGCCCTGTGTCACCCTTTGAAAATCTGGCCACATATTACGAGTTACTGGAAGGAAGCAGAGGAAGATTAATCCATTGTGTAGCATTTGGAACCTACACAGTTTGGAAGAAAATAATTTTTCATGCAACAAATGAGGTACAAAGTTGTAATGTCATATCTCCTCACAATAAGCTGAGTTAAAAAAAATTAAATGTGTTAAAGCTTGAAAGGGAAGCCAGATAGAAAACAAGACATAAAACAGGATGCAAAATTACAAGTTAATGGTCAATATTGCATAAAAAGACATGAAATACAGTGGAAAATACCTTTATTACAACTGCAGAAATATCAATGTAGAAAAATGCTATCTTGAAGATAATGTGAGGTAATAACTTGTAATACCGTCTCATAATAAAGCAGAGTTTTAAAACAAAAGAGCTGTAAACTGCATACTGGGTCTGGTCTATAGGGCCAAACAAGTTGTCACCCATAAGGCTTGTGTTGCCCTTGCTGGGGGGTGCTTCTCCCTAGCCTTAATTATGGGCTCATCACTTATGCAAATGTGAGTAAGGCTTCACTATGTAAAAGGGAAGCAGCTTATAACACTTGTAGGTTTGCTCCGTTGACTGCCTGTCTCACACACACTGCTGTGAACTTTCTAGCAAACTGGGCTAGTTATTCCCTGCAGTCACTCTTTTTCCCTGGTTTATTTTGTTGACAAGACTTTCGGAAATGCTACCCCACCTATCCTGGCTGGCCAACTAATAACACCTATTCAGAGGTACCAACTAAGGTCCATTGACCAGTCCCTGATGGGGATTCCTAAGACATGTACCGCCTCAGGTGAATAGGCTATTGTGGCCTGGGCACCAAGGCTCTGGAGCTCCTTTCCACCTCTAGCTCATGGGGCTATCTCCGATTCACTTTTCTTTTTTTCTTTGTTTGTGTGTTATCTTTTTCCCCCTACGTGCTACCACTCTAGGCCACTCCTACAGGATGTGTCAAGGCACCTCCGATCTGTCCCGTTCCCCATCCCTCATATTTGCAGTCGTCCCCAGGGTAACTCGATGTGACCCTTTGCCGGGTGGGCCCCCCCTTCTCCGAGGGGAGAGGCACCGGTGGGGCAGGCAAGCACACTACTTGGCCCTGGGTACTGCTGAGGGATGGATGGTTCCTGGGACATTGATGGCATCGGACTGCCAGGTGGCTGTCATCCGGTTGAGTGTCAAGCCAGTTTTCTGGTGACATTCCCTCACTTGCACGTGTCTGCATTACCCCCGGTCTCTACCGGAGGTCACTGCAGAGTGACGCACTCACACAACCCAACCCAAGAGAGAAGAGCAGTCTTCCGGACGCTTGATCCTCTCTTCCTCTGCTGACCCACGGCACCCCGAATCCATTCCCGAACCCAGATCGCCGGTGTGGGTCGAGGTAAGGCACCAGCGCCTCAACCCTCTATACCACCGGGCCAGCCAATTCACTTTTCAATAAGCTCTTCTGGGATTTCTTGAAGGCCAGCTCAGCCTGCTCTTGCACTTAACCATATGGTATCCATCCTATGGACTGCAGTTCCTTGTCATTTTCCTCCTGTAGCGCTTATCCTATTCAGGGTGGCTTACCGTCTGTGCTCGCTAGGATCAGTTATTCTTGTATACCATGCTTTGAACGGTTTTATAACTGTACCTGATCAGTAATGTAACCAGTCTGCATTCACTGTTATTGTAATTTCAACTTTTGACCTATATAACTGCCAATCTGCTATTCTGCAGTTTATAAATATCACTGCATTGTTGTTTTGTTTTGTATTGCCTTGTAATTCTCCTGGGTCCCACCTGAAAATCGGGACTGTGACTATCTAGTGCGCTTACCTGGTCAATAAAAGCTACATAACTAAATAAATAAAAATACAGTTACTTCTTCAAGAACTGGCTTTAGTACCTACAGGTAAAAAAGTTATATTCTTTAAGAAACAACATATGGTTTGTGTTTTACATAGAAAATATTCATATTTGTATATAAGTTACAAATTAAAAGTGGCTCAGACTTGTCAATTCAGTGTTCTGGCTTATTTTTAAAAATCCAAATCAATATATTTTTCACATCTCAATAGTTTCTATCGTGAAATCTAAATATGATATTTTAAGATACTCAGCATGTCGTAAATACAGTAACTTTATAAAAGGACATTTAAGTTGAGCATTTATTGCATTTACCTGAACTGAATGGACCATGTAACCTTCAGTTCTAATTGATAAGGTCTGGTAATAACATTTTCCATTGTTTTATTTATTTAACTCTTAGGCTGCCGGAAGATTTAGGACATATACTGTAGAACTTTGGGACGTGTATACACGCCGGTGGCACACCAAGGGTTAAAAGTTTCACTAGGAGGGCATGCTGAGCAGAGTACTGCTTGATTCCAGGTGTGTCCTGGGGAAGGGGAACAGAGAGAAAATATACATATAATATAGATAGAGTGTGATGCTCTGCCCCTGCTTCTGGTTACCTGTATGGTATTTACATTATAAATAAATGGTCTGTGCATGAAATGTCAGTATGTGAGAGCTTTGGTCTTTAACTTTCAAGGTCAGTAGCTGAAACCACAGGATGTTGTAAAAGACCAGAAGAACCAGTTAAGACTTCCTTACAGAAGGGCATTTTATTGCCTGTTTATGGCTTGCCCAGGCTTTTGAAGTTGAAAACAAAATGTGAGTTTTTGACGTTACAGGAGGCAAGGTAATTGGGCTGGTTCCTCTCTTTTTAGCATATAACCAGAAATGTGTGGAGAGTCATAAAATCCTTCAGATCACACTAGCACAGGAAATCAACCCAAGAGAACATGAGTGTGGGATTGTTAACTTCAAAGAGAAAATGTTTAATTAAAGACTATCATATTTGGGAAATGGCTAGTTACGGATTTTTCAAAGCAATGACTCACATCCTCAGAGACACTTACGTCAGAAATTATCTAAGGGAGGTTCTAGCTGACCTCATCAAAAGGGTGTGGGGAAAGATAGAGATAAAAATGAAACGTTGTATATGGGATTGTGACATATGATTCTAGACTCTGACTTGGAATACACTTAGAAAGGTAATACTTAGAAAGAAATTAAGTATTTGTGCTAGGAGTGTTTTGTCTGTAAATTCCTTTTTATTTTACATGATTGTAAGCTGTATGATATATTGTTCTGTGTTTAATTTTACATGTTTTTATAATCTTTTAGTAAACAACCTTTTCTTTGAAAATACTGCCTGGGTGTCTTCTCAGTTTCTTTTTGCATGTGAAGTGCTTGTATTTAAGTCTGTCTGCTGTTGAGAAAAAGCTTGATTGTGTTACTGAGCTTGAGTAAAAAGGTTAAGAACTACCTAAGTCTCTTATAGAGTTAAAAAGGGTTAATTCTGGAAGCCTGGCTGTGTGCCCCTGGTGAAAGATTGTACTGCAGTCCCGAAGAGTGTACATATCTGAGCCTGTACATTAGGTATGCTAGTATAAGGTTCAGAGTTTGAATCCCCCCCAGAACTCGAAGCTAAAGGTGATTCGGACCCAAAGCACACAGGAGGATAACCCTGTCTGTTACCTGTTCACACTATTGCACTCTGAGGTTGGCACTGTGGGAGCAGAGGGCCTGACCTATGGAGTGTGTTTGTGACATAGAGTACAACAGTGCAACATGAACATACAGAGGTAAATGTTATAAGATGCATAACAAATAAGTAATTACATATCAATACATGAGGTACGACAGCATTGCGTGGCAAACAACATCATCAAAAATCAAGGTCAGTACTAGTTAGAGGATAGTGGACTGGACCATTAGTTCATTGGTAGACACATCTTAGCCACATGCACAGGTTGAGGAGACGTGTGCATTGATGAGGTAGCTGAGGTGCTAAGATGGGGGCATCTGCCGGATGCTTGCAGGGAGGGAGTTTCATAATTTAGGCATGCGATGTCTGAATGCTACTTGGCCAACTGAAGAGGACATGCGCGGTATGACCAGCAGGCAGGAGTCTGAATTCCTGAGGGAGTATACAGGAGGGGAAGGGGCAGCTAACACAGAGGCGAAGTACAGAGCCAAGGACTGGGACCAATACTTGGCCATGAGCTTGGTGCAAGTGAGACTGTCGGCGGTCCTGGAGCAAGGGAACATTGAGAGTCCAATAGAGCATGCAGTGGTGGGAGGAGGGCGGGCAATCAAGGGAGAAATGGCAGAAAAAGTGGAAAAGAGGGTCCAGTCTGGCTAGGGTGGACTAAGGAGCGGCACTGTACACTACATTCCTGTAGTCGAAAATAAGGAGAATCATTTTCTGTACTAGTGCGCGGTGGGCTGGCAGCGGGATGCATCCACAACTGCGGTAGAAGGCGTCCAGTTTTGGGTGGAGTTTTTTGTGGATGGCATCGACATGGGCAGAAAAATCAAGGTGCTGGTCCAGCCAGACCCCGAGATATCTAAAGGAGGTGCAAGCCTCCAGAGTGGTCCCATCCAGGGTAGGGAACTGAGAGAGTCAGCCTCATGCCGAAGGTCATGGAGACAGGCTTCTTGGCATTGAGTAAAAGCTGGTTTGTGTGAAACCAGAGCTGGACACCATCGAAGTCCTGCTGTAACCTGGTTGCTACATCAGTGGTCTAAGGACCTGATGAATACAGAACTGTGTCGTCCACATACTGTACATGTGTATGGATGTGTGTGGGCAGGTGGTAGGCAGGTTGTTTAGGAAGATGGAGAATAGGAGCGGCCCGAAGACCGAGCCTTGGGGGAGTCCTGTGGTAACTGGAAGGGAGGAAGAGTTGGAGCCTCCAATTCTAACAGATTGAGATCGGCCTACCAATGTTTCATTACTTCATTAAGAAAATGTATGCTCTGTTTTAGTATATACACAGTAACACCGGAAGATGTATTCAAAGTTTGATCTCCTTACCTAAAAAATTAAAAACAGCATTGTCATTTCTGTCTGCCACACTGGCGTGGGAGAGCTAAGGTGCTTTACAGCACACCTCATCCCTCTGCACCACTGGACTACGCAGAAATGTTACTGCATGCCAATCAAGCTTTTATATCTCTGTTTTGATTGCTCCAGTTTGTTAACTGCTGATCTCTGGGCACAGCTAGCATGCTTTTCACAAGTCCCTGTACTGTTTCTTCCTCTGCTTTTGAAAAGGAAGTAGGGGCTGCCATATTTTCAGTTAATTTCCCCAATTCCGAACATTCTGCTATGTTTTATAAAACTTTTGTAATAGAGAAACTCTTTATAAATATAGAAAGAAGATAATATTGTGAAAGGCTGGGACTTACCTAGAAAAGAATGCCATATACGGTTAACATGACTGTATTGCCAGGGTAACTTTTATGTAAATACAAGATTGATGTACTGCCCCCAAACCCCACACCTTCCCTCTATAAAGACGTCAGTTTAGGTCTGTTACAACTTAACCCACCCATTTTAAAATAATCTCCACACGTACTTTGTAAGGCTTTCTATGCAACATTTAAAATGAAACATGGTAATCTCATCCTGTAACTCTCCTGTATTTTTAAAAGTCATCGCCGACACATTCAACAAGATGTTCTCAGATCTGAGTAGTGTCCTCCCACCAGACTTTTTCAACCCTACCACCACCACTCGTAACAACTCGCTGAACCAGGATCCTCACCATGACTACCCTCCATTCCATTTCAAGTCCACCTCTGAATGTGAAGCGAGATGCTATCCTAAGAAAGTGCTAAGGAAATCCAGATACAGTGGGGATTCCCCGGATCTCACATTTATCAACCTTGCACTTGAAGAAATCTTAGCCTCTTACTAAAATAATCAACCTTTCACTTAACCTCTCACAATTCCCACAGAGATGGGAATCTGCTATGGTCACCCCAGTACATAAGAGTGGGGATCAGGCACAGCATGGAAACTATCGCCCGATTTCGATTCTCCCACCACTTTCAAAAGCCCTGGAGCGCATTGTGGCTGACCAGCTGTAGGAGTACCTGGAAACCTACCAACTGCAATGTGCCCAACAGCATGGGATTAGGCGTGGGCATAATACCATCACTGCCCTATTGGAATTTACTGGTTTTATCCATAACTTGTTGAAACAAGGGCTCCTGGGTGGGGCAACATTCATAGACCTAACCAAGGCCTTTGATACTGTTAACCATACACTACTTATCAAACAGCTTACCAGCATTGTTCTCTCCTCAGACACCACCAAGTGGTTTTCCAGCTATTTAACCAATCGCTCCCAACAAATAAAAATTGGAGATGTCATCTCTGACAGTAGAACAGTACGATCTGGAGTCCCTCAAGGATCCACCCCGGGGCCACTATTATTTAGCATTTCTGAATAAGCTACCGAAGTCCTGCCATGGCAACATCCTACTATATATGTACAGATGATGCCGTAATATATACTAGTAACCCATATCCAAAATACCTTCCGGCCCTGCTACAGCAAGGCTTCGCATCTGCCAAAAAATGGTTCACTGACCAAAAGCTAATACTGAACTACAAAAAAACGAAGACCATGCTGTTCTCCAGCATCGACAGCAAACATAAGTCCTTCCCCCTTATTATCAATAACGACGTGGGATCACCCCTGGAACAAGTACAGCATTTTAGATATCTGGGTATAACCATCGACTCCACACTGTCCTACACCCAGCACACAGATTCAACCGTGAAAGCAATAAACAGGTGAATAGGCATGCTTTACAGGCATAGATGCAGCCTGAGCCCTGGAGCACTGAACCAAGCCATACGTAGTTCTGCTATCCCACTCACTGACTATGGCATTGTCAACTACGGATCTGCCTCAGACACAGCCCTCCGGCATATCAAAATAGCTCTAAATAAAGCCTGTACCTTCTAACCGGGGCAGAACGCCAAACCCACACGTGACCTATATATCCAGGCCAACTGGCTCCAGTTCAACAATAGACTCAGATATCAAACATGACTGCTCAACAAAAAAGTCAACCTAGGTATGATGTCTCCTGGTGTTCAATTCTTTCTGGTGCCATTGTTAAACCCTCGCACTACCAGAAGTTCCGGCAGTCAAATTTTCAGAACTCCTAGATGCTGTACCTTGCTTGGACAGCCTGCTTTCGCCTGTAGAGCCCCACTCTGGATAAATGCACTGCAATCAGACATTTCCAACGCAACAAAGTTGGTCTCCTTTAAGTGCTTACTATGGCAGCATTTAGTCACCGAAGCTATCTGTGACTGCTACCACTAGGCACTATCAAATTCTACCGCACCTGCTCCTTATGGGTATCCCCTCCGACCCTCACCTACTCTAATTACTACCCTCACTTGCACTTACCTCTGGGGCACCTCCTGCCCCCACCTATCTTCTCCCCCTCTCCTCCCCCATCCCCCACCACCCCACCACTCCTCCCTCACTTCTCCTCCTCCCTCTCTTCCCTTATGGCCTTCTACCTGTTTCACTATGTATTTAGTAACCTAGTAACAATTAGACTCAGGCATACATTGTACGATGTATGTAAGACGTACCTCTGATCACTGTTAGTGTCATTTTCACTCTGTTTTATCTCCTGAATCTTCGTCTCCCTTCTGTTTACACATAAATGTATTTAGTTTTGGTGAAGCTTGCAATGTAACTATTGTAAATGTTAACCTACGTTATTCTGACGTGGAACCTATGTAAAGAGCGTCTGCTCAACGGTCTTGAATCCAAGATGTCAATAAATAAATAATTTTCTGAGAATGTGCTGAGATTCTTTTAGTGACATTAGATCTCAGGGGTTCCCTTCATATTGTAAACTTTCGGTAATAACTTGCTCACTTAAAAATAGTGCTTTCGAATCTCACTAGGACTTTTGGCACACTGCAGGTGTGTGTGCGGCTGTATCTATGGCTCCACCAGGGGGTTTGCAACCAACTGTTTTGTGATGTGATAATGCAGTTTGCTGCTTGACATGGCTTGCACGTCATTGGCACATCCATCCCACTGGGATAGATTGTTCCCTTCAAAGAAGGAAGTGAATTGGCCTGCATTACAAGCCACGTAGCATGGTCGCTAATGGCGCTCAGTGGAGAACGCCAGTTAGCATCAGATGAGAGTGAATGCATTTTATTTGTATGCAACTTGAATTTAAATTTAAAAGATTAAATTTAGCACCTGAAAGCTAAATTCCATTTGCAGGATGATATATGCAAACTGAAAGAGAATCAGTAGCTGAAATACTAGCGACTGAAAGGCAAACTTACAAGCTGCACCACACAAAGACTACTGAGGGAGGTGACAGCTTTGTACAAAGAATTTAAGATTAAAACCATGTCATTTAGCTTTCTACTTTTGTCTTTAATGTAGAGTTGCCAATATTCAGTATATGGTGGCAACATCTGAAGAAAGATTATGCTGTGGCAGGCAGGATTGACAGTGCCTTTTTCATTATTTAAGAAAACAAACCTTGAATACATATGTTAGAAACATACAAATTGATGGCAGATAAGGACTGCTAGACCCATCTAGTCTGCCCATTTTCCCTGCCTACAGTAAAACCCATAGACCCTACTTGATCTCTGGCTTTACCTCCAAGTTCCTATTGCTAGGATTACCCTATGCTTGTCCCATGCATGCTTGAATCCTCCCACTGTGTTTGCCCCTACCATCTCTGCTGGGAGTCTATTCCATGCATCCACCACCCTTTCTGTGAAGAAATACTTCCTCACGTTACCCCATAGTCTACCCCCTTCCAACCTCATGTCATACCCTCTCGTTTCTGGACATCTCCTTTTCTAAAAGATGGTACCCTATTTGTGCCTTTTAAATATCTGCAGGTTTCTATCATATTTCCCTTGTCTCTCCTCCTCCAGGGTATACATACTGAGGTCTCTCAGTCTCTCCTCATATGACTTTTGGTGCAGGCCCTGTACCATCTTTGTTGCCCTTCTTTGAACTGCCTCCAACCTGCCTACATCTTTATGAAGATGCGGCCTCCAGAACTAGACACTGTATTCCAAATGAGGCCTCATCAATGATCTGTACAGTGGCATCCTTCCTTCTGCTGTTGATACCTCTCCCTATGCACCCCAGCACCCCACTGGCTCTCGCCACAGCCTTGGCATATTGTTTGGCCACCTTTAGGTCATCAAATATGATAACCCCCAAATCCCTTTCCTGTTTGGTGACAATCAGTTTCTCCGCCCCCATCATGTAATCCTCCCCTGGGTTCTTGCACCCCAAATGCATGATTTTACACTTTTTCATATTAAATCTCAGCTGCCACACTCTGGACTATTCCTCCAGTTTATCCAGGTCCCTCATTTTTTCCATGCTTCCCTAAGTGTCCACCCTATTGCAAATCTTTGTGTCATTCACAAAGAGACACACCTTCCCATCCTGCCACTCTGCAATGTCACTTATAAAGACATTAAACAGGACTGGACCCAGGACTGATCCCTGTGGCACCCCGGAGGTCACCCTTCTTTCCACAGATTAAGCATCATTTACCATGACCCTCTGACTTCTATCACTCATCCAGTTCCTAACCCAGTTTACCACCTTGTGACCCACTCCCAGGCTGCCCAGCTTGTTCACAAGTCTTCTATGTGGAACGGTATCAAAAGCCTTACTGAAATCCACGTAGGCAACATCCACTGCTCCTCCCGATCTGTGACCTTAGTCACCCAGTCAAAGAAATCAATTAGATTTGCTTGACATGACCTTCCCATTGTGAATACATGCTGTCCCGGATCCTGTGCTCCACTGGCTTCAAGATGTTCCACGATCCTTTGTTTAAGTAGTGATTCCACAATCTTCCCCACTATTAAGGTGAGGCTGACTGGTTTGTAGTTTCCAGCATCCTCCCTACTGCCACTTTTGTGAAGAGGGACTACATCTGCCCTCCTCCAGTCCTCTGGAACCACTCCCACATTGAGTGACTCATTGAACAGTGCTGCCAGTGGTGGCACCAGCACCTCCCGTAGCTCCCTTAATATTCTAGGACGCATCCTATCCAGTCCCATTGCCTTGTCCACTTTGTTTTGTGAGTTCTTTTAGGACTCTCTCTCTTTTCCATAAATGGACTGGTCATCTTCCTCCCATATTTGTTCATGTTGCCTAACTGGGGTCCCTCACCTTCTTCTGTGAATGTAGAACAAAAATATTTGTTCAGTACTGATGCTTTTCCCAGGTCCCCTTCCACACACTCTCCTTCCTCCCCTTTGAGCCTTACAATGCCACCTCTGGTTTTTCTCCTTTCACTAATATACCTATAAAAAGTCTTGTCTCCTTTCTTTACCTCCTGTGCTTTTTTTTTTCCGGTGTTTGTGCCTTTGCGCTCCTGACCGCTTTCCCTGCCTCCCTCTTTATCCAGATACACTACCCTGCCCTCCTCCTGCTGTGTTTCCTTGTATTTCCTAAAAGCCATCTTTTTCTTCCTTACCTTTCCAGCCACTACCTTTGAGAACCATAGTGGCTTTCTCTTTCTCTCTCCCTTGTTTACTTGCCTAATGCAAAGGTGTGTCGCCTCCATAATAGCTCCTTTCAGATGGGCACACTGCTCCTCCACTCCCCCCTTCTTGTCCCTCCCTGCAAGAGCATGCTTCAGACATATCCCTATCTTAGTAAAGTCTGCCCTCCTGAAATCCAGGACCCTCGCTTTTGTGTGGCTTGACTCTGATACTGTACTCATGCTGAACCACACTGTGTGATGATCTCTGGATCCCAGGTGTTCGCCCACCCTGACTTCCTCAATCCTGTCCCCATTGGTGAGTACCAAGTCCAAAATTGCACCCTCCCTGGTGGGCTCTAGCACTAGCTGCCTGAGGCCTGCCCCTTGCACGGTGTACAGGATGTCCCTGCTCCTGGCTGAGGCAGCAGCTGGGATGCTCCAATCCACATCTGGCAGATTGAAATCACCTACCAGCAGCACCTCCCCTTTAGCTGCGAACGTGTGGATGGATTCCACTAGAACCCTGTCCACCTCCTCTCTCTGTGCTGGAGGTCTGTATATCACACCCATGTGAATAGCAGTGTCATTGCCTGTCTCAAGGGTAACCCAAAGTACCTCTGCTCCCCCTGCATTCCCTGTACCTCAGTCACCATAATACCCTCCCTGACGTAAAAAGCCACCTCTCTCCCTTTTAACCCCCATCTCTTCTAAACGGAGTATAACCTGGTACTGCTATATCCCAGTCATGGTTTCCAGTATGCCACGTTTCAGTAATAGCTACAATGTCCAGGTCAGCCTCCATTATCAAGGCCACCAGGTCTGGGATTTTTTTCCCTGGGCTGTGGGTATTGGTATACATGGCCTTCCATTTCTCCTTTTATCATCTCCCCTGCTGTCTTTTTGTCTCCTCTGTTTGGCCCTCCCATTTTCAACCCCCTTCCTCTTGTCCTCCGCTGTTTCCCCTTCAATTGGTTTCATTTCCTCTGGCAATACTATAACGTTATGGTCCTCCATGTTGACTTCATTGTTCTGTGGGGGTGGGCAGTTTGGTTCCCCCTGCATCCTTCTGCCACCCCATTGCTAGTTTAAATGCTTGCCAATGAAGCATTTAAACTGTTCACTGAGGACAGTGGTCCCCTCACTGGACAGGTGTAAGCCATCCCCTCGTATAGGATCACATTCTTCCAGGTGGGTGCCCAGTTCCCAATCAAGCCAAAACCTTTTTCTTTGCACCAGCTCTCCAGCTAAGTACTTAAGTCCTTGGTGCAGAGGTTCCTAGCTTCCCCTTTGCCATGGACAAGCAGTACCCCCGAGAAGGTCACGGAGCTTGCTACTGGCACAAGGCCCCTCCCCAACTTCCTGAACTCCTCCTGCACCCTTGCTATCCCTGCCTTGTCTCCAGCCAGGTCATTCATCCCCAGATGGACATAAGCTTCCCTTGCCTTGCTACTGCTTTAGCAATTCTATGGATCCTCTCCCCATCCCTTGGAGTGGTGCTTCCTCCTAGACACCTTACTTGTCTTTCCTCCACTGTTCCTGTCCCCAAATCCACTCACTGGACTATGGAGTCCCCCACTAGGAGAAGCATCTTCCTCCTTTTGGGTCCTTTTCCATCTGCCTGTGGGTTTTTTTTTCTGTATAACCTGCTCATCCTCTATGGTCACAACTTTGGGTGTCCCAGTGGGATCCTCCCACTCCTCCAAAACTGTAGGAGTTTCTTAATTGCACTGGGTTTGGGGGGGGGGGGTGCTTTTGATCCACATGCCTCACCCTCTGAGCCCATTGTAGTCCACACACTGCTTTTGCTGATCCTCCTTTGAGGCAGTGGGTGTAGACTTGGTGGCCCTGGGTGGGGGGAGAAGATCCCCTGCAACCTAGCCAACTCAGCATTCTCTGCCCAGAGAGGTGCCTGCAGATGGGACAGCACTGCAGTTCCCAGAATGTCCTTCTCAAGACTGCTGCTCCACCTCCATTGCACTGTACCACTCCCAACATGATCCCTACCTTCTCTGCTCCTGTCTGCTCAGGTTTTTTTTTGTTATATTATACAATAGCAATGTTACTGTACATATGCTAAAATGACACATAATGTTTCCTAATGAAGTAACAAACCACTTTATCTTTTATTTAAAGCAACAATGGAACATTTTATTACCTGAGCTATAAATTAAAACTGAAGGTTGCATGGTCCATTCAGTTCAGGTAAATGCAATAAATGCTCAACTTAAATGTCCTTTTGCTAAAGTTACTGTATATAAGAGATGCTGACTATCTTAAAAAAGCATATTAGAAACCATTATGGTATGAAGAACATATTGATTTGGATTTTTTTTTAACAATATGCCAAAACACTCACTGAATTGACAATCTGATCAACTTGTAAGTTTTAAAGAGCAGGTTTCTACTTATGGACGCTCTCTCTCTCTCTCCCCCCTTAACTGATTAAGTAGCTTACCCTCCGGTTTAGCGATCCTTCTGAGGGTGTAATTTTCTCAGCAGCATATTTTTTTGCATTTAGACTCGTAAAAACGGAGACCTGGACCTGCAGCCAAAATGCCCTGACTTCCTATACTGGAGGCACGCCCCTCGCTGGCCGTTTCATGATGTGAGTACCACTGGAATTGTCTTGGGCGTGCTCCACCAGACTGTAATGGGACGTTTTTTGCAGGCATCTTTAAATACATCTGAGTTCAGTGTTAATGAAAGAAGCCAGCACTCAACTAACTACGTCCTTGTTAGTTGAGCGCTGGCTTTCTTTCATTAACACTGGAACTCAGACGTATTTAAAGATGCCCGTTTTTACGAGTCTAAATGCAAAAAAATATACTGCCGAGAAAATTACACCCTCAAAAGGATCGCTAAACCGGAGGGTATGCTACTTAATCAGTTAAGGGGAGAGAGAGCATCCATAGGTGGCAAACTGCTCTTTAACTTATGCATAAACATGATTCTTTTCAATACAAAACACAAATTAAATACTGTTTTTTTAACATAACTTTTTTACCTGTAGATAATACCTCCTTGTTAGTTGAGTGCTGGCTTTCTTTTATTAACACTGGCACTCAGAAGTATTTAAAGATGCCCATAAAAACGGCCCCATTACAGTCTATGGAGCGCGCCCCCGCGCAATTCCAGTACTGATATCATGAAATGTGCCAGCGTAGGGGCGTGCCTCCAGTATAGGAAGTCAGGGCATTTTGGCTGCGGGTCCGGGTCTCCATTTTTTTACGAGTCTAAATGCAAAAAACTATACTGCTGAGAAAATTACACCCTCAGAAGGATCGCTAAACCAGAAGGTAAGCTACTTAATCACCTAAGGGGAGAGAGAGAGGGTCCATACAGTAGGTAGCAACCTGCTCTTTAACTTACGTATAAATATGATTTTTTTCAATACAAAACACAAATTAAATACTGTTTTTTTTAACCTGTAGATAATATAAAGCCAATCCTGAAAAAGTAAAGTACAGTTATGTAAGAACTTACTGTAAAAGTAGATCTTCGAGAGGAGCTCTTGCAGCAGGCAATACCGGTAGGACTTCTAGCTAGTAGTCTATCACAGGGGACCACCCCCTGCCGACGTCAGCACACTGACGTCTGTCTACTCTATAAAAGGGGGCAGTCCCCCACACCTACCTCAGTTTTCCCGCTGGAGACCCCAAACAGGTGGTGAAATGGAGAACCGAGGTAGGTTCTCAGAGCCAAGAGAGAAAGTTAAAAGCAGAAGATGTGCGAAAGAGAAGAAACTATCGGGGGAAGGAGGGAAAGTAGCGCCTGCTGCAAGAGCTCCTCTCGAAGATCTACTGTTACAGTAAGTTCTTGCATAACTCTACTATCTTACTTCGAGGGGGCTCTTGCAGTAGGACCGAGTCCCAAGCAATACCAGAACTGACCAAAAAGGCAGCTGGAAGGAGGCAGGTGTCATCAGAAGGCTCAGGAAAGAAGGCCCTGAAGGATTATGAGTCCAAAATTGGCCCTGCGCCTAGAAACAATGTCCAGACTGTAGTGCCATATGAATGTATGGACATAACTCCAGGTGGCAGCTGCACAGATGTCCGCAGCAGACACATTCTTGAAACAGGTGGTAGAGGTCACCATACCTTTAGTAGAGTGGCCTTTCACCGCCCCAGACAAGGGCTTCTTGTACTTACAGTAGAAGAAAACAATGCAATTAGCCAACCATTTTGACAAACACTGTTTCAAAACAGGTGCCCCTCTCTCTTGGGGGCAAATGTAACAAATAGCTGGTCAGTTTTCCCAACAGTCCAGGTGCAGTTTGTATAATACCGAAGCACCTGATGAACGTAAAAAGTATGGAGCAAGACCTCCCCCTGATTAGAATACTCAGGGAAATAAACTGGTAGGTGGATGGATTGGTTTAACCTAAACTCAGACACCACCTTAGGCAAAAACTTTGGATTAGTATGCAAAGATGCTCAGTCTTTGTGAAAAACTAAATAAGGCTCTTTACACATCAGAGCCTGAAGGTTGGAAATCCTCTGAGCAGAAGTAAGGGCAACCAAATCGAGTGCTTTCCATACAAAAAGTGCAACTCTCAATTTGAAGCCGGCTCAGAGGGAGGCAGAGTAAGCTTTTCCAGCATGAAAAGGAGGTCCCATGGAGGGACAGGATCCGGAATGGGAGGCTTCAAATGTAGGATACCCCACAAGAATGTGCGGGACACCTCTAGCTGGGCAACAGATTTGCCCTCAATAGGTGCATGGCACGCAGAGATGGCAGAAAGGTGCACCTTAAGAGAGCAGTACCCCAGGCCTGAGTCCAAAGGGGAGAGCAGGTACTCCAAAATCAAATTTGCCGGACAGGTGAAGGGATCCAGGTGGTGAGCAGTGGCCCAGAGGGAGAAGCACTTCCACTTAAAGGCATAGGTGGCTCTAATGGAAGGTTTTCTATCACTCAATAGGACATCAGCGACCCTGGAAGAAACCTCAAAGCGGGCGATAGCTAGGTCTGCAGGAGCCACACATGCAGATGCAGGACTTGAGGTCTGGATGGACCAGGGTACCTTGTTCCTGGGAGAGCAAGCTGGTGCACAGGGCAAGGGTACTGGAGGTTCCACTGTCAACTGCTGCAGCAACAGGAACCAAATCTAACACAGCCAATAGGGCGCTATGAGGATCATCTCTGCCCACTCTGACTGAAGCTTGAGAAGCACCCTCTGTAGGGGTGGGAAGAGAGGAAAGGCATGCAGGAACCTCCTTTTCCAGGACAGGGACAACACATCATGCCCAAAAACTCCAGGCCCTGGATCGAGTGAGCAGAAAAGTGTCAGTTTTGTGTTGAGTGGGGATGTAAAAAGATCCAACTCTGGAAGGCTTTACCTGTCGAAAAGATCTTCCACCACCAAGGGCAACAGTTTCCACTTGTGAACCCTCGACCTGGACTGGCTGAGACTGTTGGCCAGGATGTTTTGGGCACCTGGAACATGAACGGCCAAGAGTTCCAGGCCATGCTCGATGGCCCAGTACCAGACTCTCCTTGCTTCCTGACAAAGGGGCTATGAGTGAGTGTCCCCCTTCTTGTTGATGATGTACACTATGGACATGTTGCCCATCTGCACAAGCAGAAGGCAGGGAAAGATGTGGGTCTGGAAGGCCTGCAGGGTGTAAAGAACTGCCCACATCTCCAGTACACTGATGTGGAGATGATGCTCCGCTTCGGACCAGGTCTCCTGGGTCTGATAGTCGGCCAAGTGGCACTCCAGCCCAGACCCGAGGCATCTGTCATGAGGATCTGCTGAGGGGACACAGCCCAAAAGGGGACCCACTGTAGGATATTGACAGGATTCTGCCACCACTCCAAGGTAGGTCCTCCTCACTGGATTGGAGACCATTACTGGCTGATCCAGGTCATCAGTGCGTTAGTCCCACTGAACCCGAAGGGTCCATTGGGAACCCTCATATGCAGGTGTGCCGGGGGACCGTGCCTATGGCTGCCATGTGAACCAACAAGCAGAGGAATGTTCTGGCCAGGATCTGTCGACTGGAAGAGACTAGATGGGCCTGCTGTATCAAGCGTTCTGCCCTGTCCACTGGCAGGAAAGCTCTGTCCTGGGAAGAGCCCAGGACTGCCCCAATATACTGGAGGTGCTGGCACACAGAGAGACAAGACTTTGGCAGGTTGACCATGACTCCTCAAGGCCTGGAAGAGCCAAAAAGTGCATTCCAAGGTCTGCAGCAAGAGCTCCTTGGAAGGGGCTGCTAGCAGCCAGTCATCCAAGTAGAAGAACATATAAAAGCCCTGTCTCCTCAGAGCTGTGGCCACCACTGCTAGGCTCTTGTTGAAAACCCAAGGTGCTGAAGAAAGGCCAAAAGGAAGGGCCCAGGCCGGCCTGGTGGCGCTGACGGTTGAGGCGCTGGATGCCACACCGGTGACCAGGGTTTGGGAATAAGCCTGAGCTGCTGGGGGGTCGGAAGTTGAGTGTCAGAGGACTGTTCTCCTCTTGGGAGGGAGACTTGTCC
Source organism: Neoceratodus forsteri (assembly GCA_016271365.2). Taxonomy (NCBI): domain Eukaryota; kingdom Metazoa; phylum Chordata; order Ceratodontiformes; family Ceratodontidae; genus Neoceratodus; species Neoceratodus forsteri. The sequence continues at coordinate 1,234,586,047 of CM028129.1, read as the reverse complement.
CGGCTAGCTAACTGCCCTCTGTTGATGGCCAGAGGCAGTATGGGTTGGGAGGCACATTCTGACGTGCTTACATCGGTAGGGGGGGGGAACAGGAGAAAAAGTGGAGGAAAAGGAGAGCCCTGGCAGTGCTCAATGATGGCCACCGCACTTGAGGGCTGACCCCGGCTTTCAGATTGGTCTCCAGGGGGGAGGTGTAGCATGCTGCCTCCTTCCTGGCCCCGCCACAGTGGGCACTCCGCGGGGAATACTGTGGTTGGCGAGTGTGGGCGGGTCTGGAGAGAGAGTCCCTCCATTAGGAGGGCCAAAGTCGCTTGTCAGGAGTCTCTAGGAGGAGGATAAAGTGTGTATGGAAAGAAAACCAAAAGGGAGGGCCCGGAACTGAAAATGGTCCTCTTGGAAACAAAAACAGAGGAAATGGTGGTGGGCTGGGAAGACCTGGATATGAAAATAGGCATTCTGCATGTACAGGGAGCAGAGCCAAACCCCTTGGTGAAGGAGGGGCAGTAGTCCCTGGAGGGTGACCATCCTAAAGCATTTGAACTCTATGTATAGTTTCAGATGGCTGAGGTCCAGATTGGCCTCAAATCCCCGATCTTCTTGGGGACAAGAAAGAAATGACAGTAGAACCTCCTTCTCCATTGAGCTGCATGGGCAGGCTCTATGGCCTGTTTGTGCAAGAGAGCTTGAATCTCTTCCCGGATGGATAATGGGAAAGCAAGGGAGGGTTTTCCAGAGGGGGTTCCAGAAATTCTAGAGTGTAACCATGCTCGATATATTGTAACACCCATTGGTCTGAGGTCACTGCTCACCATCCATCGAGGTAAAGGGAGAACTGACTCCCAACCGCGTCCCCCAAGATCTCTGCTGAGGGGGAGGGGTCAGGCAAGGAGTAAGACAGTGGACCGGGAGGCTGGGCAGAGTGGCTGTGGGTGCTCATGGGGCCCTAGGAGCAGCCGCTGCAGCTGGTGGGGTTTGAACCTTGCGCTTAAAGGGGCCCTTTACCTGCTAGCCCTTGGCGGGCTGGAGAGAGGACCAACTATAGGACTGACACTGGACAGTCCAAGGCTGAGATCGGTAGAGTGAATGAACTTATCTAAGCACTTTGCCAGACTCCTGGAGGTGGGAGATGATGTCTTGGGCATCTCCCCCAAACAGAACTGAACCTCTGACAGGGGCGTCCAAGATGCTGGCTTTAACATCAGGAGCAAATCCACGAATGATGACGAAGACAGATTCCTGTCACTGCCCCATGCCCGGAGGGATCAACAGTGGCAAGCCATGTGAGAAGACAGTAGGGAGGGCTGGGGGGATACTGGGATGTATAGGGAGAGGCATCATCAGCAGAAAACAGGAAGTTGTTATCCCCCTGTACAGACAGTTGGTGAGACCCCATCTGGAGTACTGCGTCCAGTTCTGGAGACCCCATCTCCACAAGGACATAGACAGGATGGAGGCAGTTCAGAGGAGGGCAACTAAAATGATGGAGGGTCTGCAAGAGATGCCAAATGAGGAGAGACTAAAGGAGCTTAATATGTATACCCTTGAGGAAAGGAGGGAGAGGGGGGACATGATAGAAATGTTTAAGTACCTCAGTGGAATCAACAAAGTGCAAGAGGGTAGCATCTTTCAGAAAAAGAGATGTGCAAGAACAAGGGGACACAATTTGAAGATAGAGGGGGGACGGCTCAGGGGCAATGTGAGGAATTTTTTTCACAGAGAGGTGGTGGATGCATGGAACAGCCTTCCTGAGGAGGTTGTGGGTCTAAAACTGTGGGAGAATTCAAGAATGCATGGGACAGACATAAGGCAATTTCTGTGGGGTAGGAAGAAATAAGCTGTTGGTTAAATAGGATCTGCAACTTATCCTGTAGGTAGGGAAATGGGCAGACTAGGTGGACCAAGTGGTCCTTATCTGCCATCAAAGTCTATGTTTCTATGTTAACTAGGATCTGCAGCTTATCCTGTAGGTAGGGAAATGGGCAGACTAGGTGGGCCAAGCGGTCCCTATCTACTGTCAAAGTCTATGTTTCTATGTCTATATGTGTCTAATGCCACCTGTAGAACATGGGTGCCCACATCCGACCCTGACTTTAAGAGCTGGGCCAGCTGAGTTTTGGTAGGATCCTCAGGAACAGTCTAAACCAGATCCCTTGCCTGATCTCAGAAGGCACTCTGGTATTGCACCATATGGGCCAAATAGTTCACAGCTCGAATGGCCAGGGTGGCAGAGGCATACAGTACATTCACTTGCCCCACTGGTCCAGCTGTCTAGACTCCTTGTCAGGAGGGTGGGTACTAAGATGTTTGGGTCTCTTAGTGCAGTCATGGGCTGCATTCATGACCACAGAGTCTGCTGTAGGATGCTCCCTTAAGAAGGGCTTACCCACCGGCACATGGTACAGGTGGTCAGCCTTCTTGGGCAAGGCCAGGGTGGAAGAAGGGTAGTTCCATGCCACTTTGGTAACATCCTCATATGAATCGATTAAAGGAGGTACCACCAAAGGGTGGATCTCCTTTTTCTGCAGATACATGGCTAGACGACGGCGCTCCGGGTCCAGCTCCTCAGTTTCCCATCCCATGAGGAACTGGCTATGATGCATAACGTCAAGAAAGGTAGGGTCATCAGGAGGGGATTTAGGAGCCTTCCATACCCCTCGGAGGAGCCCCCGGAGGCCTCAGAGGACCCTGAAAAAGATGAAGAGTTATCATCCCTCGACGGTCCACTGTCAGGGACTGGGGTCGGGGGCGATGGTCATCCACACACTAGCCTGAGCCTATGCCAGTATGTCATCCAGAGGACCCCATGGTATGGGGGTTGCTGGGTCCTTCCCAGTCCAGGTCCTGAGGTGGGGGGTTCCATGGATGACGAGGGGGAGAAGGTCTCTTGGGTGAGTCCTTATTCTGCATGAAGAACCACCAAGCAGTGAAAAGAGTGTTATAATCCACTGATGCGGGTGGACTGTAGACCGGAGGATACAGGTACTGAGAGGGGGGATACGGGTACGACGACAAGGGAGCCAGTGTAAGGTACCCCGGCATAGGTCCACCTGGTGCTGGCGGTGGATCCAGAGGAGGACCAGCAGGCATCAGCTGTGGCCCTGGCTGAGGCGATGACAGCTGAGTTGTTGACTGAGGTGTCGGAAGGGCCGGCGCCAGCCTAAGTGGCGAACGCTAGCGATGGTCCAAGAAAGTAGCAGATGGCCCCAGTGGTGACAGCCCCCGAGGCAAGGGCACAGCCGATGACTGCGTAGAGGAGGAGGCAAGCGCTTGCTCTGGGCAATGCCTAGAAGGACTAGCCCCAGCATTGGGAACCAATAAAGAGAACACCTTGGCTGGGGGGCAGTGATGGGCAAAGACCTGCCTCCGGAGGTACCAACCCTGACAAAGTTGTCTGGCTGAGAGCCTGTGGGTGCTAAGGGCCTGAGCATCAGGGGACGAGATCCGCTGCTCAGAAGAGCCACTGCTTGAAACTGAGATAAGAGCAGGTGGCTAGATCACCGGCAGCCCGGATGAAGTAAGGGCTGATGGGGCCGACACCCCCAGGGGAGGAAGACCCAGAGGCGGTGGCTGGTCCGTGCGGTGACCTCGAGTGAGAGGCTGACCGAGGATGGTCCTGGTGCTTGTCCTAGTGTTTGTGCTTCCCACTCGAGTTCTTTTTCTGGGAAGAAGCAGCAGCCCTGGAAGATTGAGCTGGGGAAGTTGAAGAACTTTTGGCCTGTAGTTCCTTCTCTATCGTGGCCAACTTCTGCTTAAGCAGGTAGTTTTCTAAGGTCTTCAAATGGCATCTCCATGTGGCCTGGTTGAAGTCCTGGCAGGCCTCCTGGGTGTCATGGTCTGGGCCTAAGCAGAGCAGACAGGAAGAGTGACCATCCTTGGTGGGAATCTGCTTGCCAAGGCACACCTCGTCAACCAGATGGAAGACGATCCTAGAGAAGAAGACATAAACTTAGGAGAAAAAATACAGAAAACTCAATGTTTTATTCAATAAAAGAAGAAGAAAGCATGGGTTAAACGTGAGAAAATGGTGATCAGCTGAAGCTGGCGTCCATGAAGGTCCGACATACGCATGTTGATGGCGGGAAAAAACTAGGGTAGGTGTGGGGGACCGCCCCCTTTTACAGGATAGACAGACGTCAGCACGCTGATGTCAGCGGGAGTGTTCCCCCAAGATAGACTGTTAGCTTGAAGTTTTCCATTTGGTCCTACCAGTGTTGGCTGCTGCAAGAGCCCCCTCGAAGTAAGATCTGTATTGTTCTGAGAGTGATATTCAGTTCACATCCACAAACAGGTAGTTCTGCTGGAGAAAGCGGAGCCATCGGAAGTCTTCAAGCTAAGCTCCACCCCGCGACATCAGATCTTGCACACTGGAAGCAGGGATCCGGATGCCATGTTGCCAGGGAAGGTGAGGTGGGTGATGTGGATTTGAACTGAATACCACTCTTGGAGGTATGTTTACAGGTGAGTTACCTATATTTCAAACTCCAGGAATCCATCAGTACTGCTTTACAGTAAGCAAAAACAGAGTTGGCACTATTGCACTCACCAGTTTCTTTATTCAAAATAATAATTCAGGTAGCCTTCATATATTTGGGAACATTTCCTAACTACAGTTAAAGGTGAGTAAAAACAGGTTACTTACTTGTAACAGTAGTTCTAGGAGTGGTAAACAGTGTACATCCACAGTTGTGTCAGAATCCTTTCTCTTTAAGAACTGGGCCAGAAAATCTTCAAGCTAGCTCCTCCCACCCACCCGGGTGAACTCCCTCAGCACCGCCCCATGACGTCAGATCTTACCTGCTGGAAGCAAGATACAGTGTGCCACTTGCCAGGGGAGGTCAGGTGGGTTGTGTGGATGTACACCATGTACCACTCCTAGAACTACTGTTACAGGTGAGTAACTTGTTTTTCTAGGGACGTGGATATGGTGTACTATCCACACTTCTGGCAGATTCCTAGCAGTTCTCCAGGAGGAGGGGCAAGGCACACACCCCCTACTTAGGGAAAAGAGATTGGAGAACCAAGGACCCAGAACCAACATCCCGGCATGACTCAAGGTTGATGTGGTAATGGGAGATGAAAGTGTGTGCTGACTTGGTAGAAGCCCTGCAGATTCCCTGGATAGGGATATCCCTGGAAGCAGCCATCAACGCAGTGGTATGTCGGGTGGAATGAGCCCTAAGGGAGGCTCCCTACCTGCCAACCTATACAGAGGTTGATGCAGGAAACAATCCACCTGCCAATCATCTGTTTAGCTGCCGGTCTGCCAGGTGCAGCTTCAGCGTGGATGACAAATAGCTGGCGAACCTCTCCCCAAATTCCAGCCATGCACTCCTTATAATAGGCATGCGCTCACCGCTGGTCCGAAGTATAGAGCCTGTGCTCGGCCTCTGAGGTGTGGTTGGTTAAGAACACCAGAAGATTCATCACCTGGTTAAGGTGGAACTCTGACACAGTCTTTGGGAGGAACTTTGGGTTGGGGCGGACGACTTTGTCCTTGTGGAAGACCAAATAAGGAAACTCCACTGAGAGCACCTGGAGCTCACTGATCCTTCTGACGGAGGTGATAGCCACGAAGAAGGTGGTCTTCCACAGCAGGTCAGACATTTCACACCTGTGCAGTGGTTCAAATGGCTTGACCATTAGCTTTGCCAACATCAAAAAACAAGTCCCATGGTGGTGGTGGTTCACACACCAGAGGGGAAATGTGGTCATGGTCTTTAAAAAAGTGCGAGACCACCTCCTCCCGTGCCACCAACAGCATACCCACCTATGCCCGGTATGCAGAAATGGTTGCCGAGTGCACCTTAAGGGTCGTCAACTGAAGGCCCGACAGAGAGGGACCAAAGGTAGTCAAGAATGCTAGCCACCGGGCAAGATAAGGGATCAAGTTCCTTGCCCTGGCACCAAATGTCAAACCTCTTCCATTTGAAGGCATAGCATTTTCAGGTCGACTCCTTCCAAGAAGCCTTGACCATGAAGAGGACATCTTCGGGAGAGACCCAAAGCCTGGAACTCTAGCCACTCAGGAACCAGGCTGTCAGGTGCGGTGACTGAAGGTCAGGATGGAATACCTTCCCCGATTGCATGAGAGCAGATCAGGGCATAGGGGAAGATGCTAAGGGAGCCTGCAGCTGAGGCTGAGGAGATCGGGGTACCAGAACTGGCAGGGCCAATCCGGAGCCACCAGGATCATCCATGCCTTGTCCCTCCTGGCTTTCAGCAGCACTTTGTGGATCAGCAGAAATGCAGGAAAGGCACACATGATGCCCAGGAAGGCATCCCCCTGTAGCGTTCCCTGGGGAGGTGGGCGGGCACAATACAGTCTTATCTTTGTACTCCCTGGAGGCACATAGATCCACCAGAGGAGTGCTCCACTGGGAGAACACTGTGCACTACCTCCTGATGGAGAGACCACTCATGAGATGTCTCTGCCCACCTGGCTGAATGCGTCTGCCAGCTGTCTGGACACGCCGGCCACATGGATGGCCAGGAGATTGGTGTTCAGGCTGAGCATAAGGGTCCAGATGTGGAGAGCACTCCCTGCAGAGAGGAATAGAGTGTGTCCCACCCTGTTTGTTGAGGTACTACATGGTTGTGGTGTCCATCTAGACCTGAACGACCTGACCCCAAATGTGAGGAGCAAAGGCTGTCAGAGACAGCCAAACTGCCCAAAGCTCCAGCAGGTTGATATGACATTGGGACTCCTCGGGAATTCAGAGTCCGTGGACTCTGTGCTCCCCTAGGTGGGCACCCCAGCCCATCAGGGAGGCACTGGTCATGATAGTGATTGTCGGTTCCAGGCGGACAAATTGGATTCTTTCCTGCAGATGTTCTGGGACTAACCACCACTGGAGGGCATTCCACATCAGCTGGGTCACAGTGATTGGTTGGTGGAAGTGACCCTTGCTCTGAGACCACTGATGGGCGAGCTCCCACTGCAAAGAGCACATTCTCTACTGGGCCCAATGGACCATGCTGGTGTATGCTGCCATGCATCACAGGAGGCACAGGAAATCCCGAGCAGGGTGCAACTGCCAAACCCAAAATGATAGGGGCGAATGAAGAGAACCCCCCCACCCAGTCTGTTTGGAGATGAGCCATGGCTCTGCAAGAGTCGAGCTCTTCCCTGATGAAGCATATCACCTGTGAGGGGATGAGCTCTGACTTGGCCTTGTTCACCAGGAGGCCAAGGAACAAACAGGTCTGGAGGGACAGGTCTCTGGATCACTCAACCTCCTCCCTGGAAGGACCTGCTATCAGCCAGTCATCCAGGTAGGAATACAACCGGACCCCTGGATATCTCAGATAGGTTACCACCACTGCAATGCACTTGGTGAAGACCACAGGAACTGAGAAGAGGCTGAAGGGCATAACCTGGAACTCGTAAAGAATCCCCTCCACTCAGAACCAAAGGAACTGGCTGTGGGACAAACAGATGGGAATGTGGAAGAACGCATCCTGAAGATCTAGAGAGCAGAACCACATGTTCTGCTCCACGGATGGAATGATCGGAGACTGCGACCATTCTGAAGGTGCATGACTGAAGGACTTTGTTCAGGTCGTGCAGATCTAAAATGGGGTGCCAGCCCCCTGTCTGTTTTGGGACTAGGAAGTACCTGGAAACAAACCTTGGGCTTACTGGAGGGTCCGGGACTGGAGCCACTACCTCCTTCTGGAGGAGTTGGGCAATGTCTTACCTGACAGGTTGACAGCATGTTGGCAGACACCATGTCCTTCCATGGGGCATGGGCTCGGCGTGGTTAAGTCTTGAATTCTAGAGGCGGACCCTGACAGACCACTTCGAGGATCCACTTGTCCATGGTGACAGCGGACCAGGCGGAAAGGAAGTGGTGGAGCTGGCCCCCGTGGCAGGACCCATGAGAATCAGGACAGGCATGGGGGAGGTACCCCATCCCATCACTGGGCAGGCTTGAAGGCGGAGGAGGGACTGGCTGAGGAAGCAGCGGGGCCTTGACTACCTGGCTTTTGAATGACTGAAGCAATCGACTTTGGTCAAGGACGCCAAGCCTGGTTCTGCTGCCCAGCTGGGGGCTGGGATGACTTAACCACAGGAGCAGAGAGGAGTCGAAAGGGCTTCTTCCTCTGAAGCTTAGAGCCCTTGGGATCCCTCTGGGTGGAAGAGACAGAGCCCAGGGTGGCACGGGACTTCTGAGCCTGAGTGATGTGTCCTTCCACCCTGGCTCGAACAAGTCGGTGCCCAAGCAGGACTAGCTGTTGTGTCTGTGAAGAGGCAAGATGGCAACCGCTGTGGGTCAGCCAGAAACAGCAGCTTAGAGATCTGTATTTTTTTTTTGTTTTATTATTTTTTATTGTGGTTTTTATTTGTTTTATTTACTTATGTCAGTTTAGTTTACTTAGGGAAGCAAAGTGAGATAGACTAGCATAGGTTTGCATTTTTCAGGGCTAGTGAATTAAGAAAGAGACGCCAGAGTTCGTTGCATGTATGTGAAGTCGTTCTGTGCTATAGTCTATGGACACCTGCTTGTTACCTGCTAGCACATTTCAGTCGCTAGTTGCCTTTTTGTCTTGTGTACAGATTTTGTGTAATCTGCTTAGTTCATCGGTGATTACCTGCATTTTGACCTGCCCGTTGGACCATTTGTGAAGATGCGACTGCTTCTGGAATCCTGGAGCAGTTGGAGGAGTTCTACCAGCTGTGGACTGAGGACTTTGGCGCGTGCCCAGGAGTTGTAATGGAAGGTGGTGAGTCCATTCTGCTGTGGAGGACTGCTGAAGATTTTCGAGCGAGACCTTAAAGTCTGTGTGGACATTCATCAGGGGCCCTTTGCTCACCTGGGGAGTGGCTGCCCTGCTTGGGCCTTCCTGCGGGGAGGTTGCATGGGACACTTGCTGAAGGGTGTAGAGACCCTGCCTACCTTGGGGGCTGCCCAGGTGCTTTTGGTGTTGGAGGACACCCGCTCTCTGGGGGTCCTGGTCCAGGGGTCTGCTTAGGCTGGAGTGCTTGCTTCCTGGTTTGGTGCTTCGGTGGACTGGTCATCAGGAAGCTCCCCTGCAAGATGTTTTGTTGGGACTATTTGTCGTGGAAATAACTGTTGCTGTGGTTACTGTACTGAGGTGGCTGTTCAGGTCCTAGTGCCCTGTGGGGAGGTACCAGAGGGTGGGGTAGCCTGACTGCCTTGGGGGTTACCCCAGAGTGTGAGTCGGTGGACGAATGTTTTCTGGGGGGCCCTAATTCCAGGGGGTGGCTCGGCCTGGACTGGCCGCCCTTGGGGCCGTGTACCTGCGGCTAATGGCTAAAGTGGAGTGGCAATTCATTACTGGATTTAGTCATTGCTGGAAGACACTGTTGGTCCTATTTTCCAATGTTCTGTGATTTCGGGCAGGTCTCAGGTCGAAATACATTTGAATTGGGAGGCTGTGAGGGAACCTCACTGACCTTTACTTCCATTAATTGACAATAACTTTAATCTGTGGTAGTGAGAATACCGCAGTTTTGGCACTACCTTTTTTACTGCAGAAGGTGGGGGTGAGAGATCCATTCCTGCCTAAATCCAGTCTTAAGCTCTGGCGTGCTTTGCCCTTCGTTTGGACAGTGAACTTTAATCAAAAGTGAACTGCTGTTACTACTGCGCTAGCGTCAATTCATTTAGAATTTAGTTGTTTGTGGGTTTATTTTTCTTTTTATTTGTTTTGGGGGGAAGCGTGGGGAAACTGTTTTAGCTTGTGCATTTTCTGTGTGTATATTGTTGTTTGACTGCTGTCTGTGGGGATAATTAGTTATGTGTTGGCAGAAGTCTCATTCGGTCAAGCACTATTCTCCCTCTAGGCTCCGGGATCTCCACCCTTTTAACTGTCCCCCACTTTCTGCCGAGATTTATAGGTGGTGTCATGCCATGGGGATAGTTGGGAGGAGGCAGAGGGGTGGGGACTCTGGGCCTAGGGGGAGCATGGAACGGGGTGGGCAAATTGGGGTTGTGGGGGCCAGAAGATGCCCTGGGGCAAAATGTGTCCAGGAGAGGGGTCCTCCCTGCCTGGTTCCCATACCCAGGGACTCCACATTGCGTGGGCAGATAACGCAGCCTGCCTCGGTGCCCCATCCTACTTGGGCGGTGTTATGCAATGCCAGGTCTATTAAAAACAAGACAGCAGTGATTGCTGATCGCGTTGGGACATCTGACCTGGCTGGATGATAATGCTGGCTCGGTTTTGGAGTCAGCGATTCCAGACGGGTTCTTGGTGATACATCGGCCGAGGGTGGATCGTAGGTGTAGCCATTTGTTTTAGATCGGAACTGAGCCTTGTAGATATGCCAGTGAGGGAGACCAAATCCTTCGAGTGTATCATGGATGCAGGTGTGGGCTGCACGATTCTTCTTGTCTACTGTCCACCCCGGGGCAAGAAGCAATTCCTGTAGGAAGTCGCGGACTTCATCATCAGCATGGTGTTGTAGTCCCCCAGATGGGTGGTTCTGGGGGACTTCAATGCCTGGGTCAATGATGAACTCTCACAATTTGGTCAGGACTTTCTCCAATTTATAATCTCGTTGGGCTTTACACAAGTAATTACCTCTGTGACCCACATTCATGGTCACTCGCTGGATTTGGTCTTCCTACTGGGGATGGAGATCTCCAACTTCGCAGTGGAACCGGTCGGATGGTCTGATCACCATACTATAAAGTTCAGTTTCCAAGCTACCCCCCACAGAACTGCCCCTATGGAGATGGTCTGGTACTGCCCTTTAAGGGGTTTGACCCCATAAGGTCTTGCGTCGGTGCTGGACCGATCAGGTATACCGAGTGTAAACCAGGAGATCTGTTACTGGCTTATAATCAGGCAGTGACCGTGGCCCAGGATTCCATAGCTCCTGTCAGAGTTAGCCCCCTCACTCTTCGCCATCGGTCCCCTTGGTTTGATGGGACCTTGAGGGAGCTGAGGCAAGTGGGGCGAAGGTTGGAACAGTGCTGGCGGAAATTGGGCCTTGATGCTGACAGACTTAGATTGATGGCCCATTATACGGACTATCAATCAGCCGTCTCCCATAAGAAGACAGAGTTCCTGTCCAGGGAGATCGCCGCTGTGCAGAATCGACTGGCTCAGTTCTTCAATCCAGCCTGTCTGCATTTTCAAGCGTTTTCACAGAATAGGTGTGATGAGTTCGCTCGATTCTTTGCAGATAAGGTTGACAGCATCAGGTATGAGATCTGTTCAGCACGTTCTAATGAGCATGGTGGTGGTCGGTGGGAGGTTGCAAGCGCGGTTTGTCTGATCCGACTTTGACCGGTTGGCGATCATGGATATCATGAAGATTATCCTGGGTATGTGGCCAACCTACAGTGGTTTGGTCCTGGGCCCAACTCGTTTCCTCATGGGGTATGTTGAGGTAATCAGTCCGGTCCTAGCAGAGATAGTCTGGTGTTCGATAAAGACAGGTCTGTTCCCGGACACCCTGAAGGAGGTGGTGGTGACTCCTGTCCTTAGAAAATCCTCTCTCGACCCTGACTGTCTTTGCTAACTACAGACCTGTCTCTAACCTTCTCTTTCTGGGTAAGGTTATTGAGGTGGTCGTGCTGCAACTGGAGGATCATCTTACCATCCATGATGTCTATGATCCTCTCCAGTCTGGATGTAAGAAGCATAGTACTGAGACGGCACTGGTTCGGGTGCTTAATGATCTCCTGATAGCGAGAGATTGGTAGAGCCATTCCATCTTGGTTCTTCTTGATCTCTCCACAGCATTTGACATTGTGGACCATGGAGTGTTACTGCAGCATCTGTGGCTGATCTGTGGACTGTTGAGGATAGTCCTCAGGTGGTTCCACTCTTTCTTCACAGGCAGGACTCAGAGTGGAATTTATTCCTCGATCCTGTTCCCCCGCCCCGTGGGGTGCTACAGGGCTGTGTTGTCACCCATGCTGTTCGCGGTGTACATGCTGCCATTGGGACACATAAGGGGTATGGGCTGAGTTTTCACTATTATTTTTTAACTTTTCCATTTTTCCTTCCCCAAGCTTCCGGAGCACCGAACTATTGGGAATCACCATGGTGTCTGCCCAACTTCCTTCACCTACCTGTACCTGCAGGGAACATTTTTCTGGAGGGCGTGACGTGTGCCCAGATGTCAAGGTACAACCGCCGATATCCATCATGCCCCAACCCCTCGTTCTCAGCACCGGTGCATGCTACACCCCTGACCTCCGCCGGAGAGGTCAGCCATGCACTGGGCCTCAACCCCCTCCCTCCCCAGAGAAGACGAGCAGTTGGCCGGACGCTCAAGCCTCCTCCTCCGGCCGGCCTTCTATCCTCCCGGGCTCGTTCCCGAAACTGGATTGACGGCGTCGCAAGCGGTAGTGCTACTGCACCGGTGGGCTGGCGAGTTTTCATTGTTATGCAGCTATACATGTCCTTTGTGCCTAAACAGGGTGAGGCTGTCTCGACTTTTAACAACTGCCTCTCTGAGATCCAAGACTGGATGTATGCCAACTGGCTAAGGTTGAATCCTGACAAGACTGAGGTGCTGGTTGTGGACCCTGGTTGACAGACAGTGGGGCCTTTGGCTGGTCAGCCTTCTGGGCTTTGGCTCGAGGGCAGCCAGCTGGTGACCTCTGACCAGGTGCGAAATCTGGGTGCTATGTTTTTTTTTTATTCAGTTGTTTAACCAGGAGTAGCACACTAAGCTGAAAGCTTTTTTACAGGAGCTACCTGGGAGCACAGGGAAGTTAAGTGACTTGCTCAGGGTCACACAGTATGCAAGTGGAAGCAGTGGGATTCAAACCCAGGTCTGGTCTGCTGGATGTCACCAGATTTGCAGCTCAGAGCCTTAAACCACTGCGATATACCTTGATGATGGGCTGATGCTTAAATCTCAGGTGTCGTCCGTCGTCAAGACCTCAGTTTACATCTGCGGACTATCGCTTCGATCAAACACCTTCTCCCACCTGATAATCTTCCGACGTTAGTCCATGCCTTTGTGACCTCCCGCTTTGACTACCGCAATGCCCTGTACATAGGGCTACCAGGGGCTGATATCTGCCACTTGAAGCTGGTGCAGAATGCGGCTGCCAGGCTGTTGACAGGCTTGCCTAGATCATGCCATGTCACACCTGTGCTCCGTGACCTGCACTGGCTGCCTGTTCAATGGCGGATCACCTTCAAGGTCGGTTTGCTGACCTAAAAGGCCCTACATGAACAGGGGCCACGTTACCTGCAAGATCTTCTTTACCCCTACTTCTTCCTTCACTCACTCTGTTCCACCAATGAGGGATTGCTAGAGGTTCCCAGGGTTCGTTTGAAGACCTCGGGTGTTCGGGCATTTGCATTCGTTGCCTACGACCCAGTGGAACACTCTACCTCATCGAGTAAGAGAGTGCCTGACCACGGAGAGTTTTAAATCTGCACTTAAGACCCACCTATTTAAACTTGCCTTACCCGAGTCTTGATAAGTTTTAATTGATGCTGGTAAGTTACTGAATAAGTGTTTTTTAGATTTCAGAGTTTTAAGTCTTTTTATTGATATGTACAAGCGCTTTGGTCATTTGTGAATTGTACTTTTTCACAAATAAAGGATTGATTGATTGATTGATTGAAGAAGGGGACATCTGCCAGCTTGTTTTGGGTGTCTGCTGTACGGTAGAAAGCTGCAGCCAAGCTCAGCGACGCATGGCCACCATGGCAGCCATTCATTTATTTAGTTAGTTTTTGTTGACTGGGAAAGGAGGACTAGCAATTCCGCCTGTTTTTAGCCTCATCCCAGGGGACGGGGATACAGATAGATGCCAACTGACATTGAACTAGATTAAGCTGTTAGTGGTATTTTTAGTGAATGTCCATGGCAGTCTGGAGCTGCTGTTTGGTCACTGCTTGGCCCTGGTCCTGGACCTGCTTTTTTCTTTTCTTTTTTTTTTTTTTATATTTTTACCCAATTTTTTCCCATTCTTTTTGTCCCATCACCGTGTCCCGGCTACGCGCTTGCATGTGGAGGCATGTGCATGCCATGGTACCAAACGCCCTCCCTCTACTGTGTCGCCCGCTCACCTGCACTGCCCTCGGACCTCCACCCGGGGGCAGCAGAACCACAGGTGACAGGGATCCTCTCCAGGAGAGGAGAGCTGCATTTCGGCTGCTCGATCCTGCTTCATCTCTCCCTCTCCCTGGCTGGCTCCTGTCGACCCTGGCTCATTCCCAAACCCAGGTCATCGGCATGATGCAAAGTAAGGCGTCCAGCGCCTCAGCTTTCAGCACCACTGGGCCGACATTTCCCGGCCCTGCTTGATCGTAGTCTGTAATTCAGCCTGGAGCTGAGGAAGCACCTCATCGAGAGTGCCGGGCAAAGCATGGATAAAATGAGCCATCAAAATGGCCAAACTCGGCTGCAGAAGGCCAAGAGGCCACATAGACCTTTTTGGCCATGTGATTCAACTTCTTGGATTCCTTATTGGGGGGTTTGTCCACGTGCCTGACATTGTCAATACACGGAAAACCAAGTTGACCACCAAGCCCTCAGCCAAGGGATGTTCAGTGAAACCTGTAGGGACTGCATACCTGCGGGCCATACGAGCTGACGGCATAGGGCAGGAGGCAGAGTGCTGCCAGACCTCCATAGTGGGCCAAGAATGGCCTTGGTGACTGGGAAGGCAACCCCAAGGGAGTCACCTCAGTCAAGAATTTCATTCAAGGGATATTTGGCCCATTTCTGTACGGGCTCCACCTGAATCCTAGTTGATTCCGAAATGAGACTGAGCAAGCCCCCAAAAGATGTGAGGCCATGCTCGGTAGACAGATCCTCCCGATTCCATGTCCACCAGATGCAAGTGCAGGGAGGAGTCCTCAGACTCTGAGGATTCGCCAAATAGTGGTTGACTGCCAGAGTCTCTACTGACCTTGCGGGGTCTATCAGAAATAACAGTGATCAACAATAAGGAAGCCCAGACCATCCTTCGCTGCACAGGAGGCAGCTCCACCTGGATGGGCAGAGAGGCTGAAATCGGCTGACCCGGGAACAGGCTGAGGCCTTGGTGGCGGGACCCACAGAAGAGCCGGTATGGGGGCTGGAATTGGCTTAACCCTGGAAAGCATGAGTTGCTGCCACATTAGCCCTTCATTGCACTGGAGCATTTTGCATTGGAGCCTCTCATCACCCAAGGAGGAGGAAGAGCGGCGGCCCCACTTGCCCGAGTGCCGACATTGGTGAGGGCTGCTCAACTCCAGCTATGGGATCTCAACTTTGACTGTCGGGGAACCTGACGACGAGAAAGAGAGGAAACCAGTGAAAGCCGAGGGGCCTCTGATGGAATGGGATCCTGATGGTTAGGAACCAGATCAGGTAGCTGGTCCAACCCTCTCTGAGACGCAATTGGTAGGACCAGAGTCCTAGGGAGTGAGGTATCCACCTTGTCCTGCTACAACACATCAACTGGCTTGAGAAAAATCTTGACAGGTTGGTTGACATGCATCTCGGCCGACAGGCTAGACAGGGAGACCGTGGTGCCAGCAGCGTGGACCGTAGGATTGACTGTATTCGAAACCACCAATGAAGCATGGGAATCCGAGGCCCGAAAGCACTTGCTATCCCATGATCATAGTCTCATTTGTAGACAATTTCGAGCTCTTAGAGGGACCCTGCCAAAGGGTGGGAAGGGACTGGCACAAATCCCTAAACGCCCCCGTAAAGATGACACCAAAATAAAGTGGCACAAAAGCCGAAGCTAAAAAAAGGCACACTCTGCAGCCTGAGCAGCCGCCTATTCGAAAGCTGCAAGTTGTTCTGCAGACCCTGCAGCCACAGAGACCACCTGATGGGCGTCTTTCAATCGAACGGGAGGGTTCTGTTCATCCGATCACCCTGGAAGGAGTCCTGTGTGCTGGTCCTCCAGAGTACTGAGACGCAAGGTGCGACAAAGGCCACAAGCCTGGGGATCGTGTTTGTGGGCTAGGTAGTAGACGCAAGAGGTGTGCAGGTCCGTCTGGGACATCTTCTGCCCGCAATCGCATCTCTTGAAACCAGGCGGCAACTTCGACTCATCCATGACGAGTTTCAAAATTAATCGAAAACCACTTGAAGATGCATCGAATTGGAAGTTTTAAAAAAAAAAAAAGGGCCTACTCAGCGCAGAGCGATGAGGGAACTTTCTTCTTCCAGCGGAAAGGAAGATCTGACATCATGGGATGGTGATGAGGAAGTTATAACCTGGGTGGGTGGGTGGATGGGAGGAGCCAGCTTGAAGATCTTCTGGCCCAGTTCTTAGAGGGAAAAGAATTCTGCCGGAAGTGTGGCTAGTACACTGTATCCATGTCCCTAGAAATGAGAGTTACTCACCTGTACCGTAGTTCTGGGAGTGGTATACGGTGCACATCCACACTTTGGGCATATTCCTAGCCCTTTAAATCTCTGGCCAGAAGGTATTCAAGCTGGCTCCTCCCACCCACTCGGATGGTATTCTCCTTGGCAGCACCTCTTGACATCAGATCATACCCACTGGAAGCAACATTCAGTTTGTCACTTACCAGAGGAGGTGGGGTGGGTTGTGTGGATGTGCACCATATACCACCTCTAGAACTACGGTTAAAGGTGAGTAAAGTACAGTTATGTAAAAACTTACCGTAACAGTAGATCTTCGAGAACAGCTCTTGCAGCAGGTTACACCATTAGGACTGAAGCCGGCAGGCGCCAGGACCCCACGGAAATCTTCTAGCTAGCAGTATTCAGCGGGGACCGCCTCCCGACGTCAAGCATAGTACATAAGGAGGCAGTACCCCAGAATCCCCAGTTCTCCCTGGAGACTCCGGCCACTGGATGACATCAGAAGAGAGACTGAGGATCTGTCATCAAGTGACAATCAGAGTGGTGTTGAGAACACCTGATCCTAGGAGAGCTATCAGAACAAAATTCTACCTCCAGCGGGATGGTGGGGGTGGAAATTGCAAAAGCTGTTCTCGAAGATCTACTGTTCTGTTGAATTCTCTTAATAACTGTACTATCTTACTCGAGAAACAGCTCTTGCAGCAGGTTACACCATTAGGACTGATTCCCAAGCAATACTGGAAATCCCTCACCAATGGGAGGAGGAAAGGTAGAAATCACTAGTAGAACCGAAGCCTAGGACAGAAGTCCTTGAAGGACTGCTAGACAAAAACCTGCTCTTCACCTTGATGCAACGTCCAGGCTATAATGCCTGATGAAGGTGTGCACAGTGCTCCAAGTGGCTGTTGCACAGATGGCTGAGGTGGACATGTTCTTTAAGGCCGCAAAGGAGGTAGCCACCCTCCTTGTGGAATGACCCTTAACCGTGCCCGGTAAGGGTTTGTTACGCTTCTGGTAACAGAACGTGATACAATGTTATGAGTCACCTGGACAGTGACTGTTTGGAAACAGGAGCTCCCATCATCCTGTGGGCGAAGGAGACAAAAAACTGATCAGACTTTCGGTGGTGTTTGGTTCTGGTCAGGTAGTATCGAAGACACCTATGCAACTCTAAAGTGTGCAACAGGGCCTCTCCTCGATTAGAATATTTAGAGAAGTACACTGGTAGATCAATATCCTGATTAAGAGTGAGAGCTGAGACCACCTTAGGCAGAAACTTTGGATTAGTCCGCAGGGATACCCTGTCCTGGTGGAAGATCAAATAGAATTCTTTGCACATCAGTGCATGAGTTCAATTCTTCTGGCGAAATATGGCAACTAAAAGCAGCGTCTTCCATGTGAAGGAGATATGGCTACTAATCCGCGGCTGGCTCAAAAAGTGGCAGCGTAAGCTGCTCCATGACAAAGGGTAAATCCCGAGGCGGAATAGGATCTTTAATCGAAGGTCTAAGGTGATGGACACCTCTCAGGAAGGCTCGTGCCGTGTCCAATTGGGATATGGGACGTTGGCCTATAGGAGTGTGACAGGCTGAGATGGCACAAAGGTGTACTTTTATTGAGGAGCAGGCCAAGCCTGTCTGAAAAAGAGACAGGAGGTAGTCCAAGACCAACCTTTCTGGACAATCCATTAGTGAAAACCCCTGTGCTTGAGCCCAGAGGCAAAATCTGCGCCATTTCATGGCGTAAGTAGCATGAGTGGCCGGTTTTCTAGCAGCCGCTAGAACGTCTGCTACCTCTTGCGAGACCCCGCATCGCATAATGGCTATGTCTCTAGGAGCCAGGCGTGCAGGTTCAGCGAACGAAGGTCCGGATGGACCAAGGAGCTCGCCTCCTGCGACAGTAAGTGAGAGCTGATTGGCAGAGGCACTGGAGGTTCCTGGGACAGCTGATGTAGTAGAGGGAACCAGATCTGTCTGGGCCAAAACGGCGCGATAAGTATCAGCGTCGCTTGCTCTCTGTGAAGTTTCAAAAGGACCCTCTGGATCAACAGAAAGGGAGGGAAGGGAAGGCATAAAGGAATCTACCCGCCCAGAAGAGGGACAATGCGTCTCGCCAGAAAACACCAGGCCCTGGATCTAGCGAGCAGAAATTGGGCAGTTTTACATTGTATGGGGATGCGAAAAGGTCTAACTCTGGTGTACCCCATCTGCGAAACAGATCCTCTACTACCTCCTAGAGTAGTTACCACTCGTGGACTCTGGCCTGAGAGCGACTCAGGCTGTCTGTGATGACGTTGTCCACTCCTGGGACATGAACAGCAATGAGGTTTGCACCTTATTGTAGAACCCAATTCCACACTCTCATGGCCTCCCTGCAAAGCGGGTAGGAATGGGTGCCTCCTTGTTTGTTGAGGTAATACATCACCATGGAATTGTCTGTTTGTAACAGAAGAGTACCCGGTGGAATCGCCGACTGGAAAGCCTGCAGGACGTAAAGAACTGCTCTCATTTCCAGGATATTTATGTGGAGATGAGTCTCTTGGGCTGTCCACAGGCCCTGAGACCTGACACTGTCGAGGTGTGCTCCCCACCCAAGCCCTGAGGCATCTGTGGAAAGTGTTGCAAT
Organism: Neoceratodus forsteri; assembly: GCA_016271365.2. Taxonomy (NCBI): domain Eukaryota; kingdom Metazoa; phylum Chordata; order Ceratodontiformes; family Ceratodontidae; genus Neoceratodus; species Neoceratodus forsteri. Next base: position 1,234,567,143 of record CM028129.1, on the reverse strand, counting down.
CGGAGATGGCGCAATGAAGGGGACCCCCACTAATAGATCCTTTGAATCTAGCCACCATTGCTAATCCTGGATTACGGTCTTCGTGATCCGAATTGGGAGCTGCAGATGGTCTTGCTTTTGATCCCATTGGACCTGTAACATCCACTAGCTCACCCGCATGTGGAGACGGGCTAGCAGGACTGTTGCAATGGCCGCAGCCATATGTCCGAGCAGGCAAAGGATCTGTCTGGCTGGGACGGTCCTCTCTGCCGAAAAGTCCTTGATGAGGGATCTGATGTGTTCCGCTCGTTCTTGGGGTAGAAAAGCTTTCCCCTGGACGGTGTCCAGAACTGCGCCTATGAACTGCAGAATCTGTGACAGAACCAGGCGTAACTTCTCTTGATTGATAATTATGCCCAACGTCTCGAACAGAGACTGGGTGCAATGAATGGCAGACATCAGGGCCTCCCGAAAGGGTGCCATGAGAAGTCAGTCGTCCAGGTAGGGGAACACGTAGTGGCCTTGTCTCCTCAGAGTCACCGCTACGACCACCATGCACTCTGTGAATACCCGAGGTGCCGATGACAGTCCGAAGAGGTGGACTCGGAACTGATAATGGTGATCCTGAAACTTGAAGTGCAAAAACTTCCTGTGCGCTTGAGCGATGGGTATATGCAGGTAAGCATCCTGCATGTCCAAGGATGCTAGAAAAGCACCCTGCTTGAGCATGGGTATCAGACCTGGAAGGGTCACCATGCGGGCAGCTTGATAGGACCGCGCTTGAGGTCGTTGGAGGTTCAGTATCGGACGAAGTCCCCGTCTTTTGGGAACCAGAAAGAAGTGAGAATAATAACCTGCACCCCTTTGGTTCCGCGGAACATGCTCTATAGCTTCTTTTTCGAGAATCGCAAGCACCTCCTGCTGTATGAGCAGGGCGTGCTGACCCGAATAACAGGAAAGCAGGGGAGGTCTTGATGGTGGGTGGTCGAGAAATTCGATGAAGTGACCTTTCTTGACCATTTGGAGAACCCACCGGTCGGTGATAATCGACTGCCACCCTGAAAAGTGGCGAGTGATGCAACCCCCGTCCTTTTGTGCCCGTTGATCCGGAGGAGTGGTGGGGATCGGGAAGGAGCCATGCTGTGGCAGCACTGGTTCCTGCAGGCTGGGCCGGTTTGGTGTAATGTTGGCCTCTGCCTGGGGAAGACTTAGCCTGGGCTTTACGATGAAAGGTGCCCCTTTGTTGCTGGCCGGAACGTGACTGCTGCCGTTGTTGCCAGCTGTGAAAACGGTTCTGGTTCCTACGAAAGGAACCAGGCCTTGATCTGTACCTGGCTCATACGGATCTGCCTTCCCGGCATCCTGGAGCTTGGTGATAACCTTCTCCGAGTGTTCACCAAATAAGACTACGCCATTGTATGGGACGTCAAGAATGTTCTTCTGTACGTCCATGGTAAAGCCCGAGACATGGAGCCAAGAGTGTCTCTGGAGACAGACGCCCAAAGCTGCAGCTCTGGCAGACGTGTCCGCAGAATAATATGCGGCCCATAGCACTTGGGTTCCCACATCAGACCCTGTGCAGAGGAGGTTTAGGAGCTCCTCCTTCTGATCGCCATCTGGTAATTTGTCGACAAGGTCCTGGCCCTGTTCCCACAGGGCATTCTGAAACTGAACCTGAACCATGTGTGATAGGTAGTTCAGGGACCTGATGGAGCATGTGGCAGCTGCATACATGTGCCTCCCCAGGGCCTCCAACTGTTTGGATTCCTGGTCCGGTGGCTGTGTGCTCATATGCTGCAGTCATTGGGACCTGTCATGAGAGGCTGTAATGACCAGGGAATCAGCCAGAGGTTGTTGTGCCAAGTACTGGTCCTCTTTCGGGGTCTTGTACAGGCGGTCAACTTTCTTCGGCACAGCGGGGGTGGAGTGCAGATGCTTCCACGCAGCCTTGGTGACGTCCGTGAAGGTGTCCACCAAGGGTGGCACTACCACAGGCTTTGGATCTTTCTGACGAAGATAACGGGCAAGGTGCTGTGTCTCAGGGTCGAGGTCTTCAGAATCCCATCCCATGTTCTCCTAGATGTGCCTCATAATCTCTCATAATCTCAGAGAAGGAGGGATCATCCGGAGGTGACCTGGGTAGGTCTTATGGGTCAGGCAATGGGATGCTGAGTGGAGAAGGAGATCTGGAGATTTCAGAGGTGTCCTATCTGGAGTCCTCCCCTGATGGACTGTAATGACGATGTATGGGTCGCTTGGGGCTGGGAGACCCTGAGGGAGATCTTGAGGGAGGCCTTCTCCGATCCTTAGATCTACCCCTAGGAGGTGGAGTATGCTCCTTAAGGGTTGGTGGTCGTCCTGCTGGCCCCTGTGGTGGAGGAGGAGGTTTTACAGGGATCACATCTTTCCGGATAGTGTCCCACCAGAAAGTGAAGAGATCCTTGACCTCTTGAATGTTCATGCCTAACGACGGGCCTGGTGCCAGTGGTCTGTCGCCGGGGTTAGGCGTTGGGTCACAGGTGACTCGGGGTAAAGAGGTTCCCTTGGAAGCCGCGTCCCTCTGTGTTGCCTGCCTGGTCCTCAGGCAATATGTGTCGCCCTCTGTGGAATCCCTGCGACGGTGTTCACCGGTGACTGGGGCAGTCTTCGGCTCCGGAGGTGTGAGTCCGGCGTCGGATGCTTGGCGGCGTCTGTGGGATCGATGAATGCCTGGCCGGCGTCTGGTGTTTGGCGATGTCTCGGCGCTCGCGAGCGCCTGGCCGACTCGGGTGCTTGGCTGACGTCGGGTCCATCACCGCTTAAGGGACGTCAGGTCTTTTGTCTTCCTGGGTGGAGTATCCGAACCCCTGGGAGACCGATCTAGAGTCGGGGTCCCGACATCGGACAGAAGAGGAAGACTTGTGATGGTCAGAAGACTTAGAAGAGGCCCGGGAGGGAGTGGAGGAAGCTGAAGGCCTGGAAGTCTTTATGGGTTGAAGCGAAGCCAAAGAACCACCTGTAGCCTTGACCTTAACCGGAGGGGGCTGAGAATGAGCCCTGGAGGGAGAACGGTCGGATCGTGTGGAGCCTGAGCTATGCAAGTCCGAGGCCCGGTCCGGGGATCTGGACCTTGCCTTCTCCCGGTGTTTGTGGGCTATAGAGGAAGATTCACCTCTGGAGGAAGGTTCCTTATCCATTCTTCTGAGTTTTTCTTCCAAAAGGTACCCCTGAAGCGCCTTTTGACGGCGGATCCTGGTGTGGCTGTTGAACCCGATAGAAGAAGCAGGCCTTGGTGTCATGGTCCGGGCCTAAGCACCGCAAGCAGGATGAATGAGGATCCTTGAAAGGGATCTGTTTTCCGCAGGCACACTTGGAAGGGTGTCCCTCATAAGGAGGAGTTGGAGAAGCCGACATTAGTTAAGTAAAAACTACTATGAGAAGTTCTTAGTCGCCGTGTGGTAGAGAAAGACCGAGAGGCCGATGTTGGTGAGTCGATGGCGGGAAAAGAACTGGAGATTCTGGGGGACCACCTCCTTATGTACTATGCCTGACGTCAGGGGCGGGACCGACGTCGGAGGCGGTCCCCACTGAATACTGCTAGCTAGAAGACTTCTGTGGGGTCCTGGCGCCTGGCAGCTTCAGTCCTAATGGTGTAACATGCTGCAAGAGCTGTTTCTCGAAGTAAGATCCCTCATTTCTAAGGACGTGGATATGGTGCACTATCCACACTTCTGGCAGACACCTAGCAGTTCTCTGGCAGGAAGGGCAAGGCACACACCCCCTATTTAGGGAAGGGAGACTGGAGCACCAAGGCCCCAAAACCAGCATGCCAGTGTGACTCGAGGTTGAAGTGAAAATGGGAGATGAAGGTGTGTGCTGACATCCAGGTTGCAGCCCTGCAGATCTCCTGGCTAGGAATATTCCTGGAAGCAGCCACCAAGGCAGTGGTATGTCTGGTGGAATAAGTCCTAAGTCCAATGGGGTGCTCCCTACCAGCTAACCTATAGTAGAGGTTGATGTAGGAGACTATCCACCTGCTAACTGTCTGCTTAGCTGGTCTGCCAGGTGCAGCTTCAGCGTAGGTGACAAAAAGTTGGCAAACCTCTCCCCAAACTCCAGCCATACAGACCTTGTAATAAGACAGCGTTCACCTCAGGTCCAACGAATGGAGCCTATGCTTGGCCTCTGAAGCTGGATTGGTGAAGTACACTGGGAAGTTGATCACCTGGTTAAGGTGAAACTCTGGAAAAAAAACCTTCGGGAGGAACTTCGGGTTTAGGCAGAGGACAACCTTGTCTTTGTGAAAGACCACATAAGGAAAATTCACTGAGAGCGCCTGGAGTTCACTGATCCTTCTGGCAGAGGTAAAAGCCACCAAGAAGGCGGTCTTCCACAACAGGTAGGAGATGGGACACCTGTGCATAGGCTGGAATGGCTTGCCCGTAAGTGCTGCCAAAACCAGCAAGTCCAAAAGTGGTGGTGGCTCATGCACCAGCAGGAACAATTGGTCAAGGCCTTTGAAGAAGTGCCCGACCACCTTCTCCTGCACCACCATCGGCATACCAGCTTGTGCCTGGTATGCAGAGATGGCCGCCAGGTGCACCTTGGTGGTCGACCGAAGGCTTGACTTGAAGAGGGACCAAAGGTAGTCTAGGATGTTTGCCACCATGCAGGACAAGGCATCTAGCTCCTTGCCCTGACACCAAATGGAAAATCTCTTCCATCTGAAGGCACAGCACTGGCGAGTTGATGCCCGAGAGGCTTCATCATGGAGGACCTTGTCGAACATACCCAAAGCCTGGAACTCTAGCCACTCAGGAACCAGGCCATCAGATGCAGGGACTGAAGGTCTGGGTGGAGGACCCTCCCCTGAGAGCAAGAGAGCAGATCCATGGGAGAGGCAATTGCCATGCAGGCCTGCTGCTGAGGCTGAGGAGAGCCAGGTATCAGAACTGGAATGGCCATTCTTGGAGCCACCAGGATCATCCGTGCCTTCTCACTCTGAACCTTGAAACAACACCTTGTGGATCAGGGGGAAAGGGAGGGAAGGCGTACATGAGGCCTGGGTTTCAGGGCCTCATGAAGGCATCCCCCAGCAGTGTGCCACACAGAGGGGTGCGGGCACAAAACAGCCTCAGCTTTGTGTTCTCCTGGGAGTCAAACAGGTCGACCTGGTGAGTGCTCCACTAGAAGAACAGGTGATCGACTACCTCCTGGTGAAGGACCCACTAGTGAGACACCTTGCCCACTCAGCTGAGGGCATCCGCCAACTGGCTGGACATGCCAGCCACATGAATCGCTAGAAGGTCAGTATCCAGGCTGCAGATAACGGTCCAGGTGCAGAGAGCTTTCCAGCACAATGGGAGGGAATATGTCCCGCTCTGCTTGTTGAGGTAGTATGTCATGTTGTCCGTCTGGATCTGAACGACCTGACCCAAAACTACAGGAGCAAAGGCTGTCAGAGCTAGACGCACTACATGGCGCTCCAACAGGCTGATGTGATATTGGGACTCCCTGGGGGTTCAGAGGCCATGGGCTCTGGTTCCCCAGGTGGGCTCCCCAGCTCATCAGAGAGGCGTTGGTCGTGACAGTGACTGCCGACTGTGGGTGTACAAATGGGACTACTTCCTGTGGATGTTCCAGGACAAGCCACCACTGGATAGTGTCCCACATCAGCTGTGTCACCGAGCAGCTGGTCGAGGTGACTGAGGAGCTGAGACCACTGAAAGGCCATCTCCCACTGCAGGGGATGCATGCTCCAATAGGCCCACTGGACCACGCTGGTGCAAGCCACCATGTACCCCAGCAGGCACAGGAAGTCCCGGGCAGGGCACGATTGCCAAACCCGAAATGATCAGGCAAAGGAGTAAGATCCTTTGCCATGTTCATCAGGAGTCAGGCCTTGGGCCGAAGGGACTCAAAGTCCCCCCTTGATGAAGTGGATGACTTGGGAGGGACTGTGTTTCAACTCGGCCTCATTGATCAGGAGGCCGAGGGCTGAGCAGGTCTGAAGGGCCAGATCCCTGGATCACTCCACCTTCACTCTGGAGGAACCAGTGATCAGCCAGTCGTTCAGGTAAGGTTACACCTGGACAGCTTGGTGCTGCAGAAAGGCTGCCACCACTGCTATGCACTTGGTAAAGACCCTGGAGGCTGAGGAAAGGCAGAACGGCATGGCCCAAAACTTGTAGAGGATTCCCTCTGAGTGGAATCTCAGGAACCACTGGTGGGATGGACAGATGGGGATCTGGAAGAAGGCATCCTGAAGGTCCAGAGAGCAGAATCACATGTCCTGCTAAAGGGATGGAATGATCTGATTCAGAGTGACCATGCGGAACTTGCGCAGCCCAAGACATTTGTTGAAGTCATGCAGATCCAGTATGGGGCACCAACCCCCCCCCAATCATTTTTTTTTGAGACAAACCCCGGACTGACCATGGTGTCCTGGACATGGGCCACTGCCTCCTTCTGGAGGAGCTGGGTGGCGTCCTCCTGAAGGGCGGACATGTCCTCCTGTGGGGCATGTTCTCAGCTGGGTCAGAGAGCCTCAAACTCCAGAGGCAGTCCTCGACCCACCACTTTGAGCATCCATTTATCTGAAGTGATGACAGACCTACTTTTGGTTCCAGCAAAGGTGGAGATGACATGCTGATTTTAAAGCTCCAGACCCAAGCCCCTTAAAAAAAAACTCTACAACCACACCATCATGAGTGAAAATGTCTAAACGTCCACCTGAAAGAGCTGCAGAAACACTGATGAGCAGGAAGAGAAAACCAGAGGCTAATTAGGAGGCAGTATAGCATACAGGTTTAGGGCTCTGAGCTGCAAACCTGGAGACCTGGGTTTGAATCCCACAGCCCCCACTTGCATACTGTGTGACCCTGAGCAAGTCACTTAACTTCCTTGTGCTCCCAGGTCGTACCTGGAAACAAGCTTCGGCTTAGTGTGCCTTTCCTGGTTAAACAATTTCCCCTTTCCATTTCCCTAATTCAGCGGATTCAGGGCACAAAGATACCAACCTGCAAGACGTGCCCTCGCCAAGAACCACGTTAGAGGTAGCATAAGATATGCAACAGGCCGAACAGCAGCCCATCAATGCCGTGATCCTGGCAGAACTAAAGGACTTTAGAATGGAGGCCTGACATATCAAAGTTGATCTCCAGGCTAGATACAGCAAAGACTGAAACCAAAGTGAAGGACTTGGAAACACAAGTTAGTGCCACCGACTCTCATACAGATCGACTGGAACGGGTGGTACTTCACACACTACAGCAATGTCAGACCCTCCAGGATAAGGGTGATGATTTAAAAAACAGATTGCAGAGCAATAACCTCCAGATATCTGGGCTGCCCGAGGACGTTGAAGGCAAATATATGGGAGCATTTGTGGAGGGCCTCCTAAGGGACATATTACAACTGGGTCCCGACTACCCATTGGACATAGAAAGGGTGCATTGTGCCGTCATGGCAAAACCCCAACGAGCGGAAGACAGACTGCGGTCTGTGGTAATTAAATTCCTAAGTTACATGACCCAACAAAATATCTTAGTAATGGCATGGAGGATGGGGCAGGTCAGATTCCAAAGCACCAGACTTTTTTTTTGGACAATGATTACTCAACTGTAATTGCAGCCAAACGAAGAGCCTATGATGTTCCCGGATGGCCCAAGAGATTTGCTACTCCTGAAGAAGCCATTGATGGTCTTTGCGCAAAGGGTATCGAGGTGTCCTTCACTCAGCGATGAACAGATTTTCAAGAAGCCTCCTCCATTTTGGGCACCACATGGACCAAGACAGCACCAGGATCCGACAAAAGACGGCACGGCCTTGCTACTCTGGCTGAAGTAAGGCAACCTCTGCAGTCCTTCCAGAGAATGGAACACCCCTAAGTTACACTATGGGCTGGGCAGCCTGGATTTGATCCATCGACAGTCAGAGATCTGCTGGTTTTTCAACTAGAAGGGTAACCCACCCCTGCGTGGGGCCTTGCAGGTACTATTTATAAACCAAGCAAAAAGTCTAATGACCATAACAAATAATTTAGTAGAAGTAGAGCTGCTCCTTATTACAGCCTTACGACAATAACTTATGGCCCTAGGTACAACTAATTTGTATTATAACTCCTGGCTCTATCACATGTGAAGAAATAGTGTGGTTGACAGCTGGCTGCTGACATCTTGTAAATTTCCTCCTCACCAAGGCAACCGTGCGGCTTGACAGCCATTTTGTAAATTACAGTCACCTCGGAAAGTTTGCAAGGCAGAGGTGAGTGGCAGCTCGCAATTGAGACCCTCTGATCCTTTACGTAGCCTGCATACTTGCATGATTGGCAGTCAGCTGTGGCTATCCTATACCCTCTAGTCAGCGTGGAGAGCCTGTGTTCCCTAGAAGATATCCTTGTGAAAAAAATTTTGATTTGGGATAAAACCACCCCGGATTACAAATAATGGCTTTAACGTGAGGAGGAACATGGTGCTTTCCAGACTGCCACTGACACTAAGCAAATCACCTCCTCACTAACACAAAGATCAGGCCGACCGGCCCGATAACTCCACTATGAAAATCTTGATTTTTTTTCAGAGAACCCACACTATGGAGGTGAAGCTGAGTGAATGGCAGCCAGCAACCGACTTTTAGCTCCATCCCAAACCTTGCTGCACACTCGCATCGCACACTAACTGTCAAAACCATGATCCCAGACCAACAAGGAGAGTATGCTTTTTGCAAATGCCACATTCGTTATTTTTTTAATTTTCTGTTTGTTTGGAAAGAGTAGCAGCATGATGGTTATTTCGTCGATTCTCCTGTGATATGCCCTGTCTCAAGGGATATAACGGCACTTCCACGATTCAAAGAGTTGCACTGTGACCCTTCCCATTTAACCCAGAAGCAGTGGGACTACCAACTAATTGACCTTATTATCTGAAGATTTACGAAGTACTGCCCAACCCATGCAAGAAACAACTTCTGGGGGGTTATGTGTTACATTTGATGGAGAGGACAAGAAACAGGTGTACTCTATTGAAAGACCATTTCTGATGGCCATGTTACATGGTCTTGGGAAGGGGGAAGCCATCATTTCCCATGGCTAAGAAACTTACCCTGAACCACACCGAACTACTAGCAATGAATCAGGGAGGCCCTTGGGGGTGACAGGGTCCCCACTTACAATAGAGAGGGGAAGAGGTATAACTAATACAAGGACACTATACCAACCATCTGTACAGACCTGTTCCTCTCCAATCCAAACAGAAGGAAGGATTTAACATGGTTGACCTCACAATCCTCCTATACCCCGTAGAGGGGCTGCACAGTGAACCTGCCCCTAGTCCCCCCCCCCAATTTACATACTTACTCATCTATGCAGATGACTTACGGCTGCCAGAATTAGGGGTGAAAGATTTACAAAATATTAAATCTGCAAAAGACCATTTGTGACCCTTCTTCCCCTGCCTTCACATGTACTTCCTCCAGGATGGGATCATCAGCTTGATTAGATTACCTGATAACAACGGCAGAACATCTAGACACTATCCAAGACATTGATCATGGCCCAATATAAATATTGGACCACGCCCCAGTCCAAGCCAAAATAAATCTTGGCAAACCCACCACAAAGGCACCCTGGCAGCTTCATCTAGCTTTGCTAAAGGACTCTGAGCTTATACAATTAGCACAAGAAAGAATACCACAGATACTCAGTAACAACTCAAGCTCCGCTGTCTCACCTTCTGTCTTATGGGACACTGTTAAAATGGTACTACAGGGAGAGCTCATAGCATACTCAGCACGTAAAAAGCAGGAAAGAAGAAAAACTCACGGAGTTGCAGTCCCACCTTGTGACCCTGCAATCAATCTACATGCAGAGAGACAAATCCGTCTCCTTGCAAATGAATCAAATTAAACAAAGACATATAGAAAATTCTGGAGTGCAGCAATCCCCCTTTTCCTCAAACATCATTACTATGAAGTAGGGGCTGGGCGCGAAACCTAGCGAGGGCCCTTTGTGCACAAAAAGCCCATACATGTGCCTCAAATGTTTGACGCAGAAGCAGGGACCTTCGCTACGCACCCATCGGCCATCCGGACAATTTTGGCCAACTACTATAAAAAATTATATACCCCCAATTTTGAAGTTTCCCCACAGGTAATTTCCGAATACTTGAAATCCCTCACAATTCCAAAATTGGATGACACATATACTGAAAGACTGGTAGCGCCTATCATACTTGTGGAAATCCAGAGGGTGATAAGGGACTCAAAGCCATGGAAATCCCCAAGACTGAATGGATACCAGGCAGAATTTTATAAAACATTCAGCCCACTCCTCATCTCAGTATTCCACACTATCCAAGAAGGAGACTCTCCTCCACCCACTTGGCACCACTCTGATTTCTGCAATACCTAAACCAAATAAGGACCCAAGGTATGCTCCCTCGTACAGACCTATTTCCCTACTGAACTACGACTATAAAATATACATGACCATCTTAGCACATAGGTTTGAAACTATAGTGCCTAATCTAATCGACCAAAATCAAGTAGACTTTGTACAAAATTGCTAAGCACATGACAGTGCGAGACTGACTTTCCTACTGCTGGACCATGCCACAGCTCGCACAATACCACTAGCCCTTCTAAGCCTTGATGCAGAGAAGACTTTAGACAGAGTGTCCTGGCCATTCCTATGGTATACTCTGTCTGCTTTTGGCCTCCCAGATCAGTTTTTTTTTTTTGTAATTTCTGTATCTCACCCCCGTCCCTGCCAGTTCTGCATTCTCTGGAGCGCCTATGGAGTCCATCCCTGCTACCTGCCTTACTTGCACTGGCCTGTTCCCCCATCCTGCCAAGGTTTAACCCCCGGGTGGGGGACAAGGTGGGGCGGAACACCCCGAAAAATTCAGTGTCTCGTCAGGCTTGGGGCAGTCAGGCAGGTGTGAGCACACTGGGGCCCTACTCGGCACTCCGTCTCCTCGGAGCTGGAGGGTGTTTATTCCGCTTTCTTACGGATATCACGTGCCTGTGATGTCAAAGTGCCTAGCACCGACGTCCTCCCCTCTGTGTCTGCTTGGTGCTTGCTATGCTCCAGACTTCCACCTGGGGCCAGTCAAGCGCCGAGTTGCTGCCCCCCCTCGACAAAACAAGCTGTCCCTGGGACACACAAGCCCTCCTCCCCGGCCGGCCCTCCAGCTCCCCGGCTCGCCTCGAACCGTTACTGGCACGTAAGCGAACTAAGCGCTGGCGCTCGATGGGCCACTCCCAGATAAGTTTATTGGCACACTACAAAACGACACAGCATCCTGAGCGATGTCGGGCTAAATGGCTCCTTGTTGGAACCATTCTCCCCTGAGCAAAGTACTAGACAAGGCTACCTATTTTCACCCCTCCTCTTTGCACTCTACTTAGAGCCCTTGGCCATTCATATTTGACAAACACCCCAGATATCAGGGATCCCAGTCGGGGGAATGGAATACAAACTCTCATTATTTGTGGATGATCTGTTACTCACAGTTACCTCCCCAGAGGAATCAATTCCCACACTCTGGGAACTATTCACCACATTTTGCAGTCTCTCACGATATAAACTAAACACCTCTAAAACAGAGGTTATTCTATATAACTATACCCCTTCTATGCAACTTAAAAGTATGCTCCCGTTTAGGTGGAACAAGACCTCCTTCGGATACCTAGGAATTAAAATCACAAAAAACCTAGACCATCTCTAATTCCTGAACTACGAGCCTTTAACTATACAAATTACAGAGGATCTTTCCAGATGGGCACATCTTTCACTGGGCTTCTTCCAGCGTACCGAGACTGTCTGCCAAAATATATTGCCACGTATCCTATACTACTTACAAAATCTACCCATATGGCCCGGCCCGCTATACTTCAGAGCATGGGATTAAGTAATTTCCCCAATTCATATGGAATAGGAAGCCCCCTCGGATCAAATTCACAACCCTACTGCTCCCATGACACAGAGGCAACCTTAACCTCCCAAATGTCTCAAAATATGCTAAGGTGACACATTTGCGCTCAATCTGCGTGTGGATTGCCCCCTCACAGCATCCCTACTGGAAACCGATTTAATTTGCTTTAAATAATCTGCACAACAGTGACCTGTATCTATTTGGTAATCCCCTGACCTGCGCCCCAACAACATTTTATAAATATACAGCAATTGTGCTGAATCAATGGATGCGAGTAGTAAAATCCCACCGCTCACATGCACAACGCTTTTATCTCAGCGCCCTAGCCTACGATGAGGAATATTGCTCTAACCATCTGGATGGGGCCCTTCGCACCTGGGCTAGGCTGAGCCTACGCTTCTTCCAGATGATGGAGTCCCATGGAACTCTTCCTTTTGCCACCCTACAAATGGCATTCCAACTTCAGAATGCAGACCATTTCCGTTACCTCACATGAGATCCTATATATGGTGGGGGGGTGTGGGGGAGGGAATCAACAAATGAGAGCTTTGTACCTAATCTTCTACTCCTGCAATTACTGATCTGCTGCTTGCAAGGTCACTCTCTGGACCACATAATAGAGCGTGCCTACAAGGCCAGCCAAGAGACGTCAGTGGACACCGCAAAGTCCATCCTGCAAAGATGGAATAAAGAATTACACACCATTCACACAATAGCGGAATGGAATAAATTCACTATTAATGCCTACTGTCTCACTTCCTCAACCTACTGGAGAAAGTTCTCCTGGAAATGCTGTTATAGTTTTTTTTTTTTTTTTTTAAATCACCAGATATAGTGGCTAAGTATGCAGGCGATGGGAGGGCTGTGTGCTGGAGGGGATGCGGTCAACTCACGGCAGACATTTTCTGGGCGTGCCCCAGTATTCAGCCATTCTGGCAAACTGTTACCTGAGAACGGGAAGCTATCTTTGATTATAGGAGTGAAATCACTCCCTCCCTAATCCTTCTATCCATCCCCCCAGAAGAGTCCACACTGGATCGCGTCACCCTTCACTTAATCCTTATTTCAGCTATAGCAGCAAAAAAAGCCATTGTGTGGCACTGGCATACTCCAAATATACCTACCGGGGAGACCTGAAGATCCATAATGGTAGAAATTCATAATATGGATAAGCTCCCTCAGTTTGAGATATTTTGGAGGAAATGGGTACTCTACCAACTGGACAAATACCCAGATTTTGTACCATAAAGGGGGATACCCCCCACTCACTTACAACTGGGACTCAGACACACCCTGCTCTTTATTCTCTGATCCCCTTGTCTGTCCCCTTCTCTAACTCTATCCTCTAATCTTTCTTTATTCAATCTGAATAAGGATTCTTGGACAGTCCTAACAAACAACAAGGTAACCAAAAAAAAGAAAAGAGAGAAAAGAAAATATGAAACGCAATACTGACTCAATAGCAGGGCTATGTATAGCCCAGATGAATTACAGGGACATAGAATAAACTATAAGATAGGAAAGAGTAACAATATAATCATCAGCTTGTTTTTGTAAAATGTCCTATAACCATATACCCTAATTAATGCTTTACTTTGTCAATCATGAACTGTTATATTTTTCTGTAAAAAAAAAAAAAAAAAGTTCAGTTTGTACTGTATTTTGCTTTCTGAAAAATAAAATAAAAACAGTTTAAAAAAAAAAAAATGAAGTGATAACAGACCAGGTGGAAGCGAAGTGGCAGAGCCGGTGGAGGTCCAGAGCTAGACAGGATGGGATGGAGAATGACCCCCCCCCCCCATCACTGGGCAGTCCTGGAGGCGCTGCGGGGCTGGCAGTGGGAGCAGCAGACCCTCGTCCCTGGGACTTAATGCCAGAGGAGGTTGGCTTCAGGTTGGGCCGCCAGGCCTGTTGTTGCACCGCTTGGGGCTGCAGTGGTCTGGCTGGAGGTGCGGAGTACAGTCAAAACTGAATGGCTCGTTCATCTGTTTCTGGCCCTTGACATCCTTCTCAGAGGATGTGATGGAGTCCAGGGTGGCACTGGACTACTTTGTTGAGCAAGATGTCCATTGATACCAGGCCCAAACAGGTCAGTGCTCAAAAAGGGAACATCCGTCAGCTTATTCTGAGTATCAGCTGTGAAGGTCAACATCCTCAGCCACACCCTGCAATGCATAGCCACCACCGTTATGGCCACAAACCTGGCACAAGAACTGCCAATGTTCAGAGCTGTCTGGAGCTGCTGTTTAGCTACAGTGTGTCCCTGGTCGCAGACCAACTTGACTGTCAGCTGCAGGTCAGCCAGGAGACGGAATAACCTGGTCCAGCATGCCCAAAAGAGAGTGAGCAAAGTTGGCCATCACGATGGCTGAACTAGCCTGCCGAAGTCCCAGAGACGAGGCAGTGTAGACTTTTATGGCCGCATGGTCCAATTTCTTCGACTCCGACTTGTCAACGTCTCAGACGTTGCCCGTGCGGCGAAACACCAAGTCGGTGACCAACCCTTTGGCTGAAGGGTGGTCGGTGAACCCCGGCAAAGACCCAGTAGGCACCGCGTACTTGCAGACCATACAGACCAATGGTATTGGACAGGAGGCAGGTTTCTACCACAGCTCCAAAGCAGTGCCAAGGATGGCTTCTGCTAAAGGTAAAGTGAGGGGAGTCATCCCTGTCCAGGATCTCGGTCAATGGGTACTTGACCTGCTTTTGAACTGGTTCCAGCGAAATCCCCATTGACTCAGAGATCAAATGGAGCACAGCCCTGAGGCAGGTGGGGCCCCTGCTTTGTGGAAAGATCGTCACTGGACTCCAGATCAAAGCCTGGAATCTGGAAGGAGTGCATGGAGGACTCCTCCAAGACCGAGGGTCCTCAAATACCGTTCGCGCCCCCGTGTCCCCCCTTACAACACGAGGCTCACGGACTGTGTAATTTTAACTGAGAGCTGACCGGGAAGCCTGAGGGCAGTGTGTGCAGTCTTGGAGGGAACTCTCTCCTTAGGCTGCGGAGGTGGTGGTGCCACCAGAATGGGTGGCGAGGCAGGCTTCGGCCTGACCAGGGAGAACTGAATCGAACTGCAGCACCAGCAGGCAAGGGTGCACTGGAGTCGGTTGTGGAGCATGGTTGTGGTGGAGAATCCACTGCTACCAGAGAAGTTCCTCACACCGAGCCAGCCCAGTGGCGGTGAGAGTTGAGGCGCTAGATGCCACACCTTGCCCCATGCCGGCGACCCGGGTTTGGGAACGAACAAGCCTGGGTTGTTGGGGGTCAGAAGAGGGAGGGTGAGGAGCAGGACTGAGCTGCCGCGAGGTGGCTCTCCTTCCTCACCCGGGAAGGGATGAGGGGGTTTCCCCGGCCCTTGGCTGCCACTCAGTGGAGGAGCATAGCAGTGTCAGGCTACAGGGAGCCCAGCTATTGTCAGGGTAGGGGTGGAAGGGACCAGAACCGGCACCACAGAGTGGGAGTGTGCCTCCACATGCATGCAGTGCTGTGTGCAAAAAAACCCAGGTAAAAAATAAATACAAAAAAAAAAAAAAAAAAACCTTCTCATACCGGGTGCTGCAATTTGCAACAGAGCCATTCCTCACTGAAAGACAATGAGGAGAAGTCTGGACGGTGCCTTTTTGCCGAAGGTCAACAGTGGGACTAATGAGACAGTCGAGAGTCTCTCAATCTCGATTGAAAAGTACGGAACCTTGAACAAGACCGCAACTGATGATGCACCAGATGGTGGGGAGGAGAAGCCAGGGTCAGTGTGGGACACAGAGGAACCCTGAAGCCTCGAGCTCCCCAGGGAAGTCAGCCAGCTTAGCATGCTGATCTGACCCCTCCTGTGAGCAAGTCATAAGAAACGGAGTCCTAAAGAGAGAATCCTCCCCACCGACCAACAACAGGTTGACTGGATCGAGATAAATCTCTACTGGTTGTTCAACCCATGTCACAGACATCAAGTCCAATGGGGACTCTGAGGGGCTAGTAGCCTGGGACCTGAGTAGAAGCAACAGACAAAGTCGATGGCTCTACAGTTGTCAAACCAGCACAACTGTGGAAATGGAAGGAGTGAGATGTTCCCAATCCCACGACCTACAGCAGAACTTTTTAGATTTGTCCAGAGAAGATTTGGACTCTTAGGAAGGGCCCTCCCCGAAGCTAGGCTGAGACTGGCTAAGTCCCAGAATGCCCAAACCAACTGAAACCAAGGCGGACGAAGCACCCGAAGCAACCTGTGCCTCGGCTTCCTCGAAGGGGGGCAGCAAGACCAGCCGCCGTGGAAACTACCTTGTGGACGTCCTTTGACAAAGGGAGGGTACCACTGATCCGGGCGGCTCAACAGGAGGTGGGCGTAGTAGTCCTCCAAAGTTGAGGGTTGAAGGGTACGGCATAGATCACAGGCCTGCAAGTCATTCTGGACCCCAAGGCAATAGACGCACACAGAGATCGGGTCAGTATGCAACATCTTCTGCTCACACGTTGCATCTGTTTGACGCTAGGACCAGTTTTCAGGTTCTATTGATCCATGTTCCAAAAATGGAAAGAAAGATGTGGTCGTAAAGCGTGAAGCTTGAAGACTGAATATTTGAAAGCTTTTTAGGGCCTACCACCTAGCACAGAGCTGCAATAGAGGGAACCCAATACTTCCAGCGGAAAGGGAGATCTGGCATCACGGGGCAGTGCTGAGAAGAATACCATCAGGTTGGGAGGAACCAGCTTGAAGACCTTCTGGCCAGAGAGTTAAAGGGAAAGAAATACGCCAGAAGAGTGGATAGTGCACCATTATCCACGTAACAACTTACTGTAACAATAGATCTTCAAGGGGATCTCAGTCATCAGGTCACACCATAGGAACGCCACCATTGGTGAAGCAGGATCCACATGGAAAATTTTCAGCAGCACCCACGCCGTCATCTGCCGAAGTCACCAACCCTATAAAGGCATGAGTTGCGCCTCTCCCTCCCTCCTAAGATCTTACTTCAAGAGGGCTCTTGCAGTAGGTATTCACCAGCAGGACTAAGCCGCCAGATGTCAGGACCCCATGGAAAAATCTTCTACCCGTCTCTGGCAGGGACCGCCCCTGATGTAACCTGGCCAACATCAGCACGCGTCAGTATAAAGGGGGCGGTCCCCACGCCCACCTTCCAGTTCTTTTCTGCTGTCGGCTTGTGACAAGTACCTCTCAGAAGAACAGTGCTATTAGCATCGCCATTTTGGATGAGTATTTACTCCAAATTTCAACTTCTTCGAAGTTTTTTTCCTCTCATTTCTGACTTTAAATTGTTCTACATTATCCACTGTGTATGTCGTCCCCGTCGCCCTCCGAATCGCATAAAAATAAGTGCGACTTGTACAGAACTCAGCTCTCACATAAGGACGGATATTCCCTGTGCCTTTTCTATTTAGGCCCAGACCACCGCGTGGAGAAGTGCGACCACTGCCAGAAATTCAATTCTGGCCACCTGCAAAAGGCGGCACCAGTCCCTGAAAGCCCATATTCTGTAGAAAAAGATGGCCTTCATGGAGAAAAAATTGAAAAAACTTAGGCAGATGTCAGCCTCTCCCGAAGGCCACCACAAGAAAAAAACGGGACGAGAGAAGCATAGAGACAGGGACTCTTCATCCACAGCCCCGCAGACTCCGGTTGGAGTCACGGCCTTGCAGGTATCTTCCCTTCCAGGGGACCTTTCTCCGACGGCCACTTTGGTGGTGTCCAGGTGTGCATCGGCCTCGTCGGGCTCGCGCTCGGGCCCAACAGGAACCTCTGGGGCAAAGGAGGCCTCCACTTCCGCTACGGCTGCTTCTGTTACCTGGCCTAGCAGTGCGAGTGGATCCAGTAAGTCGGGCTCTGGCTCTGCCATTTCTCGCCTGGACAAGGCTAAGTCACCCGTCGGCCCATCCGACGAAGGCCCAGCCTGCGATCCCCGGTCAGGTCCTAACGTTACACCTAACGATCGGGGGTCACCACAGCTGATGTCTGGCCAGCTGCCGTCGGAGGCTCCTCTGTCTCCTCCTTCAGAGTCGGTTCCTCCTTCCACTGCCAGGGATGAGGACCAAGAGACGCTTCTGCCGTCAGGGGCGCCACCCACCAACCTCAGAGCCTCTGACACTGGATCCAACGACGGACCCCCCACCGTCACCTTCCAGCTTGCCACTGCCCGACGATCGACCTACTGCTCCACTGTCTGGGCCGGCAGGACCTGTTTTCCAGACTCTCCAATGGGGCCTTTGTTTCCGCCACTGGACCGATGCCAGACCCGTTGCCCCCCACCATCGGACCTCCATCAGGACCGCTGGCTCTCGGGCCATCCGACGTCACAGTACCAGACACCAGGATTTCCTGGCCCAGGGTACCCAAAATCGGGCTTCGGGTACCAATATTATGGGTTCCCGAACTACTCTTTCCCAGAGTCTTCCTCCTCCACAACCGCAGGTGGACTTGAAAGCGGTCCTGTCCTCATGGTGGGTTGAGGCCAAATCCCAGCTCACCTTGGAAATGGATAAGCGTCAGCAGACACTGTACCCAATGCCAGGCCCCGGACGTTGGCAGGCAGAGAACCCCCCTCCTTTACCAGACACCAGACCAGAAACTTCCACTGGCTCTTGCCACAGGGAGTTTTCCCATTATCTGGATGTGTCCAGACAGTTCCCTCTCCCTCCGGTAACCTCTTCAAGTTCTCAGGAGTCCTCCGAGTCCGACAGTCACTTCGAGCCCTCAGACCCAAGAGACAAGTCTCGCACTCCAGAGACCCCCAAACTGAAGGACTCTCCTAAATCCCCTCTGGAAGAACCTTACTTTCTGGAGTTGTTGAAGATCCAGGCAGCCTATGACTGGAAGATGGTGGAGCAAGAACCCCAACTGAAAAGGTTACCCAAACACTTAGATTCGGCTGAAACCTCATCCACCCTGGATTGCAAAGATCACGAAGATCTGGTCACGACTATATGGAAACAGCCTTCCTCCTTAGCTCCACTAGCTTGCAAGGGTGATGAGCTCTATCAATTCCCTGAAGGCAAGGATTTTCTTAGCCTAAGGCGGATTCTGTTGTCATCAGTGCTGTCCACGACAGAACCGCTAATCCTAAGCACCTGACTGGGAATCTAAGCTTCTGGATCAGTACGGGAAGAAGGTATTTGCCTCCTCTACCCTGGGAATTAGGGCCCTCAATTACGAGGCCACATGGGGGATTACCACAAGTCCATTCTCAGCATGGTGGAGTTCTTTCCTGCCATAGGCCAAAAGAGGCCGGACGAGAGCGAAGCGGATATTTTTCTATATGGAAAAGGAGCTGAAAAAGCCTAGGGGGATGGAGGGCGGGAAGGTATTACCTACTGCAAGAGCCTCTCTCGAAGATCTAGTGTTATGGTAAGTCCTTACGTAACTGTACTATCTTACTTCGAGAGGGCTCTTGCAGTAGGTAATTACATATAGGACTGAATCCCAAGCAGTCTGGAATAAAGAAAAGGCACTGGGAGGAGGAAACTACTCCAAGAAATAGCTCTAGCCATGCAAGCCTCAAGACAGGAGACCTTGCAAAACAGCTAACCCGAAGCCTGCTCTACGGCGAGAGACAATATCCAAACTGTAGTGTTTCATAAAAGGTATGGACGGAAGTCCAGGTGGCGGCAGCGTTATGTCTGCCGCAGACACATTCTTGAAACAAGCTGCAGAGGCAGCTACTCTTCTTGTGGAGTGGCCTCTGACTTGACCTGGGAGGGTCTTGTGGTACTTGTCATAACAGAAAGTGATGCAATGAGCCAACCACTTAGACAAGCATTGCTTGAAACAGCATTGCCTTCCTTTTGTGAGCGAAAGAGACGAACAACTGATCAGTCTTTCTGAGATCCTTCGTCCTGTTGGTGTAGTATCTCAGAATCCAGTAACATCCATAGTATGAGCAAATATTCCTGCTAGAGTACTGGCGTAAAGGCAGGTAGCTCTATAGACTGATTTAAGGTAGACTCTGCTACTACTTAGGTAGAAATTAGATTCGTATGAAGAGCAACTCGCTCCTTGTGAAAAATCAAGTAGGGGATTTTACACATCAGGGCTTGGAGCTCGGAGATTCTTCGAGTCGAAGTAATGGCCACCAAGAAGAGCGTCTTCCACGAAAGAAACTTCAAATCTGCAGAAGCTGCAGGTCTGAAGGGAGGAAGGGTAAGTTTCTCGAGAACAAAATTCAAGTCCGGGGGCAGGAGTATGGATGGGGGGCCTCAGATGGAGGACCCCTCTGAGAAAGGTCTTAGAGACCTCCAGTTGAGCGAAAGCTTTGTCTGCGAAGGGAACATGATAGACCTTCAAAGAGGAATGGCTGAGACCCAGGTCGAACAGATGACGTAAATACTCCAACATAAGCCCCTCTGAACAGGAGAAAGGCTCCACGTTCTTGGAGGCGGCCCAAATAGTGAATCTTTTCCACTTCATGGCATAAGTGTGTAACCCCCTTGTTACCCGGGGTTACTAGAATCCCAGTAAGACCTAGTGGTAGGCAGGGAAGACAGTTTGTGAAACTCCAGTTAAATGGGTTTCACACTGTCTCACTCTGTTCTCAGTCTCAGCTGAGACTGAGGGATGACATCACCAATAGAACTATCGCAGCTGCATGAGCCACATTGGAATGTGCAGCAAAGGGAGTTAGATAGAACGTTGGGAGTTTTCAAGTCAGTGTTTTCAGTTGGTGTTCAGTGAGTGAAGTTGGGAGCTTGCTCGTAAAGCAGCTCAGCAAAGGCTCTAGGAGCCTCAGCCCTGACATAGGGCTACTTTTAAGTAATAGGGTGTGTGTCTCCACCTTAAAGAGACACAGAAGAGTACTGAAGTGGTGGAGACCACTGTTTTCGGTTCAGTGCCTCCTCCCTCCGGGAGGGGGGGGGGATGAGAAGGTTTCCCTGCAGATTCCTGGGGCAACCCCCTAGTTCTGCTTGTGGAGGAAAAGCTGCCTATATGTTCCAGTATTTGTTCTGGGAGAAAAGAAGATTTGTGAGTCGCCTGTGGGGCACCTGCAACCTAAGGGTGAGTGTCTGCTCTGGCTAAAAGGGCATATGTTTTTCACCCTGGGACTTGTGTGACAATGTGGGGATTGAACTACTAAATATTGGGAAGCCTAGAGAAATGGGCTAAGCAAGTTAAAATAGTTTCAAGTCCAGAGTTTGTTGGGATGCAAATAATATGTAGAGGTGATGTGACAGACGTCTACCCTTAATCTACATTTGGAAGTTCAGTAAAGGAATTGTTCAGTTTTCCAGAGAAATGGCCGGGTATGGGCTGTGGGAGCTGGAGGTGGGTGGCCCCCTCATCTTTAGTGACCAGGTCCACCTCTACGGATTTCTTCTGTGGATTTCTACTTTGCCTCAGGCACTTGGCCAGTGATAGGGGAAGTACCCAGATGTGGGATTGTAAGGAAAATTCTCTCTAAGAGTCGCAGACTCTAGTGTGGTTTGGGGAGCCACGACAGGATAATTGGTTCATTCTTCAAATGGACTGCGAATGGGATAATTGGTTCATTCCTCAAATGGACTGCGGCTCAAGTGGTCGGCGGGGGAGCCGGGCCAGTGGGGAAAACCCAAGTGTGTACAAGTTGGGCTGTGTACCCAAAGCTGCGTGCAAGTCCGGGCTGTGTGCCTGGTGGGTTTAGAGCCTGAGGGCTGAAAATAGTGATAAAGTGTTCTGTTGTCTCTAATCTACATTACCAGGAAATGTAGCCCCATGGGGGTCCGTCTATGCTTTGTTTGTTCAGCTAGGATGTGAATAAAAGCCACACTGAAGAATCCCATTCCTGGTTCTGGACATTACAGTTATTGCTTCCTGTGTTCGGATTTACTTGGGTGCCCCTGTTCAGAGTAGCCAAACCTAGGTCCCCTTGTGCCGAGTAACCTCATCCTCCCCGAACCCAGGTCCCCACCAGGTACTGCTGTCAGCTTCAACAGCATGCCACCTGTTGTTTTGGCAAAAAGGCAAGGGTGAGGGGTTACAAGTGGATCTGGTGCAGGGTTTTCTGGCCTCCACTAAAATCTCTGCCACTTTGGAAGACACACCAAAACGGGATTGGGCTAGGTCTGCAGGAGCCATGCATGCAGTTGAAGGGATTTGAGGCCTGGATGGACCAGGGTCCCCTGATCCTGGGTCAACAAACCTCGAGATAGAGGAAGAGGAGGATTCTCTGAATATTGTTGTAGAAGAGAGAACCAGATTTGCCTGGGCCAGAAAGGAGCGATCAGAATCATTCTCGCTCCTTCTGAGGTTAGTTTCTGCAAGACTCGTGGGATAAGAGGAATTGGGGGAAAGGCATAGACGAATCTGTCCTTCCAGTCTAGAGACAGAGCGTCGTTCCAGAAAGCGCCTCGCTCTGGAACGAGCAAGCAGAAGGTGGGAAGTTTTGCGTTTTGGGGGGATGCGAACAGGTCGACCTGTGGTGTTCCCCAAAGTTGGAAGATCTTGTCTAGGACCCCTTGGTCCAGTTCCCACTGTGAGTCAGAGCAGAAGAGCGACTTAGCCTGTCTGCCAGGGTGTTGTCTACTCCTGGAACGTGAATCGCGTGAGGTGAAGGTCGTGTTGTGTTGCCCAATCCCAAACCCTCATCGCCTCCCTGCAGAGAGGGTAGGACAGAGTTCCTCCCTGCTTGTTGATGTACCACACTATGCACATGTTGTCCGTCTGGACGGCTAGGTGGCCAGGAAGGATGTATTGGTGAAGGGCTTGGAGAGTGTACAACACTGCCCGAAGCTCGAGCACATTGATGTGAAGAGCCCTGGGTCCGGTGAGGGCCTAGATGGGCTCCCCAACCGGCGTCTGTGGTTAGAGTCTGGGAGGGGGGAGGATGAAAGAAAGGGACCCCCTGAAACAGGTTCTCTTGAACCATCCACCACTGCAAGTCTCGCATCATCGGCGATGAGATCAGAACTGAGTGGTCTAGGTCGTCCACTAGTTGATCTCACTGAGAGCAGAGAGTCCACAGAGAGATCCTCATGTGGAGTCGAGGGCGGGGGACCGTTGGTGTAGCGGCCGCCATGAGCCCGAGAAGGCAAGGACCGACTGCGAGACCATCCTGCGGTCGGATAACAGACATATCTGGGTCTGAAGGGAGGCCGCCCTGTCCGGAGGCAGGAAGGCCTTGCCCATGGTCGTATCGAGGATCGCCCCGATGAACTGTAGCTTCTGGGAAGGGTCCAGATGAGACTTGGAATGGTTGATGGTAATACCCAGGCAGGCAAAAACCTGCTGGGTGAGGGAGAGGAAACGCAGGAGTTCCTCCCTGGACAAGGCCACCAGGAGCCAGTCGTCCAGGTAAGGGAACACCTGTACTCCCTTGGTACGCAGGTGGGCCGCCACCACTGCCAGGCATTTGCTAAATACTCGGGGGGCCGAGGATAGACCAAATGGGAGAGCCTTGAACTGGTAGTGGTCCCCCTGGAACGCAAAATGAAGGTATCTGTGACGGGATGGGCGAATGGGAATGTGCAGATAGGCATCCTGCATATCCAGGGCACAAAGCCATTGACCCAGCTGGACAAGGGGCAGAAGGCTCTGCAGAGCGAGCATCCTGAACCTTTTGTAGTCTACATAAAGATTCAGGGAACTGAGATCTAAAATCGGTCTGAGATCTCCAGTCTTCTTTGGGACCAGGAAGAAATGGGAATAGTAACCCGTCCCCTGAAGATGAAGGGGGGCGGGCTCTATCGCTTGCTTCAGCAGAAGAGCCGAGATTTCCTCCTGGACGAAACGAAGGTGTTCCCGTGACTACGACGACTTCAGAGGGGGGTGGCGGGGTGGTTTCTGAAGAAACTCTATGGAGTGTCCTTCTGCTATGAGCTGGAGCACCCAAGAATCTGTGGTTATCCTCTCCCATCCCGGAAGGTGGAGGGAAAACCTCCCTCCTACCGGTTCCTCTGGGGAGTCCGGAGGCAGTGGGAGAGGAAAGGAGTCAGGTGGTGTGGGGCAGTGCCGCAGCTGAAGCACCCGCTGCTTTTTTGGGCAGGGGGGGTTTAGCAGCCGTGGGGGCCAGACGTTTTGTGGCCCACCTTCCCTGGGGTTTCACCTTTGGCCGATTGTCTGCAAAAGGGACGGCGCTGCTGCTGATGGGGATGGTACATGGAATGCTGCTGCTGATAGGGATGGTACATGGAATCAACTGATTTCAGAGCCGTCCCCTTCTCCTGCAAATTGGTAATGATGTCCTTGACATCACCCCCGAAAAGCATCGACCCCCGGAAAGGTGCTTCCTGGATAGCAGATTGCACCTCTGGGACCAGACCTGACACGCGGAGCCAAGCATGACGCTGTAGGCCTACGGCGAAAGCTGAGCTCCACCCAGCAGTGTCCACTGCGTCATATGTCGCACGTAGCATGTGGTGACTGGCCGAACGAGCACAGCGGATGAGATCAGCCAACTCCTGTTTGACTTGGGAGTCAGGCAAGGAGTCCAACTTGGCTTCCACCTGAGTAAGGATGGCCTTCTGGTAGTCCCCCATGTGGCTGACGTAGTTCAGGGCCCTAATCCCAGTGTGGAGGAAGCGTAAATCTTTCTCCCGTACTGGTCCAGAAGGCGAGATTCCTTATCAGGAGGTGACGAACTAAGATGCTTTGGGTTCGCCGACTGGCCGTGAGCGGCGCTAATCACGACCGAGTGGGCACGAGGGTGAGAATCCAAGAAATCAACACCCTCCGGAGCCTGATATAACCTGTTCGACTTCCTGGGAAGTGGGGCTAAGGCCGACGGCTGTTTCCATATCGTGCTGACAAGGTCGGCGTGAGGCTCTATCCAGGGTGGCACTAGTGTAGGAGCCATCACGGGCAGATCCAGATGTTCAGCGAGTTTCAGACGCTGAGGATCTGGTTCCAAAGAGTGCCACTGATGGACCTCCTGGATTTTTCTAAGCAACTCCGTAAAAGAAGGATCCTCCGGAGGAGACTTCAGAGGAGTCCTCGGCCGGGGCTTCGACGGAGAGCGAGGCTCGTCGTCTCTCTCGGAGCAGCCGTCAGAAGAGTCCGATGAGTCCGAGAGAGAAGAGGAGGAAAAAGAAGAGTAAGACTCCCTTTCCCGACCCGGGGGAGGAATGGGTCCCTTGGATAGCCCCCGGGGACGCGTGTCCTGCTCCTCTCTGGATCCAGATGGAAGAACCCTGGAGTCCGGAGGTGGTGAGGGAGTGTGCCGCCTGGGGCGTACAGGAACCTGGGACGGCACTGTCGCCAGAAGGCGGCTCTCAGCCTCTTTGGTGAGTTGAGCCTTGGCCTCAGCCCACCAGGAGGCCAGAGTCTCCTGCAGGTCCACCGGCGGCCGCGAGGGCGGTGGAGGAGGCAGGGGATAAGAATATGGGCTATACCCATATGGAGCGTATCCAAAACCCGGCTGCGGGTAACCCGGCGTCGGGTATTGAGAGGTAGAGTACTGCGGCGTCGGGAAGCCCGGCATCGGGTACTGCGGCGTTGGATATGGCGTTCCCGGGTACACCGGTGTCGAATAAGGCTGGGAACCTCGTGGGTGGGTCCATAGCGGAGAGCCTGGAGGGAAGGCCCAATGGGAGCAGGAACTTTCCCTGAGTCGTTAAGGCCAACGTCAGGGCCGACAGTGGAGGCCCTGACGCCGGAGGGGCCGGCGTCCGGGGAGCCAACATCAGGTCCGTCGCTCCAGATGGAGGAGGGACTAACGGAGGCAAAAAAAACCCAGCTGTGCCTGGGGACAGGGGGGTCCCCGGGGTCAGGATGGGGGGGACTCTTGGTTCCCCAGACGGCAGCGAAGGCTGCGTGAACCAGGAACGGACGCTGGGGGGTCCGTTGTCAGTTCCTTCGCCGGACGGACGGACGAGCCGACGTGAGGTGTAGATGCGAGCTCTCGGCAGGCGCCGGAGGAGCCGACGTCCGACTCCCCAAGAGCCTTCACCGGAGACAGGTTGAGAGGAAGGGTCAGCCTGGTCCGGGCGGGAAGAAGCTGCGCGCTCGGCGGTCGGACGTCCTACCAGCCCTCTCCGGGCGGACGTCAGAGGAGCCGACGCCTGGCTTACCGGAGTTGCCCATGATGGTAGGCTGCAAGCCTGCGGCTGAACCAAGGGTGGAGGCCTCCAACTGCCCCGGAGGCGCCCGCAAGGCCCGAGCAGACGGGCGGGCCGCCGCCTCAGAAATCTCCGAGGCGGCAGTCGAGGAGCAATCCCCCGGAGAGGATGTTACCTGTATGCCCACGACTCCAGAGGGAGACGCGGTGGAGGAGCCTTTGTCCCGGTGCCTCTCCTTGTCCTTCTTTAGATGGCCTCCGGGGGAAGTGGACGCCTGCCTTAGCTTTTTAAGCTCCTTCTCCATAGAGCTCATTTTCTTTTTAAGAATATGGGCCTCCAGGGATTGCTGCCGTCTTTTTCGGGTGGCCGCGTTAAAGCTAAGGCAATGCTGGCACTTCTCGACTTGATGATCCGGGCCTAGGCAGAACAGGCACAGGGAGTGGCCGTCCTTGTGCGGTAGTTGGGAGCCGCACGAATCGCACTTGTTCTTGTGCTCGGAGGGTGTAGGGACGTCATACACCGATGTTAGTACTGACGTTGTCGAAAAATAAGATTTTTCGGTTAAAAAACCACGAAGGTAGGGCTGATGAAGCACTAACTTTTCAAGAGAGCTGCACGAGCTAATGGCGGAAAGAACTGGAAGCGGTGTCCAGGACCACCCCTTTATACAGACGCCTTCTGATGCCGGTCACCTGACGAGGGGCGTCCCCCGCCAGGACTGCTAGCTAGAAATTTTTCTCAGGTCCTGCCGCCTACCGGCGTCAGTCCTATATGTAACTACCTACTGCAAGAGCCCTCTCGAAGTAAGATCTTAGGATTCATGCGCAAAGGCACCCTGTCATTGTGAAAAATCAAGTAAGGCTCCTAAAACCAGAGATCCTGAAGCTCAGAAATCCTTTGAGCAGAGGCAATAGCAGCCAAAAATAATGCTTTCCAAGAAAGAGAGAAAGCAGAGCTCATAAGTTATGGCTGGCTCAAATGGAGACAGGGTCAGCTTCTCCAAAACAAAATTTAAACCCTAAACTGGGACAGAGGAACAGATTGGAGGTTTCAGATTCAGGATACCACTGAGAAAGGTATGGGGCACACCCAACTGAGCCCCGGTGCGACCACTCCTGGGCTCAAGAAAGGCAGAGATAACCAAAAGGTGCACCTTGAAGGAGGAGTACTGGAAACCAGAGTCTGACAGATATCAGGTAGTCCAGAATCTGGCTCACTGGACAAGTGAAAGGGTCTAGATGACGTTTGGCAGCCCAGATGGCAAACCTCTTCCACTTCATGGCATATGTGGCCCTAGCGGACGGCTTCTGAGCTGCTCCGAGACCCACCACTCCCTGGGACATTCCAAACATGGCGATGGATGGCCTCAAGAGCCAGGCATGCAGGGAGGTTTCGATCTGGGACTGAGTTCCCCCGGCATCCGTGGTGAGGACCACGGGTGGGGTGGGTGGGGGTGGGAGAGATCTGGAATAGGATCCCCGCGAGGTTCTGTGGGTCCATCCACCACTGGAGCACTTTACGGACTGGGAAGGAGACCAGCACTAACTTGATCTAATTGGTCAGTGTGTTGATCCCACTGCACTCTGAATGTCCAATGGATCACTTGCATGTGCAACCTGGCCAAAAGAACCGTGGGAATGACCATGACCATAAGACCCAACAGTCTCAGGTACACCCTAGCAGGAATATAATGGCTCTGGGAGACCTCTTGAGCCTGGGCAATAAGGCACTCCACCCTGTGAGGCAAGAAGGCTATGCCCTGTGCAGAGTCCAGGACCCTATATACTGCAGCCTCTGGACAGGATCAGAATGGACTTGGGCAGGTTGACAGTGATGCTCAGGGAGAGAAACCACTAAAGGGTTTGCTCCGGGGTCTAGAGGAGTTGTTCCCTGGACTGGGCCTTTAGGAGCCAGTCATCCAGGTAGGGGAAAACATACAGTCACTCCCTTCTGAAAGCTGCAGCTACTGCTAAGCAGTTTGTAAAGATCTGCGGCGTAGAGGAGAAACCAAAGCGCAATACTTTGAATTGGTAGTGCTTACCCTTAAAACAAAAACAAAAACACGGAGGAATCTCCTGTGCAGAGGAAACACCAAGATATGCAGGTAAGCACCCTGCAGATCCGGGGAGCAAGGCCAGTCGCCCTGCTTGAGTAGGAGCAGCAGGCCCGGCAGGGCGACTACGCAGAATTTTTTGTACTGGATACAAAGATTGAGGTCCTTCAGATCTAGAAAGGGTCTCAGATCTCTGGTTATTCTGGGGACCAAGAAAAACCTGGAATAAAATCCCTCGTTCCTTTGGCGCCTGGGCACTGGTTCAATGGCCTTTTTCCGCACAAGGGACTGTACCTCCTCCCGGAGGATGGACGGGCTGGGGTACAGGTGGAGGGTACTGGAGGAGTCTCTGGAGGTATCGCTAGGAGTTCCAGAGTGTGACCCCCTCTCTATAATCTAAAGAATCCAGGCATCTGAAGTGAAGGCTCTCCACTGATTGAGATGGAGGGAGAACCGATCTACGAGCACCACCTCTTGGTCAGAGACTGGAAGAGACGGGTCTGGAAAGGAGTCAAGCTGAGGTGGATCCAGCTGCTGGGGCTGATCCATCACCACAGGATGCTTTGCTGCAGTGTCAGGAGAGGAAGGGGTGGGCAAGGCGGAGGAGGTCTTTTGTCTTGCCCTGAGGATGGGAGACTGCTCCGGGCTTGTGGGACACCTTGTGAAAGGAGGGCGCTGTCTACTCCAAGGCTGCGTATGACAGAGCGAGTGGACAGACTTAATAGCCCTGCTAGATGCCTGTAGGTTAATAATGTCCTGAACATCTGGCTCAAATAGTTTGGAGCCATTGAAAGGGGCATTAAGCAACTTCTGCCTGACATCTGCAGCAAAACTAGAGACCCACAGCCAGGAGTGCCTAGAAAGGCAAATGCCCGTGGCAGCAACCCTGACACCAGTATCAGAAATGTACAAGGCCCTAAAGAGATGCTTGCTGATATCCTCAGCACTCTGCAAGCACTTGAGAATCTCTTGTTTCTGGGAGCAGTCTGGAAGTGCCTGGGCAGCCACCTTGCCCTTCTTCCAAATTGTATTCTGGTATCTAACTATAAGTGAGAGATAATTAGCCATCCTCAGTCCCAAGGTGGAGGAGACGCATACCCTCTTATCCCAAAGATCAATCCACCAAGATTCCCTGTCAAGGGGAGGGAGCTGTGGTGCTTTGCCATCTTAGACCTGTCATGAGCTGCTTTAATGACAACTGAATTGGTCTCGGGCTGGGCAACATAGTAAGGTAGGCCCTGGGGCCGGCCCAGTGGCGCGGAGGGTTGAGGCGCTGGACGCCACACCTCGTGCCACACCGGTGACCTAGGTTCGGGAACAAGCCCGGACCGCCGGGGGACAGCAGGGGAGGGAGAGGACTGAGCGTCTGGAGGATGACTCTCCTCTCCCTGGGGTGGGTTTGGGGCTCCTCGGTGCAGTAGTGATGCCAGGTGGAGACCGGGTGTACTACCTGTGCCTGGAACGTAAGGGAAGGAGCGTGATGGACGCCTACGGCTTCTCCGTGCAGGCGTCACTGCACGTCCGGCTCCTCAGGGTAACCTAAAAGGAAAAAACCCTGGGTCGAGGATAGGCGAAGGTGCCTCCAGTCTCGGCCACACTCCCACCATCGGGCTCCGTGTCCAGGGGATCATTCTGACACCTGCCCAGCACATTAGATTGTAGATAGAGTGCCAGGGCGGTCCCACCTCGGGGGGGCTCAGAGCCAGGGGATCCGCCGGGTGAGGTCGGCCTGAAATACCAAGCTTCAGACCGGGAGGTAGAGCCAGGCTGGTAAGGTAGCTGGAGAGAGTTCCTCGGTCCCGGAGAAAAATAAAGTCTAAAGTAGGCCCCTAGGAGACATGATGCAACTTATCTGCCCTGCGGGGCATAGAAGGGACCATGTCAGGTCTGTGCCAGGCAGCAGTAGTGGCAGTCCTCAGGGCTGGGAAGATAGGAGGAATGACCTTAGGAGGAGATTCTGGAATTTCCAGAAAGTCCACCAACTCCCGTCTGGTGGCATCCTCTTCCTCAGTATGGAAACCCATGGCTGTGGACAGCTGCTTTATAACATTAAAGAAAGTAGGGTCCTCTGGAGGAGACCTGGGAGTATGCTTGAGAGAGTCCTCACTCACCAAAGAGGCAGTGGACCTGTCCAAGGAAAGAGGTTCCTCCTCTTCCTCCAGCAAGATGAGATCAGGATGGTACTCCTCCTTGATATCAACCTGCTCCAACTCTAGGTCCGACGAATGAGAGACCATCAACAGCCCACAGGGAATCGCCCGACGAGGCTGAAGTGGCGTTATGTCCGTTGATGGCGCTGGGGATCCAGGCCTATCAGCGCCCAATTGGTGGACCAGGACTGTAGTAAACGTGGCCAGATCATGGAGGTTGACAACTGTAGGATGGTGTGGAGGAGGGGTTGGTGACATGGGCGTGACGACCTGTCTGTCTGGGCCTGGCAGCCCGAAGAGCCCAATGGCCGTGGGCCTGGAGCTGTATCAGGCCACCACGGAGCGGCTGCTGTTGTTGAACTGGGGCCAACAACCTGCCGCCCTGAGAGGCGGGCGGCAGCGCTGTCGTTATGGGCCTGGTAGGAACAGACCTGGACAGCTAAAAGCGTTGGTGCTGCTGCAACTGAGCACCCCCTGAGGAAGAAGGGGCAGTCAGGGACTGGGAATGCTTCTGGAAGGAGAGATCCCATTCTCTGTCTTTCTTGTGACCCCTTCCCCCCAAGGACTTGTGTCGGTCCTTTGCAGCATGGGAGCTTGACGAACCCACCAGTGAAGGGAAGGCGGGACCCTACAGGACCCCTGCCCAGAACTGGCCAACTGTTTCATCAGACATGCACTTGCATGTCTGATAAATTTGCATTGCCTCAGGGTGGTTTGATTACATTTCTGGCAAAGCTCACAGTCTGAGGTGACGTGGTCAGTTCCAAGACAGCAGACACAGAGGATATGGTCATCTGAAGAGGCCATCTTCTTTCTGCAGCAATGGAAAAGGAAAGTGGAAGGATTAACTCTCGACATAAAACAGGTAAAGGAATCTCTTGTAAAACAGATTCTAAAAAACCAAAATAAAAGTCACACAAAAATGGCACGAAACTGCATCGGAACTTCTGCGGAGACCCATGCAAACAGAGTCTATGGCGGGAAAAAACTGAGAAGGAAGCGGGGCCACTCACGCCTTTATAGGGTTGGTGACATCAGCAGATGACATCGGCGTGGGTGGCCCCAGTGGTATTGCTGAAAATCTTTTGCGTGGATCCTGCTTCACCGATGGTAAAGTTCCCATGGTGTCACCTGATGACTGAGATACCTCTGAAGATCTTATATTTACCACTTGTACATGTGTCCCCACACACCCTATTTATCGCATGTGTAAACCTGTAGTCTCCCATGTCACTCCTCTCTCTTCTGGCCTCCACTGTGCTCATGTCCATGTTCTTCAGCCTTTCCTCATAAGGCTTCACATTTTTTTTTCTTTCTATTTATTCTCCAGCCTGCGCCAGAGCCCCGCTCCATCGGGAGACACACACGTGGCAGCCCCACTTCATAACCTACCTGACCTCCGGCGGGTCCCCATGGAGCCATGGCTATACCCCCCAGGTGGGTAAGAGGTGGGGCCCAACACCCAGAGACACTTCACTGTTTCGTCGGACCCCCAGAGGATCAGGCAGGCGTGAGCCATTAGGGTCTCCACTTTGGCGCTCCACCTTCTCAGTGCTCTGGCGCAGATTTTCCCTTGTTCTAGTGTATGACTTGCGCCCTGACGTCAAAGCAATAAACGTCGATGTCCGCCCTGCCCAACTCCTTCTTCTGGTGCTCTATGCTTGCTGTGTCTTCAGCTTCCGCCAGAGGCCAGTCAAGCACCGGTCCTAAACCCCCCTCCCTCCCAGAGAAGACGAGCTGTCCTGCGGACGCTCAAGCCTTCTCCCCCTGGTCAGCCTTCCACCTCCCCGGGCTTGTTCCTGAACCCAGGTCAACAGCACTGCAAGCGGCAGTGCTACTGCTGCACCAGCAGGCTGGTGTAAGGCTTTACATTTTGAACTTTAAATCATCTTGGCGGCTCTCCTCTGCACTGTTCCACCTTTTTATATAACCACTTTAGGGATACATGGTAGCTAAAGCTATAAATAATGAAGCTGAATTTAAAATGAATGTAAAGTAATCAAATTCAAAACCAGTTGGGGTACACATTTAAGGGTTTACCACCCAGTCTCCTTTATTTCTGAATTTTATGTGCAAAAGAATAAATACATGTTACATAAATGTTCATTTTAACTATTTCTCCTATGGCTGGCACCACATAATAACCTCCTTAGGTTTATTAATGAGAGCAACTGACAGCTCAGTAAAGCACTGTTTCAAAAGTCTACAGAGAGTCCAACTGTGCTACTACATCACATTGTGCCTCTTGAAAATAAGGTACAGTTGTTGAATCAACTCCAGGATGTTCTTTTTTATATCATACATTGACAAAAATCCACTGATATCTATGTGAATTTGAACAAAGATCGCAAGTTTATATCAATGACGAAATCACAAAGATCTAGCTAACTTTGTCACTTGGTTACAAATAAATAAAAACTGTATCCAAGTTGCTCAATGACTTCCTAAGACATCCCTAGAAGCCAGGATTATAAAGTACAGGCACCAAACGAGTTGGATGCATTGAACTTCACAACCAGTGACCAATCCGTAACAGTGACGAGGCATTCAAAACAATACTTGGGATAAAAACCAAAGGATGGAAAAAGTCTGTTGCTCTTCAAATCTTCACTATGGCAGCATCGTTCACTAAACATTTTCTAATATATACCAGCACTTTCAACTACTGAACAGATGTTCTGTGACAAATTAAATTCGATTTTACTGGAGTTATAACAGGCAGTTATTTAAGACACTGTTCTGAAGGCCACGGTAATTGAAAGCCAACATACTCTTCATGTTAAATTGATCAAGACCATTTCTGTTTCTTAAATATTTAGTACCAAGTAGTTCAAAAAGGAAGGGATAGTACTTTGGCACAACAATACCTTCCATTTCAGTGGTAGGCCATGCCAACAATGAGACAGGTTGTGATGTCGGACAAGGGACAGCGTGGGACCGCACTCAACAGTAGTCTTCTGGGCACAGTTTGTTAGGCTGCCTGATATTAAATCCAATCCACTGCTCAACTAACAAGGCTCTTCTTGGTTAAGTGATGGCTTTGCTACAGTTTAAGACAGGCCAACATATACATTACAAGAAGAAGAAGAAAAAAAAGCCCAAGGTCTTGTATTGTACAACACCTTGCACAGTCTCTGGTCATAAGTCACAATGCATCTCAGCATGGGGGCAGGGCTGGCCTACCAGGAAACGGAAGATATTGTCTGGCCACCACATCAGGGCCAAATTACAATGTCCTCCCTCCCAAACCACTGAGGATTAAAAACTTAGCCAATACTGTGAAAAGACTCCAAACAATCTTAAATTTCTTGACATATGCATTAAAGGTGTTTTCCCACGTTCTGGAGGACTGAGGTAATTTGGGAGTCTGGGATCACATTCAGGTCCATAACTGGACCATTCGTAATGCACATTTAGTGTCTCAACCTCGACATGCTAGGCAAAATGATGATTTCACAATGCCTGCTGGGGCAGGGCGGGGGTATCTTTAAGCAGGGAATATTTCTGGAAGTCTGATGGCACTGGCAGAGCTCGAATGTTTTCTAAAGAAAAGAAGTATTCAGGAGCATGTTACTATCAATGAGTGTCACTCCAAGACAAAAATTAGTTATCTGATTGGGGGTGGGAGAGTAGGAATTAATGAACTATTACTGGGTGTCGGTGGGGAGTAGGAATTACTGAACTTGTTCTGGGTGTCAACCCAAGTTATCACATTTGTTCATTTGCAATGTGTATTCAACAAGACAAATGTTACACTTACATGGAAGTCTTGTTTGTTTACATAATTTTAGTCTGTACAACAGAAGCATACAGATATTGAGATTTACCAAAGGCCAGACAATGATCTGACCAGGGATTCTGTATCCCACTCCAATGATCTTGATTCCATCTTCTGCTCTAACCATTACACCACACTGCCTATCCGATATCAGACTAAAACTTCGTTGCTTGCCATGTTTACTGCTTCTTTTGCTAGCCCACGCCATTCAGTTCTGTCAAACTCCAATCCGAAAAACAGATACTGGAATACATGCAACTGCAACTTGCAGCTGCACCCACATCACACGTCCTTTTCAAATTACTGTTTAGTCATTTGCTTCCATTGAGCATTCTGTTTTTTTATCCTCTTCTGAAGTGGCAGCATCAGCCGTTTTCATTTCATTCTCTAAAGACTCTACATCTGAATCATCAAACAAGTCTTCCAGGTCCTGAAGCTTTACAGAGTTGGGCTCTTCTGCAGCTTGAGTGAGAGAAGCTGTAAAGTGAAACAAGCCATGTTTGTGAGAACGTTGGCACTATCTGCAACACACAAAATGTATCCTCCCGTCATCACAAAATTAATAGAACACAAAACAGCCAATTAGTCCTGATGCACCGAATGCACTGCATAAAAGGATTCTAATATAAACTAATTCTAAACCGCGGAGGGGTGATACTGATTTCTGATAAAGCATTCTTGGTTTTCTTTGGACTACGTACAATTCACTTAATACTCTCAGTAGTACTGATATGACCTCACATGCCATTACAGTGCCCTGACAAGTTCAACAGTATAAAACACTTCCGTTCCTCCTCCAAAGGAAGCTGCCACAGAGTTCCCAAATGCATTAAAAAGTATTTTTTATGCTATTCAGCAAAATTTCAGTTGGCTTTTGCAGAACTCAGTTACGCAAAATTCCTTCCAAATCTCAGGACATTCCACCTTTTTATTTCTGCAGACATTTGTACAAAATCATGCTCTTTGTACTTCAAACTTTAGTAGTTCACTGCTCAGAGAGGGGCACCAGGCGGCTGTGTGGGGCCACTGCTGGTGTGGGTGAGTACGTACCAGTGGGGGATGCCCCCAGAGAACTGACATGCATGCTTCAAGTGGGTGGTGGGCCTGGTGGGGAGAACGGGTGAAAAATTCTGACCCAGAAATCCTTGGGTGATGGCCTCCTTGTAAGCACCCCCAAGTCACCCAACCTTAATCTGAGGCCTGTCCACTTCCCAGCCCCCCTGGTGCCCAGTAAGCTTCAGTGTCAAGATTCTCCCTCTCCTTCACCCCTCGAGAAGGGTACGGGGCTAGGGATGGATACAACTGATGTGGACACCAGAAGGAACAAACTAGGATCTGATGGAGGATGGTGCAAGCAAGAGCGAGTCCCGCGTACAAAAGACTGTCTTAATGTGGGGCTTGAAAGAGTAAGCCTACTATGGGCAGAGAGGGTGGGAGAAAGGATATGAAAAAATGGGCTTCTACAGAGATTAGTCATGCAAACATTTTATATATATATATATATTTATTTTTTTGTGGCCAACAATGATACAGGGCCAGAGATTAGCCACTAGCCAGCACAAATGTGCCCAGAAGGAACGATATGCAGTACTTTTAATGTGGAACGTGAAAAGACTTACCTTCTTGAGTTTGTTTGGCTTGCTGCATTTTTGCCTGCCGTTTTTCTAGGGCTATCTGTTTGTTCCTCTCAATCTTCAGTCGCTGCTCCTCAGTTAGAGCACTGGAATGGGGAGTGGACTCTGGTCTTACAATCTGACTTCCAGAGAAGGGGTCAAACTCTTCAGCGTCATGATTAAGCCTGTTGCTTTCTTCCTCCTTGTCACCTGGGTTAAATACATTTAAATTGTTTCACAAGGAGTTTCATTTTGGCACCCAAGTTCATGTTACCCAAGTAGTTACTTTCTGTAGACTTCTCTAAAAAACGTACATTCTTGAAAGGCAAAGAACTAAAATGTATGAAAGAGCCAATACAAAACACTGTCATATAGCTATAGATATAAACCTATCTATGTGAATGATATACAATGGTCAGACTCAATATACAAATCCAAGAATTGCCCGTACCCAATTTATGCAGAAGAACCAGTCATTGTGGGTAAATCAGAACATTGGAAACAAACAAGAAATGAGATAGAAAAATTCAACTCCTTAAATTCAAGTCTGTTTTCAGCCGACTACCAACATCCAAAGCTGATGCTGTGTGGTCCACGCCACTGCGTCAGAACTAATGGGGACAGGTCCAGAAATCAGTTGCTCCAGCCAGCACCCCAACAGTCTTATAAGTTTCTGAAAGTAACCGATTGCAGGGTCTAGAAGAAAATGAAGGATGGCAGGGAGAGTCCAATAAGCTGACATTAATGTAAAGCTTTACACATTTTGAGATAACTTCAGGGTCAATTAAAAGCACCAGAAATAAAGAAAGAACAGTTACTCACTAGAACGTTAAATCTTCAGAGATCTCCTCTGTGCATCTGTCTTGACTATACTGTGTTTACCTTATCCCCAAACTGTTTCACTTGTATAGTATTACCTTAAATACTTAGTATCACTTCGCGTCTGTACCCATTTCCTTTGTATTTTGCATTTTGTGCCATCTTCATGGCCAGAGTCATGCCTGAAAACAGTCCACTGAATCAATGCACCCAACCCAGGAAACAAATAAATTGGGCCACACTTCTGGAAATGTAAGCCATTGGCATCAGGGCCACTCGGAAACTTCTGTTAGCTGGGGGTCGCCCACGATGACAAGCAACATCAGCAATTATAAAACGTGGATGGCCCCTTTGCTTCTCAGTGCCCTGGAGACAAGCCTGGAGGGCCTCTTACCATTAAGAACCAGAAGATC
The DNA here is from genome assembly GCA_016271365.2 of Neoceratodus forsteri. Lineage (NCBI taxonomy): Eukaryota > Metazoa > Chordata > Ceratodontiformes > Ceratodontidae > Neoceratodus > Neoceratodus forsteri. The sequence continues at coordinate 1,234,530,454 of CM028129.1, read as the reverse complement.
AAGTAGAGGCATGGGACTAGAAATACAGTATACATAAGGCACTTATGGACATCTCCAGAAAAGGCAGTGGACAAACCTGCCAGCTTACACCTCAGAAAGGGGAGGAGGGTGGGTGTGATGTGGCCCGCTGGTGGAGATTCTCTCAAAGATCTACTGCTACTGTGAATAAAGAACAGTTACGTAACACCTTAATGTAATAGTAGACCTTTGAGCGAATTTCCTCCATTGGGCCACACTTTTGGAACTGTAAGCCGTCAGAGTCAGTACCACTCAACATTTGCTAACCTGGGGCTGCCCACAGTGATATGCAGCGATGCGACACCACCGATATAACGTGGACAGCCCCAGCACTCCTCAATCCCCCCCCCCCCAGGATAAACTTCAGAGGGCCTCTTACCGTTAGGCTCCGGGAGACATAACCAGTACCAGGCAACCAAGAACAGCCACAGGACTGAAACGGAATGCATGGAATAAGGCATCAGGTACAGCATATGATTATACCTCAGAAGAAAGAGAGGGAAGGAGGGAAGATACGCTATAACCTAATGGAGGAGATTCTCTCGAAGATACGGTTAAGTTCTTATGTAACTGTTTTATCTTCACTGGGGATATCTCCTCCATTGGGCCACAGCTTTGGAATGATTCCCAAGCAGTACAAAGCACCCAGGAAGGATGGTAGAGCTTGCAGTACAGCAAGACCAAATCCAGCACCTCTATAACAGACAGTGTCTAGACTGTAGTGTTTAGCGGAAGTATACACAGTGCTCCATGTGGCACCAGCAGGGACATTCAGGAAGCAAGAAAAAATGATAGGCAGCCATTTGAACTAGCACGGAGTGCGATTAGCATAGTATCTCAATGTTCTATGTAATCTAGAGTACCGAGCAATGCCACACCCTTATTGGCATGCTAAGGGTTATAAACAGGAAGGTGGATGGTTTGGTTCAGTGAAAATTCTGATACCACCTCCAGTAAAAACTTAGGACTGGTAGACTCTCTTCTGTGAAATATCAAATAAGGAGGCTGAATCACTACAGCCTATAGCTCAAAAATTCCATGAGCTGAGGTAATGGCAACTAAAATTAACGTTTTTGTGACTCATGATATGAAAATGAATCTTTTCGTATCACGAGTCATGAAAAGATTTATAACCTGGAAAAAAAATTCATGGGCATTTCTTCAACAGATAAGTGCAGAGTCCAGCTGAGAGTCCTGATAAGCAAGTTACATGTGTTGGTTTCTACTCAACACATAACTGTTTTCAGTTATTTTAATTTATTTCCCCCTTGCTAACTGTAAAACAAAATAGCAGCCACACGAAAAAAGATTTCCCATTTGCAATACAGGATGACCAGTTTGTGAAAAAGGATTACCCATTTGTGAGAAAGGATCCTTTTTTGAGGCTCGCATCTAACTGGAGAGTGAAATTCCCATTGAAAATAATGAGAAACTTCAAAATGTACTAACTTGAACAGATTTTTTTTTTTTTTTCACCAAACCATCAAAAGGCACATATTTGACCTAAGACCTTTCTACCCTAAAGATTTCAGGACAAAATCCCAAGCCATTTTTTCGCTGCAGTGTGACAAAGAAATGGGGTTGGGGTAGAAGTGACAGTTCAAACCCTAACTATAGTAGCTCAACTGTGCCCCTATATTATATAACATCTCAAATTTATACAACGGCTATGCAGACAAAGTTATACAATAGCTTTTGAGTCCACATGTCGCATAAATTATACACACACACACACAAAAATGTGAAAGGAAATACAGTAACATACATACACAGTAAGCAGAAACCAACAAGCATACCATGCAAAAGCACTAATTTATATAAATGTGTGGAGCAATCGCACAATCATCCAGAACCCTTGATGGATGCTGTCGGCACACACCACATGTCTTACTCTATGTGGCTGGCTAAGGCTGTACAACATTAATAAGTAAAACAACCATTACCATGGCCAGCCACAATTTGTGATAAGTTTTTTCTTAGCAGTGACCTTGCCTGGAGTACAACTCATACCAGTCCCCTAGCTTCTGAAACACAGACCTCTGCATCTCATTACGGAAACACCTGGATTAAAGGATCAACCTTGGAATTCCCCTTTTTTTCCCCCTTCACACGCTGCATCTCCGCACTCATGCATCCGATCGGAACGAAACTCGGCACATCAAAAGATGTTCAGGCCCTGATGGTGCATGTAAAATGCCATGCAAATTGGTTGAACAGCTGCGAAGTTATTAAAGTTCAAACTAAGTTACTGAAATAGTGGTCGACTAATAGAAAGCTCTCAGCTGGAAGCAACGGCTCAGACACAAAGGCACCCCTAGGAGGCATACCCCAAGAGCGGTCCAGCCTCTAGCCTTATTGTCTGCTGTACCCACCACTGAAATAGTGGTCTGCTAATATAAAACTCTCAGCGAGAAACAACCAGAAGCAACAGCTCAGACACAAAGGGCAACTCTAGGAGGCATATGCCAAGTGCAGTCCAGCCCCTAGCCTTACTGCCTGCTGAGATTCACCGATCTTCACCGACTGGGAAAGAGACCTTCTTTCCTCCAGTCTCTAGTTGTGCTACTAAGTGGCAGACCTTAACAAACTGATATTTTTTTTCAGCAGGAAGGAGTAACAAAGTTCCCTGGGCACTCCAGCATTTGAGAAGGGCAGATATTGTCCTGTAGCTTGTGGATCAGTCCCCTCTCCCTCACAGCAGCAGGGAGGCGGGATGCAAGGACCATAGGCATTTTTTTTTTTAATTTTTTACTGCAAGCAGCAGGGACACCACAGAGCTGTTCCGAGTCAAAGGGCAGAACTGAGCTAGTAACCAAATTTCTTCTTGCCTTGCAGGAGTACAAGCTAGACCTCGTCTGTTCAACAGCTACCTGATTGTGTTCTACAGTATACAGGGAACAATCGGATATGCCCACCCACCCTCTCCAGAATGCTCTTGCTTTATAGGCATGTAGCGCCACCCACAACACCCGATAGGAGATAGTAAGGTACAAAACCAAAAAAAAACAACAACTTGCTGTTCTGTTTTCCTTTTCATCAACACTTCTTGACAAGAAACAGGAATCAACACTCTCTCTCAACTAAAACAAAACAAAACATGGACCTTGTCGACTCCCGGTGATGTCACCAGCACCATGGCTGCCTAAACGAGGAGCTCCCTCTTCTCAACAGAACAAGAAACAACTCCACTCAACACTGAATAGTCAAATCTGGTTAAATATGTACAGATTACATGATGGCACCACAGCTGTGAAAAGATCCCGTTCCAGAAACCCGAAAACAAGAAGTGATCAACTTGGATTGAGCCCTACCAGCTCGGCCACCAGTGGGAAAAATTCCCCGATGAGTATGGCGGGAGAAGATACTGAAACAGAGATGGAATATGTGTCACGATCAAGATTTGAAACCCTATTAACAGAAATTAAACAGTTCCGAACAGAAACGAAGCAAGAATTTAATAAATTACATACCAACTTGAATAAGCTGGAATCCAGAGTAACCAGCACGGAGGAACGCATATCGACTGCAGAAGATGATTTAATCCACATATCTAGAACAGTTGAGTTCCTAGTCCAGCAATAAGAAACCACCTCTGCCAAATGCTTAGACTTAGAGGCTCGTTCACGACGAGATAATTTAAGAATTTACGGCCTACCTGAATCAGCAGAAGCTGGAGAGATGGCCGACTCTGTGGAGGAGGATCTACACCATGTACTGGAACTACCGCAGGCCTTCAATTTTAAAACTGAACGAGCGCACCGTGCTTTAGTGCCAAAACCCACTTCAAAGTCTTCTACACCCAGATCAACTGTAGCCAAATTTTCTAGTTTTCGAGAGAAACAGACTGTTCTCCGAACAGCCTGGAGGCAGGGTCAGGTGGAATACAACGGAGCGCGGCTATTTTTTGACCAAGACCACCCCTCTTTAATTCATCAGCAATGTTTATCCTACACTCCTGTCCTCCGAAAATTAAAGCTCTGGGGATCAAGTTTCAAACACCCTGTCCCTGCCGTTTACGAGTGCACTGGGAGTCGGGTACAGAGTTATACCACACTTCTGAGGAAGCAGTACAGGCACTGAGCAATAAAGGGCATGAAACAGCGGAAACCTCCCAGGCGCACAGAACAACCGGGCAATCTGCAAAGCGACCTGTGCCTCAGAACACCAACCGAGCAGCAAAGAAATCGGCAAATTCGACCCTGCAGGACATAAAGAAATTGCTGCATAAACTTACACATACACCAGCACAGGGGGACTCGTTACCTGAACAAAGGGATGCCACATGAAGATGGACTTGGTATGATGTCTGTGAAGGGGGGTTTCCTTTTACGATCCTTTCACTGCAAAAGAAATGATGGTTCCCACACTGCCAGTAAGTGTGTTGGTGACTCTCAGCATTGAGTGCTTGGAACTTTAAATGGGGCTTCTCTCTTTAAAAATTTTACAATATTGAGTGGGAGGAGGAGGAGGGGAAAGATTATCTGGGACATAAGAACATATACGCTCATCAGGTAAAGAAATGCTATTTCCACGGTTTTATGGACATACCACTGACTGAAAGATGGCTAATTGGTGCCCTCTAGCATTCAGACTGAAACGTTTGTTTTTAATTCAGTATCTACAAAAGGGCAATCCAACAAAAACGTTAGCAATAGCAGCCCTATTATTCTTTGTCTTTTATGCTGTATGGGTACAATTTGTGTAATTAGTACCACCTTACTAAATGAGGAAATTGGGTTTTACCCTGAAGAGGGCAGGTCTTGAGGTCTGGTGAGGGTGCAACTCTGGGATCGTAACACAAACATTTAGTATGCTGTTGAGGAGAGGGGAGAATTTTCCTTTTTCTTTCGGCCATTACAGATGCCGCAGCCATGCTGCCTTTTGATGCTCTTGGTCAGTTTATGGACAGCTTTAGAGGGGCACTTCTTGACACCTTGCCCCCCTCCAAGGGCATCACAGGGGACAATGAGCCGCCTCAGGTGGCAAGGACCCCTCAACTACTGGGCCCAGGAGGAACGAGCCACTAAGTTGGCCCTTGCTCCTCCAGCTCGAGTCTTGTTGACACGAGTCTGCAGGGAACATTATCTATTGTTCCCCTACCTTGGGAGCCGCTTTGTAAATAATTCTTACCTATGGGTGAGGAATGCCACGTTGGCTCCTCCCCTCGGGAGTTTATGTTTTAATGTCCATGTTGGGATAAATGTTAGTTTATCAGATGAAAAAGTTCACAAGCATAGCAAGTATGAATACCTAAGGAGAGATTATGGAATTAAATTTGGGGGCACTCTGGTTACTAAGTCAGAAGAAAACGAAAAGGGGACTGGAAAAAAAATCAGAACAATACCGAGGGTGGGGCGGCACAATTTGGTGCATAAAAAGAGGGAATCTGCTTCCAATTTCTAAATGGGGGATAACAACACATTTATAAAAATTGTTTCCCATAAGGTAAATGGGTTAAATAATCCGTTAAAAAATATAAGGTTATGTCTACCATTAAAAGGCAAGGTCCCTCTCTTTTGTTTTACTGCAAGAAACACATCTCAATAAAATTGAATACCAGAAGTTGGGTAAGTTTGGATACGATCAGGTGGTAGCAGCCTCATTTGGGAAGGGGAAGGGGAAGGGGAATAGAAGAGGCTCTGCTATACTGGTTGCCAGCGGAATTCAATTTCAAAAGACAGCCAGTTACATAGATCCTGAGGGCCGTCTGGCCATACTGTCAGGTATTTTAGACAGCTCACCTATCACATTGGCTTCTTTGTATGCACCGCCGGGCTCCACAAAGGAAACTCTTCGGTCTCTACTGAATAAAATTATGGAACTACAGAAAGGTTTGTTAATAGTTGGAGGATACCTCAACCAGATTTGGGAGCAAACAGACACCTCCAAAGTCAGGACTTTTAGGCAAAATCCTGCTAGCAAAGCAATTAGAGACCATCTAAAAGGGGCTTTTTTGGGTAGATGTTTGGAGGATGCAGAATAAAAACCGGAAAGAATACACCCATTATTCTTACCCTCACGGGTCATACGCTAGATTTGATTATTTACTGATTTCAGGGGGCATCAGAGCCAAGTGGAGGAGTGCACTCATACTCCATCTGTGCTCATAGATCACTTGCAATTGTCAATAAAGTTAAACTGGAATGTTTAAAGGGTTTTTTCCCTTTGGAAGTTCAACAATTACATGTTGAACATTAAGGAATTCACGGAGATGGCTAAATCAAGGTTAGTGCAAATCAGGTAAGAAAACGAACCCCCTGGCCGGCCTGGTGGCGCTGAGGGTTGAGGCGCTGGACGCCACACCTCGCGCTACGCCGGTGTCCCGAGTTCGGGAACGAACTCGGGTGGCCGGGGGTCGGCAGGGGAGAGAGAGGATCGAGCGTCCCAACGGATGCTCTCCTCTCTCAGGGGTGGGAACCAAGAACGCATCTGCATTCTGCATCCCTTCGCAGCCGGTGGAAGCACCGACAACCGAAGGATGGAGGCGGCCCGCTTGCCGGAGCCGGGGAACGTGGGTGCATGAGAGGTCTGGCATGCCAGCACGCCTCCTTCGGGACGACGCCCCTGCGCTGGACGCCCCAGAGGGCAGAGGAAACCAGGGAGAAAACGAGAAAATACCCCCCCCCCCAGATGATAGCCTCTCAGGTACCATCCGGGCCACCAGAGAGGGACAGACCCCAATGTGCAGGAGGAGGAAGGAGGCACTCTAGGGGCAGATCCCACCGATGGTGGTATTGGAAGAGGAGAAGGAAGGAAGGAGAGGGCCCTGGGTTCAGGCAAGGAGGGTAAAAAGAAAGTACAAAAAAAAAAAAAAGAAAACGAATCCCCTGAAATATCTGGTGCGCTTTTATGGGACACAGTAAAGACAGTCTTTAGGGATGACAGTATTAAATATGCGGCCCATCTCAAACGGCAACAAAATCATCAGATTGAAAAATTACAAAAACAGATGCTTACCTTGCAAGAGAGCCATGCCAGTGGGAACAGTGCTGCATGGCCTGCATTGCAAGCGGTCAAGCAGCAAATCCAAAAATTAATAGACGTAAAGACGGAACAAGCATTACAACGCTTGTGCCAGAAGTACTGAGACTGGCCCACGAGCCTCTCGTCTCCTGGTTCACCGCCTGAGACATCAGACCTCCCGGACCACAGTCACTCAGATTCGGGACTTGAAAACTGGGCTTCTGCTCAAATCTCCTGAAAAAATCTTATCTGAATTTAGAGATTTTTATATGAAACTCTATAATGTAGAACATTCCCCGGACAAATCGCAAATAGTGTCACATCTGGCTAAATTACAACTGCCACAACTGACTCAGGAATTCAAGAGATCTCTTCGATGTCATGCTCCTATCACATCAATGGAGCTGGACTCTGCTTTTAAAAGATTAAAACCAAAAAAAAATCCCCTGGACCAGATGGGTATACACCGAAATTCTTTAAGTATTTTATAACTGAACTTAGAAAACCTGTGATGTAGGCAGGCTCAAGAGGGGGAGGCGTTTCCTGTCACCTGGAATTATGCTATTATTTCAAGTATTCCCAAACCAGGGAAGGATGTTACACATTGTAGCTCTTTCCGCCCTATATCTGTCCTTAACATTGACTATAAATTGTATGCCTCTATAATAGCGAAGCGATTGGAGATGGTGCTCCCCAGACTAATTAACTATGATCAAACTGGTTTTGTCCCGGGTAGGCAGACCGAGGATAATATTAAAAGAACGTTGCACATTTAGTACCACGTGACTCGGTTGGAGGCACCGTTTATGCTTTTGAGTCTGGATGCTGAGAAAGCCTTCGACCGGGTTGTGTGGGACTTTATGGGAGTGACCTTGAGGAATTTTGGATTCTCTGAATCCTTTATTAATAGTATCACTAACATCTACACAAACCCTAAAGCTTACATTAAAATTAATGGCGGGATTTCTTCCACAACTTCCCTGTATTGAGGTACCAGACAGGGATGTCCCCGTTCCCCTCTTCTTTTTGCCCTATATTTAGAGCCCTTGGCTCAGGCGATACGACAGGATGGGGCAATACAGGGTTGGGAACTAGGAGGAGAAACATAAATTAGCCCTATATGCGGATGATTTATTAATTTATCTTCAAAATCCAGAGCAGTCGTTGGAACCTCTATGGGCACGTTTAATAGAGTTTGGCCTCATGGCTGGATACAAAGTAAATTCGACTAAAATGGAGGTCTTAAAATCCCAATACGAACCATCGGAAAGGATCCTGAAGAATTTCCCCTTCAAATGGAATCTTTCCCATATTAAATAACCTAGGGGTCCAAATAGGTCTGCAGGCAGATCAGCTATTTTCTCTTAACCTTACTCCAATTTTAGAGAATATCAAATTGGAGCTGGAGCGCTGGGCACCAGTCCCTATTCCCTTGGTACAGAGAGCGGAAGCAATAAGAATGGTAACCCTCCCTTATCCCAGAACCATATTTTAATGCACTTAACAGAAGGATATCTCGCTTTCTGTGGGGATCCAAAATGCCAAGAGTCCGTCTTTCAGTTTTGCAGATGCCAAAGTGGGAAGGTGGTCTGTCCTTACCAAATTTTAAACTATACCACTGAGCAGCCCAGCTGCGGACAGCTCTTTACTGGCTGAATCGGACTTATTTAGCCAAGTGGAAGCCATTGGAACTACGGGAAGGGGCCCTTGGAAACTTGAACTATACCCTCTTAGGGCAAAGGGAGAAACCATTCTTATACCAGGAAGGTAACCCATACACAACCCCAACTATGAGTACTTGGTACGGAATAGTGACAGATAAGGAAGCTAGGGGTTGGAGACATCTTCTGTTTTCTGTTCCATATATGGATACCTTCTTTCCTGCCAAATGGGATGCATGATTTAAAAGATGGGAGACAATCAATCTGCATTTTATTTGGTATTTTTTTAGAAGGAAATGAGATACAAGCATTTCAAACCTTAGTTAATACATATGGAATACCCTGGCAGGATAGGTTTCGATATTTTCAAATAAGAAATTATATAAATAAACCTCCAAACTCATTTAAAAACTAAAAAATTATCCATACCTCAGATTGCACTTATACTTAAGAGCAATAGAGGGTGACCCACCCACAACCCATATTATTTCTCTTTTATATCAAGCTTTACTCTCATGGAATGGGGATACATCCCTCTCTATCAAAAGTGCATGGGAACGTGAGCTGGGTGCCCAGATTACAGGACAGTTGTGGACCTGGACACAGGGGAAGATACACTGGGGCCTTTCGGAAATTAGCTGGCAGGAATTTTCCTGGAAGATTTTCGTCAGATACTTCCAGACCCCAGCAATCCAGGCGAAATACCAGGGAAGTGGCTCTCCAGCCTGCTGGAGAAACTGTGGTCATTCACCAGCAGCTTTGATGCACATAATATGGGGTTGTCCTGTACTGTCCTCTTTTCAGGACTTGCAGCAGGCCTTACAAACAATTGTGGATCCAGGGCTGCATGTCACTTTCTTGCGCTATTTTTTCTTGGATTTGCAAGGGAGTGCAGAAACCCCAGTACAAGCAGACTTCTAAAAGTTTCTTTCTTGGCGGCTCAGAAGGTAATAAAAAACTGGCTATGCCCAATGGCAGTTACTCTACAGATACGGCAGGATCTTATGCTCAATATATATATAGATCAGAAGCTCTAACGGCAGCCATTAACAAGAGGGTGGAGCAGACAGAGATTCTATGGAGGCGCTGGGTCCTATATATGGCAGAGACGAGACCAGACTTTATCCCCCGATAGGGGACGTTTTTTGAGGGTAAGGTAATTAGCTCTGCTCATCTGGGTTTCGATGCCTGATATGGGACCAGGTAGGAGATTGAGGGTCTCTATCATGTCAACTCTTAGATGAAAGAGATAGAGGCTCAAACTGTTTCATAATGCAGAAAAACTGTCCTCTCGTATGAATTACATATAACTAAATTTTAGTGAAAATTGAATGAACACTAGGCTCATGTACCAAGTCATTCCCAATGCAGGTAATGTATATCATTTTGCTTTCCTAGAAATGCCTTAATTTGGGCCAAATGTAACATGCCTAGTTTTGACCTGTACCAAATAGTTAATGTCCAATTGTATTTTTTATGTCTGTTTGTATGTTAATCAAATTCCAAAATAAAGTAAAAAAAAAAAAAAAAAGGGACCTTGTCAGTTGCAAAAACTGCGGTGCACTGTACAATAGGATCTACAAATGACAACCAGGACCCTGCTGTGCGTGCTGCACCATAGCAGATCTTGCAGTCCAACTACAGGATGCTTGGACTGTAATATACGACCTCCAAGATGGGGAACTCTATAGCACACCTCCTCAACCCTCACCACCACCAGTGACTAGCATGTCAGCCAGGGGACAGGACTCAACACAGGGCCCAGAGACTGGCAGTTGGTAAGAAAAAAAAAAAAAAGGGCATCACAGGAGACCCAGGAAAGAAGCCAAAAACCAGGAGCATTTCCCGGCCATCCAAACCAAAAAAAACAGGTTCAATTCCACTGCTACCAACCACAGACAAAGTAATACGAGGTAAAGAAATCAAACCAACGAAAAAGGCTAACGCGCCAATTAAAACCAATACAAACTATGATAAAAACAAAAACACTAATACTCAAAATATAACCAACAAAAAACCAAATGCAATAACAAAAATACTGAAATTCAAAATAAAAATGACACAAATATAAACAAAAGCAAAATTCTCATAATTGGGGATTCCATGATCTGAGGAGTGGAACACCACTTAACACAAAATGTTAAAAGCGACATTGTGGCAAAGTGTCTTCCATGAGCCTCTGCAAGCAGGGATACTAACCGCATAAAGACAATTGTGCAGGAATCAGGGGATGTTACACATTTAACAACACACCTTGGAACCAATGACGTGGCATATCACACAGTTCAGGAGGCCAAAAAAACACTTTGAGGACCTGGCCGACAAACTTTCTTCCCTTCTGTCCAAATTAGCCTTCTCAGAAGTGCTGCCAGTGTGGGAAAAAGCACCAAGCGAGTCAGAGAGATTGAAGTAGGCAAATTCACCTCATGGCTGCATAGCTGGTGGCAAGACAAGGGATACCACTACATAGAGAACTGGTACAATTTTTGGGAAAGAGCTTTTTTAAATAGGATGGATGGCACCTAATCAGAGAAAGTGTGCCATCACTCGGGCAAAAATTCGATGTCTATACATGTAGTTTAAACTAAATAAAGGGGAGTATGATGCAGCGCACACCCCTGCCGTTGGTGGGTTGGTCATCACTCCCCAAAATGCCAAATGCATGCATGCATACATCCTTAGAAAACAAATCAGAACCAACATCCGCCCGAACCAGCAACCTCCATAATCTCTTGGTTGGAAAAAGAAAACTGGAGCAGTCCAGGAAGAGGGTACAACCTTGCGCTAAAAGAGGATGCACATTCCTGGAAGGCAATGGCTGCAAATACTAGCAGCCTAACCAACAAACTTCCCAAACTAACAGCCATCTTGGAAACAGAAAGACTGGACTGTGTGGCTGTAACAGAAACGTGGTTCACGGAAAACCACGGATGGGATACAGCCATTCCCAGTTACAATCTGTTCAGGAAAGATAGGCAGGGCAAAAAAAAAAAAAGGGGGGGGTGACATAGGCATTTATATTCGGGAGGAAATAAAAGCCACAGAAGTAAAAGGGCAACCTGGGGACTTCGAGTCACTGTGGCTAACAGCAGACATGGGCAAGGGAAAACCTTTCAGAATCAGCGTCGTGTACAGGCCCTCAAATCAAGGAGATAAAGGAGACAAAGACCTAATAGAGGAAATCCACCAAATGTCTAATAAAGGTGAAGTAATACTGGTGGGGGACTTTAACCTACTAGATATTAACTGGAGCACACTAACGGCAGCAACAACAACAAGCAGCAGGGACTTCTTATTGTCATTAAAAGGCGCGGGACTGTGCCAACTTGTCAAAACCCCAACAAGAGGAGATGCCATTCTCGATCTTGTCCTCACAAACCCGGAAAGGATCAAGGACATCAAAGTGGGATGTTATATGGACAACAGCAACCATCACATGGTAAGCTTTAAGGTAAACATAACACAGGACAACAGCCACTCAAAGATAAAGGTGCTGGATTTCAGAAAGACTGACTTCCAAAAAATGAGGAACAACATATAGTAAGTAGCCAGTTAATGGAAATAAGAGGTTGAGGAGGTGGCGGTCATGTGGGGGAGACTCAAGCAAGCAATAAAAACTGCCACAGATCAATGTGCCAGATGGGTCAGCAAAGAGAAAAAGAAATCCTCTATGGTTTTATTTATTTATTTAGCTTCTGTTAACCAGGTAAGCACGCTAGACAGTCAAGTGCCTATTTTCAGGTGTGACCTGGGAGAATTACAAGGTACAGGCAGGAACAGGCAATAATAATTCAGAGACAAGGTACAGCAATCAACAAGGTACAGGCAGTAACAAATACAATGGCAAGTACAGAGTTAAGGCATGGCAACAGCAGGAGGCAGTCAAAGAAGCAAACATATGTCAGCAAGACAGTTATAAGGCATAAACTATACACATGCGGCAAACCCGCTTAGTCAATGGGCCACAGGCTCACCATGGAAGTGGCTACCACAGTCAAAGAAAAAAAGAAGGCGTACAGCATATACTAGGACACCAGAACTGAGAAAGACTGGGACTCATAAGGAAAAAATGAGCATCAAACAAACAAATTAGAAAGGAAAAAGCCCAGACAGAGGAAAAGATAGCAGAAGGGGCAAAGACAGGAAACAAATAATGTTTTAGATACATTAGGTAATGTAGGAAGACAAAAGGGATAGTAAAGATTGCTACTGAAGAAGGGAAATGCACCAAACATGACCCAGAGAAAGCCGAAATCCTCAACAAATACTTCTGCTCGGTGTTTACCAAAGAGGACCCAGGGGATGGCCCAGCCCTGAAAAAACAACACCCCAGGACTAGGGGTAGACATGAGTCCCTACCCCAGGACCAGGAGTAAACATGAGTCCCTTTACAGAAGTTGAAGTACGGGAGGTGCTAAATAAACTAAAAGCAGACAAAGCCATGGGACCAGACAAGATGCACCCCAGAATCCTTAAGGAACTGGGGGCAGGATCAGCAGCCTCTCTGGCACTTCTATTCATGCAATCCTTGAAGAGCAGTGTGGTACCCAAAGATTGGAAAAAGGTAACAGTTCCACTACACAAATCAGGCAGTTGCGAAGAAGCTAGTAATTACAGACTGGTGAGCCTCACGTCTATAGTAGGAAAACTAATGGAGAAACTACTCAAACAGAGGATCATAGCATTCCTTAGCGGCCGACAAGACCCTAAACAGCATGGTTTCACAGCAGATAGGTCATGCCAGACAAATCTGCTTGAGTTTTTTTGACTACGCCACAAAAAATAGTGGACGACGGTGGGGCAGTGGATGTGGTCTACCTAGACTTTAGTAAGGCCTTCGATTCGGTTCCACACAGAAGGCTGGTAAAGAAGCTTAACCACACAGGGGTTGGTCCAGAAGTAGTCAGATGGGTACAAAACTGGTTACAAGGCAGAACCCTGAGGGTATAGGTTAATGAAGCGCAATCGACAGAAGGCAAGGTGACCAGCGGGGTGCCCCACGGCTCAGTACTCTTCAATGTTTTCATAGCAGACATCACTGACTGACTGAAAGGGAAGGTGTGTCTGTTTGCAGATGACACCAAGATATGTAGCAGGGTGGACACCCCAGAAGGAGTGAGCAAGATTGAAGCTGACCTCAAGAAACTGGAAGAATGGTCTGCAGTGTGGCAGCTGACATTTAATGCCAGAAAGTGCAAGGTCATGCACATAGGAAAGAAAAATCCAAGAAAGGAGCATTACCTAGAGGCTAAAGAGTGGCAGCCTCAGACCAGGAACAAGATCTGGGAATCATAATCTCAGATGACTTGAAGGTTAGTAAGCACTGTGAGAAGGTAACAATGAAGGCCAACAGAATGCTGGGCTGCACTGGGAGGGGAATCACAAGCAGGAAGAGAGAGGTGGTACTACAAGTGTATAGATCGCTGGTCAGGCCTCACCTATAATACGGAGTCCAATTCTGGAGGTCTCACCCCAGGAAGGACACTGACCAGGTGGAAACAGTACAGAGAAAGGTGACAAAAATGATTCAGGGTCAGCAGTACATGTCCTACGAGGAAAGACTTGGGGAACTGAATATGTACTCCCTGGAGCAGAGGGGAAAGAGAGGAGACATGATTGAAACATTTAAGTACATAGAAAGAATTAACAAGGTACAGGCACAGGAACTATTTCCTTCAAGAAGAGCTCCAGGAACAGTGGACATGACCTCAGGCTGCAAGGAGGGAGGTTTTCTGCCAACACCAGGAAGAAGTTTTTCTTCACAGAAAGAGTGGTGCACGCTTACATAGAATTTGACAGCAGATAAGGACCGCTTGGCAAATCTAGTCTGCCCATTTCCCTACCTGATGGATAAGCTGCAGATTCTAGTTAACCAACAGCTTACTTCCTCCTACCCCCCACTAGAATTGCCTTACGTCTCTCCCATGCATTCTTGAATTCTCCCACTGTTCTTGACTCCACAACCTCCTCAGGGAGGCTGTTCCACGCATCCACAACCTTCTTTGTGAAAAAAGACTTTCTAACACTACCTCGCAGCCATCCCCCCTCCATCTTCAAACTGTGCCCCCTTGTTCTTGCACATCTCTTTTTCTGAAAGATGCTACCCTCTTGGACTAATTCCCTTGAGGTACTTGAACGTTTCTAGCATGTCCCCTTCCCTCCCTCCTTTCCTCGAGGGTATACATATTAAGTTGCTTTAGTTTCGTATGTCTTCTGGTGCAGACCCTGCACCATTTTGGTTGCCCTCCTCTGAACAGCCTCCACTCTATGTCTTTGCAGAGATGGGGTCTCCAGAACTGCACGCAGTACTCCAGATGGCGTCTCACCAACTGTCTGTACAGAGGGATAACAACTTCTCGTTTTCTACTGGTGATGCCTCTCCCTATGCATCCAAGTAACCCCCCAGCTCTCCTTACTGCCTTTCCACATTGCTTGCCCACCTTTAGGTCATCTAATATAATTACTCCCAGGTCCCTTTCGATTTTTGTTGTTAGTATCTCACCCCCTATTGTGTACTCTTCCCCTGGGTTTTTGTTTTCCAGGTGCATTACCTTGCACTTCTTTGCGCTGAATCTGAGCTTTGACCATTCCTCCAACCTTGCCAAGTCCCTTTTCATCCTTTCCACCCCACCTTGTGCATCAACCCTGTTGCAGATCTTTGTGTCGTCTGCAAAAAGACACACTTTTCCTTCCAGGTGCTTTCCAATGTCACTTATAAAGACATTAAAGAGGACCGGTCCCAGTATTGAACCCTGCGGTACCCCGCTAGTTGCCCTCCTTTCTTCACTGTGGACTCCGTTTTCTATTACCCTTTGCGTCCTGTTGTCCAGCCAATTTTTTATCCAGGCTACCACCTTGGGACCCACTCCAAGGCTGGCTAACTTGTATATTAATCTTTTGTGTTGGACTGGGTCAAATGCCTTGCTAAAATCTAGGTAGGCCATATCCAGAGCCCCTCCCTGGTTTACTATTTTGGTCACCCAGTCAAAGAAATTTATTAGATTAGTCTGACACGACCTTCCCGCTGTGAATCCATGCTGCCTTGGGTCCTGTGCCCCACTGGCCTCTAGGTACTCAATTCATCCTTCAGAAGTAATTCCATCGTTTTCCCTACCACTGAGGTCAGACTAACTGGTCTGTAGTTTCCTGCCTCTGCCTTGCTCCCACTTTTGTGAAGTGGAATCACATCCACCCTCCTCCAGTCCTCAGGTACCACCCCATCCTGCCATGATTTGTTAGAGAGAGTAATCAGTGGCGTCACTAGTTCTGCCCTTAGTTCTTTTAGAATTCTGGGGTGAATCCCATCAGGCCCCATTGCTTTGTCCACGTTTAGTTTCAAGAGTTCTTTCAAAACCCTTTCTTCTGTGAAAGGACTGGTATAGACCCCTCTATAGAGAGTGTTTCTCTTGTTTGGTTTAGGTATCTTCCCCTACTCTTCCACTGTGAATACTGAGCAGAAATATTCGTTCAGTATCCCTGCTTTTTCACTGTCACCCTCTGCCCACACTCCTTCCCCTTTATTAAGCCTCAGTATCCTTCCCTTGGTCTTTCTACGCTCCCTTATGTACCTATAAAAGGTTTTATCCCCCTTCTTAACAGAGTTGGCTATCTTTCCCTCAGTTTGGGCCTTTGCTATTCTGACTGCCTTCCCTGCCTCCTTCTGCTTTAACTGATAAAAGTTCTCTGTCCTGCTCCTTCTGTGTTTCCTTATATTTCCTGAATGCTATGCTTTTCTCCTTAACCTTCCCTGCCACCTCTTTTGAGAACCATAGCGTTTTTTTCCCCTTCGTTTTGTTGATTCACTTCACACAAAGGCGTGTTGCCTCTGTGATGGCTGTTTTGATTATTCCCCATTGTTCCTCCACCCCTCCTTCTTGCCCATTTGCTAGTGCTTTTCTAAGGCACTCTCATTTTCCCAAGGTCAGCCCTCCTAAAGTCCAATACTCTTGTTTTTGTACAGCTTGACTATGGCTGTTTATTGTGAACCACACTGTTTGATGGTCGCTTGTTCCCAGATGGCTACCCACTTCTAGATCAGAGAGCCTTTCTCCATCCCCATTTGAGAGTACCAGGTCTAAGACTTTCCCCCCTCCAAGTGGGTTCCAACACCAGCCGTCTGAGGTATGTCCTTGTAGGGAATCAAGAATGACCCTGCCCTTGGAAGTGCCTGCAGCAAAGGTGCTCCAGTTAACATCTGGCATATTCACGTCTCCCATCAACAATATCTCCCTTTTTTCTGCCATTCTAAGGATGCCTTCTATCATTTCCTCATCCATTCCTTCCCCCTGAGATGGGGGTCTGTACACAACCCCCATGCGGATTGTGGTGCCATTTTCTGTCTCCAGGGTGACCCATAGTGACTCATCTACTTCCTGTTTACTCTTTAGTTCTGTTGCTTTAATCCGTTCCCTAAAATAGAGGGCTGCTACTCCTCTTTTTACCCTCCCTGTCCTTCCTGTAGATTGTGTATCCTGGTATGCTGACATCCCAGTCATGGTTCTCTGTGTACCATGTTTCAGTGACTGCAACAATATCCAGGCATCCCTCTTCCATCAAGGTCACTAGCTCAGGGAGCTTGTTACACAGACTATGGGCATTGGTACTCATCATCCTCCATTTTTTGTTGACCTTACCCCTTTTAGCCCCCTGCTCCCGAATGACTTCTCTACCTTGGTGTTTACCTCGTCAATTACTGTGTTTTGTGGGGGGAGGCTGGGATTTCCCTGCTCCTTTTCAGTGCCCCCCGACTAGTTTAAATGCTTGCCAATGAAGCATTTAAACCTATCACCTAGGATCCTGGTCCCCCCAGACAGATGCAGACCATCATGCCAGTATAGGTCTGTACCCCTCCAGGTGGCTCCCAAGTCCCCAATGAAGCCAAAACCCTGAGCTCCACACCAGTTTTTCAACCATTCATTGAATACCATGGTGTGGAGTACCCTAGCACCATCCTTGCCATAGACAGACAGTACCTCCGAGAAGGTTACCGTACATGCTACTTGTCTAAGGCCCCTCCCCAACTCTATAAACTCCTCTTGCACTGCTCTGATCCCATTCCCAGCCAGGTCATTTGTCCCTAGGTGGACAATGACATCCAGCTCCGTCCCTCGTGCAGCTGCTTCCGCAATCCTGAGGATTCGCTTCCTGTCCCTTCAAGCCGTGGAGCTAGGCAGGCACCTTACCTCCCTCTCCCCTTCCTCCCCCACTTCTACCCCCAATGGAGTCCCCCATCAGGAGTTGTTTCCTTCCCTTGTTTAGTCTTGTGCCACCCTCCTGTGGGTCTCCTTTGTGGAGGCTCCCAGCATCCTCCTTGGTCTCCACTGCAGGTGCCTCCATAAAGGAACCACTCTCCGCCAGAACAGCATATGAATTGTGGAAAGGTACAGCTGGAGGGATGCACCTCTGTTCCACCACTCTCTCCCTCCCTCCTTGAGCCCACCTTGGTTCAACTGCTCCTCTTTCTTGGCAACCTCTGAGGTAGCGGCAGTGGCCCTGGTGGTCCCTGGGTGAAGGAAGAGGTTTCCCGAATCCTAGCCGTGTCAGCCTGGAGATGGGCAACCTCCTCCCTCGGACCAGAGAGGTGCCTGCAAATAAGGCAGCATCGCAGCCTAAAGAATGTCCCCTGGATCACTGCTGCCCCCACAGCCATTGCACTGCACCACTCCCATGACGACTTATTTTGTGTCCCCTCTCCTGTTGCTTTGTATGCACACTCTCTCCTACCTCTATGTATTTTTCCATCTTCTTTCCTACTGCCTACGTGCCCTTACAACTATCACCCTTCCTGTTCTGGGAC
This sequence comes from Neoceratodus forsteri, assembly GCA_016271365.2. Classification (NCBI taxonomy): domain Eukaryota; kingdom Metazoa; phylum Chordata; order Ceratodontiformes; family Ceratodontidae; genus Neoceratodus; species Neoceratodus forsteri. Next base: position 1,234,512,016 of record CM028129.1, on the reverse strand, counting down.
AGGAACTTCCTGTTATCTTCAGTAGTCTCCTTTTTCTTGCTCAGACTCCGACCTCAAGCAGCTGATGGGGGTTTGTTTTCCCTTCAAGGTTGATGAAACTAATATGTCTCAGTGAGCCTTCCCTTCCTACTGCCAAACAGGAAGCTCCTGTTGTCAGTCAAATCCAGTGGCTATAAAAGTAGAACTGGCTTAGGGTGGAGGGAAGGGAGGGCAATTAGTAAGAAAAGCTGTAGCTTTTTTAGTCAGCTACTTGCTCTGAAAGCAAGATTCCTTTCCGCCAGAAACCAGCAGCAGGAAGCTGTAATTGGAGACACCTGCTTTTCTATTGCTCAAGCCACCCCCCCAATTAACTTCTCTCCTCCAATCCTGATCTAGAAAACTAAGTTGATACAGCCCCCTTCCCCAAAGAAAGTGACTTTTTTTTTTGTATATTCTGTTTATTAAAAGTTTTCCAACACAAAGAACTTATGCATACAACAAGAGACAAGTACGAACACAGACACACAAATCCTGGTTATCTCCTTAATACATTCCACATATTCCCCTTACTAAGGTATAGTCGAGTGTGCAGCATTAACCCTACATCTTCTATGTATTCAGATCTCCCCGGATGACTACCCATTATTATTATTATTATTATATACAGTGCATAGAGCAAACATCCGATCCACAGCTATTTATATTATACTAGAATGTTAGTGCCAATAGAAATAGAACCTTGTAAACCAGGGTTTGACAGTTCTTTCCCCTTCGCCACCCCCGAGGGGAGTTTCACCTATACCTGTCCAACCCCCTGGAGCCTATATATTCAACCCTGTATGGAGCATTAAATTTTCGGACAAACTCAAGGTCACCATAAAGGGGGCCTAGTCCCTCAAGAACACCTCCTCCCTATCTCTAACTATCCATGTGAGCCTCTCCAAAGCCAATTTACGTATAACCAGCTTTCGCCAATCAGCCATCGTAGGCCCATTTCCACTAACCCAGGTATTTTGAATGCAATGTCTGGCCAACACCAACGAGACCCTTGCCCATCTAGGCAATAATTGCCACTCTTCTCCTTCTATTCTTTCCACCCCAAATAGAAAGACTAAGGGGTCACGGGCCAATCGCCCCCCCCCCATCCCCTTGTTTACCTCCTGGACCACACTCCCCCAATACCTTACCAGAACCGGGCACGTCCAGAAGCAGTGAAAAAAGTGCCTAGCCCTCTGCCGCACCTTCTACAGTTCAGTGAGACCGCAGGGTGTGCCCGATGTACTGCCACTGGGGGCCAGTAAATTCTATGCAAGAACTTATAGAAGGCCTCCTTAAATTTATTGCATATCATAATTCCCTCCAGCATACTTTTAGTTGTTTTTTTTAACTAGGTATAGCACACTAAGCTGAAAGCTTTTTATACAGGAGTGACCTGGGAGCACAAGGAGGTTAAGTGACTTGTAGGCAAGTGGAAGCTATGGGATTCAAACCCAGGTCTGGTCTGCTGGATGTCACCAGATTTGCAGCTCAGAGCCGTAGACCACTGTGCTATACTGCCTCCCGAACTGCCTACTTAACATTACATCCCAGTTTCCCTCCGAAATCTGCAACCCTAGATCCCTTTCCCAAAGGGCCTTCGTAGGGCCCATCAAGTCTGGTAGGCTCTGCTTCTCTTGTTTGGCTATTTTTCCTACAAACCCTTTTGTGTCTTTCCTAGCCTGACATACCATCCGCTCTATTCCATTTGGGTGCAGCCTCCCCTTTCCCCCTATACCCAGTCGTCCTACATATGCTTTCAGCTGCAGATATCGAAACAGATGAGAGGCTCCCAGCCTTAAGTCTCGCCTGACCTTATTGAACTCACCCATCTCCCCCTTCTCCAACAGCACCCCTACACACACCACCCCCCTTCTCCCATTCTAGGAACCCCCTATCCTCCACCCCAGGAACAAAGAAGGGGTTTCTCACAATTGGAAGTAGGACAGTCTCCCTCTGGGGCCCCCCTTCCGTCGCCATAAGTGGTGCCAGGCCTCCAACGTCTCTCGGACCAGTGGGTTACCGCCGCCCAAGTCCCTATATGCCCGCAGCCCCCTGCTATGGAGATATGCTGAGCGCCTTCCTGGGGTCTCCTCCTGTTCCAGCCCTACCCAACTAGCCACCTCAGGCCTGTGGACACAATCTGCTATGCCCCGGAGTTGCACTGCCCTGTAGTATGCACCCAAATCCGGGAAGCTAAGCCCACCCCTATTTCTAGCCGCCTTGAGCCTCGCTAAGCTTATTCTGGGCTTTTTCCCCTGCCAAATGAAGTCCATGAACCCTTTCTCTAACTGTGTCACATCTCTCTGTGTAAGCCTCATCTGCAGCATTTGCATGGGGTACAGGATGCAGGGGATAATATTCATTTTTTGAGATTTATCCTCCCAATCCAAGATGCAGGTAATTGCATCCATCTCTTCAGGTCTGCCAATACCAAATTTATCAGGGGGTGGTAATTCAGCTTATACAACTCTTCCCACCTCCGCCCGATATGGACCCCAAGATATTTAAAATCTGACCCGACGACCCTGAATCCCCTTTGCTGCACCTCTGGACTGACTTCTGGGAACCCCATGGCTTCAGATTTCCTTACATTAATCTTATACCCAGATAAGCCTACAAACTTTTCAATAATATCCATTAGACATCCCATAGAGCCACTCATGTCCCCTAAAAATAGCAGCATATCGTCCGCATAAAGTGCCACCTTATGCACTCTTCCCTCCCTGTCCCCCACTCCCACCACACCCTCATACTGGCGTATCGCTGACGCTAGTGGTTCGATCGCCAGAGCAAATAGAGGGGACAGAGGACACCCCCTGCCTCGTCCCCCTACCTAGTCCAAACTTCGCAGATAGGCACCCATTCACCGTTACTTGTGCATTCGGCTTTTGGTACATGGCCCTGACCCACCCTATAAACGGGTCCCCCAGACCAAACCGGGTCATCACCCCGAATAGGTATCCCCATTCTACCCTGTCAAATGCTTTTTCAGCGCCCAACGAGATCACCCCATCTTGTCTCCTGCCTGTCTAGCCCGCCATACAATGTTTAACAGCCTACGTACACTGTGGTAGGACCACCGCCCCTTGATAAACCCGGTCTGATCTGGGTGAACCACCTCCGGCAGAATATTTTCTAAACGGGTGGCAAAGACTTTGGCTAGAATTTTCATGTCAACATTGAGAAGAGAGATTGGTCGATAGGAGGAACATTCAAGCTCATCCTGACCCCCTTTCTGTATTATGCAAATATTAGCCTCATAACATGAGTCGGGCAGTACCGGGACCTGCCCCTCCTCCCCCTCTCACAAATACCCTCCTCAGCACATCTGCCATTTGCCCCCCCAAAATCCTGTAGTACTCGACAGGGAATCCATCGGGCCCACTGGCCTTTCCCTCCTGTAACTTCTGTATGGCACTCAGGATTTCCAATCTTGAAATGGGCTGACTCAGCACCTCTCTCTGCTCGTCTGTGATCCTCTGCAAATGTACCCCTCTCAAAAACTCCCGAATATGCTCCTCCTGCCCTATATAGCTTTTCATAGAAACTCCCGAAACGCTCTGCTATGGCCTTTGAGCTTGTGATAACTTGCCCCTCCTCTCCCCTAATCCGCAGGATCCGAGTTGGGCATCTGCCCCCCTTCATAAGTCTAACATAGGCCCGGGCGTATTCCCCCACTCAAAAACCCTCCTCTGGCAGAAGAACCAAGCCTTCTCTGCTTCTTTCCTTAAGAGAGAATTAAGGGCTTCCCTCGCCACTGCCAACATCTTGGGGGCTTCTCCCCTTTCTCCTCCCCTACCCGCTTCTCCAGCTCTTTCACTTGCCTTTCTAATTCTTCTCTTTTACCCCTTTTCTGTTTTTTAATCCTGGCCACATAGGCTATTATAGCTCCCATATAAGCCTTACCCGCCCCAAAGTGGGCGCTGGAAACTCTCCCGTATCATTCATCTCTTCATAGAGCTTCCATTGTTCTGCCAGGTATTCCCTGAACGCTTGGTTCTTAGCTACAGTGAGGAAATCTCCAGATTGAAGACCTACTCTCAACCCCCGAGATGCTCAGCACCACCATAGCATGATCCGAGGTGAAATGGAGCTGTGACTTATCTCTTTTATCCTTCCTACCAAACCTTTAGGCAGAAAAAAATAATCTAACCGGGACCAAGTCTTATGGGGATTAGAATAAAACGTATACTCCCGCCCAGTGGGATTAACCACCCTCCACCCATCCACCATGTCTAGATCCGTGATTCCAATTTGCCACTGCCCCATGGCCTCCGTCACCCACCCCTTACCTGCAGAATGATCCATCTTCGCATCCACTGTCCAATCGAAATCCCCCCCCCATAATGAGCCCCGGAAATTGCTCCCTGACAAGCAAGCCCAGCAAAGAGGAGTAAAATAAAGGGTCATATACTGCTGGTGCATAGACACAGCCAAATGTAAGTGTCTCTCCTCGCCAAACTCCAGTGACAAAAATGTATCTGCCCTCCTTAGGGTCTCTCACTACTCTTTTCACCTCAAAGCGCAAATTCTTATGTAAGAGTATTGCTACCTCCTTTTATGCGAGGAATAAGAGGCTGCTAGACATTTCCCAACCCAATTCCACACCAGTTTGGCATGCTCCAGATCTGTCAGGTGCGTCTCTTGCAACAATGCCACCTGCGCCCCCTTTCCCCTAAGTGCGGTCCTCTTCACTGGGCTCACTATACCTTTTACATTCCAAGATATGACATTTAGATTTACGAGATCACCCATCCCATCCTATGTAGCTTTTCATTTTTAAGGGATATTTTCGCTTGACATTGCATTATATATATCCAACCTTTCATGTGACTCACAGACACCTTCATATACTTCCTTTGATTTCTGCACACTCGACTACCACAATTGAGATATAACCAGGTGACTATGCTACTAGCAAAAACAGTAAGAAATCTATCTATTCTAACATTTATAACTAATCCCCCCAAACCCCCCCTTCAATCCTGCCCCTCCCCCTTCACCCTCCCTTTGTAAACTCTCCTCTTCCACCTTCCCTCTATAACACTAATTGCTAACATAGCACAAGTGTAGATTTATAGACAATAAGAACAAACACTTAACACTTCTCCTCATTACTTGAAAATGTCTGGCGTCCTTGCCCCTGCCAACAACCTAATTCCTCCTTCCAGAACTGTCCCACTCCGGGACCCCACAGATGCCCATCTCTAGCTCAAGCAGTATTCTACCCTCTCAGCTCTTATCTCCAAAAATCCCCCCGACGCACCCTCCCCAATCCGTCATCAGGTCCCATCAAACTGTCTCACCCTTTATCTCCTCTTCAGACTAGCCCTCCTCTTTGCCCCTCTTAACCTATTATATCCCACCTCCGTCCCAGTTACCAATTCATTGTCATCCCCCACAAGGTTCCCTCCCTTGAGCAGGCTCACCCGCCCCTCTAAATCTCTTTTATCCTCATCCCAGCACCAATCGGGTCTCAGCCCATCCCCCACTGCTAGCCTCCCCCTCAAAAAAGGTTCCTGGGCACTACTGCCTCACCTCCTCGTCCCAGGCCACCGCATTAGTTCTTGGGGGAGGGCCACCCACACCCCACTCGAGCGGAGGGGCCTATGGCGTAGTCCTCAGTCTCCCTACCGCAGCCTGTTCCTCCCAATCCCTCACCCCACCTTCACCAACATGGATATAGCGCGGCTTCCAGCACTTATACCAGACCCAAAAGAAAGACCACCACACGCACTCAAATCACTGTCACTTCTCCTGTATTCCTTCCCCCACCCTTCCCCTCCAAAAGGTCCCAAGGATGCTCTCTGTCACACGACTCCAGAGAAGGGTCCTTATCACAACCCTAGGCCTCAGGCTTTGAAACCACCCCATAAAACCTCCCACTCCAGGTTAACGTACTTTATCTAACCCCTAATAAAGCCCCCAGATCCCACCACACCTCTTCATCCCTTCAAACCAGATACCCAGTTCATGCCCCTCAACCCACCCCCCATTAACATGCCCCCACCCTAATTAATGACAGTAGATGGAAACATCATGGACGACAATATCAGAGGGGTAGATGCGGGGGGGAAGCTGAGCAATGCCATCAAAAAACACCGCTAGGGCTCCCGCCTACCTCATCGGCGTTAGAGTTCTCTACATGTCCGCGGCCCTCAGGCCTCCAGCTGGACTCTCATACACCGCCAGTCTATATGGGAGAGCCCTCCATGAAAGCGGAGGGGAACGCACATCAGGGCCCAGTCTCCAGGCTGCTCAAACCCCTCTAATCCACAGTTCTTCCACCACGGCTGAGCCCTCATCCGTCTCCTCCAGGAACTGTCCTCAGGAATAAAGGGCGCAAGGGTGCCAACTAGGAACACTCAACATAATTCAGTTTATAATCTGTAGCCACGCAGTCAAAAACTCCACCGGAACAGTGAAATCACAACCTCTTATAACCAACCTTCCAACTCTTCGTATCTCCCCACCACCGTTCAGCTCACTCTCCTCTTCAGGCCCTTTACAAACTCCTCCGCTTTCTTGAGCTCCCAGAAGGAGTAAGTCGCTCCCTCATGCTTGATTCTGAGTGTGGCTGGGTATACCAGAAAATTTTCCACCTTAAGGCTCCTGAGCTGAGCCATCAGCCCATTAAAGGCCTTCCGTTTTTTCAACAAACGGGCTGAAAAGTCCTGCGAGAGGAATAATCTGTGGCCCTCAAAACTCAGGGGACCCTGGGACCTGTAGGCCTTCACTAACTCTTCTCGATCCTAGAAGTTATGGAAGCGCATAATTATCTGACGAGGGGGCTGCCCCACCTCAGGCAGTGGCATTACAGCTCAATGTGCGCGCTCTAACTTGACCTTGCCATTTTTCATCGTCAGCCCCAGCAATTCAGGCAAAACTCTGCTGCAGAAATCTAGAGCATCCTTTCCCTCCAGACCCTCAGGGAGCCCCCTCAGACGCAGGTTTAGCCTCCGATGATAATTTTCTTGGTAATCATAAGCCTCCTTAAACTCCTCCAGCTCCCTCTGTAAAGCACGAACCTGCCCTGGGACTGTTAGCACCTCGTCCTCCAGTCTAGAAATTCTTTCTTCAGCTTCGGTCAGTCGAGTGCTCTGTTGCGCCTGCTGCTCCAGAACCTCCTGCAATTTTCCATCCAACTTGTCCTCCAGTTTTATCAGACGCAGCTCCAGGGCTGCGATTACCTGCCCTGTGAGCTCCTTCCCCAGAGCTGCCACCTCTGCCGCCGAGAGCGAAATGAGGCCTGCATTCTCCCCTCCTGGGCCCGCCATCCCCTTTTTTCCAGTTGCCCGCTGACTTTTAGAAGGCATCGAAGTCAAATATTCATCCATTACTCCCTCCGCCACCCGAGACCACAGTTTTATTTGCTCCGAGGTGGAAAATTCTGTTAATCTTTATTTTTCGGCTAATTCGGCGGAGCTAGCGGGAAACGCGACTTTTCAGTTAGCTGCTCATTAGCGCCTCCAACTTTTTTTTTTTTTTTTAAATACTTAAATGAGACCCCCTGCTTCTAATAAAGTATCTGTTTGCTTAATCCCAACAGGCACTGACTCCTGCTGAGATAGAAGTGATTTATCAGTAAGAAAAGTTGTAGCTTTTTTAGTCAGCTGCTACTTGCTCTGAAAGCAAAATTCCTTTCTGCCAGAAACTAGCAGCCTTGGAACAGCCTGCCCCAAGAGGTTGTGGGGGGTCAATACTGTGGGGTATTCCAGAATGCATGGGATAGACACAAGGGAGTTCTGACTACAAAGGGCAACTAGAGTGTCAGAATAGGTCTAAAACAAATGGGCAGACTAGATGGACCTGGCGGTCTCCTTCTGCTGTCAATTTCTATGTTTAACACAGAAGTGACCGTTCAAACCCTAACTATAGTAGCACAACCACTCCCCTATAATATATCACATCTCAAATTTATACAACGGCTACGCAGACAAAGTTATACAACAGCTTTTAAGTCCACGGCACATAAATACAGGTTACTCACCTGTAACAGGAGTTCTAGGAATGGTATATGTTGTTCATCCACACTTATTGGCAGGTCCCTTGCCACTTTAAATCTTGCCGGAAGGTCTTCAAGCTGGCTCCTCCCACCCACCCGGGTGGTAAAACTCTCGGCTCCGCCCCATGATGCCAGATCTAGCCCGCTGGAAGACAGGTTGTGCGTTGAGCCGGGAGGCTGGTGGGTCAGGGATGTACCAACATATACCATTCCTAGAACTCCTGTTACAGGTGAGTAACCTGTATTTCTAGGACATGGATATGTTGTTCATCCACACTTACTGGCAGACTCCTAGCAGTTCTCCGGGAGGAAGGAGGCAAGGCGCACACCCCTACTTAGGTAGAAAGACTGGAGAACCGAGGCCCCGACCTGCAACCCGGCGCGACCCAAGGTCGATGTGGAAGGGGAACGGTAAAGCCTGCTTTCGGGCAGAAGCCCTGCGGATATCCTGGACGGAGTATCCTCGAAAGCAGCCACCGATGCAGCGGAAGGATGGGTAAAAAAGAGCGCTTATCCCTCTGGGAGGCTCCATGCCCGCCCGTCTATAGTGGAGACCTATGCAGGGGTGACCCGCCCGCTTGTCGTCCACTGGACTGCAAATCTGCCAGATGCGGCTTCAGCGAAGATGAACAGCTGGCGAACCTCTCCCGAACTTTAGCTTTATGCTCCCTAGATAGGTGAGCGTTAAACCGGTTCCTATGGAACCTGTATACGGCCTCCAAGGTGTGAATGGGGATAAACCCCGGCAGAGGCAATACCCTCGAGGGAAGACTCGCCACACTTCGAAGGACTTCTGGGCGAGGACAACCTAGTCCCTGGGAAGACCGGATAGGGAGGTTAAAGGAGCGCCTGAAACTCTCCCCGCCTTCTGGATGGCAGAGTGGCCCAAAGAAGGTGTTCTTCCACAACAGGTGGGGGAAACTCGCACCTGTGCAAAAGGCTCGGATGGCTTGCTCATGAGCTAAGCCCATACCAGCAAGGATCCCACAGAAACGGGGATACTCTCCCCAAAAGGGGAGGTGTGATCGAGGCTTAGAAGTGCCAGACCACCTTCTCCGCACCACCAACTGCCTCCCGGCCCACGCCCGGAAGACAGGGGAGACCCGGAGAAGCACCTGGGGTCGTCGGCCAAAGCCCTGGTTTAAGGATGGACCGCAGATGGTCCGGAATGCTCGCCCAGGATGGGGAGGCACAGCCCTATCCCATCAACAAAAAGGAAGAACTTCTCCCAGAGAACGAGCATCTTGGCCGATTTCTTAGCAGGACGCCTCGAAGGTCGAGGACCTTGCCGAAAGACCCTAGGCCTGGCCCCTAGCCGCACAGGGGTCGGCCTACAGGTGCAGGGATTGAAGGTCCAGATGGATAACCTTCCCCTGAAAAGGAAAGACAGGACCGGTGGACTGGAGGCCGCCTCGGGAGCCTGGGGCTGAGACTGAGGAGAGCTGGATACCAGAACTGGCAATCCAGTCTGGGGCTACCAGCATCACCTGCGCCAAGTCCTCCTCACCTTGCCCGTAGGTCAAGGGAAATGGGGGAGAGGCACGGAGGGGCCCGGGGTCCGAGGCCCTGATGGCATCCCCTGCAGCAGACCTTGCTGAGGGCGGGCAAAAAACAGTCTCGGCCTCGTATTCTCCCCGGAGGGAAGAGGGAGAAGATCCTGTGCTACCTCCGGCAGGGGAGACCACTCATGAGGCGCAGCCTATGCTCGGCTCAGGGCAGCAGCTAGGAATCGGGGCCCTGCCATCAAATGGCTGGAAACCCTCGACTGCGCAACAACCCAATGCGGAGAACCTCCTTGCACCGAGACAAGGGGATCGACCGAACCTGGCGGAGTAGGTAGCACATGGTCTTGGTGTTGTCCTACTTGGACTTAGACCTGTAGACCCCATACAAGCGGAGCGAGCGGTGCAGGCTAAGCGGACCGCCTGTTCTCCAGCGAGCAGGAAGGACATCGGGACTTGTGAGAGGACCAGAGGCGAAGCACTCTGTATTCCCCAAGATGGGCACCCCACCCATCCGAGAAGCATCGGTCGGAGAAGACCGCCGACTCAGGCCGAACGAACAGGATGTTCTCCTGCCGAAGTTGGAACGGTCCAAGGGAGCTCTTAACTCCTGGGCTGTTAGTCACGAACTGGTCCAAGGGACGAGGCGCTGTGACCTCTGGCTGGCCCCTCCCACTAAGGGAAGGCCGCCCTGAGGCCCAGGAGGAGCAGGAGGTCCTGCAGGACATAATTTCCCGCCAACCCGACGGCAAAGGAGGAAGAACCTCAGCCCTGTCCGCCCGGAGCCGAGCTCGGACTCAAGAGTCGAGCTTAGTCCCGAAGAAGCTTCACCGCTAAGGTACGAGTTCTCACTTGGCTCCTGAAAACGGGAGACCAGTCTGCCTTCCGGGTGGGGTGACATCCGGACCCTTCAGTGCTGCAGAGACTGCTGAGCAAAGAAGGGCCTGGCTAGGAACTCGTAAGGAGCTCCCCCGCAAGAAGGGGTGGAGCCTCCCAAGAAACGGACGGAACGAGGAGTAGGTACATCCTGGAGACCCAGGAAACAACTACACGCCACGTTCTGAGGATGGGATATCTGAAGTAGAGAGACCATCCAGGCGTGCGGGAGAATGGGCGCGAGCCCCCGTCCGTTTGAGACCAGGAATACCTGAAGACGAACCCAGGGTTGAATTGGGGGGTGGGTCCACAGCCTTCCTGATCACCTCTAACTAGAGAGCCAGGCATGTCGGTACGACCGACACAGAGGCAGTGGACCTAAGATCCCCCATGGGCAACCTGACTCAAAAAGAGCCGCACACCTGCGACAGGATCCACCCTTAAATACCTCCAGAACGAGGTGCGGAGCCGTCCCCCCATGGGGAAACCCGGGCTGGGACGACGGGGCCGGGGCAGTGCCCCTTGGCCCGTCACTGAGCAGGCTTAGAGGGGGAAGGAGCCGAGGAGCCTCTTGGTTTCCTGCCTCCCTGCTTCCTTTTGGAGAAAGCCGCTGGACTGGCAACAGGCCGCCCAGCGCATGCCTGCTGGCCCTTATGCTGGGCCGGTGGGCCCCAGGGCTCAGGGGGCAAAGGCTACGCAAAGACTGACGGTTGCCCTTGACCCTCCGGGCGAGAGGACCGAGTCCGAGTGGCATCGACTCTCGGCCCATGGATGTATCCTCCACCCAGGGCCGAAAAGGTCAGTCCCCAAGAAGGGGATGTCCGCCAACTAGTGCTAGGTTTCCAAAAGAAGGAGGATAACCTCAGCCACGCCCCTGCAGCATGGCCACTGCGCCGCCACCGATCTGGCACAGGATTCTCGCCAGATCCAGCGCCATCAGCTGCTGCTTCGCCACCGCCTCTACCTGGTCCCACACCTGCCGAACTGGGGGGTCCGCAGGTCGGCCGGGAGATGAGGGAGGACCTCGTCCAGGGAGCCCAAAAGGGTGTGGGAGAAATGTGCCATCAGTGCAACCGAGCTGGCCTGACGGAGGCCTAGGGAGGACGCAGCGTAAACCTTGCGCCCGACGTAGTCCATCCTTCTGGACTCCTTGTCAGGGGGTCTGTCCACATCCCCAGCGTTTCCAAGACACTGGAAAACGTCGTCGGTGACTACCCCTTCAGCCGAGGGGTGCTCAGAGAAACCGGGCAGAGAACCGACAGGGACAGGGTACCTCTGAGCCACCCTGGCCGAAGGCGCAGGGCAGGAAGTAGGCCTCCGCCATAGCTCCAAAGCTGGGCCCATGATAGCCTCAGCCACTGGGAAGGCCTCCGAGGAAGAACCCCCTCGATCCAGAATCTCCGTAAGGTAAGGTGCCCGATTGGAGATGGGCTCGAGCTGCATCCCAGTGAATTCTGAAATGAGCTGAAGCAGACCCTTCGAAGACGATGGGCTGTCGTCTACTGAATGTTCCTGGAAGATCCCGGTCCTCCCTGCTAGGAAACATAGCAGAGCCTGCTTCAAGCCCGGCGATCTGCAAAGCTGCCGCAGGCCCGAGGCACTCTTCGTTCACCGGGGCGGCAGGAGTGAGGGACCGAGTGACCTGAAGAACAGGTCATGTCTGGCCTGAACCCCACCGGAAGGCGGAGGGCAGGGCAGGGTCGGATCGAGCAACCAGCCCTGGAGAGGGCCTCGACCGATCTCGAACGGCTGCTGAAATGGGCCGCGGCTGCTTGCTATCCGGAGAATGAATTGGGGTCGACTGAAACCCGGACAACAACTGCTGTCGCCACATAAGTTCCTCGTAACACCGATGCCAACGGCATCGAAACCGCTCCTCATCCGAGGAGGGGGACGAGGAAGAACGGCAAAGCCACTTAACTCTGTGCCTTGACCGAGAACGCCGAGATCAGCGTGAGCGGCTAGACAGAGACCCAAATCCTCGGGGGGACTGAGGGCGGGCCTGGGAAGGAGCGGGACGCACCCACTCCTCCCTCGGCTCGGAAGACAGGACCGAGGGCTGTCGACCCGAAGGGGAGGACAGAGCCTCAGCTTCCGCCGAAGGCGGAGGGAAGACAGCACCAGAAGACCCCCCAAAAGACGGGTCGAGAGACTCGACAACGCTGACGGGGAACCTGGCCGGCTGACCTGACAGGAATACCGTGAGGCCAGTGGCGGCAGATCCCTCGACGGTAGAGCATCAGCCCGATGAGGGAGGGGGAGAGATCCCGCTCCCGCCAACGAAGAGACCCCGCCTGCGGCCCTTTAGCCATAGGCCGAGCGACAGGGCTCCAGGTTCCCTCTCCCTTGGAGGAGAGGGAATGACGAAGCTCCCTGAACGAAGCTGCATGAGATGAATCCAAGGAGAGCGGGATAAGCGCCGCAACCGAGGGGGGGACCGCCCCTTCCCCGGCAGGATCAAACTGCAGAGAAACAGTCGAAGCGGACACCCGCCGGTCCGATGGAATCTCCGGAGAAAAACTACCAGATGTCCGAGCCCCGAACGGGCCGCGCGGTCCTCCAGAGAGCTGACCGAAAGGGCAGAACAAAAATTGCAAGCCTGAGGATCGTGATCCAAGTCCAGGCAAAAAACGCACGTGGAGTGCGAGTCCCTCCTGGAGGAACTAACCGTGCGCCTCTCGGGGCCGGAAAAAGCCATCGCTGTAGCGAAGAAGAAAAGATCGAAGATTCAAAGGACACTTCAATAAATTCGAAGACCGAAATTTTCAGGAACCAGTCGAAAACGCAGAGCGCTAAGGAGGGAACCTGAGCTTCCAAGCGGTAAGGAAGATCTGGCGTCATGGGGCGGAGCCGAGAGTTTTACCACCCGGGTGGGTGGGAGGAGCCAGCTTGAAGACCTTCCGGCAAGATTTAAAGTGGCAAGGTACCTGCCAATAAGTGTGGATGAACAACATATCCATGTCCCTAGAAATACAATTATGAATGAGAAAGGAAATACAGTAACATACTGTACATACACAGTAAGCAGAAACCAACAAGTACACCATGCAAAAGCACTAATTTATACAAATGTGTGGAGCAATCGCACAATCATCCAGAACCCTTGATGGATGCTGTCGGCACACACCACATGTCTTACTCTATGTGGCTGGCTAAGGCTGTACAACATTACTAAGTAAAACAACCATTACCAGCACCAGCCACAATTTGTGATAGTTTTTTCTTAGCAGAGACCTTGCCTGGAATACAACTCATACCAGTCCCCCAGCTTCTGAAACACAGACCTCTGCATCTCATTATGGAAACATCTTGATTAAAGGAACATCAACCTTGGATTTCTCTTTTCAATAAAATTGAAAATCTGGGCATGTAAGCAGCCTCCTTAATTTATTTACTGCACCTTTTTCTTTACTTTGAAATCTTTTTTTTTCTGCAGACAAATTATGTTTCTCCCTTCTGAGTGACCCATAACATTTTTAAATCTGTAATACAGCACAGAAGTTTACAGCTGAATTAAGCGAGAGAGATAGAAGAAATTTCTTCATACTTACTGTAATTTCCTTTTCTGTCAGCTCCAACATTTTCAATAGGTAATCATAACTAGGTATAGTGCACCCCTACCAGGGGAATGGCACAGTCCAAGCTTTAGAATGTTGGGCATATGAGGATTCCAAGCAGCAGCAACTCCCCAGTCACTAATGACCTCGCAGTGCCATATAGTAGCTACACATTTGCCTATATTATAACCAATTACTTGTATGCAACAACCCCTAGAACTGCAAATAAATGCTCTTACCTTCTATTTATCAGGTTCAAATTAATACCTTTGAGCCAACATGGCTCTTTTACAAAAGTTCCAAGTCATCTAACACAGACGTACATTACAGTATACAAAATACAAGATTAAAAAAACATGCATCACAATTTGGCAAAGTAATGCTCACACAAAGTAAAAGAAGTTAAGCAGTTACATGTGCAGTCGAGAGGAACATCAAGTCTTATTTATAAGGAAAAAGCTTAGATTCGCAATTGTTTTCCAAGTTCTGGTAATAAATTGATAGCAGCCAGAGAGGGCTTTGTCCAGGCGTGAGCTGGGAGTGGGTAGAGTGACAGGGATGGTAGACAATTAGAAGAGAGAGTCACAGCGGTTTGATTAGGTTAGGAATAATCAGAGCTCTCTTTTGAATGGACCAATCTTTTCGTGCTCTAAGAGGGAAGGGGGAGCCCATTTACCCACTGAGGCCCTCAGTAGGCGACAGAATGCTGGGCAAAGGAGGTGCACTTGAAGGGGACCTGGAGCACACCTTTCGCAGACATCGAGGAAGACAATGCTCTCCACTGGACATAAGGTTTGGAAGATTCAGTCCTCCCTGCAGGAAAGGACAATCAGGCAGCAAGGCACGCTCCACACCAGTCACAGATCTGGGAAACTGAAGCTAATCACACAATGATGCATAACTTCCAGGCAACACTGCATTCAGTGAGACTACCTGAACAAACACCTTAAAAACATAAAACCCATTAGCCTGCTGTCACAGACTGATTGAAAAACTTTTTTTTTTTTTTTTAATGTATATGAATATAGCACAGCAAAACAGAGAAGTGTCAGAAAGTAGGGGATTTCATTAAACAGGACACCTCTCCTAGCATACCGGATAAGATTCTCCCACAGGACCTAGGCTCCTGGGTGGGCCACACTGATAACGTTGGAGCCAACAGAAAAGGAAATTATGGTAAATATTAGGAAGTGTCTTCTTTCTGTAGTGCTCCACATTGTCAATGGGTAATCATAACAACTGGGTTCTAAGAAGCAGTACCTAGAGAAACCGGAAAGGGGGAGAGAGATAATACACCATATGCCAGAGGCAAGCACTAAGGATTACTTGTGAACTGCTGACGGTAGCACTCAGCGACGAAAAGGTGCGTCAGCAGAACTCTGAACATCCAGTTTGTAATGTTTCGTGAACATGTGGATGACAGACCACACAGCTGCCTTGCATAACTCTAAAATTGTGGTTTCGCCGCTCTCAGCCCTAGAAGCTGCCATAGCCCCAGTGGAGTGGGCCTTGATGAGAGCCAGAGGCCTCTTTTTTCATGACATATGCCTTAGTAACACAGGCCTGCACTCACCTAGCTAGGGTGGCCTTAGAGGCTTTTTGACTCTGCTTGGCTGTTCCAAAAAGAAAAGACTGACTTTCGAAACTCAGTTGCTCTTTTATGGTAGATACTAACTACCTGTCGAAAATCCAACTTGTGCAATTCCTTCTCCTTGGGGTGAGAAGGCTGCGGATAGAAGGCATATTCCCCAATTCACATGGAAAGCCGTGGGCACTTTAGAGATGAAAGACGGGACCGTCCTGAGCACCACTTTGTCTTTATGCATAATAAGGTATGGCTCCTTTTTAGACAAGGCCTGGAGTTCATCAACTCTCCTGGCTGAACACATGTCCACTAAGATACACACCTTGAAGGACAACACATGCAACGATCTGGATGATAGCAGCTCGAAAGGCTCCTCACAGAGCATTCAAAACCAGATTAAGATCCCAGGTGGGAACCGGAAGTTCGAAACACCAGTCAGCTCCTGCCAACTGCACGTAAAAAAACAAATAACCTCTCTAATGGTTCCTAGGGGGAACCCCAAGGATGCTTAGAGCCCGGAACCGGACCTCTCAGCATGCTCAATGCCAGTTTCTTCTCCACATCTTCCTGTAGGAAAACCAAAATCTGTGGAACTGAGGACTTGGAAGGCTTAAAATCCTTCCCTCTGGACCAAGATGAAAAAGTGGTCAATACTAGAGCTTAAGCTGCGGATGCAGAAGTTTTTCTGGCAGCCACCAAGGTTTTAACTACTTTATTAGAGAAATCTAGTTTTAAGAGCCTCCTCCTTTCAGAAATCAGGTCGTAAGCTGCAATACTCCCAGATTTGGGTGGAGAATGGGACCCTGTAACAGAAGGTCTCTTCTCACCAGAAGATGGAAGGGAACTTGCCGAGCAAGATTCACCCGGTCCAAAAATCAGTTTTCTCGGCCACTCTGCAGCTATTAGGAAGAAGCTTCCTCGAGTGTCTTATTTTTTGTAAGACCTTTGGAAGAAGAGGCGGTGGAGGAATGGCATACACTCTGTTGAATGTCCCCTCTTGAGTCAGAGCGTCCACAGCCTCTGCCTGTGGACACTGAAAACGACTGAAGAACCTTTGGATCTGAGCATTGTGGCTGGATGCAAACAGATCTGTGGTTGACCTAACCAGCTGCTCAGGAGTTTGAACATCTCTGGTATCAACTGCCACTCTCTGGGTGAATATCTCTGCGACTTACCCAATCCGCCTGAATGTTCAACTCCTCTGCCAGATGTACTGCTGACAGAGAGAAGATGCTCCTCTGCGCAACTCAGGCGTTTGGAGACCTCTCGAAGCATCTTCCTGCTTTTTGTGCCTCCCTGATTGTTCATGTACGCCACTGTGACGGAGTTGTCTGACTGCACCTTTACTGTGTTGTTTTTCAGAACGGTCTGAAATCAAAGTAGAGCTAAGTGGACTGCCTGCATATCCAGAACATTTATGTGGAGATGTTGTTCCTGTACTGACCAAGTCCTCCGAGTGGGAAGTTGGTTCTGGACTGCTCCTCGCCCATGCAGACTGGCATCTGTTGTGAGAATTAACACTGTGATATATAGATTTCAGGATAAACTCCCTCAATTTGAGATGAGATGGCAGAAATGGGTGCTATTCCAACTGGCCCACTACCCTGATTTTGTACCATAGGAGAGCAGGCCCCCCAGATAGTTACTGTTTTAAATAAATATTTATAATAAAAATTTCCAATGGAGCACGTCCCCCAGTGTCCAGGTATCTTCAAACAGGTTTCCATTCCCATCCAATATCCTCTTCTCTTCTTTGCATTATCCCTCTGTCTTATACACCACCGTCATACCTCTATGACCACTGAGACAGGATACTGAATGGAGGCCCGAAATGTTAAATTTCTAAAGTATTGAAATTAACAGGCGAGATGAAATACAGGCCTGTCAATTTAAAATGAAAATTGTCTCAGGTGGGCGTTTTATCTTCATGTCACAGAACTTGACACACAGCTATCTCTGATTTTATAGTGAACTTGAATCCTCTGAGATCAATGAAGTATTTAGGCATAAAACTAGGAACAGCTAACACGCAACTGTACAATGTCAACTACCCCCGATAAATCAATTAAAAGTAGATCCTAGGAGGTGGTCACTACTACTTTTGTCCATACATGCTAAAGTACAGGCGCTAAAAATGAACACCTTGCCCAGTCTGCTTTACTTGTTTAAATGAGTCTCTTGCAAGGTACCCAAAAAAGAAACTGAACAATGGCAGTGCATGTTCCTCACTTTTCTTTGGGGGAAAAGGCCGTTCCAGGGTTAGGAGAACACTCCTGTATCAACCTAAACAACAGGGAGGTCTAGCTCTCCCAAACTTGCATGGGTACTCGGCAGTTGCCCAGATGAGGATAGCACTCCTGTGGGGTAACCCACAATATGACTCCTTATAGAAGTGAATAGATATAGTGGAACTCCCTGAACCACCACTCCAGGCTGTAATTTTTATGGAAGGCAGTGAAGAAATGTCTAAGAGTTATCATGTACAGGGGCGGCCCCTAAAGGCTGGAGGAGGACCCATCAAGGCCTTACCAGAAAACAGTTGTGGAAACATAGGTGGTGGATCTATGATGCTCAATTCACCTCACCAACGCAGGATAACTGGTTTACACAGCAAGGCAAACAAGGCCTGACATAACCGGCTCACAGGTTCCACTTTGGTGTCCTTTGAAGCAGCACAACAGAAATATGGCTGGGGAGGTGGGAGACTGACTGAGATTCTACCAAATTAGAGATTATGTGCAAGCTCAAATGAGGAAGGTGGGCTCAGAAGGGGTAGGAAATGTAGATAGGATACCATTCCAGAAAATCTGGTCCTCACCAAACGGGGAAAGAGCTATCTCACTCCTTTACACCAACTATATAGAGGATTTGCAAACTTCCTCCCTATAGGAATCACAGGAAAAAACAAGCTTATTTAGACTTGCGTCCATTATGCCATTTTTGTAATTATGGGACTATACTCCTAGACCTATAATAGGTATCTAGGTTCTGTTTAAAGGACTCCATGGATGTACTACCCACTACCTCTACTGGAAGTGTGTTCCAAATTGGGACTATTCGCTGGCTATACCAGTTTTTCCTATTTAGGAGGTTCCATTTGTGTACATTAAGTTGCAAGGGGTGGACTCTGATGTTATAAGTTTGTGGTTTCAGTTCGAGTCCAAGGTCGTCCCATAATATGGAATCTGAAAATGCTCTAAATAACAGACACACGTCACCTCTCTGTTTTCTGTATTCCAGGGAAAAGAGGCTCTGAGCCCCCAGTCTTTCCTCATAGTTCATATGTTCCATACCCTGGATTGATCTTGTAGCTCTTTTCTGGACCTTCTCTATTTCAGATATTTCTCCCCTTCTTTTAAGGGGCCCAGACCTACGAGCAATACTTCAGGTGTGGCCTCACCAGAGCCCCATAAAGTGGAATCAGCACCTCTCTCCTCCTGCTCCCTATATGCGCGAGTATGCAGTTTAATGTATTGTTGGCCTTTTTAACAACTTTATCACAGTGTGTTTTGAACTGTAAATCATTTGTAACTATAACTCCTATTTCCCTTTCTTCTGTTGAACTAGACAGCTGTCATTAAGTTTGTACGCAAACCCTAGTTTTTCCCCTCCATATGCATGATAATGCATTTATCTCTGTTTAGCTGAAGCCTATTGGTACTAGTCCAATCCTGTATATGATCCAACACCTGTTGGAGAATTATACTGTCCTCATATGTGTTGACAACAGCTCCCACCCTGCAGTCATATGCAAACTTGGTAATCCATAAATTGCTATGTGTGAGTTGTAATGATACATAAATGTTAAACAGGCATAGTCCAAGCACAGAGCCTTGAGGTACTCCACTGGTCGCCTCCGCCCAGTCTGAGAAAGCCCCATTTATTGCCACCCTCTGCCTTCTTCCCCTCAGCAAGTCGGATACCCATATTGCTATGTTTTCTTCTAGACCAACATTTGTAAGCGCACTGGCCGTTCGTTATGTGGTAATTTATCAAAGGCCTTCAAAAAAATCCAATAGTATAACATCCACTAATTGCTCTTGCTCCAAAGTCCTACTAACTTAATCGTCAAATTGGAACAAATTAGTTTGGCAAGACCTATTTTTGGTAAAGCCATGTTGGGTTGGTTCTTGCATATTATTAGCTTGTAGATGTTCTGTTATATGGCTTTTTAGGATTCCCTCAAGTATTTTCCCCAGAATAGATGTCAGACTCACTGGTCAGTAGTTTTCAGGAGCAGTTTTTTTTTTTTTTTTTTTAATAAATGGGAATGACTGTTGCCTCTCTCCAACTGGACATTATTTCCCCCGTATTGATTGACGTCTGAAATGTGTGTATTAAAGGAGATGCTATTTGTTCTGCTATCTCGAGAATAACCCTGGGATGTAAACCGTCAGGTCCTGATGATCTGTTCTTGTTGATTCTTTTTAGTCTTTCTGTAACGTCACTAAGTTCAACTGTGATCTAGCCCTTTTATTTTATTTTTATTTTTTTTTTTTATCAGTGTCTGTTTGGATGGGTTTAGGGTTGAAAACCGAGCTAAAATATTGATTGAGTACATTTGCAGTTTGGGATCTGCCGCCTTCTCTTTCTCATTAAATGGTCCTATGGTCTTCTGGGATCCTTTCTTTTCATTTATATACGAATAGAACATTTTGTAATTGTCTTTAATGTCGGTTGCTAATTTAAGCTCATATTGTGCCTTAGCGACAGAGTTCCCTTTTAACTTTTTTCACCATATCCCTATATTTTTGTCTGTTCAGTGTTTTTCATGACTCTAGTTTGCTTATAAGCTTTGTTTCTTTGTTTCATCAATGTTTTGAGTTTTGGGGTTAACCACCTAGGTGTCCTTCCTTTTTTATTGTATTTAGCTTTAAAAGGGATGTTATTCTGTATATTATATTGCATTTTGTTTGTTCATTCTTCCCACATATATTCAGTGACAATGTTTTAAACTGTTCAATCCCACTCTGCTAAATTAGCTCTCATAGAAGGAAAATCTGCCCTACTAAAGTTAAGTATCTTTGTCTTTCCAACCTTATTTGTGTTATTTTCTACTATTTCAAAGATGGTTAGATGATCACTGTTGCCAATTGGTACATCTGGTTTTATGTTGTTCACAGAGTCCCCCATATTTGTCAAGGTGAGTATTTTCTCCTCTAGTAACATCACTGATTTTCTGGTCTAGCCCGATTTGATCGAAAACATCTAGCTAGTCTTCCTCTGATTTTGTGGAACCCTTGGTTGTTTCCCAGTTAATTCTTGGTAAACATAAAATCTCCTGCGAGCAATATTCTATCAGCTGGGTCAAGATGTTCTATGTAGTGTTGAATGGCTAGCTCATCTTTACTGCGGGAGGTCGATATACTACACCTAAAATTATTTTTGGTGCATTCTGTGGTAACTGTTTTATCCATATTTGTTCAGTGTTATTTATTTTGCTTATAACTTCCTCACATTTGATTGATTCATCAATGTAAATTGAGACTCCCCCTCCTTTTCTAAACTTTCTTGACTTGCTAAATAAGTTTAACCCTTTATGTTCTTGTCCCAGTTATCACCATCCTCCCATGTTTCTGTTAGTAATGCTATTTGAATGTCATTGGTTTGTAAGAGATATTTAAATTCTTCAAATTTATTGTCCAGACTCCTTACATTTGCTAACAGTCCCTTCCAGCTCTTTCTCTGACTTACTGCTGAATTCTCCAGATTTGTGGGAGTGTCATTCAACTGATATCTCACCATCCCCCCCCTTTCAAGTTTCTTATCTTAAAGAGAAATGGGAAGGGTTTCTGAACATCTCCCTATCTGAGAAACAGTGGGACTTGGCATGGAAACGTACATGGAGGACCTCTTCATCTCCAACATGGAGAGAATTCAGCTGGAAACTCCAAATCAGATTTTTCCTAGTACCAGTGCAAGCTGCTCATGGCTGTCCAGGGTGGGGAAACATAAGCCACCCAGGTCCATATTTTGGCAATGCCCAGAGATAGCAGCTTTGGGAGTAAGCCAACATCTCTCAAAGCTCTTCACTATCACAACACAGTTAGGCACAGAACATCTGGTGCTAGGCATATATCCAATAGGAATGAGGGGTAAGGAAGAAAAATACATGTGGGCCATAGTGGTGGTAGCAGCCTTAAAATCCCTGACGAGGAGATGGCTAAAGCAGGAGCCCCCCAGCAATCTCAGAGTGGATAGAGATAGTCAATATTCAGAGGCTGGAGAAATTAACACTAGATTTACACCACCAGACTCAGAAACTTCAAAATAGATGGACCAGATGGATAATGCTTGAGAAGCAGTTAAACCAGAACAGTTAAAATCAAGGTCCCCTAGAGAGAAGGTTGACTAAAAGTGAAAGTAGAGGCATACATGAACAGCTTATAAGAGTGCAGAGTTTAAGAGACAAGAAAAAGAATAAATGTGTTGGAAAGAAAATATCTGAGACAAGACGCATTTTAGAGATACGGTTCATATATGGTAAATAAGAACATACGAGACCAAACAGTTCTGTTATTTCATTTCGTTCTCTTTCCTTTTTCCAATATAATTTTACACTGTGCTGATATTTTGTTTACAAAACAGACCATACCTTACTGTGTATGGAAGGGTAACTGATCTGTAAAAGTATGGTTCAAGTTTAAATTGTTCATATGCATAGTGAAGATACTGAACAATGTCATCAACATGTTATGCTCAAAGTATTTAAAAAAAAAAAAAAATCTGAACCCAGTACAGAGTGTCAAACGTAACAGACAAAACTATGTTGTTTTGATTCTAAACTGAAACTACCCTAAGAACAAGTAGTGCTAAATGGGAGATATTATATACATTTATTCTTCATATGAAAATGAATAAAGATAATGTTAGAAAAATAATAAATAAAAAAATGTCACTGGGGGCTGTTCCAGAAGAACCCCCTTGCTGAGATTCTGCATATTGACCCACCAACTCAGGGAGCGACAAAGCTGAGGGTGAGGGGAACTCTGGCCTGATAATCCTCTGATGATGGATTCCAGGCCGTCAACAAACCCACCTGAAGCAGTCGCATATGGAAGCGAGTCCACGGGACTAAGTCTATCGCTGCCACCATGAGGCCTAGAATTCGCAGCAGACTGTGGGCAGAGGCAGATGACAGATTCCTGAGCCACTGGACTTCCGACAATAATGTCTCTTTCCGGGAAGGTGACAGAAAAACCTTCCTTAGTTTCGTGTTGAAGACTGCCCCCAGATGTTACAAGGCCTGAGAGCTCTTCTCCCGGTTCATCACCCAGCCATGTGACTCCAGGATCTCCAGAGTCCTGAGCACCGACCTCTTTGCCAGAGGCAACGTCAATGCACAAATGAGCAAGTCGTCCAGATAAAGATAGACATGATGCCCTTCCTGCCAAAGTTGAGCCACAAGGACTATCAACACCTTCGAGAAAACTCGAGAGGCTGTTGTCAGGCCAAACAGAAGCGCCCTGCACTGAAAATGTTGGCCCAGTATCGACAAAATACAGTTACGTAAGAACTTATCGTAACAGCAGATCTTCGAGAGAGGCTCTTGCAGTAGGTATTCAAAAGTAAGACTAAGCCGCCAGACGTCAGGACCCACGGAAAAATCTCTAGCTAGCAGTCTCTGGCAGGGACCACCCCCACATCAGGTGACAGATGTCAGCAGACGTTGGTATAAAGGGGCGGTCCCCAGCGCCCGCCCTCCAGTTCTTTCCCACAATAGCCAAAGGTCCGACAGGAGAGAGGAGGATATGCCCCCATATCTGAAAGGAAGAAATTGAGGGGGATGGAGGAAGGGAAAGTAATACCTACTGCAAGAGCCTCTCTCGAAGATCTACTGTTACGGTACGTTCTTACGTAACTGTACTATCTTACTTCGAGAGGGCTCTAGCAGTAGGTATTCACAAGTAGGACTGAGTCCCAAGTAGTCTGGAACAATAAGTAAAAACAGGAGGAAACATCATCCACAAAGGCTGAAAACCTAATCAGGGATCATGAAAGAAGCCCCTATAGAACAGCCAATCCAAAGACTGCTCTGCGGCAGGAGGCAATGTCCAAACTAATGTTTCGTAAAGGTATGGACTGAGTCCAAGTTGCGGCTGCACAGATTTCAGACGCTGACACAGTCCTGAAACAAGCAGCAGAGACAGCAACCCCCCTGGTGGAATGACCTCTGACTTGACCCGGTAGGGTTTTGTGATACTTGTCATAACAGAAAGTGATACAGTTCACTAACCACTTGGAGAGGCACTGTTTAGAAACAGGATTGCCTTCTCTTTTGTGAGCGAAGAAAACAAAGAGTTGATCTGTTTTTCTGAGATCCTTAGTACTATTGGTGTATCTCAGAATCCTATGTACATTCAATGTATGCAAGAGATACTCTCCATGATTGGAGTGCTCTGTGAAGAAAGCTGGGAGTTTGATGGACTGATTCAGAGTAGATTCAGCCACCACTTTTGGAAGAAACTTGGGATTGGTACGCATGGCCACCCTTTCTTTGTGAAAAATCAGATATGGAATTTTGCATATCAGGGCTTGTAGCTCGGAAATCCTCCAGGCCGAGGTAATGGCCACCAGAAACAGTATCTTCCAAGAAAGAAACCAACTCTGCCTCAGCTGCCAGTTCAAAGGAGGGCAGAGTGATCTTTTCCATGAGAAAATTTAGGTCCCAAGGAGGAGCAGGATTGCGAACAAAGGGTCTTAAATGCAGGACCCCTCTCAGAAAAGTCTTGGAGACTTCAAGTTGGGCAAACGTCCTGTCTCTGAAGGGGATGTGGTAGGCTGAAATGGCTGCCATATGAACCTTCACAGAAGAGTAGCTGAGGCCCAGGTCATACAGATGCCTCAGGTAGTCTAAAACCTTATTAGCTGGGCAGAAGAAAGGTTTCAGATCCTTGAAGCCTGCCCAAATAGTGAAACGCTTCCACTTCATAGCGTAGGTGGACCTGCTGGAATGTTTTCTGGCCTCCACCAGGATATCTGCTACCATGGGGGGGAACCCCAAGGCATGACTTAGCTACGTCTGAAGAAGCCACGCGTGAAGGTTAAGGGACTTGAGGCCTGGATGGACCAGGGTCCCCTGATCCTGAGTCAGCAAGTGCTGCGACAGAGGAAGAAGAGGTTCTTCGGAAAACTGTTGCAGAAGAGAGAACCAAACTTGCCTCGGCCATAAGGGAGCGATGAGAATCATTCACACCCCTTCCAACCCGAGTTTGTTGAGCACTTTCGGAATCAGAGGAATGGGAGGGAATGTGTAAACGTATTTGTCCTTCCAGCACACAGACAGCACGTCCCAACAAAAAAACATCTTGCCCTGGAGCGAGCGAGCAATAGACGGGAAGCTTGGCGTAGTCAGGGGATGCGAAGAGATCATTTGAGGAGTCCCCCACTGCTGGAAGATGTCATTTACTAAGACATGGTCGAGTTCCCACTCGTGAGACCTGGCTGGCGAGCGACAGAGCATCCGCTAGAATGTTCTCCACTCCTGGCACGTGGACAGCCGTCAGGTGAAGGTTGTGCTGGGACATCCAGTACCAGACTCTCATTGCTTCCCGGCAGAGGGGATAGGAACGAGTTCCTCCCAGTTTGTTGAGGTACCAGACTGCACATGTCTGATTGTACAAGTAGGTGACCAGGAAGAATATCGGGAAGCAGAGCCTGGAAGGCATAAAGGACTGCCCTCAGCTCGAGGACGTTTATGTGGAGTCTCTGTTCGAACCGAGACCAGCTGCCCTGGGTCCTGTGGGACCCCAGGTAGGCACCTCAGCCTGCCCCTGATGCATCTGTTGTCAGAGTCTGGGTGGAGGGAAGTGGTACAGAATGGAATCCCCGGATGAGGTGGTCCTGAACTGTCCACCACTGCAAGTCCCCAACCATCGGGCCCGACACTAGGATCTCTCTGTCTAGATCGTCTCGAGATTGATCCCACTGTGCTCTGAGGGTCCACTGAGGGATCCTCATGTGAAGCCAAGCTAGAGGGACAGTAGGGATGGCAGCCGCCACTAACCCAAGAAGGCATAGAACCCTTCTGGCTCTGACCCTTCTGAGACCCGATAAGAGCAGAGCTTGATTCAACAGCATCTCTTCTCTGTCCGAGGGCAAAAAGGCTTTGCCCAGGGTTGTGTCCAGTACTGCTCCTATGAAATGCAGCCATTGGCAAGGGATCAGGTGGAACTTGGCAAGGTTGATTGCGATACCCAAGTCGGAAAAAACTTGAAGGGTGAGAGAAAGGGAGCACAAGAGTTTATCCCAGGACAGGGCTGCTAGAAGCCAATTGTCTAGGTAGGGGAAGTCCTGGACCTCCGGATGCATGAAGGCCGCCACCACTGCCAAGCATTTGGTAAATACTCGGGGGTGGGGGGGAGACCAAATGGGAGGGACCTGAACTGGTAGTGCGACCCCTGGAAACAAAAATGGAGTTACTTGCGGTGGGAGTGGCAAATGGAGGTAGGCATCCTGCATATTCAGGGCGCACAGTCACAAACCTAGCCATAGCATGGAAAGAAGGTTCGGAAGCGAACACATTCAGAACCGCTTGTACTCCACAAACTGACTGAAGGAGCTGAGGTCCAGGAAGGCCTCAGATCCCCGGTTTTCTTTGGTGCTAGAAAGAAATGGGAATAGTAACCTGTCCTCTGAAGATTTTTTTTGGGGGCAGATTCCATTACCTCCTTCATGAGAAGAGAGTGGATTTCTTACAGTACCAACAGCAGATGCAGAGGGGAGTACGAGGAGTGAGGAGGGGTCTGCGAGGTTGTTTTTTTTTTGAATGAATTCTATTGAGTGCCCTGCTGAGATCAGCTGGAGCACCCAAGCGCCTGCGGTTATCCTCTCCCAACCCGGCAGATGGGAGGAGAATCTCCCCCCTAACAGTTCCTCTGATCTGGACAGAGGCAGTGGGAGAGGCAGGGAGTCAGGAGGCAGAGCAGCTGCCAAGGCTCCGGAGGCTTTTTTGCTGGGGGAGAGCCTTGGCTGGTGATGCAGCTTTACGTTTATTGGGACGTCTGGATTGTGTCTGTCTGTTCCTTTGGCGGTTGTGGCACCAAAAGGGACATATCTGCCCTTGAGAGGGTTTGTACATAGTCTGAAAAGACTTTAATGCTAAACCCTTCTCCTGCAACTAGGTGATGATGTCCTTGACATCACTGCCAAATATCACAAGACCCTCTGAAGGGAGTCTCTTGAATGCCCATCTGCACTTCAGGGGCCAAACCTGACATTGCAGAGATACGGCAAAGGTCGAGCTCCTGCCTGCTGTGTCCACCGCATCGTAAGTAGCATGGAGCATGTGTCTACAGACCGAACACGTGGAGCGGACTAGGTCTTCCAGTTCTTGCTTGGTCTGGGAATCTGGGAGGGAATCCAGTTTTGTTTCCAACTGACTAAGGATAGCCTTCTGGTAATCCCCCATGTGACCAACATAATTGAGGGTCCTCATACCCTGGGTGGAAGAAGCGTAAATATTCTTCCCATACTGGTCCAGAAGACGGGATTCCTTGTCAGGAGGGGACGAGCTGAGGTGCTTTGGATTGGCCGATCGGTCATGTGCGGCACTGATCACCACCGAATCCACCTTGGGGTGAAGGCTGAGAAAGTCCTTCTCCTCAGGAGCCTGGTACAGCTCGTCTGCCTTCCTAGGAAGGGGGGCCAACGAGGCAGGTCATTTCCAAATCATGGAAACAAGATCCTCGTGAGGCTCTATCCAGGGTGGAATCAGGGTGGGAGAAGTCTCCGGGAGGTCCAGATGAGCCGCAAGCTTCTTATGCTGGGGATCTGGCCCCACTGATTTCCACTCACAAGCTTCCTGGATTTTCTTAAGCAGCTCCAGAAATGAAGAGTTTTCCGGAGAACCTTGCGGCCTGGGCTTATCTGCAGTATGGGGCTCATTCTCAAAATCAGAGCGTCCACAGTCCAAATCAGAGTCTGAAGACTCCAAGAAGGAAGAGGAAGAAGAAGAAGAGTTCTCCCTAGGATGGGGAGGGTCGCCCTCTCTGGGGGTTCCCCGCAGAAGCTTTTCCTCCCTAGCCTGAGATCCACAAGGTTCAGCTCTGGTGTCAGGTAAAGGTAAGGGAGTCTCTTCTCATCGACGTAAGGGGTCCAGCGTCGGTAGACGTTTCTCAACTTCCTGGGTGAGCTGTGTCTTAGCTTCCGCCCACAAGGAGGCCAAGACCTCCCTCAAGTCCACTTGGGGTTGCGGAGTAGGTGGGGTTGGGGAAGGAGTAGGAAGAGGGGGGCTCAGATACGAGAAGCCTGGAAACCCATAGTAGGAGTACCCATAATCCGACGGCAGGAGGCCCGGCGTCGGGTATTTATTTATTTATTTTTTAACCAATTATTTTTCCAGGTGAGAGAAACTAAGCTGAAAGCTTGTTTGCAGGTGCAACCTGGGAGCACGAGGACGTTAAGTGACTTGCTCAGGGTCACACAGTATGCAAGTGGGGGCTGTGGAATTCAAACCCAGGTCTCCAGATTTGCAGCTCAAGAGCCTTAAACCACTGCGCCATACTTTGAGGCGCCAGGTACTGTGTCATCAGGTACTGAGGAGCTGGATACTGCGGCGTTGGGTACCCTAGCGCAAGGGGCTCTGAAGTAGCTGAAGGTCCTGACATCGGCCCTACAGGTGGACTGGACAGGTCGGAGGGGGACCCGCTGGAGGGTCCGGAAGCCCGGATGGCTCAGACCGTGTAGGGGGCCTGCCATCAGGGAACGGAATGTCGGAGAGTGACGAAGGGTTGTCCGATTTTGGGTCCGGCATTGGGGGAAGCACCCCAGACGGCAGCATTCCAGACTCCTCAACCCCAGCTGGGGAGGAAGGAGTGAACTCCTTGGGAGATGTCTGAGGAGACTGCAGTGGGCTCAGAGGACAACGCAACAGCGCAGCGCCAGGCTACCCTGGTGTCAAGTATGAAGGTAGAGTGTTCAAGGGTCACCGCTGGGCGGAC
Source organism: Neoceratodus forsteri (assembly GCA_016271365.2). Taxonomy (NCBI): domain Eukaryota; kingdom Metazoa; phylum Chordata; order Ceratodontiformes; family Ceratodontidae; genus Neoceratodus; species Neoceratodus forsteri. The sequence continues at coordinate 1,234,483,532 of CM028129.1, read as the reverse complement.
GTTGCAGGATCCGGGGCGGACGCCGGTGGGGCTGATGCCCGACTTAGACAACCTTTGACCAGTAGGCCTGGAGTTAAAGGCCATAGCGGGAGTGCGGGCCTCCTTTGCCCCGGAGGCTCCCGGCAGGCCAGAGCGCAAGCCCAATTTTTGGGGGGGTGTGTGTGTCAATGCCGGCTTAGACACCACTAAGGCAGCCGTTGAAGGACGTTCCCCTGGAGGGAGGTTACCTGGAGGGCCGCAACTCCAGCCGAAGTCGTGGCTGCTGTGGACGATGGATCCTGTTCCCAGTGTTTCTCCTTGTCCCTCTTCTTTTTGTGATGGTCCTCGGGAGAAGCTGATGCCTGCTGCTATTTCTTCAATTCCTTTTCCATGGAAGCCATTCTCTTTAACAAATAGGCTTCCAGGGACTGCTGTCTCCGTTTCTGGGTGGCAGGACTGAATTTTAGGCATTGTTCACACCCCTCTATGCGGCAGTCTGGGCCTAGACAGAAAAGGCAGAGAGAGAGTGGCCGTCCTTGTGAGGGAGTTGGGATCCACACGAGTTGCACTTGTTTTTATGCAATTCCGATGGCGCCGGGGATGACATACACAGCGAGGTGATTAAAAAATTTGAGAAAAACGAAGTAAATATCGAAAAAGGATTAATACTCATCCAAAATGGTGAGACAAGTGAGCGCTGTTCTTCCGTGAGGTATTTTAGCAAGCTGACGGCGGTAAAGAACTGGAGGGCGGGTGCCAAGGACCGCCCCTTTATACCGACATCGGTCACCTGACATGGGGGGTGGTCCCCGCCAGAGACTGCTAGCTAGAGGTTTTTCTGTAGGGTCCTGACGCCTGGCGGCTTAGCTCTTCTTGTGAATACCTACTGCAAGAGCCCTCTCAAAGTAACAGCGTGAAATACTTCTGGTGGGACTGACGGATAGGGATATAAAAGTAAGCATCAGTCAGATCTATTGAAGCTGAGAAGTCCCCTGGCTAAACGGCAAGGGTTACCTACCTCAGGGACTCCATCTTGAAAGTTTTGTGGCGCACAAACTTGTTCAGATGCTTCAGGTCCAGAACTGGTCGAAAACCTCCTGACTTCTTGGGAACTACGAAATAAATCGAATAGAATCCTTGACAGCTTGGTGGGACCAGAACAATGGCCCAAATTTGAACGAGGTGGGTCAGAGTCTGACACGGCCTGGCATTTTGCCACAAGCTTGGAAACTGGGGATGGTAGAAAGCATCTCCTTGAGCGAACTGGTAAGAATTCTATGGCATAACCCAGGTGAAGGATTTCCAGAACCCAGGCGTCTTGACGTTGATTGGGCCCATTATGAGAACTCCTTAAGTCTTCCATCAAGGGAAGGGGAGCAGGGATGGGCCCATGTACCTTCCCTGCGAGGCACCAGGCTTTTGTGCTAGTCCTCCTCCGTGGTGCCTGGCAAATTCTCCTCTGTTACCACAATCTTTGGTACTTGAATAGGCTCCTCTATTTCTCCGATTACCAAAGTTCCGAAAGGGACAACCCCCCCCCCCGGGACTGCCTGCACTGGCCACATCACCTTGACCCCTTTGGGCTACTGTGGGATTACGTTGTTTAGACACTGGAAAGTGGTACTTTTTGTCCTGAAGATACTTCCAAGATAGAATCCAGGCCAGAACCAAACAATAAGCCTCCCTCAAAGGGCAGGTTAAACAGCTTCGCTTTTGATGCTTGATCAGCGGCCCAATGTCTGAGCTACACACCCCACATGGCCGAAGCAACATGGTAGGCCAAACAGGCTGACGGGCGTAAATTCTCCACTGTGGAATCACCAAGAAAAGTGGAGGCCATGGCCACTAACTGCAAAATGCTCGCACCTTCAGAGTCTAGTGGAACGAAACTGTCCAGAGCAGTGACCCAAATGTTTAAAGCTCTAACAAAGGAAAATTCAGTGATTTTGGTTTGGGAAGATGCTTTCTCTGATCCACACTTGCTCATTCTTGCTTAGTTTGGTCACAGCGAATAAATCCTGGGAAAACACTTTGGAGCAGAGGATGACGCAGACAGAACTGGATAGACATCAACCGTCTTCATGGACTGCTCCTCCTTAAACTGTAAGGATCTACAAGCCCCAACTATTGAAAAGAACAAAGACACCGTCAAACTAGGGAGGTAGAGATCAGTATCCTTGACTAGGGCTCCGTCCACTCCCCTTCCTCCTTCTCAGAGGGAAAGTCTTCCTCATCAGAGAGCAATTTTTTTTTTTTTTAAGGTGAGGTGCTTCCCCAAGATCCCCGAAATCCTCATCCTGGTCTTCTAAGAAGTCAGGGTCGGGGACCACCTGTACATCGAATTCCGCAGCCTTTTCTTGCTGCGACACACCTGCATGTGCCTGTGTGAGCCCCCCCCCCCGACCTGAGGGGCCCAGTTTGGGGTCGGGTGCATCTGCTGGGACGTCCTGCGGAACACTGGGGCCCAAAAGCATGCCCAGGAGCAACAAAAACAATTTTGCTTTGCCCCCAGCTCGGAGGACCGGCTGGGGGGAAACCGTTCAGAGAAATATTATGCGGAGCAACACAATGAGGGCAATAGGAACCCGTGGGGAGGGTCTCATTACCCTTTTGCAAGTCTTACATAGTTTCAAAATTAATGGTCATAAGCCACAGTGCCAGGAACAGAAAGTTACCACAGAAAAACCCAGAGAAAAATATATTTAACAAATAATTAGCCCTATCGCTTGCTGGGCTAAAAAAACTCTCCACTGAGCTGTATATAGTAATTAGCATACCAAAAAACACTAAACAGCCATACATGCTTACTAGCGAGTGTGCACAGGACATCAGCAGGCTAGAGTGCACAGGATGACAGCATGGTTGTGCATGCACCAGTAAGTGAGTAAGTGCAATAGCACAATGTAGTAGGCAATTACGCCACACTAACGCGCCTTCTTGTAACTATTCACCTTTATCATAGCTGCAGCTTAAAACAAAGGTGGGAAAAGCGGCTAAAGGAGGGCATGCCTAGCCCTAATGGTGGCCACGAATGTTAAGAAATAAAAAAAAAAAAAAAAAAAAAAAAAAAAAAAGAGGGCTGTGGAAAAAAAAAAAACACAGAAACCCTCTGAGGTACACCAAAGCACACAACAGCAACAGAAATACACTAAACACCGAATCTGAGGCTGGGGAGAGGGAGGGAACAGACACCAGAGTCGAAGGGCCCCAACAGAAACTCTACACTCCCAAAATGATACAAAGTTGTGCCTACCTGTGGCACTTTTTTTTTTTTGTTAAATGGAGACCACTAAAAACACCCTAACAAGGCAGAAATGGCTCCCAGTCCACACAAGGAATGGTAAAAAGGCAGGTTAGTCAGTTTGAAAGCTGCAGCATAACAGGCACGATTTTGATTTGGGGGTGCTTCCTGAAACAGGCAGCTCCAACCTGCTATGCAGAACTGTGGCCCCAAAAGAAGTCTTGCAATCCTGACACTTGAAAATCTTGAGAGAAGATAAAAGTAGCTTTGCTCCCTTCAAATGGCACAGCAAAACTGAGGAGTTGCTGTTGCTTGGAATACTCATATGCCCAACATTCTAAAGCTTGGGCTGTGCCATTACCCTGGTAGGGGTGCACTACGCTCATTTGTTATGATTACCCATTTATAATGCGAAGCGCTACAGAAATTCATATTTTTAAAATGTTGATCAGTTCCAGAACCTCGTGAGACCAATCATGTGGTGGCCCTGATGTCACCAGGGGCCCAATATTCAAAACTTTGCCTGGTGGGCAAAGTGGCTGCGGCCAGTTTGCCCAGTGTTTGTGTCAGAGCCAAGAATATTTAAAAAAGTACCTGCACTTCAAAAAGAGAGTTCGCGATGCACAGAAAATAATGTATGTGGGTGGGCAAAGGGAGGGGTGGAGACAGGAATACCTGCACAACCCACTATTTAGCATGGTAGCACTATACAAAAGGCAAAACGCAGGCCACTTTGCACAGCACTATTACCACGTGCAAAACCCTGACATTCTCCAGGCCAGCCTAGCAGCCGCTGGATCAAGTGAAGCCAACAAGCATGTTGGTTGTTTGGGGAGCACACCTGCCCCTGCTGACCAGCGGCAACCCAGTCCTCAATCAAAATGAACTGTACAGTAGGGGACAGCGATCAGAGATTTGGGGAGAGAGAGACCAGGGGAAGAAGGCCAGCGCATGCATCAGCATAAAATAACGGTGGAATGGGTATTCCTGATCTATTCCAATACTACGTACCAGAACAACAGTCTACTTTCACCAACCAAATTTAAAGCATCATGTGATTGTTTGTATAAAAATGCACTATGTCTGTGTTTTAGTCACACCTTGATAAAGCATCAGAGCGGATGTGAAACAGTGGTGGTGGGGGAACAGAATTGCTGCTGTTTTTAATGCATTTAAATAAACCTAATGGTCCATTAACATAGTTTTTTGCAGAGAATTTCCCTACTTTTGAGAAAGTATAATCATAATGAACCATAATAGTGCATTAACAGTTTCTTTGCAGAAAAAAAACACACATTATATAAAAACACATCTCAAATGTATACAATGGCTGTGTAGACAGTTACAGTATATAACAGCTTGAGTCCAGTAACATACTGTACATACACAGTAAGCAGAAACCAACAAGTACACCATGCAAAAGCACTAATTTATATAAATGTGTGGAGCAATCGCACAATCATCCAGAACCCTTGATGGATGCTGTCGGCACACACCACATGTCTTACTCTATGTGGCTGGCTAAGGCTGTACTACATTACTAAGTAAAACAACCATTACCAGCACCAGCCACAATTTGTGACAGTTTGTTCTTACTGTAACAGACACCTTGCTCAGAATACAGCTCATACCGGTTCCCCAGCTTCTGAAACACAGACCTCTGCATCTCACTACGGAAACACCTGGATTAAAGGATAAACCTTGGATTTCCCCTTTCAACAGAACTGAAAATTTAGGCATGTAAGTAGCCTCCTTAAATTTACTTTGAAATAATCTTGTTTTTTTCTGCCGACAAATTCTATGTTCCTCCCTTTTGAGTGACCCTTGACATTTTTTAATCTGTACTACAGCGCAGAGGTTTACAGCAGAATTAAGCGACAGAGATATTCAGATTTTTTAAATGCTAATCAGTTTCAGAACCTTGTTAGACCAGTTAAGTGGTGGCCCTGATGTCACCAGGGGCCTGATATTCAAAACTCTGCCCAGCAGGCAAAGTGATTGCAGCCCATTTGCATGGGGTTCGCCCCGGAGCACAATATTCAAAAGGGGCAGTTGTGCCCCCTTAAAAGGGTTAGCACGTACACAGAAAATAATATATGTGGGTGGGCAAAGTGAGGGGTGGAGACAGGAATACTGTACCTGCACAACTCATTATTTAGAATGGTAGCACTGCACAAAAGGCAAAGCGCTATTACTGCGTGCAAAACCCCAACTTACTCCGGGCAACCCTAGCAGTTGCCAGATCAAGTGCAGCCAAGTATGTTTGTAGTTCGAAGAGCACACCTGCCCCATGTAAATCAGTGGCAACCCCCATCCACTGATCGAAATGAGCTTGAACAGTAGAGGACAGCGATCGGGGGGGGGGGAAGATACGGACTACCAGGGAACTGAGCTACACAGTAGGTAATGATCAGAGGGCGAGGGCACCATGGACTACAAGGGAACTTTTTAAAATAATATGGGATAGTGATTGGAGGGCAGGGGGTGGGGTGGAACCACCAGAGATTTCTTTGTAAACATACAAGATGGCGACCGGAGGACAGGGGAACCACTGGACACTGGGGTTGGGTGATCAGAGTTGAGTTGAGGTGGGGCTGGTCCCAAAGGCACAAACCTGCCACTGCTTCCCATGCAATTGAGCCCATAATGGGCATGCATATAGCCCCTTTGCACCTTACATGCCCAGTGGGCTCATTTGCACGGGGACTTCTGAATATTGTGCTGGGAGCTACCAGTGCTATGGGGTCTGGGAGATGATATTCCCTGCACTGCCAGGATCCATGTCAGGGCAGCGCTGTTCGACTGAATATAGCATCCTCAGGGTCACGGGCAATGGTAGTGCAAAACCCTGCACTCCGCTTTGCCCATTTTTGAATATCAGGCCCCAGGCTGTGAAACTGATCAGTAATTAAAAAATTAATGTGTGGGAAAAGGAGCAATCAATCAAGGATCCTAACAAAAAAAATAAATAAGCTTACACCTTCTCAACTGAAGTTCTTCCCTACTGTACAGTTTAGTGGAGAACAAAAATCACATTTTGAAAGAAGACTCAAGATGCTTGTCTCTTGAATTAGTTAAAAAGCAGAAATGAAACACATGCATTAATTCTCAAAATTGTTATTCTGAGCCGGTCTGGTGACGCTGAAGGCCAAGGTGCTGGGTGCCTTACCGTGCGTCATGCCGGCAACCTGTGTTTGGAAACTAGCATGGGCTGCAGGGGGCAAAAGGATCGAGCGTCCCAGGACTGCTCTCCTTCTCGGGGGCGATTGCCTGCCCCCTAGTGGAGGCTGGGAGGTGGCATGCCAGCGCTAGAGACTGAGGGCGAGCGACTGCAGCAGGCACTTGGCAGGGGTGTACACAGGTGCGTGTGCGCTGCCGCCATTGCACGCCGCAGTCCTTGTTGGAAGTAAGTGAAAATGGGAGTCCTCTGCAGAATGACAATGGTCCCCCACCACAACGGCCCGGAAAGACATTGCCCCGAATACTCATCCGGTCTGGTGGGTCAAGTTGCTCCCCATCCCATGCCACGAAGGGTAAGTCATGGGATTCATGGGAGAGGGCCTCATGCAGTATCCATCCGGGGGGTGGCAGCAGAGGACTCAGGGGAGAAAATAAGTAACTGTTATAAAAAAAAAAAAAACTTTGTTATTCTGTGCCTCCCCAAGATAGGCAAGTAACACCCCCAAAAAAAATTATCACACAATACTTTACACAGTTTGCCAGGAATAAAATGAAATGCCTGTAAGAAAACAGCCAACTTTCAATACCCTTACAATATGTTTTGATGACAAAGAGTTGAGGCTACTCAAGAAAAAAGATTTTATGTAATGTGATTAGTCCACTTTGAAAATATTTTATTATATGTAAATGTATTCCATTACTATAAAAAAATTTTGAAAAAACTATTTTTACAATCCATCTGGTAAATGTGTACATCAAAGTATTGCAACGATACATCACTGTGATGAATACATTAATGTAACTTTAGAGGCTAATATCGCAGCAACTTGACATGCTGTAAGTTAATACATTACTGGATAGGTGAGGGCCATGTATTTACAGTGATGTATAGCATATGGTACTAGCATGTACAGGCCAAAAGATATTTGCTTCTACATTTGAATTTTCAGTATCGATATAAAAAGACAAACCAATGTAAATGTTAGTGTACCTAAAACACCGTTGCATCGACACGACACAGCCATGCCAACCTGATGCAAAGCTTTCAATTAATATAAATTAAGTTCCTAGCCTTCATGATTCCAAAGTTGCCTTATTCTAAACATAATGAGCGAGGAATGAAGTCGACATGGCTCTGTCATCTTGATACAATTATTATGCACATCAAATCAGGTGTGAAACTTAAATGGAAGTAAACAGAGCTCGTGAACATAGTGGCCTTTGGAAAATATTGGTGCAATTTTGTTAAGGAGAACTCCCCCCCCAAAATGTTTATTAATTTTTGCTTAGAAAATGAGTAGAAGTATTTGAGGCTTCTGATTGGCTGAGGGACTTCTCTAGCTGGGCATCTATCAGACAACAGATGCCCGGCTATTAAAAGTACCAGCCCAGCCAGCACCATCACTAGGATCCTGCTCCCTAATTGGCTAAACCCCCCTCATTTCATTTTCAAATGCCCGCCATTTTTTCTCTCTCGCTTAGCAAGAGCTCACATCCAGCCCTGGCCATCCAACCATCCCCCTTCCCTACCGCCACAACCCGACAATTTTTTTTTTCTCATCCTGTATCCCTATGTCAGTCTGACACTCACTGCCATTTTCTCCGCTGAATAAGACTGACGAAATACTGATTAGCCGCAACAAAAATACAGCAGAACTCTGCCCACCACTGAAATGCCAGTTTCACTGTCACCCACATAAACCCTCTTCATGTCTCGCGCCCCCCTCCTCTGCGTGGTCACCCGCTTTCCAATGTACAGTATAAAAAATAAATGAAGAGGAAAGTTAAAACGAAGCTCCTCAAAGTATCTGTAATGCTGCTGTTGTTGCTCGGGCGACAGATCAGCAGTGCTGTATTGTGCCCCTTGGTCTGCAATAAGATTCAACACAGCGAGAGTAGCTTTTGGGGAAGGCAGCAACAGACTGAAGCCAGGATCAATATGTCTGCAATCCAGGAAAACAAATATTCATAATTTCTGCAACTGCTGCTTTCGTTTGTTTCCACTCACTCGCCTCTATCTCGCCATGTGCTCCTGGACTATCCCGACTGAAAACTACCAGCCGCTCTGCATTGACGACGCTCAACGATAAAAAAAATAAAATAAATAATTCGGTCACAACTCCTCAGTTTCTGCGGCAGCTAGACAACACTCAACAGCCGCATTTATACTCTGAATATCGTGTTTTTAATTTTAAAGAGAAACACCAGCACTCTACGCTGCCCTGCCACACTGAACTTCGCGCTTTGCACTTCATGCTTTTGTCTGGCAGGGCAGCCCAAACTTGCAACTTGGAGTGAGTGTGTTTTTTTTGGGGGATATCTGTAGAAAAACAGAACACAATTTCGTTTCAAACAACCATAGAAAAACCTGCAAAACAAACTTCCTATTTTGTTCTCGATGTGGTGGTGGTTGGGGGGGAAAACAGAATAGCTCTGTCAGGGCATTAAGACACAGAACAGCACAAAAAGGAGGGACTACTTTACAACATAAAGTCTAACTTAATAGATTTTTTTTTTTTAATTTCTTTATTAATTTTATTAAGTCTCACATAAATATGCCACAGGTAGCCCACTTGCGAAGTGCAATAATACCCTCCAGGGTGGGCGGTATGGGCTATACCCGCCATTCCAGGGGCTATAAGGCCCTCTGCCTGCGGCGTCGGACCTCATTACGCCCCTGGGCAGGCAGGTATAGCCCAATACTGCCCACCCTGTCTGGTATTATTGCTTACTGCATCTCTTCACAAAAAACATCGAACACTTTAAATGGCACAGTGCATGCTCAGGCTTGATTAGGCCGCCCTTGAAACACGCTGGCCCTTCCAGGGGAGTTTGGTAGCCCAGTGGTAAACCACGTGAAACAAGTTTCAAAGCAGATCACCTCTAAACTTAATACTTACCACCCCAGACAATTTTTGAAATGCAACATTTCTCCCACTAAATATTTAAGGGCACATTTAGTATGCCTCTTGTGGGCATAAATGCCAACTCACCACTCATAGAACATGAGAACAGCAAGGCAGAGTCAAGTGGTTCTGATGGTCCAAAAGTGCAATAAACGATAACATTATAGTTCATCTTTAATATTTTTCTGAATTCACATTTCTCCTGGCCTACACCGCTCAGGAACAGGTACCATCAGACCACTCCTGTCCCCACGGTGCCATAAATCATTGGGCTGCCCACAGCCTACCAGATCCTCCATTACTGACAAAAGCCCCTATGAGCCTGCACCCTTGCAGTGGGGCCCAAGCCGTGCTGGTGGTGGGGGACACCTGCTCAGGACAAGCATCTGCTGTCGACTCAAAGGGGGAGGAGTCAGCATGTTCCACAGTTCTGACGTGGGGTAGGGGACGGCCACCTTATGTGGTGAAGAGAGGATTTTGGCCCAATTTTTTTAACCCTCCCAATGCATCAGTGTGATGTCCCACTGCATGCCAGCCTGTGGGGGAGGGGCAAAAGTTGCATGGTCACCCACAAGGTCAATACCCCCAACCACAGAAGGTGCTCAAACAGTGGATCAAGTGTCCCTCCCCTCCACAGCATGGCACACTCCATCAGCGCCACCAGGCTGACCGTAACACAGTTCATCCTGACTAAATTACCCAAACTAAAAATAAAATCTATATTAAAAAAAAAAACTAACTTGGTACAGTATCTGCAGATCCCTACTACTAAACAGTCCCAAATAAAACTGAAGTCATGCAGTTTAAAAAAAAAATAAAAAATAATATGTACATCAAAAGTTTAAAACAGGACAGGGCACCTGGGACCACTTAACAGGGACCTTACATAAAATTCTGAGGGATACAAAGGGGGACTCCACAGAATCAATATTGGAAGGGTGGAACAGAGACCTGGAACTAGAAATACCAATGGTCTCTGGGACAAAGGTCACCCTCTAAGTGGTGAAGGTGACTTCCTCTCCTTTATGGAGGGAGTTCTCTTGGAAATGCAGAAGCAGATACTTCAGCTCCCTGGCAGTCCTATTTAGGTATCTCCCAAACCGGTATAGCCATTGTTGGAGGGAATGCGGCTGTAGGCTGGCCGACTTGGGTCATATACTATGGTACTGCCTTCTGCTGATGCCATTTTGGTGTGCCCTTCAAACTGAATTGATTGGTTGTCTAGGGGAACCAACTGAATTAACTGCTGAGATTGTCCTGTTGTGTATCTATCCAGACCCCCCCCAGGTGAAGACTCTTGTATCAATATATGTGTTGGCAGCGAAGAAAACTATCACTAGGAAATGGATGACAAAAATGACCATCCGTAGCATCTACGAACCTCTCCAATCCGGTTTTCGAAAGAGGCACAGTACCAAGACTGCGCTGGTTCGAGTGCTCAATGATCTCTTGATGGCGAGAGATTGGAAAAGCCGTTCCATTTTGGTACTTCTGGATCTCTCTTCAGCATTGGACACCGTGGACCATAGGGTGCTGCTTGAGCGCCTGAGGTTCATCTGTGGTCTGTCTGGTAAAGTCCTCAGGTGGTTTAAGTCCTTCCTCACTGGCAGAACTCAGAGGGTGGTGTCAGGGATTTACTCCTCCGACCCTCCCTTTCTCTGTCATGTAGGGTCCCTCAGGGACCAGTGCTGTTCCCCATGTTGTTCGTGGTGTACATGCTGCCCCTCGGAGACACTGTAAGACTGTATGGGCTGAGGTTTCACTGCTATGCGGATGATACCCAGCTCTACCTGTCTTTTGCACCCGACCAGGATAGTGCACTCTCGGTATTTAATAACTGCCTCGCTGAAATCCAGGACTGGAAGAATTCCAGCTGGCTGAAGCTGAACTCTGGAAAGACAGATGATGGTCGTGGACCGGGCCACCGGACCGAGGGGTCAGGGGCGGTCAGCCTACAGGGCTTTTCCTGGGGGGCTCCCAGCTTCTTGCCTCTGAACAGGTGTGGGACCTGGGGGCGGTGCTTGACAATGGGCTGACATTGCAATCTCAAGTGTCGGCAGTCGTCAAGTTGTCCTTTTATCATCTGAGGAACATCGCTAGGGTCAAGCACCTTGTTCCGTCTGGTGATCTTCCTACACTGGTCCACTACTTTGTGACCTTACGCCTTGATTATTGCAACTCCCTTTATCTAGGGCTACCGAGGGTTGATATCTACCACCTGCAACTGGTGCAGAAAGCAGCAGCCTCGTTGACGGGGACTCCATGAACATGTCATATCACACCGGTGCTGCGCAAACTGCACTGGCTGCCGATTCAGTGGTGGATCACCTTCAAAGTCGGACTTCTGTCTTATAAAGCCCTAAACAGACTGGGCCCAGACTACCTGAAAGAGCTTCTGTCTCTCTACCTCCCCGAGCGATCGCTCTGCTCAGCTGATGAAGCGTTGCTAGAGATGCCAAGGGTATTCTTAAAATCTTCAGGGACCCATGCATTTATGTATGTGGCTCCAGCCCTCTGGACTTCTCTACCCCATCAGCTACGGGAGTGCACGACCGTGGGGGACTTCAAGCAGGCATTAAAAACATATTTGTGGTGCCAACCATATGCTGTTTAACTATACTGAATTTTACTAGTTACCTGTTTTTATATTGTGTGTTATATTTTTACCTTGCTCTATTTATTCTTTTATGTAAAGTGCCTTGATGTTTCTGAAAGGCGCTCAACAAATTATTAATATTAAGACAGTGCCAACTATACAAGACTGGAGAGACATAATACAAAGGTTTATCAAATGGAGAATCTTATAGCCGCCTTGCAGGACCGAGCTAGACAAAATGGCAGAGGTAGATTCTCCACCAGTCAGGGGTGGACCCGGAGTTTGTGCCCTGAATGGGAGCTGGATGGCTGGGGACGGAATGCCTTGCTACATAGGGGATAATTACCTTTTGCATGTATCCAAGGTGTTTTTTTGTAGAAAAACAAACAAACTACGCTGACCTTAATCTATGTTAAAAAAAAAAAAAACAGGAAAAACTCTGTACTCTATTGAAACATGCAGATTCTATCCTTCATATATAATAGATTTTACATCATATGTACTGCTGTATTACTATACAATGATACCATCAACCTGTGGGTTATTAAACCTTTTAATAAAAAAATTAAAAACAAAGTTTAAAACAGGACTTTTGTCCTTTAAATTTATTTTGCATGCATGGTATTCAGGAGCGGAGGTCATTGTGATATCACATTATGGGCTACCTTAGAGAGCTTCTGCATCCACATACTTCAGACTGCTTTCTCTGCTCCTCTGAGGTGGGCCTCTTGGAGATCCCCAGATCCAGACTTGAGCTGTCTGCGGAAAGGGTATCTGTGGTGCCTAGTCTATGGAACACACTGCCCCACCAGTTAAGAGAGGCCCCCTTGGTGGAGTATTTTAAATGAGGTCTTAAGTACCACCTTTACTGCCTGCCTACCTGGTTTAGCTCTCATTTCCATCTTTTTTTTGGTATACTTTATTCACCTCCATGGCCAGGAATCCTTCTGGGGTGCTCTCTCAAAGGGACTTCTACTCCCTGCCTGAACCCAATTCTCAGAGAGACCCCCAAGGCAGACTTAGCCTCTCGGATCACTCCCGGGGCCAGGTCCATTTTCCCCAATGGCCCATCTGTAAATTAGAGAGGCCTTACCTGGGTGCCGGGACGGGCCTGGAGTCCTTAGAGTCGATGGGCCGACGATGGGATAAGAGTCCTGCCCCTGGAGCCCCCATCATCTCCACAATCCATGGCGGGGTGTTTCCCTCAAGTTCCCCTACGGGTGCGTCATGCAATGACATCTGTGCACGGCTACCCTGCTGACGTCTGCCGCACTCCTCCCCCTTGCGTCGGCTGGTGTGCCTGTGCTATCCACGGTCTCCATCAGGGGTTGCTAGGACACCCAGCAGCCCTGGAACCCTCACCAGGGAGAGGAGAGCTGTCCTCCGGATGCTCCATCCTCTCCCTCCCCTGCCAACCTCCGGCTACCCAAGTTCGTTCCCGAACCCAGGTCACCGGCAAGGCATGAGTTGTAGCATCCAGCACCTAAACCCTCAGCACCACCAGGCCAGCTTCTCATTTCCATCTTGACAGCTTATTTTCTAGCGAAGTGAGGGATGTTTTAATAACTGGTGCATCTCGGGGCTAGAACCATGGTCAGCCACATATTATTGTATGTATGGCTCTTGTTTCATCTGTGCTATTTGTAAGGCGTCCAGAGTCTGTGGGATAGGGCACCTAATAGAGAAAAATACTACAATCCGGTCCAGAGCTACAGATTGTGATGCAGTGTTGGAATTACACTTTATGAGCTTTGGGAGCTATTTTGGGGGGGTCTATCTTTAAATTGAGACCCCCCTTTCACTGTAAGTCAATGACAGCATTGCGTTAGGGATAGTGAGAATCAGGAGGGCAGGGGGAGACTGCGTAAAGGAATATCAAGAGAAAGCAGACATACTAAATGATTACTTCTGCTTGTTCTTCATGGTAGAGGGTGGGGGTGCGGGCAGACCAACATGCTGCAGAAAGCAACAGGGAGAGGGGGGAATGGACACAAGTTCACTCTTGGTGGAAAGGGTCCGGAAGGGATTGGAAACCTTTTTTTTTTTTAAACTTTCTTTATTTATGTATATTTTCTTTTTTTCCATACCCCATCCCATGGAGACCACACTTACAAAAGTATAAGAATGACAAATTTTCCAGGTACATGATGGTTCTGAGAGGATACCGTGTCGCATTAATTATACATCCATCATCAATCTGTGTGAGGGTATATTTCTTCCTAATACATACTTTTCTCTCTCCCTTTCAGTACGACATATCTTTAATTTGCATATTCCTTTTATCTGTGCTCTGTCATAGTTTAAACTATAGCCCAAGGACCTCAGCTTCCCCAAGGGTACAATCAAATCCCTCAGATGTTAAATATTTTAGATTTTAAGGAATAAAATTCCAGGGTCCATTTACCATATAAAGCACCCATCTTCTCCAAATCAACTCAAATTTGGTGAGCTTCTTATTAAGTAAGGCTGTGAGTGCCTCTAATCTATATAGTTTAATCATTATGTCATGCCACCCTAGATGTTAATCTCCTTCTGAGAAAGCCAATTTTTGTGATTATTTTTGTGCTGCTAGGCATGCCATTTTAAGAATTTACCTGTAGTAGGATCCCTGCATCCCTGGGATAATCCATAAAGAAAAAAGGGAAGGGGTGAGTTGTAAATTGGATCAATTATACTCTGTAAGGTCTGCTGTAGGTCCTTTAGAAAACTTTGGACCTTTGGGCAACTCCAGAATATATGACCCATCGTTGCTGGGGAATATCCGCACTTCCTCCAACACCTGGAAGCTTCCTCCTTGATATTTCCTTGAATCGTAGGGGTCTTAAAAATCTCACTAACATTTTCCAAGCAAACTCCTTCCAACTGACCGCCGAAGTCCCCCACTGTGTTCTTTGTAGTGCCCATTTCCATTGCTCTTCTTGTATCCTAATACCCAAATCCCTCTCCCAGGTCTCTTTGGTACTCTGAATAGTATCTCCTTTCCAATTGATGAGAGCTGTGTATATAATTGAAATTATATGCTCCTTAGGCGGTTTGCCCTCTATAGCTGATTTTAATATTTTCGCAATCTGAGGGGGAGGACCTAATCCCGGGGGCAACTGTGCCTGCAGCGATCTGATATATGCTCTTATCTGGAAGTATCTGAATCTATCTTTCCATGATATATCATATCTGACAACTAAAGTCTGAAAGTCCAAAATCTCATCCCCTCCAAGAAGTGCCATATTAGTGCAATTTTTCTCTTCCCATATTTTGAAACCCTTGTCCCACTTGACTGGGGTGAAGGATGTCAGATAGGGCACCGACAGCATTAGGTACCTCCATCCTTTGGCCTTTGAGTCTAAGAGGATGTTATACCAACTATTTAGGGTGGCTTCCGTATGCGGGTTTCTCTCCTCCCCTAGGTCTCTAGCCCTCTTTTGTGAGAGCAGGGCCAGGTTGAGATCCTCCAGGCCCCCCCTTCCCAGCTCTATATCCTTCCATCTAGCCTCATATGTTTGATCCAACCAATACATGACAGTTCTAAGTTGGGCTGCTTGGTGGTATAGTTTCAAATTAGGAAGGGCAAGGCCTCCCCCCTCCTTCGGAGTCTGGAGTACCGAGAGGCGAACTCTTGGCTTCTGCTGGCCCCACAAAAGCGAGAAATTCTCCCATGCAATGCCATAAAGAAGGAGTCTGGGATAGTAATGGGTAGTGTTTGAGTTAAATATAAGAATCTGGGAAGCAATACCATTTTAACTGCCTCCACTCTTTGCACTAAGGGGATGGGAGTCGGAGCCCATCTCTCCAACTCTGACCTAAGCTTGTCTAAGGTTGGGTTAAAATTAAGTGCATACAAATGTCCTACCTCAGAACTAAGAAGGACCCCCAAGTACCTAATGTATGTGCGGTCCCATTTAAATGGGGATGACTCCATCAAATTCATTGAGGGTGTATAATGGACCTTCAATACTTCAGTTTTAGTAGTATTTAGCTTATACCCTGCTAATTCACTAAATTCTGTTAGGCAATTCCACAGCGGTCCCACTGAATGCTCGGGATCTGACAAATAGATGAGCAGGTCATCCACATATAACGCAAGCTTATGTGTTTCATCTCTTGTCTCCCAACCCCTCACCTCTCTCTCCTGGCGTATTCTCTGGGGGATTGGAAACCTTAAAGGATTTCATCCCAGGGTCCTAAAGGAACTCAACACGGTGCTCGCTGTCCTTCTGGCAGCGTTTTTTTTTTTTATCAACTCACTGGAAATGTGGGACGTTTCAGAGGGGGGCCGATGTGGTACCTCTGCAGAAAAGCGGCAGTAAGGAGGATGCTAGCCAACTACAAGCCAGTCTCACATCAGTGGTGTGGAAGTTAATGGAACAACTACTGAAGGAGAGGCTCATGCAGCACCTGGAGGCTAATGGGCTGCAGGCTCACCGGCAGCATGGTTTCACAGGGGGAAGGTCACGTCAAACTAATCTCACAGATTTGTTTTGACTAGGTTTTCAGGGAGGTGGATCAAGGGAGAGCAGTGGGCATGGCCTATCTGGATTTCAGTAAGGCTTACAACACTGTCACACAGGAGGCTAGTTAAGAAACAAAGCAGCCTGGAGGTGGAGAGAGAAACTGACAAGCTGTGTATCAAATTGGTTAAGGGATAGGAGGCAAAGGGTGGCAAGTAAAACGGTAGCCACTCAGGTGATAGGAGACTGACTAGTGGTGTGCCACACGGTTCGGTGTTGGGACTGGTCCTATTCAAGGTCTTCATAAGCGACATTGCAAAGGACCTTGAGGGCAAGGTGGGTCTCCTTTCGGATGATATAAAACTCTGCAACAGGGTTGCCACTCAGGAAGGGGTGGAGAGAATGCAAAAGGATCTGAGGAAACTACAGGAATGGTCTAGGGGTGTCCGCTTGGTTTCAGTGCCAAAAAGAGCAAGGTTATGCACGTAGGGCTGCGGAACCCAGGGGCTGTGTAGAAGATTAGGGGAGTGGAGCTTCCAGACAGCAAGCAAGCAACAGACCTGGGTTCATCATATCTGATGACCTCAAGGTAGCTGGGCAGTGTGACAAAGTGGTGGGAAAAGCTAGCAGGATGCTGGGGTGCATTAGGAAAGGGATTTCTAGCAGAGGAGGAAGATGCTGCTGCTGTATCACTCACTGGTGAGCAGTGCAAGGACACAAAGGGTGGAGGTGGCACAGAGGAGGGCAACCAAAATGGTCAGGGAGAGGGGGCTACACAAGAAGCCATACGAGAAAAGACTGCAGGAACTCTATATGCATTCCTTGGAAGAGAGGAGAGCAAGCGGGAACGTGACCAACCTACAAGTACCTCACAGGAATGAACAAGGAGCAAGTGGAGGGTCTACTTCAGAGAACGGAAGGCACTAGAACAAGGGGGTACGCAATGAAGGTAAGCGGGAATGTTTGAGAGACATGTACAGAAATACAGTGCTCTTGCGCTACAGTGAACCCCTCTATAAGGAATTTCTGTTATAGTGAACACCTTTGATGGCTCCCATTGTTACCTAATTTGACATATTAACGCCTCGCTATAGTGAATAATAGCCATACTGAACAAATTGGTTGGCTCCAGAGATGTTTCTTATAGAGAAGGACCGCTGTACTTCTTCACGGAAAGGGTGGTGGTTGATTAGAACAGCCTGCCAAAGGAGATAGTGGGGGCAAACACTATGGGGAGCTTCAAGCATGCATGGGATAGGCACAGGGGTATATTAGGTAGAGGAACAGAGGGGAATGGAGTGACACCTATGACCAGCTAGGGTCAGTGGTGACAAAACAGGCAGGGACAAAGGGGCAGACTGGATGGGCCTAAAGGTCCTTTCCTGCCAACCAGATCTATATTTCTATGTTGACAAAATCTATGTTGATAGGAAACATTTGAGCAACCGACAGTGCAAGGTTCACTTCCACAGTGCTCTGGACCAGTTTCAGTATTAAACATTAAAAAGTTTGTGTGGGCCGGCTCCGTGGTGCTGAGCGAAGGTGTTCGCTTGGCACGCTGCCGTCCCGGGTTTGTGCCCCAAGCCTGGGTACCAGGAGCGGAGACAGACAGGGAGGGAGTGAAAAGTGTCCATTGGACGCTTCCCTCTTGGATGGTGGGCAGACCTGACACACCTGGTGGTGGATTGAAGACATACTTGGTGGTGTGCTGCCTCGACGTGCCACCGTACATCTCCACCCCAGGGTGTCCTTGATAGGTACAGATTGAGAAGTGGGAGGGCCAAAAACGAGAAAATGATGGCCGCCTACATCACCAGGATGATGGCAGCTCACCTCCCCATCGCTGCAAAGCCTGGGATAGCCCTGAGCTGCACCCTCGCTGCCCTTGACCATGATGGAAGTGTATGTGCCTTCGGGTGCATGTCAATCTCCCTTCCCGGTTGTGACCACGGGAGGACCCCCCCCCATGAAGGGGTATGTCGGGTTGAAGCAAGAGCAGTGGTCAGTAGGCTTGGTTGCCCGAAGGAGTGGGTGGCTAGGTCAGTGAGGGAGGTAAAAAGCATGATACAAAAAAGAAAAAGTGTGTGTGTTTGCAAGTCTTGTGTGTTTTAAACGAATAATGTTAAAATACTCAGACTCAGGCAGCATACTGTACTGACCGCATATTGTCTGAAGATGGGGAAACCGACAATATTCGACTTAAGATGTGGGGAAGGTCAAGCAGATTGAATGTCCAAAGGGAGTAGGGCTGAGTGACGAGCAGGAGGCCCACATGGAGACCTGGAGAAGTACTTAAGGCGGTCACGACCTTACCAATACTGTCTGCAATCTTGATAAAAGGTGGACTCTCGACAAAAAGGAGTTTTTAAGTCATGACAAGGATGCAGTGCACACACAGCCTCCAGTGAAGCGCCAGGGCACCTGTACTGTGAAGTTATCTGTACTCCTGTACTTGCACTGTAATACATTCACAACACACTTTCTAGCCTGTATTCATACCAGAGTGTCAGTATGTGTGTGTGTACACCACATCTTTGCCTTGCCTAGTAGCCAAGTGAGGGTAATCACCCTCTCTGGTAGCACCTACTCACTTCCCATTAGCGCCAGCCCCTTGTGTGTGGTCTGGAGTCTTTTAGCCAAAGGGCCTTATTAATAGAGATAACAGTGGACACCCTTAAAGGCTGAAATGGCTCAGCCTGCATCGACCACCAACCAATCATTCACAGCAGTGGCAGAAATTCTGCACGAAAATAAATTCCTGCGCCTCCGAATGGGACATTTACCCAGCAAGTAAATGAGCACCTACTTGGCATTCCAGAGGGGGCCGAGGGCCAGGATACAGTGTGATATGCGATTTCTTTACTAAAAATGATTCTGGACATGGGCTTTACCAACTCTATCCACAAAGCCTACTGCATTACTTCGAGGAAGTGTGTAAAACTCTAAAATGCCTTGAATGCTGCTATTGGTTTAAGAGGGAGCATATATCAGAGAAAAATGTTGACACTGGAAAAAGAAAAGGGACAAACAGAAGAGAGAAAGAAAAAAAAAGTACCTTAGCTCGGATGTGAACCCAGGCTTCCTGGCACTTACTTCTTTCTTCCGAGTTCCACAGCTTTACCACAAGACAAAGGCGGAATGTGTTCAATCTCATTTGTACCACCCTTACAGGGTGTGCATTAAAGGATTTCAATGCATGCCCAAGGGTGTAGAAAGGCATGAGGTCGAAGGCTAAGTGTCCTTGTATCCCTGGGAAGTACATTAAAATCCTACTATGGATACTCAGGAAGGCTTATTACATGTATAAAATGGCTCCAAGTACTTCTTTTTTTTGTTGGAATGAGATTCGGGACTTGACCAAACATTAACAGAGATTTAACACACAGGTGATGTGTCTCAGCCAATGAAACATCTAAATGTTCATGCCATTTTATAAAAATATTTATAAAATGGTTAAAGAAGGGATATGAAAATCCAATCTTCTGATTGTATAAAACACATCACAAGGCCATGCATATATCAGAGCGCAACTTCACACCTGCACTTTTACTCCCCCCCAAAAAAATTTTTTGCCATTTTATAAGATAGATAACCCACTCTAGTATGTGCGGTCGCGCTCTGATATACGCATGCCTTGGGTGGTTGACGACTCGGCCTGGTGCGTACAACGCACACCAAGGCGTGCGTATATCAGAGTGCGACTGCACACCTAAGAGTGGGTTATCTATTACATACAGCTATCTATATTTCTATATACAGTAAGACTTTTTTACTCCAGGTTTTTATAAATATATATCTGTATAGATTTTTTTTTTTAACTCCAGGTTGCAAGTACAGTACTTCTGTGTTTTTTCACTTGATTGCCATGTCTGCAGAGATGTTTTGCCTGTTAGCTTCAGTTAGATACTCACAACCGCCATTGCTTTGGGCTTTTTAATATGCCGATGGCATAAATATGGTAGAGAACTAGCAGTTTAAATTAAGATCAGCTTATTTAGACCAATTAGGCTAGTGTGTCCCTAGACGCCCCCGGCCGCTCTTGTACCACATACAGCATTCTCCCAACTGTGGTGGCTGGGTCAAACATTGATTCTGGAACTACTCTTTACTATTTCATTTCCCAGGTATGGAGAATGAAGGAGTTGAGAATTTATTTCTCCCAATGGGAAGCAACCTTTGGATATATTTCACTTCCTGCTTTTCAGAGACCCTGTTAACTCTCTTGGGTGACTAGCCTTGCAGGCAATTAGTTTATCTTACAGTGTTTCATCTACTTGAAATGGTTTGTGATGTTTTCAACAAGCTTAAAGAGCTAGTGGAGCCAAAACAGGCCAACAGGAAAATACAAAGTAGTCGGTTGTAACTTTTTATTTCTGAAGTATTTTTCTGTTTTCTTTGTGCTCATTAGGAAGTCTTCTATATATTAATTGTGCTGGATGTGTGGAACAGCTCTTGACCTGGCATGACATCTATTTCTATCCCCCCCACCAAACTACATCATCAGCATTCTGAAAGACTAACAATGACATCACAGGTGACTGACCTGCCAGTCACCTAGTGGTTGTTCCTAAACAGCAATGGTGTCACAATAAGTGAGGTCACAATTCTAATGAAGTAGTGCGGCGAACAGAGATATGTCAGGCAGAGTGCTGTCCCACACATCACACCTACTAACATCAGGTAAACAATCTTCTAATTAACCAAAGGGGGTGGGGGTCCTCACGATATAAAAGCTGATGGTTGACTTCTTTTACAAACTAACATTAGTTTAGGCAAAACACTAGCTCTTTAAAGAAATCCCTACTTAACACTAGAACCTGTGAATGGAGACATGCATAAGGCACTTACATCCTTCAGTAAGGCATAGAAACATAGAATTTGATGGCAGGCAAGGACCAACTGGCCCACCTAGTCTGCCCATTTCCCTACCTAACGGATAAGCTGCAGATCCTAGTTAACCAACAGCCTATTTCCTCCTACCCCCACTAGAACTGCCTTATGTCTGCCCCATGCATTCTTGAATTCCCCCACTGTTTTTGACTCTATGACCTCCTCAGGAAGGCTGTTCCATGCATCCACAACCCTCTCTGTGAAGAAATACTTCCTCACATTACCTCTGAGCCGTTTCCTTGCTATCTTAAAATTGTGCCCCCTTGTTCTTGCACATCTCTTTCAGAAAGATGCTACCCCCTTAGACTTTACTGATTCCCTTGAGGTATTTGAAAGTTTCTATCATGTCTCCCCTCTCCCTCCTTTTCTCGAGGCTATACATCTTAAGCTCCTTTAGTCTTTCTTCATATGTCTTCTGGTGCAGACCCTGCACCATTTTGGTTGCCCTCCTCTGGACAGCCTCCACCTATGTCTTTGTGAAGATGGGTCTCCAGAACTGTACACAGTTCTCCAGATGTGGTCTTACCAACTGTCTGCACAGAGGGCCAACAACTTCCTGTTTTCTACTGGTGATGCCTTTCTCTATGCATCCCAGCATCCCCCAACCCTCTCCTGTCTTCTCACATTGCTGGCCCACCTTTTGGTCATCTGATACGACTACCCCCAGTTCCCTTTCCATTTTTGTTGTCAGTATCTCACCCCCCATTGTGTACTCTTCCCCTGGGTTTTTGTTTCCTAGGTGCATTACTTTGCACTTCTTTTTATTGAATCTAAGCTGCCATACATTTGACCATTCCTCCAACCTTGCCAAGTCCTTTTCATCCTTCCACCCCACCTTGCGTATCAATCCTGTTGCAGATCTTTGTGTCATCTGCAAAGAGACATACTTTTCCTTCCAGTCCTCTGCTATGTCACTTATAAAGACATTAAAAGAACTGGCCCGGCATTGAACCCTGTGGTACCCCACTAGTAACCCCCCTTTCTTCACTGTGGACTCCATTTACTATTACCTGCTGTGTCCTGTTGTCCAGCCAGTGTTTCACCCAGGCTACCACCCTGGGACCCATTCCCAGGCTGGTTAATTTGTTTATTAATCTTTTGTGCGGGACTGCGTCAAATGCCTTGTTGAAGTTTAAGTAGGCCATGTCCACAGCCCCTCCCTGGCCTACTAATTTGGTCACCCAGTCAAAGAAATCAATTTGATTTGTCTGGCATGACCTTCCTGCTATGAATCCATGTTGCCTTGGGTCCTGTGCCCCACTGGCCTCCAGGTACTCAACAATTCTTTCCTTCAGAAGTGATTCCATCATTTTCCCTACCACTGAGGTCAAACTGACAGGTCTGTAGTTTCCTGCCTCTGTCTTGCTCCCACTTTTGTGAAGGGGAATCACATCTGCCATCCTCCCATGATTTATTAAAAAAGGCTGTCAGTGGTGTTACTAGTTCTTCCCTTAGTTCTTTTAGACTTCTGGGGTGAATCCCATCAATCCCCATTGCTTTATTCACCTTCAGTTTTAAGAGTTCTTTCAGAATCCTTTCTTCTGTGAAAGGACTAATATCAACCCCCCTATCCAGAATGCTTCTACTGACTGGATTAGGCATCTCCCCCTGCTTTTCCATTGTGAATACTGAGCAGAAGTATTCATTCAGTATCCCTGCTTTTTCACTGCTGCTCTCTGCCCAACCACCTTCCTCTTTATTCAGCCTCAGTATCCCTGCCTTAGTCTTTCTTTGGTCCCTAATGTACCTATAAAAGGTTTTATCCCCCTTCTTAACAGAGTTGGCTATCTTTTCCTCTGTTTGGGCTTTTAATATTCTGACTGCCTTCCCCGCTTCCTTCTGCTTTAACTGGTACAGTTCTCTGTCCTGCCCCTCTGTGTTTCCTTATACTTCCTGAATGCTATCTTTTTCTCCCTTACCTTCCCCGCCACTTATTTTGAGAACCACAGTGTTTTTGTTTTTATTTCTATCGTTTTGATTTGTTCATTTGCTTCACACAAAGGCTTGCTGCTTCTGTGATGGCGGTTTTGATATTTCCCCATTGTTGCTCCACCCCACCTTCTTGCCTGTTTGCTAGTGCCTTTCTGAGTCACTCTCCCATTTTGACAAAAATCAGCCCTCCTGAAGTCCAGTACCTTCAGTTTTGTATGGCTTGACTCTACAGCTAAGTTTATCGTGAACCACACTGTTTGGTGGTCGCTTGTTCCCAGATGGCTACCCACTTCAAGATCGGAGAGCTTCTTTCCGTCCCCATTTGAGAGTACCAGGTCTAAGATTGCTCCTTCCCGAGTGGGTTCCAAAACTAGCTGTCTGAAGCATGCCCCCTGTAGGGCATAGAGAATGGCCCTGCTCTTGGGTATGGCTGCAGCAAAGGTGCCCCACTTAACATCTGGCATATTCAGGTCCCCCATCAGCACAATCTCCCCTTTCTCTGCCATCCCAAGGATGCCTTCTATCATTTCCTTGTCCATTTCCTCCCCAAAACAGGGGTCTGTATACAACCCCTGTGCAGACTGTGGTGCCATTTCCAGTCTCCAGGGTGACCCACAGTGCCTCCTCTCCTCCCTGTTTACCCTTTAGTTATATTGCTTTGATCCCTTCCCTTACATAGAGAGCTACTCCTCCTCCTCCTCTTCTTCCATCCCTGTCCCTCCTGTAGACTGTGTACCCTGGTATGTCGACATCCCAATCGTGGTTCTCTGTGTACCATGTTTCTGTGACTGCCACGCTATCCAGGCATCCCTCTTCCATCAAGGCCACCATTTTGGGGAGCTTTTTACCTAGACTACAGGCATTGGTACTCATTACCCACCATTTTTTATGGCTTTATTTCTTTTTGCCCCATCCCAGTCCTAACTGCCTTTGTCTTTTCTCCATTTACCCTGCCCTTCTCCCCATCAACTACTCTGTCTTGGTGTTTACCTCACTAATTACCCTGATTTTTGGGGGAGGGGCGCTAGAATCTCCTTCTTTCAGTGCCCCCCGCTAGTTTAAATGCTTGTCAATGAGGCATTTAAACCCATCACTCTAGGATCCTGGTTCCCTCCTGGATAGATGCAGACTATCATGCCTGTATAGGCCTGCATCTCTCCAGGTGGAGCCCCAGTCCCCAATGAAGCCAAATCCCTGAGCTCTGCACCAGTTTTTCAACTAGTTATTGAATCCCATGGTGCGGAGTACCTTAGCCTCATCCATGCCATAGACAGGTAGCACTTCCGAGAAAGTTACCGTGTGTGCTACTCACCGTCCACATAAGTACTCCACTGTGGAAAATTACACTCCCCAACTTCACCCGATGGGATTTTAATCCACCGCAGATTAGCCCTTACTCCCACCTGTTCCTCCCAGCCCTCCCTGTTACTGCATGCCTGAGCTCCATAAATTCAATCCCATCCATGTGACTCTCACCTGCTCCTACCCACATTTCCTCTCCCCCTCACCACTGTCTCGCCACCCAATCCTGCCCTTACCTCATACTCACCTGCACTTTACTTCACCCATTACCTGTTGCTTTCCTAGCTCCAATTTTTCCAGCTCATCTCCGGGACTGTGCTTACTGATCCCCACTTCCGTACCCCTCTCCCTCCTCCCTTTACCTGCAACTATTTTGAAGAATTTAGGACCCGAAACTTGTGACAATGCCTGTTCCCAAGGAAGCTGGTTATACCTCTCAAACTTAATTGTGACTGCTTGTAAATCAACTACAAAGCTACTGTCTTGTCCAGCTAATATTTTTATGTTAGATACCTGTATTTCTGTCTGTGTGACTTGTACCATTGTAACTGTTTTGGAACTTGACGTGGAACCTTTGTAAAAGGGCTCACAGCTCAAAGGTTAATTCCAAAGTGTTAAAAAAAATTATCTTTGGATACATTTTATAAAAATGTTTTGAGCCACTGACAGGGAAGGGCAAGTCACTGTTTTCCATTAATGTGGGGATTTTCGATCATACCGCATACATGAAAAAAAAGCTATGGGCTGGCTTTAAAGAGTATTTTACCCTCTGATATTATCGACTGATCTTTTGTATTATGTTCCTGGTCGTTTTGCTAATAACAACTCAGTATTGATTACTTATAACTATTCTGATGATTATCGGATGGACCCTCGTACATGTGTGATGATGAAAGTGACGAATAGGCTCCTATGATAATATCTTGGTTTATCTGTATTCATAGGCCTTTGTGCAGTACTACATGGGATTAGACAAATAAGAAAAGGGGTGCATTCATGCACCCAGTGGCCATCATAGCGAGCCCTGGTAGTTAAAGGGACACAGTCATGTTCAGTGGCAGACAGTTTGAAAGCCCATGAAAAGCTTCATCAAATTAAGAACTGGGATCATCTGTAGCTGAAATCCCTCTCGATTAGATTAGACAACCGAGTCTGTTCAACATTAATACTAAACTGCAGCTATTTTTAGAACCTTGAGGAACAAGCTGTGCTTGACTCAATGTAGTGAGGCACAGCTTGTTCCTCTGATATCACAATGTTCTAAAAATGGCTGCGATGTGTAAGGTACAACTCATGCGAGACTGTGGGTATATGGGGTCATCAATGCACATCACAGGTGCGTTGTTAGGCACAAGGCTGAAGGCTGAGTGTCCCCCCCAACCACCCAGGAAGAGCATTAATGCCCCCATACACCCATGGCTTGGAGTGGGTTACTGCATTTATAAAATGGATTAAGAGTTAAAAAAAAAAAAAAAAAAAAAAACTTTCTAGGGTTTGAACAGGAGAAATTTATCTGTATACTGCCGCTTTGAAAAAAAAAAAAAAAGCAAACACAGAAATTGCACACAAAGATGTAAACTGATTGAAGTTTGTTTTTGAGAAAATGAATTCTAACACTTCGTGTGTCTTAGTTTGCCCCCAAGCTTGAGGTGATCCCAAGTATTCATACAGTACTGTTGCGCTGCAAGCCCCCCCCCCACAGTAAGAAATACGCTTTATAGCTTACAACTGACTGCAGCATCTGCACTTCATCTAGCTACCACCCAGCACCCTCACACTGTTTATTTGCCTCGGGTGAGCAGCACAGCCATGGGTCTCACATCACTCTGCACCAGACACCCTCTCTCCTGCTGTTGGCATCTGGCTTCCACTAGTGTTTCAATCACTTTCCTGCACTCCAAACACTCCAGGAGCAACCTGCTATCCAATGCTCGCTCCACTGCAGCTAGCCACAGCCTCAGTAGGCTTGTCAATGTCTGGTTAGTTTGTCCAGTAAAAATAACGCTTCAGTCATTTTTCCTGAACCTCTGAAACGGCAGACTGAATTGAGTGCACTGCACTTGTTGCTAGGTAGAATGACTAACTCTAGCGAGCAACTGTGCCTAAGCAAGACATTAGTCACGTGATCAGTTCGGGCCAATCAAGTTTGTAGAATAGAGAGCAGTTTGCAAACCCACTTTATAAGGTAGCAATATTGAAGAGACTCAAGTCATCTGGATCTCTGTACTGCTGTCAGCTACAGGCGAGACCAATATGTCACCTGAAAGACCTCTTCATTTGCTTTAAAACTGTGTTAGCTAGTAGGCATGAATGTTTCCCCTTAACTACCAGGGCTCACTTCAGAGCTATGGGAACTGAGCCCAGGCAAGACCTCTATAATCCCAACACTGTTGTGATGTTGCAAGTGGATGATTACGACAAACTGAACTGTCAAGCACAAGCATTACATTTACATACATTTATTTCTATTAATAAAGAAAACAGTAGCTGAAATACAATTTGGCTGAAATACAATTTAATTTGATTTTATAATGTTGAGTAATTGGGGTGTGGATTCCAAGTGAATTTTTTTTTTTTTTTGCTGGTGACCACAGAACCTCAGTCATTTAACATAGATCTGTGTCCTATAAATGCTGCACTATACACTGTCTGTACACCATGCAATAAAACATGTTTACCTTCTTTAGTTGTAAAATCTTCATGTATGATAGGTAGATCTAGTCTAATCCGCTTTAGACAGGTCTGAAAATAAAAGACAGATGTTCATATTAAAAGAAAAAGCTATTTCTTCAGGATTAAGGAAACACCGCTCACTAACAAAAATAAAAACAAAAAAACACACACCTGAAGAGCCAGTATGCAGCTCACACAGTTTCATACGGCAGGGTATGAGAACACAGTGCCCTCTGCTCGGCACTGTTTGCAGTGTGTTACAACCCCATGGTACTGCAGTTGGAAACCGGGTTACGTTTGGGCCAACACACTAAGTGCAATATGACTGTTCAGGGTATGGGTTGTTGGGGAAGTTTCTAGACACCACACAAAACTGCCAACATTTTTCAACTCAATTTATCTTTATTTTCAAACAAAACTTTTTGTTTATAAGTTTATCACTGGTCACCAAAATATTTATTTTGAAATTTTTATCAGGAAAGATACTGAGCTGTAACAGCTCATTTAAATATGCATCTCGGAGGGAGGGGAGCATACAGTGCAATTACAAAATATGATACTAAAAAAATGCAGGAAACATGCAACAAACAGCAGTTACGGGCAATGCTTCTGGGCAAGAAATAAGCAATGCAATACAGTGCAGAACCACAACATTATGACTAATATGCAGTGCGCATCAATGCAATTCTAGGTAGGGTGGGCGTGATGAAAAAACTGGGGAGGAAGGGCTATTTTAATAACTGTGCAGTGAAGAAGGCAGTGGACAAATCCCGACCCAGTCTCAGGGGCAACTACAGGAGTCTGCAGTGAAATCACAGAGAGGATATTTCAGAGCGTGCATGGAGCACAACAAATGTAAGGAGGGAGAGAGTCCCAGAGTTTAAGGAACTGGAAAGAAAATGCTGCTTGTCCAGTAGAAGATTTTACTGGAGAGAGCGAAAGTAAGAATTGTGAAGGGATTAAGAGGTAGTAGGGGAGGAGGAAGAGAGAAGAGAGCCAAGCCAGAATTTGGAGATAAAGGAGGCACAGCAGGCAAAACACCTGGCATCAAGGGAGGGGTGTTTTTCTCTCTCCACCTACCTCTGGTGCCTGGCACAGGCTGAGCGTCCCCACGCACAGACCCTCGCACGCAAACAGCAATGCCCTGCGGGGAAGACAAGTTTCCTTGGTCCACTGCAGGAACTGCTACAGCGGTGGAACTAGGACACCACCTTCCCCTGGTTGGGAGCACTGCTGCATGGCAGCACTACCCCAGCCCCACTCCAAAGTTCGCTCCCGAACCAGGGTAGTCAGCAGAGTGCACAGCGCTTCCACTAGGCCATCGGGTGGCCCAGACCCCAAGGTACTTGGAGGAGACATCTTCAATTGCTACACTATTAAGAATAAGGAAGGAGGGGAGAGTGGAGAGTCTATCAAGCCTCTGCCTAGTGCAAAAGTCACAATGTTTTCACGGAATAAGGAAGCCACAGTTCTTTGTCTGAACTTTTAGGTTATATTTTATTGTACTTTTTATATTTGGTTAAAGTGGTGAGCGGTGGTGGGTACATTTCTAGCACTATAACCTGCATGTTTAACTGCATTAAGCTGGTCTTGACGTTCCTTGGTGGGCTGTCACCACCCAGAAACCAGAACTGCCATGGTGTGCTTTCTGTATAAAATTAAAAATAAAAAATGTAAACCGTGGTAAGAAACTAAAATGTTGGACAACTGGAAGTTTAGAATCAGCTTTACTCATGTAAAAGTGCAGACAAAGAATTGCGGCACTAGCTTGACTGGAGGGTGGGGGTGTTCCTGTTTACACAGTAACCTTCCAAAGCTTGGGCAGTATGCATCTGCTTCCTTAGTTCCTGCACGGTATGTTCATTGTAACCAGAGCCGACACAGAACGTCACCACGTTGTTAGCATCACCGCACGCATGTGGCACTTGTGACGTCATGACGTAGAACTAGTCAAGTTTAAGAGGAGATGGTATAGAACGCCAGACAGCATGCTGCTAAGGATATCTGCAGCAAACTACAGGAAGCACTAGTCAGTGCACTATTTAAGGCGAACAGGCTCATCATACACAAGATACTTTTTTTGTTAATAAAAACGGGTTGGAAATTTCCTGCTTCCTGGTAGACTAAACAAGTTATGAGACCCATTATCTTAACTCTCTTTAACTGCACAAGTTTGAACAAGTTCAGGCGTGGAATCTGGGCAACTCACATGCAAAATTCATCATGAGCCATTTCACTCATTCCCAATTTCGATCACAAACATGGCTGCCACTTTTATTCATATATAAAAACCTTCAACTGGGCCCTAAAAATGAAAGTCCATTAAACAAAATAAGCAAATAAAAGGTGCACCGCAGCAAAATGTTGAGAGATTGTTGTAAGTGGTGGCTAGTGATGAATTTAATATAAAAAGTTTAAAAAATAAAAACAAATTTAACTGAAACCGTCCATTTTGTGTGGTGTCTGGAAACCTCCAGAGAGTCAGCTGCATGTGTCCTATCAAGACCCCCATTAGAGGCTGGCCCAATGGCGCTGAAGGTTGAGGCGCTGGACACCATGCTGGTGAACAGAGTTTGGGAAGGAGCTCTGGCGCAGGGGTTGGCAGGGAAGGGAGCAGAATCAAGTGCCCGATGGACTGCTCTCCTCTCCTCTCTCTGGAAAGGGATCTAGGGTGTTTCTGGGACACTAGTAGCCCCTGGTGGAGACTGGGGGCACAGCTAGTGCACGGAGCAGTTAGGAGAGGAGCACAGCAGACGCTTATGACACGGCCGTGCGGGCGTCATTGAATGCCCGCACTCCTTGGGGGGGGCGGGGGACACATGACTGGAAAATCCCCGATCCTAGATAGGTGATGTCGCTCCTCCAAGCCACGCTGCCACACGCTCAACACTGGGTCTTGTCTCCGTCCCCCACCGCCACGGCCGGCACACTCAATTATAGAGCGCCGGAGTGGAGGTGGCCCTACCCAGGGGCCTCAGAGCTGGGGAGTCCGCCGGCAGGAGGATGGTGAAGGGCAGCGGAGACAGGTGATGAGGTAGGCGGTAGAGCGGTGTCAGATGAGCAGGATTAGCCTGAGAGTGTTCTGGGGGGTTGGGTGCATAAATAAAAAGATAAAAGATAAAAAAAAAAAAAAAAAAAAAAAAGACCCCCATTTGGAATCAGAAAATCTGAAGACCTTCTAACCTATAACTGACACGGGGGGTGCATTTTTACGAGTTGTTGGGGATACCCACCCTCCCATTGTTGTAAGGCTCTCTGCCTCTGGCGCCGAGGCTCACTACATCCTGGGTGGAGCTGGTATCCCCCCCAACAACCCACACCCTGTTGGGTCTTATCGCTAAATTATTTCTATGTTTAAGTACAAACCTCTTGTTGGATATATACAATAGCATTAACAACTTTCACTTAGAAAACCATACCAAAAACATACTCTTTAAAAGGAAAATAAACCTTAGCTTCCTTTCTGTTTTTTCTTTTGATATTTTCTTCCTCCCCTGCCTCTGTTCTTACACCTCCCTCATTATTCCCATTGTTAAAACGCATTTTGGCAAAGCAGCCATAAGTCACTCTCTCTCTGTCCTCTGGAAGAATGTATAAAAAACCCTAAAAATTGTACGACCAGTGAAAATACCCCACTTTAAAAATCTTTTTGCAAGGGCATTTAAAGAATCTTGTAACTGTTTTCACTAATTAATCACATATGGTACTCCTTCCGACAGTTAAACTTCCATTCCCATATGATCTTATCCATGGTAGAAACTGTACATTTTTATTGTGCGTTATATTTTGTACATATGTATCCCTCGTGTTCTAATGTATATCAAGCGTACTCTCTAACCTGATTTGCAGCACTGTATATTACCTATTGCCTTGTGTACCTTGTATCATATTTCCTATTCTTGCCTTGTATTTGTACCAGTATCTGACCCAGGTCCACCTTGTAAAGGAGTTGTCTCAATGGTGTTTCGCCTGGATAAATAAAGATTGACTGATTGATGAGGCCCACCTCTGCCTGGCCACCTCCCAGCCCTGTCCTTACCCTCCCAGTCACTTATACTGCCTTCCAGGAGGTCCATGAGCCACTCTACCCTCTGTGGTAGTTGAGGGGGGGGGGGAGAGAAAGACAGCAGCCCCCGCAGGTCCTATAATGCAGAAAGGGGGCAGGGCAGTTGGCTTCGCAGAGCAGAGTGCTGCTGTCATGCTGTTTTGGTATGGGGTATTTCCTTCTTGCATACCTCAGGACATGGCGGCAAGGGCTCTGCCACACAAGCAATGTGCGACAGTGCTGTCAGAGCCAGGTGACATCCTCTTTCCCAAAAGACTCCAAGTGGGGGTGTTAGAGTCTGCTGCCCTTCTTCACCAGGAGGCGAGCTGCTCTATCTTTCCACCATCTGGCCAATAACGTCCCAGGGCTACTCCTAACCCCAGGTTATTGGCGTCCTGAACAGCAACCATACCACTGTGCTAACAGGCTGGCCCACTCACTTGTCCTGTTAATGTAACTGGATATTCTGGCATTGGTGTATCCTCCTGAAACTTTCGACTGTACTTATTCTTTTGTTTGCTTTCAAATATGCTTGTATTTCCCTTCTTTACTGTTCCTTGCTGATTCTGCCTTTTTCCCAACCAGACAGTCATTATTATAATAATGAATCGGTTCTTGAACCCAGGGACATCGGCTGAGTTCAGACACTATAGTGAATACATGTACTGTGAGCTTCCACTCAACTAATATTGCCTGGTTCTGCAACTGATCGGCAATAGGACAACTTCACAAATTCTGCAGCCCTCCACTATTGGTACCTTAATAACTACTAAAGGAATTTGTGTCCTTCACCTTAATCCTTAGCGTTGAAAGACACGGCTTGTTTTTAATTGTGCTCTGTAACGTCCAAGTAAACAGTAGTTGCCACCATCTCACAGGCGATGCATGATTCCTCTGCCTGCTCTGTTGATATGCCCTACTAACATCCGCCATTGGTTAAATGGTAGTCGATATCATCTGTTTTTGGAGTCTGTTCCACATACTGATCACTCATTCCGTTAAGTAATTTTCTTCCTGATCATTCCCCTGAATTCTCCTTTTAGTGGCAGTGTGTCTCTCCTCGTTTTCTCTTCATTGGGTATTCTGAAGAACTGTGCTTGATCTGATTGGTTTACCTCTTTCAGATATTTAAATACTTGGATCATGCATTATTGCAGTAGAGCTCACAGACCCCCTTCCCTGGAGGATCCTTCTCACCCTCCCTTCCCCCATCTGGCCTCTGATGTCTCGAGTTCGCTTCTGAATCCGGATTGCCGGCGTCATGAGCAACAGCACTACGACTGCGTCAATGGCCTGGCTCACTAAGTCTTTTTCTGCCATCATATTCAATGTGTCTATGGTCCTCTTACGGCATGTACTCTAGTCAACTAAAATGTATTCCCTTTCTCTGGACATTTTCCATCATGTCTGTATCTTTTCTCAGGTATGGGAACTTGAACTGCATATTATACTAGAGATGGGGCCTGATCTAGGGGGTGCTGTGGAGCCAGAGCTGAACGGCAGCATTTTCCAACTGCTCTATACTAACTAAAACATCAAAAATCATACTTTTAGGGCCGGCCCGGTGGCGCTGAGGGTTGAGGTGCTGGACGCTACACCCCACACCACGCTGGTGACCCAGGTTCGGGAAAAGCCAGGGCCGCCTGGGGTTAGCAGGGGAGGGAGAGGACTGAGCATTCGGAGGACAGCTCTCCTCTCTTGGGAGGGAGGGGGGTCAGCGCTTGACTGGCCTCTGGCAGAGGCCGGAGGCATGGATAGTGTGCAGCAGACGGCTGGGGATGGGAGTGGTGATGGCGGTGATACCTTGGCGTAGGGCGTGCGAACACTTCCACAAATGATCAGGGAAAAAACACGGTGAGCTCCGAGACAGAGCACTGAGGCAGACCCTAATGGCTCCCCCTGCCTGGTTCCAGGGTCCCAACGAGACTAGAATAGTTTGAGGTATTCTACTTATCTCATTCTCCTGCCGGGGTGGTGGTGGGGACCATGGCTCCATGAGGGGTTGACCATGGGGGAAGGCCTTCATTGGTGCTCCTGAAGATGCGGAGCTCGTAGGGAGTAGGAGTGGATAAATATTAATTTAAAAAAAAAATTTATCGTACTTTTAAGTTGTGGTACGATAAAACAAATTACTCCATTCGGTAGAGGAGCTTTCTAAATAGAAAATGGGTTATCCACGCAAGGAAAGAGGCGGTTCTGGCACCAGATCTACTGCAACTTCCCAGCCCCCAAGATCGGGCCAGGAGGCTCAAGCAGCAACACAACAGGACTCTGAGGAGACCATGTCCTCAATAGGCCTAAAACTCCAACGCCCGATTACCTCGGTCTCTAAGCTAAGCAATAAGATGGATTCCTTCGGTACCAGGGTGATGGTGGTTGAAAAAATGGTGGAGGGGATGTAGACGGAGGTGGGAGATATTAAGCAGCAAGTGGAATTGGCCCTGGCTACATCCTCGCTCTTGACAAAGGAGAATACCCATCTGAGAGCCAGACTTGAGACTTTAGAAAAATCAGGCTCGCTCTTGGCACATTCGAGTCCTTTGGCTACCGGAGGGAATTCAGGAGGATCATCCCCTCATGTTTCTACAAGATTGGATTAAGGACAAACTAGTACCCGAGGGTCAAAATATCACCTTTGAGTTACAGAAAGCCTACAGAATTACTCCTAGGGGATACTGAGAGGACTCTGAGACCCCTCGCACATTGTTCATAGTGCCAGATGGCGTGGGCACTAGAGACCGGCTTCTCCGGTTAGCTCGACAAGCAGGCCCCCTTACCCAGGATGAACGTGCAGTTCACCCGTTCCCCAATGTCAGTTATGCCACTCTGATGTGTCGAAAGAAATCTGATGGAGTGAGGAAAGAGCTGACGGAAGCCTCGATAATGCATGCAATGGTCTTTCCTGCTCGTCTTAGGATTATCCATAGCGACAAGATTTGGTTGCTTCCTGATCTGGGAGAGGCAAGTAAATGGGCATCCCGCTTCGCAGAGAGCAACCGGAGCTGCCGTCGCTATCGAAGGGCTGAGGACATGGACTCTGAGGAACATGAGGGCCGGATTCGCCTAAAGCAGTGAGAAATAACTTGATGCCCCTTTCTACAGACACTGATTATCGCACTTTTATTCTAAACTTGGTATAGTATTCAATCCAAATGTTTTCAGTTGACGAAAATGGTTTAAATACTCCAACTATATCGTGCTTCAAAACTTCCTTACGTAACCACCTTATTAACACCCGATGCTGTAATTGCCACTAGTCAAAGCCGTACTCAATACTTTTGACAAAGCTTACTACTAAGCTGCTAAGGACAACATAACTCTGGTATTGTTTGCATCAATTCTACCTGTACCAGCTTGTTTGTATCTATGTCTTAAGTTACTGCTATACAGTGTTGTACTGTTATACTGTGTATTTTCGTTTGTCTTACTGTGACAAGGTACCTTTGTAAATGAGCCTATGGCTCAAAGGTTTTCCAAACTGCTGTTTAAATAAATAAATAAATATAACACTTCTTCAGAGGATCTTTACTGAATAAAAGAAGTTAAACTCAAGATTTGCTCCATAAATGAACTGTGGGCTCAGAGCCTAGTTAAACAAATGTAGTTTGCTATTAAAAAATTATTGTTGCATGTTTTGGGGGATATTTTTGGTGCCTTTATGTTTGGGGAATATGCTGCCTTGATTGTTTCTTTTGGGACACAGATTTTACTTTAAGATATAAAGTGAGACGCCATTAACCCCAATTTGGGGCGTAATTTAACGGGACTCTAAATATATGGACTTTAGCACAATGAAATAATCACACTGCTCATGGGCTCGTTTATACAGCTTTTCATGTTATAATGCCTGCTAGTATATAATTTTTAGTTTCACCCTCAGATGTGGTATCAAAATATTGGGATGCACCAATTCTGTGATTAATGGGAGGTTTTACTCCCCCTCTTTAGTATGTTTCTACATGGCTTGTCCTAGATATGGAATTGTTACGTGTATAACATAAGAAAAATAAAGTTAAAAAAAAAAAAAAGAGAGATGGGTCCTGATCTAATAAAAAATGATGTCCCACAACTTACCAGTCAAGTGACTACAATGACCAAAAATGCTCAGGATGCAGTGCTTAACCTTTGGAACGTTTACACTAGGACTTACTTGAACTTCCTTCTTGTTTCCCAAGGTCTCTAGACGATTAATGAAATCTTCAAATTGCAACTTTGGGTAAAGTCTATGTGCCCAGTGTTCCATACGCTGAATTAATGTCTTCAAGTCTTCTGTCTGAAACACAAATGGAATACAAATGCTCAAAACTTGTGGCACTTGGCCAAGCAAGCCAATATCAGAACAGTGCCAGAGCCATTTATGGAAGTTTCATTCTCAAGCAGTCAACTTTTGCTATAATACCCTATTTTTCCCTCATTCGCTCTCTCATGGTGTCACTACGGCTACACATTTTCAGACAGGACAGCATCCCTCCCCAAAGGTCTCGGTTGCATAAAAATTAGTCATTTCACCCCAGTATAAACTTCTCAAGTCCCACTCAACAGCAATCCACTTTGAATCAATCCCCCTTCCATTATGACTTACCCACTCCAAACCTTTTAAACAGGATCATGACAGTGAATGTAGTTTATTCTAAGCTAGTTTCTTGATTCTTCAATTACTAACATATTATTGACACAGAACAGCAGTAAACTGTCAAAAAGCATGTCATGCAAGTTACTTAGCATATGCATTCAAGTTACATTGTTCAACTTTTTTTTTTTTTTTTTATATAAATCAACAGCATGTTACTTGGCAACAAAATACCACACCGACGACCCCCCCCCCCTCAAAACCCCTTTTGTCTCTCACCAGTCTCACTTTACTATCAGGCTGTAACTGCAACACCCAGCACCAGGCCCATCTTTCCACTAATCCACCACTGCCACTGTCCTCACATGCCTTCCCCTCCATGGTAGGGAATCTGAGGACCCCCCGGCCCAGCACAGTATCTGCAAGTGGGCAGTGAGCTGAAGTGGTGTGGAGAAAAAGGTGTGCGGCAGCCGTCATCAATAGTGACAGCTGGGATTTAGCATCCAGTACTCAGAGTCCTCCCTCCTCCCCTGGCATGGGTGGACTCTCCTGCTTGGCCTCGGATGCACCTAGCTCCCTTCTATGGGGAAGCAAGCCCCATGGCCCATTTACAGGGGTTTCTGGCAACCCACCTAGACAGAGATTCACTGTCTAGTGGCAGCTACCATGGCAGGCCTGCCTCTTGATATGGTTCCCCAAGCTTGGATCGCTTGCTTGGCAGTGCAGTTGGGCCATCGAGGTCGTCTATAACATAATTACTGCGTAATAATTATAACTAGCAAAACACATCAAAATACTGTACCCGTCGGCCGGGTGGTGCTGAGGCGCCTTACCTCTCATCACGCCGGCAACCCGTGTTCAGGAGCGAGCATGGGTCGGGGGGAGGGTGGCTGGAGCAGTTGCCACGCAGCTCTCCTCTCTCAGATCAGGGAGGTTGGCTCTCTCTGCCTTAGACCACCACCATGTGGATGCGTGGTGGTGCAGGCAAGAGGAGGGAGTCAGGCACTAGGCCGGAAGTGGAGTTGGACGGGGATAGATATATACACACATACACATACATATACATATACATACATACACATACACACACACACACACACACACACACACACACACACACACACACACACAGAGTACCCGTTTTCCTTTTAACCTAAGACTAAGAAATGTGGTTTAGAAAAGTTCCTATTCTCGCGCCACAGTCACCATGAAAGAATTAGACATGCTGGTGTGGCACTTTGTTGCTTACCATCAAAAACATGATAGCAATGCAGCCTGGTAACAGAGGGCTGAGGCACTATACAGCACAGTACCTCGTGCCATTCCAGCGACCCTGGTTCAAGAATGAGCTTGGGTAGCCAGGGGTTGGTTTTGGGGGAGGACTGAGTAGCCATCCGGCAGCTCTCCTCTCCTGGACTAGGGTGGTGTGCCTTCCTTGATCTCAGCTGTCAATGGGTGGAGGCCTGGTGGCAGAGCAGATGTCCGGGAGGCTGACAGAACTTTGGGAGGGTGGAAGGAGCTCTGGTTCTGGAGCACATGTGCGCCTCCACAGGCATGCGTCCTCCGTGTCGCCACAGCTCTAGGAAAATGGTAGACCTGGGCTCCATTAAACCTTACCCAAGGCACCATGGCCCGCCCTGCCACTTTGGGGACCAGAGGGTGAATGATGGATGGATGCCAGGACATAAGAGTGAGGCAAGGAACAGCTGATGGCACCCAAGGATAAGGCTGACTAGTCACCAGGTCTAACCAAAAAGGAGGATAAAAACCTTTGCTAAAAAACAAACAAAACAAAACAAAAAAAACCGAAGTGCTAGCGCCATCCTAAGGCCTCCACAGTATAAATCTAGTTTGCAGTTAAAAAAAAAAAAAATACCCACAAGGTAAGAAATATTTAAAAAAAAATTGCTAGTGGCAACCATATTTCTTCACTTGAATCACTGATCACAAAGTCAGTAACAAAAAGCTATTTTAAAAATATCTGGGGAATAAAAGCAGATGAGCTTCGGCTGTCGGAAATACATTATGGTTAACAAGAAAAAGTAAGTAGTAACCCCCAACCCCCGATAAAGAACAACTACTCTACTTTCTACCACTATTTTACCCAAGATCACATATAGGCCACCATTTTCAAAAGGTTAGCACATCACTAAACAGGTTAGCAATGCGTTATCTGTGATTTTAACAATCGAATGGAGTGGGACCATATTCAGTGGCCTCAGTGCTAAGCAAACAGCGCTTACACGCAGTATATACTGCTGCACCACGAAAATGAGGAATTACACTTGTATACAGGGTGCAGTGGTATATTCAGAGGTTTGTAAGCGCTAAATGGCTGCTGTCGCAGCATTTCCAAAACCCTACATGTAAAGTGTACAGACGTGCCTACTGACAACACCCCCTGGCATCATACACGTAACAAGAAAGCACAGTTACAGAAGAACTTACCATAACAGTAGATCTTTGCGAGAATCTCTTTCTTTCATCAGGCCACACCTTTGGAACTAAAGGCGCCAGGCATTAGGACCACACGGAAACTTTTTGCAAGCAGTCAGCCAGGGGCTGTCCACGACATCATCAGACATTAGTGTATACATAAACGTGGATGGCTCCTCCTTGCCTCAGTTCCCCACCAGAGATCATGCTTGGAAAACCTCCCTGCAGGGAATCAGGAGAGACCCAGCACTCCACATACCGGGTGAGACAAGAGTGCTAGGAATGTAGCAATGGAGACAGCAGTACAAGTATCCTTTGCTGCAACCCCTAAGGGGAAAGGAGGGAGGGACAGCATGGCCTAATGAAAGATTCTCTCGAAGATCTACTGTTAAAATAAGTTCATACATAACTGTTCTACCTTCTTAGAGGATTTCTCTTTCATTAGGCCACACCCAGAGATAGAAATTAACTTTTTTTAGTACTTGCACCGCATTGCACGTAGCCAGAGACAGGTTACCTGCACTGGTAAAAAAAAAGTAAAAATTAAAATGAAACTAAGCAGACAGAAAAATACCCAGATTTGTAATACTGTGCTTCACACACTTGATTTTTCCTGCCTAATTAACCGCTAAGGCACATTGATTAAGGTCATCTGCGCCAGACAGGTTACCCATCCTCCTTCACACAATTTTCTTCTCCAGGAGAGCTATATATGAACTGGACCAGTGATCTGTGCTTTCCTACAGGTCTATCATCAAAACTCTGCCTCCATACTCAATTCTGTGCTCTGATTTCTGATGAACGGCATCCATCACATAGTAATACCCAATCGATAGATATTCTTCACAGGAAAACAAAAATCTGGCCTCCCGATTAGCCACCCAAGATGAACTTCTCAGCACTCATTTTTGTAAGCCACAGGAGTTTACTTATTTTCAGCGACAGTGAGAGTACTCTCACGCCTGGTTGCTAGACAGCTTCCCTATCCTCACACACACATTGCCCAGCAGTGCTATTCAGAGTAATAACCCAGAGATGTTGACTCTGTCCATCAGTGTGAGTCGAGTGATTGATAGCAGGCACTACTAGTCAGAGCCTGTCCACTGCCCCACTGTCACGACTTAACCTGGCGTGCTGCTACTCCTCCTCTCCCCGATCCCTCCCTTGCTAGTGACACCGAGTGACTGACAAAGTAGTCTTGGCCACACCATCATCTCCCCAGGCACCCACTGCAACTTACAGTGTGGTATGTATTTTTATTTATTGACGTTTCGGAAATTGCCTTGGAGTCAAAGACTCATTTTCAAAAGCTCCACGTCAGAAATACAGAGGCAATGACAGAATTACAAAAAGGAAGAGCAAATACAGTGACCAAGTAGGCAACAGAGCTAAAAAATACAGAGTACAGAATTACAGAGTGGGTACATCACTTAACATTTGCTACAACATGCAGTCAAAACGGTCATTATATCGAAACTGTTGGGTTAACTAAAGGAGAATAAACAGTATCCTGAAGGTGGTAAATGGGTAGACAGATAATGGAGGGCCCAGGGTTGACAGAGGCAGGACTGGAGTTCATTGTCGGGAGTCGGGACCAAGAAAGGAAGGGCACATGAGAAGGGGGAAAAGAAGTGACGTGGGGCTAATAGTAACATGTTCTTGTAAACGTGTGGGTTCAATAACAGACACCAGTCACAAAAATGAAGTGCATAAAAAACACTGGCATAGCGTTTAGCATTTTATTTCCAGAAAAAAAAAAAAAATTTACAGAAAAGAAATACGTTAACTTTCACCAAAACAAAAGTTAACAAAAACCCAGGCAAGTCTTGCAGTCAGACTCCCTGCTCTTCTCGGTATCCAATACTTCCACGCTAATGTGTAGGCATTCACAGTTCCATTCCTTCACCGGATCAGAAGGTACTGACCAGTCTCCTTCCTCTCCCTATCTGACAAAGTCTTCTGGTGGAGGCCTTATATAGTACTCAAAAGGGGCGGAGTTTGAAATTGGCTCCACCTACTCTGACATCACCTCCATTTGGTTGCTATAAAGGCAGCCATTTCGTGGGCTGCCAACCCTATAAAAAAGGGCTTCCCAGATGACTTTACCCAGGTAAGTAAACCATAATAGAGAAAAGAGAAGTAACCTAAATATTAAATATAAAGAATCTAGAATCTTTAACCAAGGGCAACAGATGAGGGGCGTGCTCCCTATCTTGTTTCCTTGTTAGGTTCTAGATTCTTTAATAAATAGCCAGTTTGATGTTCTAGTGCAAAACCCAAAGGGAAAAAAACAGTTATTTATAAAACACATTGATCTCCTATTTACATACTGTAACTCTAGCTAACAGAGTTTTTACTGTGTTTAGTTAACAAATATTGGGATTCCCCAATGGCAGCAAGTCAGCCAACAGCTGTTCATTTTTCAGCCTTTTAACAGAAAGGCAGCACCTTCTTTAAACAATTACAGCCCCTTTTTAATGAATATAGACACTGTAGGGCTTACCTCTTTATGACCACAGTGTCCTTGCATAAATTCAGCTGCTTTTTATTTCCTTGGAGCGAACACCAAAACAGGACTTCACAGTTACTTGCTAGGGAGTGTAGCACTGCTCCTGGGTTGTTTTTTGGGCGAGAAGGGATTGAGGGCTCCTTCAACATACTTTTGCTTTGTCTGAATTTTCTAACAAATGCTTTTAAGGGCAATTACTCTTTATATTAAAGCCCATTACCATAACTACTATCAAGATGTACAAACCAGAATTGGATAACAGGGATAGTAAAGCTTTAAGAATTGCCAGGTTGGCCACCCTGACAAGAAAATTAGTATAGATAGGAAGGTAGAGGAGTAGACAGGAGAGAGTGAAAATGAAAACAAAAAGGGGGGCATCTTGAATTTCTCTTTTTTTTGAAACTTTATTTTCTGCATAACAGGACCCTGTTACAGTACTGGCAGAGTGAAGGTGGCCCCTTAGGGAGGACTTAAAGCTGCCAATCTTATTTTCTGATACAATGGAGCTGGGGAGAGAGTTTATCCTTGAGGGGGCCCTGTACATAAAGGATCGCTGGCAAAGGGAGGTACAGCTTCTGTGGACATTGAGAAGAGGCCTGGTGGAGCTTCTAGTGTTTCTGATAGCGGAGGCAGGCTTAATGATGGCGGAGAGATGGGGGGTGGGGGGCAATGCCTAGAGAAATTTTTTTGGCCATAAGACAAGTGGGGAACCTTAGTCTGTTGTCAAGGTTCAGCCAGTTAGTCGAGCTGTAAAGGGAGCAGGTGTGGGTAGTACAGTCACAGCCAAGGGCGAGGCAGCAGGCTTTGTTAAGAGACAGTCTGAGTCTACTAAGGGAGGAGGTGTCAGCTGCGCCATAAATGAGGATCCCATAGTCTAGCAGTGAGAGGACAGAGGAGGAGACTGCTACACAGAGGGCATCGGGAGTGAGGCAGTGTTTGTACCTGTACAGGCGGCCGACTATAGTGTTGACAGCTGTAG
The DNA here is from genome assembly GCA_016271365.2 of Neoceratodus forsteri. Taxonomy (NCBI): domain Eukaryota; kingdom Metazoa; phylum Chordata; order Ceratodontiformes; family Ceratodontidae; genus Neoceratodus; species Neoceratodus forsteri. The sequence continues at coordinate 1,234,441,849 of CM028129.1, read as the reverse complement.
AAAGGTGGTGTATGTGTTGGTGGAAAGTAAGTGTGGGGTCAAATGTGGTGCCCAAGTATTTATATGAGTTGACCTGTTCAAGGGTGGTCTGGTGGGTGTTAAAAATGAGGGAATGCTGGTTTGTGAGTGAGCTCTGGTGGTGAGCAAAGATCATGACCTTCATCTTTTTGTAGTTCAGAACTAGCATCTGGCTAGCAAACCACTGTTCAGCCTCCGTGAAGGAGGTCTGGAGAGATTGCTGAAGTATCGTGGGGTTAGGGTGGGAGGAGTAGAGGACGGTGTCGTCAGCACATAATAGTAAGTTACCTGAGCAGGCAGTGGCGAGGGTGTTTAAAGGCTGAAAAGTAGGGAGCCCAAGATGGAACCCTGAGGCACCCCAGACCTGACTGGTTGGCAGGAGGAGAGGGGGGAGTCTATCTTTACCTGCTGGGTTCTGCCCGTAAGGTAAAAATCGGCAAACCAGAGAGTGGTGTCCTGGGAAGACCTAATAGGGGGAGGGTGGTTAGGAGCAGATCATGATTAACTGTGTCGAAGGCCCAGGAATACTGCGCCAGTGTGGTGGTCTTTGTCCAGGGCAGAGTGTATGGACGAAGAGAATTCAAGGAGAGGTGAGGCAGTGCTGTGTCCTTTTTGGAAGCCGTGTTGTTCTTTACAAAGGAGATCGTATTTGGAGAGATGCTCAGTGAGTTGGTCCGATGCTACGCGTTCCAGGGCTTTGGGGGGAGGGAGGAAGGATATAGGACGATAGTTTCCTGTTGCTGTGTATTGGGGTAAGGGTGGCCACTTTCCAGCAAGTAGGGAATTTACCTAGACATAGGGAACGATTGAGTGCATAGGTTAGTGGGACGAGCACTTCCTGGAGGGTTAGCCGGAGCAATTTTAGGTCCAGAGAGTCACTGCTGAACCGTGTACCACAGAGAGCTTTTAGTGTGTAGAGTTTGGCTTCCTGCAGGGACAGTGTTTTTTTTTTTTTTTCTTAGGTATTCCACATGCCTGTGTGATAAATTGTGCTTCCCCCACTCATTCCCGCATTCTCCCAGGCAAAGCAGTGACTGCCAGCAGTGCTCCACAAGTCTCAGACACCAGGCAAGGTGTTACATGCACTGTGGTGCACGCAAGGGACAAAACTACATGCACCAGCCTGTTCCCACTTGCACAGGGAACAGGTTTTGTATGTAAATGTCGACCCCGGCCACACCTTTGGAACGCATGCCAAGCAATATTAAATGCTAACAGTCTGGACAGCTCGAGCCTACAGGCTTACGACAGTAGACCCTGCAGCACAGCTAGGCCAAACCCAGCTCATCTACAAGTGCATGTCCAGGCTGTACTGCTTAGTGAAGGTGCGGACAGTACTTCAGGTAGCAGCTGCACAAATCTCTGTAGCGGAAATATTCCAAAAACAAGAGACAGAAGTAGCCATGCCTCTTGGCTTTTCCAAAATAAAATTCAGATCCCAAGCCAGGACTGGATTTTAAATGGGAGGTTTTATGTGTAAAATGCCTCAAAAACATACAGGCTACCTCCAGCTGAGCAACAAATTACCATCAGCAGGCACGTGGAAAGTCAATATGGCAGCCATGTGCACTTTGATGGAGGAATACTACAGGCCTGAATCCGATAAGGACAGCAGGTACTCTAGAACCCGACTGTTTGAGCAGGCAAATGGATCCAGGTTATGGGAAGTGGCCCATAAAGCAAACCGCTTCCAATTCATAGAGGAAGCATGCCTGGTGAATGGTTTTCTAGCAGCCACCAGAACATCCACCACTTTCTGTGATACACCAAAGTGAGATGCGTCTTCAGGAGCCACGTATGCAGATGTAGGGACTTCAAAACTGGGTGGAGTAGGGTTCCCTGCCACTGTGACAGCAGACACCTGCACAAGGGCAGAGGTACTGGGGGTTCTACTGCCAGGTCACAGGGGAGCAACGAGTATTAGAGTTGCCCCCTCCATCTTCACCTTGAGTAGTACTCTCAATTAGTGGGAAGGGAGGAAAGCCATATAGAAACCTCCCTTTCCTGGTGAGGGACAACACATCTCGCCAGAAAACTCCCAAGCCCAGGAACGTGTCAGTTTTGCATTGTGTGAGGAAGCAAAAAGGTCTAGCTCTGGATGACCTCATCTTTTGAATAGGTCGTCCATCACTGAGGTCAGCAGTTCCCACTCGTGCATCCTGGACTGTGACCAGCTTAGCTTGTCTGCCAAGACATTTTGGGTGCCTGGAAAATGTACCGCTAATAGTTCTAGACAGTGTTCCAGAACCCAATACCAAACACATCGCTTCCATGACGAGTGGGTAAGAAGGAATCCACCCTTACTTGCTGATGTAGTGGACATTGTCTGTATTAAAACAGGACCTGGGGACAAGTAGTTCTGGAGTCCATGCAGGACCGCTCTCATTTCCAGAATATTTATGTGCAAAGCGCATTCCACCTGGTTCCACGTGCTTTGTGTCTGCAGAAGTCCTGGGTGAGTTCCTCATCCTGAGCCGAAGCATCTGTGGTGAGGGAAGGAATCAAGAACGGGACACCTTTGAGCAGGTTGTTGTGCTCCATCCACCAGTTGATCACTTTGCTCAAGGGGGACATGACTAGAACCCTCTGTTCTAGATTGTCAGCTGGTCTCACTGGACTCTTAGGTTCGACTGGGGGATCTGCATGTGCAGTCCGGCCAATGGCATGGTAACAACAGCTACCGCCATTAGTCCCAGAAGGCGTAGAAATGTTCTTGCTGAGACATAATGGCTGTTGTGCACCAATTGTGCTTGGGCAGTCAGTTGGTCTGCCCTGTCTAGTGGCAGAAATGCTGAACCCTGACCCATATCCAGATCTACCCCCATGTACTGCAATCACTGGCAGGGTGTCAGTACAGACTTTGGTATGCTGTCACCCCCAGAGCATCAAACAGCTGTCTGGTTCAAGCTAGGGCCTGAAGCAGTTGGTCCATGGATTGGGCTTTTAAAAGCCAGTCATCCAGGTAAGGAAAAACATACAGGCCTTCCTGCAAAGGGCTTCTGCCACCATAACCAAACAAAGACTCATGGCACAAAAGATAAGCCAAAGGGCAACACTCAATTGATAATGCTTTCCCTGAAACAGGATCTGGAGTAAAAACCTGTGATCTTCTCTTCTAGAGGTATACGTTCTATGGCCTGTTTTTGAAGCAGACTCTGTACTTCCTCTAGCAACAGACACATGTGCAATGGTGGGTATGTTGTCACCACTGGAGGGTTGTCCAGAACCCATGCATCTGTAGTCACCTCCCTCCAATGATCCAAGTGGAGGGATAGGCAAGCCCTACAACCACACTTGAGAGGTAAAGGTGGCTGGGGGGTGTATAAGGGGTCATGCTGAACCAGTGGGGGCAGAGCCACTGGCTCCACTACCTGTAGGTGGTTTTGAATGGGCACATATTGGGGGTTGTGGTGGGGACTGGCAAGGCTCCCACATCTTTGCCTCTTCCCTGTCTGTAGGCCACATGCTGTCCCCTGACAGCAGATGGGCTAAAATTATCCCTGCTCCTACTCCTGTGTTGGTGTGTTGGATATGGTACAAGAAGTGCACTGACTTCACAGTCTTGCCAGATGATTGAAGAGTTTTCACAATGCATCTTCCACATCCTGGCCGAACAGTTTCTGCCCTCTGAATGGGGCACTGAGAATGGTTCTGAACATCAGTTGCAAAGCCTGCTACTCTGAGCCAAGAGTGGCGCCTGAGACATATGCCAGAGGCAGCATAAATATATGGTGTAAGCCTGTGCCGCTGCCAATCCGGGTTCGGGAACAAGCCTGGGCCATAGGAAGGCCGTGGGAGGAGGGCAGAGCTCTCCTCTTTGGGGATGGGGGTAGGCCCATGCCCTACCGCCACCTGGGTGCACACAGCTTGAGTTGCAGGGGTTCCACGGAAATCAGGAGGAGCCTTGGAGCGCAGCTTGGGATAGTTACTATGGGGGCTCAACAGCCTATCCCTACATGCACTTCTGGCAGGGGAGGACAACCAGAATACAGGAAAATGGAGGCATGGGATCGGGAGGATGAAGCCTCCACCGGCCCACCACTTCCGCCGCCAGGGGATACCCCCACCCTTCACCTCCTGTTGGCCCGGGGGGGGGCGCGCCATGGAACTGAAGCCAGGCCCGGAGGTCAGCAATGCGGTGTATCGTAGGTGGCCTGGTGGTCCCCCATGAGCTGTCAGAGGTCCTTGGCCGGAAGGTATACGGTGCTAGGTGATAGGAAATCCCAACATGGCATACAGTGGAGAATAAACAGTGTTAAAAAAAAAAAAACATTAAAAAAAGAAATATATGCTCTGTGGATCAAATGCTTTCCCACCTCAGCACCAGCAGTAAGAGTTTTCATAAACTCTTGCTTAGTAAAGCCCTCAGGCAAGGCCTGTGCAGCAGATAGCCTTCCTCCACAGGGCGTTCTGATATTTTATCATATGGGCCTGGTATTTAGCAATATGTAGGCCTAATGAAGCAGAGTCATATGTATGCTTGCCCATGACATCCAACCTCCTGGATTCTCTATCAAGAGGAAGGGAACTCTGGTGCCTAGGTGCTCTGGACCAATCATGGGCAGCTGTGATCACCACTGAGGCTGGTCTCAGGCTGGTTGGCAAACAAGGGTTTCCAGAAGGGGCAGAATAAGTTTCTGAGCACTGCTGGTGTATTGTTTGGCCTATACCAGGCTGCATAAGTGGCATCCCCCAAGGCTGGAAACAGTGGAGGAACCACAGCAGAGGGAGAGTCTGGCATCTCCAGAAACTACAGCTGGTTCTTTCTGGTGGAATCCTGCTTCTCTAAACTGAAGTCCATGGCAGCTTCCATTTGTTACATAATGTTGAAAAATGAGGGATCCTCTGGAGGTGACCTTGATGTGTTCACAAGAGTCCTGACTACAAGAGGAGACTGTGCAGCTGATGTCCTGACCCTAGTGGCTCTCAGCATAGTCTACCTGCGCCTCCTCCCCATCTTCCTGCATCATTAGATCAGGATTATATTCATATATGTCGACTATCATCGACAGGAATGAAAGTCCGCGCTGGTGACATCAGTGTGGCTGAGGAAGTCTATGCGATAAGGGAGAACCTTGCGGCACTGATAGGGTGTTTGCAGTAGTACCCTCGACAGGCCCCCTGGAACAGGGAGCCCAGGCAGCAGACGTCCCATCATGAATGAAAATGTGGTAGGGACTGAAGTGGTCGACAATGGAGGTTGAATCTCCACTAACGACGTACTGCCATAGTAGGCCTGGTAGTGCCCATGTCAAGCCCCAACCCTGTTCCGGGTTGGGGGGGTTAGCATCAATGATGGAGCGGTCATCGTCTAAGCACAGGTCGTACCTGTAGTATGCCTGTGAGGTCTTGTTCTTGTCCCATGCTTGTGACATCACAAAAAATGTTTTCGGGACTTCAACAACATCAACTCTGTCGACCGACTGGGTGATGTGGATTTTTCTCGAAGCTGCTTCTCCAATCTCTCAACAGTGTTTTGGAGGAGGAATTTTCTCCACATCCCCTTTCTGTGTCACATGGTTATGAAGTTAAACCCCCAAATGATCTCGCAAGCTTTCATACTGTGAAAGAAGGCTAAGCAGACACAGATGTCGTGGGAGTCTCCTGTGTAGATCTTGTCTCCCACTCAGTGCTGGAAGAATTTCGACAGTTCTTTCAACAACATATAGGTCACCGAAAATCAAAAGTGATTACTTAGGTATATGAAAAAATAAAACGATGGCAATGAGCAACATATGATGGCGGGTCCAATGGGTTTCACTGAGAGCAAGAAAAGAACTGATTAAGAGGAGAGTCTACCCACATTTATGTACACACTGGCGACGGGTCGAAAAGCACATACAAAACCTGTTACCTATGCAAGTGGGAACAGGTTGGTGCATGTGGTTTTGTCCCTTGCATGCATCACAATGCATGTAACACTGAGCCTGGTGTCAGACTTGTGGAGTACCATGGTTCATCACTGAATTGCCTAGTATTGAAAGGGGGAGAGCACCCCCCCCCCAAAAATATAGGTTTTTCTATTGCCTGCATCAGCCCATTCAGCCCCCAAGCTGGCAAACCACTTTCCTCAGCTATGTGCTCAATCAGGTTTCCTTCCCACCCATTGCTCTCTTCCGGCAGGGCCACGGCCCCCCCATGTACATACAAATCCGAGTCAAACTGAAACACACGAGTGGCGCTGCAGGTGTGGAGAAGGCTGGACCCAGGCTTCATACCCCCCCAATTTTCCCTTTTTCTGGTCCCACCCATGACTGTGGAGGTTGGACCCATGCTTGGAGGTGCACCTATCTGATGTTCCCCACAGACCATCCCTTACATTGCCTCCCCAACCTGCTCTACTTCCAGGCCTCCACCTGGAGGTAGCCTAGGGATGATAGTTCTCCCTACCCCAGGAGAGCAATCCTCCGGATGCGTGATCCTCTCCCTCCCCAGTTGATCCCCAACAACCAGAGTTTATTATTGAACCTGGGTCACCAGCATGGGAGAGATGGTAACACTATGTGATAGATGCTGTTTAGCAGCAACCAGAGCCCAGAACTGAGGATGGGGGCGGAGTCTTGGTAAGAGACATGTGAGCACAGATCACTGGTGCAGTTCATGGGTAATTTGTTTGGTGTGGATGACCTTAATTTATTTTTTTGTTTGTTTAGTTAATTGGGCAGGGGAAAATCAAGTGAAGCATAATACTACAATTTCTGGTATTTTTCTGTCTCCTTAGTTTAATTTAATTTTTATTTTATTATTTGGCAGGCACAGGTAACCTGTCTCTGGTGCATGTAAATTTGTGGCTACATTCACTGCGATGCAAGTATTAAAAAAAAGTTAATTTCTACCCCTGCACTGAAGTCTGATGTTGTCATGGCCAGCCCCAGGCTGAGTGCTTGCAAAAGTTTGGTCCTAGTGCTGGCAGCTATATTTCCAAAGATGTGGCCTAATGAAAGAGATATGAGCAAAGAGGATTGGTCAGTCCCCATCGAGACTGGTGTTTCCCCTGCACCTCCCACCCCAATCACCACACAGAGGTTTAGATTAATATCATATACCACTCCTTGGTACTATAGCCTTCCCCCTGCCCAATCGCTGTCAAAACCCCCTCCTTAGTCTACCCACTTAGCATCCACCACCTCCACCCTGTCGGTACCAGACTCACCCCTCTCAACTGCAAGCAGTAAATGCCGTAGTTTCACAGATAGAGATTGGCACAGCCCCTCTGCTCACTCCCTCAGCTGGCCACTCTAGGACTGACAGGGAGCGAGAGTTATGGAAGGAACAGTTTCCCTCATCAGTAATGCCGGTTGTGTCTAGGCTCTATTCATAGGCAGTTACAGTCTGAGCTAATCTCCTCTGCTAGCTGGGACACGATGAAACATTTGGAAAGATGACTTACGACATGCCCTTTCCAGACTCCCTCAGTCCTGCCTTCTGTACTAAACATTGAGTAAATCTCTAAAGTGGACACCCCAGTCTCATCCGCCATAAAACAATTAAAACCAAAAAAAGCAGTCAGCTAACATGCAGGAAGCCGCAGCCATTAACAACCCCTTCGTTAAGAAATTAGAAGCAGTGATGAAGAAAGCTTATGAGATAGCAGGATCCTCCATGACAGCAGTACTTGTGTCAGCTTATGTTTCGAGGGCCAAGGCTTTTTGGCTCATGAATGTCTTTACCTTCCCCTAACGGCAGCTACAGACACAAAACCACATGGAGACAGAAATAATAGATGTGAAATGCAGATTGAAGACCAGGAAGGATGTACCAGTGTAGCAATCTCATAAATGTCGGGATACCCAGAAACAAAAACAAATAAAAAATAAAAAAATCAGAGGGTTCTGATACGCTAAAATTCGTTCAGCAGCTCTCCATAGATGTGGCAGGCCTGACCCTGCACGGCAACAGCTATTTTACTGAAAGAGTGCATAGGTCACTGTGCCCCATGCAGGTCCAGACGAGCAGTCAAGACCCCTCATTCTAAAAATGCTCAACTTTATTAAAAAAAAAAAAAAAATACATTCAACAAAAAGCTTGGGAGAAAAATGAACTGAAAGAGGAAGGTAAAAGATTCTGTGTCTTTCATGATCTTGCACCACAAACACGAATGCTGCAGGGAGAATATCAGTGTGAAACCTAAAATGCATTAAAGCGGGCATTAAATTCTGTATTCTTTATTCTGACATATCACTTGTCACATCTAATAAAATGTAAAAAGCAGTTAAATAGTGACCAGGAAACAGATGAAAGCCTGCATGAACTCTTTCCTGACTTGTTTCCCACCCTTCTACCAGCTTGTTAAGAGATAATCGACCTGGAATATGGACCTCAGTCCTCTGGGATCTTCTGCAGGTAATGCTGTGTTGCGCCTCCAAACCGTAACTGGATATTTGCTGCTTCTGCCAAGGTGCCAGTAAGGACACATTAGTCCTCTTCTTCCCCCTAAACAAGCTCCTTTTAGTGGTGGCGCCCCACTCCATCCCCTCTCTACCAGCAATCTGACCAACCAGCCATGGAGTCACACGATTTAAGAATGTGCCTAGGGCTTTTAGCATGTAAGGAGAACAATATGATGGACTATGGCTTTGTGTTAAACAGTAAAATATAATACTGACTTTTCTTGGAGGGAGTGGGTGTCGGTACAGCCATGTTGTGTGCGGGTGGTGCTGCAAATAACTTAGAAGTATACTGCTTAAACTCCTGCCCTGAGCCTAAGACATGCCTCCTTCTTAAGGACAAGTGTGCACAGTACCTCAACCAGTTATGATTTCTTACTGCTTTTGCAAAGTGCAAAGACCTTTGTCCTCATGGATGGCAGTAAGTGTTTAGACAGCCTGGTAATGATCGTTTCTGTCCAACTGCTGTAAAAGTTTCTGCAGTTTTCGTAGAACAGCTGCTTAATAAGAATGGACAAGAATTACATTTTGGACTTATACATGTTAAAAGTTGGGGAAGTCTTTTTTAGTGTGTTGCACTGCATAAATATGTAGGTATTTTAATGAGTGAAGGGATTCGTTATTATACTTTCTGGTCTGGGGACTGGGGGCAGCAGCCCATCTGTCACCCGAGATGGGGTGGGTGGGCGCAAAGTGGACCATTTCCATGTCAATATTGCTCAGAGCATGGTAGTGTTATGGAAAAGTTGCAACATAGGCTGTAGGGGATTTGTATGTCTTTTGGTGCAGCGTTGGAGGGTGAGACTTTAAACATAGTGAATGTATAAAGAATGCTGGGAGTGGTGGGGGGTGGCCTCTGGCCTGGCACCTGCAGTCAAAGCACCTCCAGACAGGAAGCAAAACTCAAGCAGCATGTAGTGCATGGATCCCCTTAACTCCTTCACTACGCTTACACAAACTGATGTCATATATGCGTGGTTGTATTAGGCTAGTGAGCAGTGGGCACCTTAAGACTTGCTTGTAGCTGGTGATTCGGATCCAGCCAGCATACCCCTTACAACTAGCTTTGGTGGTGGGCGGGGAGGCTATGGTCCCACCCCCTCAGACTATACCTAGACAAGGTGTTTAATGATATACTGACTCAAGCTCCGGACAGTTCTGCAATGACACCAATCTCCAGACCAGAGATGATACACCAAAAAGTTCCATTGCTGTTACATTGTGAAATGTCTGAAAGTTATTGATTAATTAAAATGTTATGAGACCCTTGCAGAACTGGAAGCCCACGGAAGCTCGACTGGTTGAGAACCTGAGCACCCTCTCTAACCAAACATTTTGAAGAGGGGAAGATAGGGAGGAGTACCCTCTCGGTACAGGATTCAGAGTTAGCACTACCTGGTGGTGCCATGTAAGTTATGAATGTTTTATTCTTTGTGTTTTCTCATGTTGTTGTTGTATTATATTGGGATGACTGAAGATGAGTGAAAAGTTCTAAATTGGGGTCTATGTCGGGGGGAGGGATAGGGGATACAGTGATGGTGTGTCACAATATAGTGTTAGGGCACATGACAAGAACATAGGGGTGCCTTTCCTAATGTGTTGTACCATATTAGCTTACTATGAGTAAGGCATACAAATGTCTCATTGAACATTAAGAGCACCCAAACAAAAGAGAAAAGGTATCAAATCCTGCACCACCTTACGAAACTTCTTGCTGAAAAGTCTTCCTCCAGGAGACTCACATAAAATCAGATCAGCTTACTCTGTTGCACAGACAGTGGGGGTAAGGCAGATTTGTGGCACAGGGGATGGTACCTGTAACAAAGGAGAAGCCGTCTTATTTGCAAGGCAGGTCAAATTTACTCATCTAAGAGTTGGTGGGCCCGGAAGGTCACTATATACTCCTTCATGGGAGGGTTTAAGTCAAACAGCAGTGGTCTGGGGATCCTTATATGAACCAAATGTGGATGTTCCCCGCATTTTGGCATAATCGTTGGGACTGCTGGTCCCATGGGCAGGGGTACATACACTTTTGGCAGGGGATTGGAATGTGATCCTTAATACAGACTTAGATCAGGGAGGCAAAGGAAGGGTCTCACGCCTACACAGAAAGCCTTGCATAAGTTAATGGGCATGCTTAACCCAATATATCTATGGAGGACATTATACCAACACATTAGAGAATATACATTTTATTCACCCCACACCATTCATTCTCTAAGCTGGACTATTTCCTCCTAAGTGTGGATGTTTTACGTGGGGTGCACACATTTGAGCACACTGCTAGAGTTATTATGGACCACAGCCCACATACTACAGTACAGCTTTACCAGCCCCACTAATTCAGATAAACTGCAGCAACAATCAACTCCTTCAAGAATGAGGAAATAGTGGACAAATTACAAATATTTACTGGGGAGTTTATTCAAAATAACAAGTGCCTCTTTTAAGGGAAAGGACATGCTATTGGCAGCCTTCAAGGTTAGCATCGGAGGGGAGAGCATCAGAATAGCTACCATCCAAAAGGGAACTGAAAGCAACAGCCCTCTTTACCAACGTCAGAACCATAGAAAGACATTGGGACCTCACATCCCAGAAGACAACTGGGTGCAGCTATAACAGGCACAGTATGGGAAACTGAGAAAACAGGTAAATTGATAGTTTTAAGAGTATGGAAGAAGGAAATGTCTAATTATTACTGGGGTCCAGGACCATACCTGTCAGTCACACAGCCAAGGGCCATTGCCGAACAGTTCCGTCAGTTCTATCAGCAGCTGTACAGTGCTAAGGAACACTCTTTCGGAGAGGAGATAGTCACATACGTAGCATCCCTACCCCTCCCTCATTTAACAGATCCTCATATTGAGTTCCTGAAAAGTGCAGTCACTGAAGCGGAAATAAAAGCGGCTGTCGCGGATCTTACCCTTGTTAAGGCACCGAGGATGGATGGATTTCCTCCTAATTTTTTATAAAGTGTTGATAGATGATTTGGCTCCCCTCCTCTTATGAACATATCAGTATTGCTATGAACAGGGTATGACAGACCAATCACTGAGGCTTTGATTACCATCCTTCTGAAACCTGGCAAGGACCCCATGAACAGGGAGTTATCAACCAATCTCTCTTATAAATTCAGACATGAAAATTCTGGCTCATGCGTTAGCTACCAGACTGAACAAAGTGTGGGACTCCTTGACAAGTAGTTAGCAAGTGGGTTTCATGCCAGGAAGTTGTTCTCTGACCACCTACATAAGACTGCTCATTTCTTTTCTGTGTCCAGAGATGGACAGGAACCAGCAGTTCAGGCTTCTCTGGATGCAGAAAAAGCTTTCGACAGAGTTGCCTGGGGATGTCTGTTCCAGGTCTTCAAGGTGTACAAAACACCAGAAGAGTTCATTCAGTGGATAACAGTGCGATACACAGAGCCGTGGGCCAAAATCCTGTGTAATGGGGTATGCTCAGATTATGTCCTATAGAGGGAGATCAGGCAGGGGTGACTCCTGTCACCACTGTTGCTTGCTCTCTTCCTGCAACCACTAGTGATTAGTATTAAACAGAAAGTGGATATCCAATGCAATATAAACATTCCACTTATGCGGATGATATACTCTCAGATGTGAAGAATTGTGATCAAGTAATTTGGACAGATCTCTACTAAGTTAAACACTGAAAAAACTGAAGTGATGCCCTTAAATAATGGAGTGTTAAAAGAAATTATTGACTAGAGTTTGACTTGGAAAGCTGATGATTTCAACTATTTTAGGTATTAAACTAAATGGGCCACAAAGGCAATACAAAAAGCAAAACTTACGCTGCCTGCTGGACCAACTTAAGCAAGATCTGGTAAGATGGGCCGGTTTGCCTGTGACCCTTTGGGGATGCAGAAGCATTATTAAGATGAATTTCTTGTCAAGGCTGGTACGCCTGCTAGGAATGTTAAACCAATGCATTCCCTAAAAAATGGTTCCTGGGACTGCGAGCTGCGATTTCTCATTTGTGGGCTGGGAAAGCAGTTTGGAGAGCTCATCACAAGTTGGTTGCTCCTAAGTGGTTAGGGGGCCTCCATCTCCCAAATTTATGGTTGCTTATTATTTATATAGCCTTATACTTCCTCTGGCGGAACACCCTATGAGGCAGGATTTATAAACCTACTTGGCCCAATGGCTGGAAATAGAAAAACATCTTTGTGGAGAACACTGGACTGGCATTGAGGCTTTACTCCATACCCTGCGAAATAAACTCCCAAGTAAGTTAAAAAATACACCCATAGAAGCATCTATAAGGAGTGCATACCCAGCTTTGTAGAATGTTTCCATTTGATCCAGTGTGCAATGCCACCCAACTCCTGTTTTCAAATCTAAATTTTAAGATAGATGGTAAGACAATCCCTATTACATTTCTGAAGTAGGTCCACTATTATTCAAACTGTTGACCAATTAATACTGGATGGAAAAATTGTTACTTTTGATACCTTCAAGCAGAGATGTGGTACCCAGGATAAGGTTTGCTTTAAATTCTTACAAATAAGACACATGCTGACTATGCATTTGGGGCTGCAGTCCTGGTCAAAGGAACATGGGACCACCTAGGCTACCCTGGCGCCATGAGCAGTTACCTCATCCTATATCAAATCTGTTTGGCCAAATATATGCCCAGACATTAAATAAGATAGATGGTTTGGCCCCCTATTGGTACAATGAACTCTTGAACCGAGAACAACCCCTTGAGTAGGAAAGAATGTGTAAAGATTCATATGAAGACATAATATTCAACAGGTACCACCGAATGTACTTAATACTTCTAAACAATATGTACAATGCACCCCAAAAATGAAAAAGAATGGGGAAGCTCAATTTGAATACATGCTGCAGATGCCAGAGTCAAGAGGAACTCTAGATCATATAATATGGGATATGATACATTTGCCCCCTTCTGGCAGGCAATTTGTGATAGACAAGACTCTCTGTTGGGACAGAACAAGCATTTATTCCAGAAATTTGTATTATTATCGGGGATTATAAGAATAGGCTAAAAGGAACCCAAAAATATAATATGGCTCTTACTGCTGCCTGTGCAAAAAAGATAATTTTAAGACACTGACTTGATAAGGAAATTCCCAGCTGTGAGTGTCATAAAATATTTACCCTGAAAGCGGAGAAAATGATTGCCATTATGTCTAATCATGCCAGTATGTCTAATCATATGAAATATTACAACAGCAACTGGCAGAAATTGCATGCACTATTACTGCCTCAATAACGACTTGGTTATAATGGCTGGGGTGATAGTACTGCTTTTCTACACTGTATATTGCCATAGAGAGTTGTGATACAGTCCTAGCACTGTGTACAGTCTGGCAACACATTGACAATTGTATTCTGGGGTGGGGGGGAATTTATTGTAATGTGTTGTCTGTTATGTCTGAATGTATGTATGTCCTGTGTAACATGATAAATGTTCAATAAAATTAAAGACACACACGCACACCTCAACTAGAAGAGAGAATTTGAAAAGATCACCACTCAGAACCGTCTGACAGTGACTGCTGCATTACTGTAATTATAACAGGACATCAGGGCAAGCCCAAATGAAGAGTAGCTATGGAGTCCCTTCCCCTGCCAACGGCCTGGTTTCACATAGAATAACGCACAGGGTGCAGCCTCTCCCACTTTCACTCTAGATTTGAGCTCGCAGCCCAACGGTAGGGGTGTGGGATAGTGGACAAGCTGCAGGACCACATGACGAGGCAGGAGTTCACATCAGGAAAGCCTACTCAAGCAGGCAGAGGGAGCAGGTGATGGAAGGCAGGTCCATTCAGTAGGTCAAGATAAAGAGGAATACTAAATAAAATATTTTTCAGTCATGTTCTCTTACCTCGTGCCCTTTGCCTTTGAATCGGACACTGTCAAACAAGTGCCGCAGGGCTGGAAGACCTCTCTCTGAAGTCAACCTAGATATATCAAATATTTTAATTACTAAACTGTATAAATACAAATTTCATCGCAACCATTTTCTGATGAATTGGCAAACTAAAAATCATAACCAGCAAACAACTGGCCAATTATCTCCATCATGTGCCTGTCAAAGTGCAAGAGGTATGCTGCATACTTCCAGCCCCAGTCTGTTTTAAAGTGCTACTTAATCCTGATAAAACTAATTCTGACAATGCACCCGTCCACTCAAACACACTTTTGGCACGGTGGTTAGATGGATAAGAGGGACACACACTGTGACAGTGACCAGGTAGGTCGGGACCTCTGAAGAACAGAAAAAAAGAAAAAACAAAACTTAGATTTTCAACAATTCTTAAACCACATTTACCAAGTTCCTTTTTAAGCAGCTTAAAGAAAAACATGGGCATCGAAATAGGGTTACCAGACGTCCAGTTTTACCCGGACATGTCCTCTTTTCTAAGCTATGAAATTTCATCCGGGCGTTAAGTGCTCTTGTGTCTGGGTTTTTCACTTTGGGTTTAACTAGTTTGTTGCTGTGGCAACCATCCGAACTGCAAGTGGTCCCGCACCGTGCCGCCGTGGGTAAAAAAACAAAACAAAACAAAAACAACAAAAAAAAACTGAATGCTCATCATGTCATGCGCAGTCCAGCCTTGATATCTGCGCAAGACACAGCATTCAGTTTTCAGACTGTGACAGTGCAGACCGCGGTGGAAAGTTGTTGCTAGCAGCAGGGACGCTCCCCGACTGAACCAACCAAGCAAATGCAACCCTGAACCTTGCTGTGACTGACAACTGCAGCCTCGTAACCCAGTGACTGTACGGAGTTGACAGTTTGTGAATTTTTAATTTGAGCAGAGGAGGTGAGTGGAACAGTGCCAATTTATTTGGTAAGTTGCTGCTCAAAATGTACAACATCGATGCGGGGGTGGGTGGGGTGTGTGCAGATGTTAAGGTTGATGACTGATTGAGGATCTAGTGTTTTTTGAATTGTTCTGATGTCCAACAATCTATTCTGATAAAATCCTTTGCCTTGTCTTATTACTGCTGCTGTCAAGTCCTGGTCCCATCCGGCCCCTGGCCCTGTTAAAAAAAAAAAGCCTCAGAGTGACAGTCCGATCCAACAGGGTGGAGCAGTGAGGGCGGAACTGGGAGGTTAACTGCTGTGCCACCACTGTAACTGTCTTGAGGATACAGGGCTGCGGTTGCAATCAGGGTACAGCTGAGGGCAGGGGAAGGAATTCACTCTACCTGCAGCTCTGCAGCCGAATGGATAGCAATACCGAGGCGACCAACAGAGCGGAGTTTGGCAACAGACGCTGCGGCATGTTATGTATATAACTAAAATACAGAGATTAAAAACTTGGGTGTTGTTCTGGTGAGGGCGTTCAAAAAAGAGATGAAGTTCAGTTGACTTGGGAAAGGATGAGCCATCTGAGCTCAGCGGCCATATAATATTGCAAAACAGTATGGATAAGACATTGATTTTCCTGTAAGGGGTTGGGGTGTGTCCTCTTTTTGACCTCCCAAAATCTGGTAATCCTACATCAAACTAAAGGGTTACTCATCTGGATTGGAGGCTCGTCTGTTCTGTATACTTGCATCCCTGGCCCCTTCCTTAGTAGCGCTACAAAACATTAACATCTACAGTTAGCAGCTATATTATGCCACAGCCTAGCACCCCACACCAGAACCAATGACCACTCCAGCTATGAAATAACCAGCAGATAAAAGGGCAATTCCCACTCTCTGGACTTGTTCTCACAAAAACAAAATGTTACAAGAGGAGTGTTGCAACTCAAAAACCCAGTTATTTTATCCATAATTGTTTTTAGCATGACCTTTTCCAATTCAGTTTTCTTTAACTATATACACATTTTATACATTATAGTGGCACGGTAGCACCACTACAGTTCAGGTTGAGCAGGTAGCTTCTATGTTAAACCTCAAACTTTGCACTTTAGTATCTTTGCAACCGTTCAACGGATTTGCACAAAATTTTGCACGAGTGGTCAAAATTTCAAGACCCACAAAAATGACATCCTGCATATACACCAACACACATATCTTGTTAATGGGGCCCCCGTTCGATGGAGTCTGCACTTAGTTTCTGGAAAGATTATGCAGAAATGTATTTTTTATTTTTTTAATATTTAAACATTTTTCGTAAGCAGATTCTTTTTTTGTATGCACATATGAAAAAAAAAAAAACCACACGAGAATTGGTCCATACGAAAAAGGATGGCTTCATACAAAAAAAGAATCCCCCCCCCCCCAAAGTTCAAATAATTTTTTCGTACAAAGGCATCCTTTTTCATTCATACGAAAAAGGATGCTCTGATATGAAAAAAAGATTTCGGACTTATGTTCCCCCCCATTCTTTTTTCATACAAAGTCATCCTTTTTACGTATGGCTTTTTTCATTCATATGAAAAAAGATTGCCCTCATACAAAAAAGATTTAGTACTTAAGTTTTTCTCCCCCACATTTGAACTTCAAGAAGCCAGAATTCCCTCTATATCTGGACTTAAGGCACAATCTATATATCAAAACAACTGTCCTAATGAGTACTTCAAGAATACATAATCCCTTTAAAAATAAATTTAGGGTCCACATAAAAAAAAAACAAATTACAATTCTCATAGGATAACACTAGAAATTTAACAAGCCATAACTCCCTCAATATTTGAACTTAAGGGACAATCTATATATATCAAAACAAAGACATTGAGTACTGCAAGAATACATACCCCCCAAAAAAAAAAAACATTTACAGGCAAAGGTAACTAAAAATGAGAAGTCCCATAGGATAACACTGGAACTTCAACAACCCGTTCAATCCATACATAAAAGCAAAGGTCTTAAAGCAGCAATGCAACAAAAATGTTTTTTCCAAAAAAGCTACAATTAAGAAAAATATTAGAATACCTGTCAAATGTACTTGCCTAAGTACCTCCTATGCCGTGCACCAAGAGTCTATTTTTTCGATTCTAACTCTTGCCAGGTCTACAATGCTATTTCTATGCAAAATATGGCAGCCTCAATTAAAACATTTATAAATACTCAAATGTTGGTAGAATTAAAAAATTGTACCATCAAATAAATCTGGAAGGAGCCTGCAATCTTTTATAGTGGAAAAAAAAGTAGGGTAAAATGTTTTGCCAGTTTAGTTGCACTGCTGCTTTAATGAGTACAGTACTACAAGAACATTTACTCCCCAGTAACATTTAGGGGCAATATAAGAAAATCATAAAAAAAAATGCAAATTCCTATAGGATAACACTTTAAAAAAAAGCCATACAGCATAGGGAAAAAAATTGCTATGGCAACATACATGTATGCATCTATGGAAGGATGGAACCATAGGGCTCTGTGCTCCCACAGGCAAATGAGGATACGATTATACTAGCTCAAAAAGTAAGGAAATTCATTGCAAAAAACATTGTTAATGCATTAGGGTTAAACCGACAAATGTAGGGAAATGTGGCATTAGGATTCCCAACCTAACTCCCCACCCTGTAGGCAACAGAAAAAAAAAAGCAACATACATTTGACCTCGCTGTATGCCTTTGTAAGTCAGGCACGGGTGCTTTTGGGTTGTCAACCCTAACGCCACCCCATTCTCATATATTGTACACATCTCAGCTTATTTATTGATGGAATGGGTGAGCAAGAGGTTGACAACCCTCAAGGCACACCTCATGCCTGATTGGCGGGCGACACAGGAGAGGTACAAACAGTAATGTTTTTTCCAAGGTTACCTGCAGGGTAGGGGTGGGGGATAGGGCTGAACCCTAATGCCACATTTCCCTAATTTTGTCAGCAGGGCTCCAGATTAGATCTTTTGGGATGAGTACTGTAATTCTCATTTTGAAAGTGAAGCGAGTAAAAGCAAATTCAGATGTGTACAAATGTCTGGACAGAGTGGAGTGAGGAGTACAATTTTAAAATCAATGTAGTTTTTTTTCTAGATTCTGTGGAGCACGAAGCATTTACAAATGTAGGGCGAGTATTGGTACTCAAACATTTTCTGAAGTGTATTTCTTAAAACAAGGCGAGTAAAATAGGTCAGTACACACCTTATTTGGAGGCCAGATGGTCAATTTAACCTCAACTAGTGCATTCACAAAGTTTTTGCAATGAAAATTCAGTTTGGCAAAACAATGCCCCCAAGCTGAGGGCAATTCTGCATGTTTTGTCTTAAAATTGAGTTTTCTCAAGAAACTGGTGCAAATAAGAGTTGCTTCAAGAAAAACAAACTACCAAGGGCTGCTTTAACAATGGCAAATTCCATTTTTTTTACCGTTTTCCACTGGGGGTGGCGGGGGAGAGGAACATCACTGGACCTTCAATACCAATACCTTAAAACACTTAAAGCATGTACAAATTTAGCTTCTAAAAGCCATTACCTTTGAGCATCCAATTTAGGTTGAGGTCTTTTCACTGCCTTCTTAGAAGGAACTTCCACTTTTGACCCAGTGTTTTCACCTGGCTCCTCATCTTAAAAATAAAGAAATAAAAAAATCTATTAGGGGTGGGTGCATATAAAAAATTATGTTTACAGCAATTATAACTTGGCTCTGTCCCGGTTTTAGTCTAAAATATGCAACAGGCAAGTACTCCACTGCAGTTCAAATCCATTGGACGGTCCCCAATAAACACACAATTATTTTGTCTGTGTTTTGATGGTTTGTTCTTGTCATGGTAAGCAGTAATATGAATATTCTGACGTCACCTTAACTGCGGGGACCACAGCCAGAGTCTTAGAGAATGGGGGCTCTGACCGCAGCACCGCCTTTTCTGGCAGAACAGTGCAGTGATTTGGTGAACGGCTAGACTGATGACAATGATGTCTCAGCAATGACTTCTTAACTGAAGTCAATGGAGGAGCAGGCATTTTACCTGCAAGTGGAGGGCTCTATGTATTCTTCTCAAAAAAACGACTAGTGACTTACGCCTGTGTTTCCTTGTAGCCTGGCTAAATCCCTGTCAGATCAAAAAATGCAGACCATCATCATGGCAGTACCAAAGCAGTTCACGCAGCAATCATGGCCAATGTCAAGGGAGGTCTTATTACAGTAATACTTGCTCGTTGTGTACAATGCAAAGATAAGTGGTTGTCCATGATCATGGAAGATGGCACCATGAGGGTCAGGTAGAAATAATAAAAGAAAAAACACGCCCCCCCCACCTTCTTTTTCCCCTCTGGTCATCGCTATCTCGGAACTCCCTCGGACGTCACCTAAGCAAGCTTCTGCCCAGCCTAGGCCCCCCATCGTGAGTCTCCCCGATACTCCAAAAATACAGGTTACTCACCTGTAACAGGAGTTCTAGGAATGGTTTATGTTGTTCATCCACACTTTCTGGCAGGTTCCTTGCCACTTTAAATCTTGCCGGAAGGTCTTCAAGCTGGCTCCTCCCACCCACCCAGGTGGTAAAACTCTTGGCTCCGCCCCATGACGCCAGATCTGGCCCGCTGGAAGCTCAGGTTGTGCGTCGAAGCCAGGGGAGGGTAGGGTGGAGTCGTGTGGATGAAGCGACATATACCATTCCTAGAACTCCTACCCCAGTGAGCACCTGTATTCTAGGGACATGGATATGTTGTTCATCCACACTTTCTGGCAGACTCCTAGCAGTTCTCCGGGAGGAGGGAGGCAAGGCGCACACCCCCGATACTTACTTGGGAAAAAGAGACTGGAGAACCGAGACCCCAAAACCAGCATCCCGGCGTGACTCAAGGTCGATGTGGTAGAGGGTAATAAAGGTATGTGCCGACTTCCAGGTAGCAGCCCTGCAGATATCCTGGATAGGGATATCCCTGGAAGCAGCTACCGATGCAGATGATTGGCGGGTAGAATGAGCTCTTATCCCTCTGGGAGGCTCCATGCCTGCCAACCTATAGCAGAGCTCTATGCAGGAGGTGACCCACCTGCCTATCGTCCGCTTGGCTGCAGGTCTGCCAGGTTCGGCTTCAGCGTAGGTGACAAACAGCTGGTGAACCTCTCCCCGAACTTCAGCCGTCTGCTCCTTATAATAAGCGAGCGCTCGTCTAGGGTCCAAAGTATGGACCTATATTCGACCTCCGAGGTGTGATTGGGGTAGAACACCGGCAGAGTCAACACCTGGTTAAGGTGAAACTCAGACACCACCTTCGGAAGGAATTTCGGGTGGGGTCGCAGGACAACCTTGTCCCTGTGGAAGACCAGATAAGGAGACTCGATGGAAAGCACCTGGAGCTCTCCCATCCTTCTGGCTGACGTGATAGCCACCAAGAAGGCGGTCTTCCACGACAGGTGTGAAATATCGCACCTGTGCATCAGTTCGAATGGCTTTCCCATGAGCTTGGCCAATACCAGCAGTAGATCCCACGGAGGTGGAGGTTCTCACACACCGGAGGGGAAGTGTGGTCAAGGCCTTTGAAAAAGCGCCCGACCACCTTCTCCTGAGCCACCGACTGCTTCCCGGCCCGCGCCCGGTAAGCAGAGATGGCTGCCAGGTGCACCTTAAGGGTCATCGACCGAAGCCCTTGCTGAGAAAGGGACCACAGGTAGTCCAGAATGCTTGCCAAGGGACAGGCGGAAGGGTTCAAGCCCTTCCCCTGACACCAAATGGAGAATCTCTTCCATTTGAAGGCGTAGCACTTCCTGGTAGACTCCTTATGGGACGCCTCAACAACGTTGAGGACCTCGTCGGAAAGACCCAAGGCCTGGAACTCTAGTCGCTCAGGAACCAGGCCGTCAGGTGCAGGGATTGAAGGTCCGGATGGAATACCTTCCCATGGTTGACTGAGATCAGGTCCGGGCGGGCTGGAAGCCGCCTCGGGAGCCTGGAGCTGAGGCTGAGGAGATCTGGATACCAGAACTGGCGGGGCCAGTCTGGGGCTACCAGAATCACCTGCACCTTGTCCCTCCTCGCCTTGAGAAGCACCTTGTGGATCAAGGGAAATGGGGAAAGGCGCAGAAGAGGCCGAGGTCCAGGCCGAGAACGCATCCCTGCAGCGAGCCCTGCTGAGGCGGCGGGCATGGAACAGACTCAGCCGCATTCTCCTGAAGGCAAACAGGTCCACCTGAGGCGTGCCCCAGTGGGAGAACAGGTCTTGTACTACCTCCGCAGGAGAGACCACTCGTGAGACGGCCCCTATCCGCTTAGGGCATCGGCCAGGGTGTTGGAGGCTCCTGCCCGTGAATGGCTAGGAGATCCGCCTCCAGGCTGCGACGAGGGACCATATGCAGACAGCTTCCTTGCATAACAGCATGGGCGCGTCCATCTGGCGGTTCAGATAGTACATGGTGCGTGGTATTGTCCGTCTGGACCTGAACCACATGACCCCGTAGAAACGGAGCAAAGGCGGTGAGAGCTAGACGAACCGCCGAGCTCCAGCAGGTTGATATGGCATCGGGACTCCCGAGGGGACCAGAGGCCGTGCGCCCGGTGTTCCCCCAGATGGGCACCCCAACCCATCAGAGATGCATCGTCGATAGAGAGCCGTCGGCTCGAGGCGGGACGAGCGGGATGCACTCCTGCAGATGTGCTGGAGCGATCCACCATTGGAGAGTGTTACATCTCCTGGGTCACTGTCACGGGCTGGTCCAACGGATCGCAGCATTGTGACCACTGGCTGGCCAGTCCCATTGAGGGACGATGTACCAACGGCCCAACGGACCACGCCGTGCAGGCCGCCATGAGGCCCAGGAGGCGCAGGAAGTCCCGGGCAGGGCGCAACTGCCCAACCAGAAATGACTGGGCAAAGGAGGAAAGAACCTCGGCCCTGTCTGCCGGGAGCCGTGCTCTGGCTCGTAGAGAGTCGAGCTCTGCCCCGATGAATAGTATCACCTGCTTTGGCATGAGTTCCAACTTGGCCTCGTTGATGAAGAGGCCAACCTGAGAGCAAACCTGGCGGGCCAGATCTCTGAACCGCTCCGCCTCCACTCTGGAGGGGCGCTGCAATCAGCCAGTCGTCCAGGTAGGGGTACACCCGGACCCTTTGGCGCCGCAGGAACGCTGTCACCACTGCTATGCATTTGGTGAAGACCCTGGGAACTAGGGAAAGGCCGAAGGGCACGGGTTGGAACTCGTAAAGGGATCCCTCCGCTCTGAAGCGGAGGAATCTCTGATGGGATGGACGGATTGGGACGTGAAAGAACGCATCCTGGAGGTCCAGGGAACAGAACCACATGCCTCGTTCCAAGGATGGGATTATCTGAGCCAGAGTGACCATCCTGAAGGTCCGAGACCTTAGGAACTTGTTCAGGTCGAGAATGGGGCGCCAGCCCCCCGTCCGTTTTGGGACCAGAAAGTACCTGGACACAAACCCCGGGTCTGGCAGAGGATCTGCCACCTTCCTGATCACCTCTTTTTAGAGCAGGGCAATCATCGGCTCGGCGGGCCGACAGCGACACCCGGACCCGTGGCCCCGCCGGCGGCCCGAAGGGTGGAGCCTGCCTCGAATTCCAGAGGTAGGCCTTTCCACCACCTCCAACACCCAGCGGTCCGTGGTGATAGCAGACCAGGCGGAAAGGAAGTGGCGGAGCCGCCCACGGGGGACCCAGCGGGAGGACGAGGGCTGGGGCGGCACCCTCAACCCGGCCACTGGGCAGGCTTGGAGGAAGAACCGCCGAGGGACCTCCTGGGCCTTTACTTGCTTCCTGTTGGAGGAAGCCGCCGGCTTGGGTTTGGGACGCCAAGCGCGAGCCTGCTGGCCCTGTTGCTGGTGCTGCTGGGCCGGTCGAGATGCAGGGGCCGAAGGACGAAAGGACTTCTGCTGCTGACGGCGGCCTTTGTCCCTCTGGGCGGAGGTGACAGAGTCCAGGGTGGCATTGGACTTCTCGATCCGCTGGAGGTGTCCCTCCACTCCAGGGCCGAAGAGGTCAGTCCCCAAGAAGGGGACATCCGCCAACTTGTGCTGGGTATCCACCGTGAAGGTGGATATCCTCAACCACGCCCTGCGGCGCATGGACACCGCGGCCGCTACTGACCTGCCACAGGAATCACCTATGTCCAGAGCAGTCTGAAGCTGCTGCTTCGCCACCGCCCTACCCTGGTCCCGCACCTGGCGGACCGTGGTCTGCAGGTCAGTCGGGAGATGAGGAACAACCTCATCCAGGGAGCCCAAGAGGGCGTGGGAGAAGTGTGCCATCAGCACGGCCGAGCTGGCCTGTCGGAGGCCGAGGGAGGACGCAGCATGCACCTGCGCCGGCAAAGTCCAGCTTTTGGACTCTTTGTCGGAAACTATCCACATCAGGCGTTACGGAGCGGAAAATGCTGTCGGTGACTAACCCCTCGGCAGAGGGTGCTCGAGAAACCGGGCAAAGAGCCGGTAGGGACTGCATACTTCCTGGCCGAGGGCGCAGGATACGAAGCAGGCCGCTGCCAAAGCTCCAAGGCTGGGCCGACAATGGCCTCAGCCACCAGAAAGGCCTCCGTGGGGGAATCCCCTTGGTCCAGTATCTCAGTCAGGGGATACTTGGCCCATTTGGACAAGGCTCGAGCTGCATCCCGGTGGACTCCGAGATGAGTCGAAGCAGACCCAAGAAGGGCGATGGGCTATCGTCAATGGCTGACCCTGGAGGACTCCAGGTCGACCTGCGAGAACAGGGAGGAGTCGTCTTCGGTTCGAAGAGTCTGCGAAGAGCTGCCTCGGCCCTGAGCCACCCTCTACCTCCGCGAGGGCGGCCGGGAGTGAGGGTGACCGACAACCTGTGGGGCAGGCCGTGACCCGACCAAGAATCCTTGGTCGGTGCCCCAGACTTCGGTTGTGGAGGCGGAGGTTCCATCACAATCGGTGGAGCAGCTGGTTTTGGCCGAGCAACCGGACCTGGAACGGGCAGCTCGACTGGGCCGAGCGGTTGCTTCGGTCGTTCGGGCGACAGCCACTTGATGTCCAGGGTCTGGACCGGAGTCGGTTTAGCCCCGGACAACAGCAACTGCTGCCACATAAGCTCCTCGTAGCGCTGACGTAATTTCACGAAGCCTCCTCATCCGAGGAAGAGGAGGAGCAAATTGGCGCCGCTTACCGATACTTGAGACCGAGACCGCCCGATGTCGTGAGGCAGCTAGACCGAGAGAAGTCGAGACCGAGTGGGTATGGGAAAGGGCGGAGACACCGCTCTTCCCTCGGCTCGAGCACTTTAACCGGGGACTGCGGCCCAGAAGGCACTGGCAGATCCTCTGTATCCACCGGGGGAGACCGGTGAAGGAGGGTTGTCGGCTTCTCCAGTCGACAGCCCGTCTAACGGATCGAGAAAAATCTCGACTTCGTCGATAGGAGTCTCAGCGGGCTGGCCTGACGGGGGCACTGTGAAGCCAGCGGCCTCAACTGCAACCTCGACTGAAGTCGACGGTCGGCTATCCGGGGAAGGGAACCTCTCCCGCTCCCATGAACGCAGACGGTGGGACTTACCTTTGAACTCCTCCTTCTTGGGCCGAGAAGAAAGTCCCGATGGCCCCTCTCCCTTCGTGGAAAGGGACTGACAAAGCTCCTTGAACGAAGACGTATACGAGGAACTCTGAGAGAGCGGGATAAATGCCGCGGCTGAGGAGGAGGAAGATGCAGCCTGGGCCGCCTCCTCCTCGAGGGCGATCATCTGCTCGAGCTGCTCAGCCGAGCCAGCCGCTGGAGACAACGCCCAACGAGCCTCTTTGGATTTTACCAGCGGGAAAAGTTTCTCGGGGAACCCGAGCTTCAATCGGGCAGCGCGATCGTCCAGGACGTTGGCCGAGAAAGATCGGCACAACTCACAGGCCTGCGGGTCGTGATCTAGGCCTAGGCAGTAGACGCACGTGGAGTGCGGATCTGTCCTGGACATTTTCTGCCCGCAAGGGCACCTCCGAAAGCAGGGAATAGATTTGTCCATCGCAGCCGCGAGGGATAATGAAGACCGAAGTTTAGAAGACTTCAAAACCAATTTCGGATGAACCGAAGAGTTAGGATCCAGTCTAAAACGCAGAGCGCTAAGGAGGGAACCTGAGCTTCCAAGCGGTAAGGAAGATCTGGCGTCATGGGGTGGAGCCGAGAGTTTTACCACCCGGGTGGGTGGGAGGAGCCAGTTTGAAGACCTTCCGGCAAGATTTAAAGTGGCAAGGAACCTGCCACAAAGTGTGGATGAACAACATATCCATGTCCCTAGAAATACAGTTACGTAGGAACTTACCGCAACAGCAGATCTTTGAGAGAAGTTCCTTCAGTAAGTCATTACATATAGGACTTAGGCCACCTGGTGTGGGGCCGCACGGCAGACTTTTCTAGCAATACTTGACGGGGGACCGCCCACCCGAAGTGAGGTGACCGTCAGCATGGCCGTATATAGTGGACGGTCCCCACACCCACCCTCCAGTTCTCCCACCACAGCCTGGAAGAGGACTGACGGCAGAAAAACAGGATTTTGATGCGTAACAAATAAAAAGAGGGGAGGGAGGGAAAAATATGACCTACTCAAAGAACCTCTCTCAAAGATCTACTGTTATGGTAAGTTCCTACGTAACTGTACCATCTTCTTCGAGAGGGTTCCTTCAGTAGGTTTACACATACAGGACTGAATCCCAAACAGTCCCTCCAAAGAGTGACTGAGAAAAACAAAGGAGGAGGAGAAAAACAACTCCAACAAAACTGGGAACCAGAATGGACCCAGCCTAGGACAGAAGGCACTGCAAGACAACAATGCCGAAGCCTGCCCTTGGCCTAGAAGCAATGTCCAGACTACAGCGTTTAGTAAAGGTGTGGACAGAAGTCCTAGTGGCTGCAGCACAGATATCGGCCGCATAAATGTTTGGCAAAAAAAATGCAAAAGCAGCCATGCCCCTAGTAGAGTGACCACTGATGGGACCCAGCAGAGGTTTGTTGTACTTTTGGTCACAGGACCAAATACAGTTGCCTAACCATTTGGAAAGGCACTGCTTAGACAGTCTTGCCTGCCGATCTGGGGCCAAAGGAGACAAAAAGCTGATCACAGCTACGGAAATCCTTTGTTCGGTGAGTGTAGCACCGAAGGATCCAATGGACGTCCATGATGTGCAGGAGTGCCTCACCTCTGTTCGTAGGGGACGGAAAGTAAACTGGAAGCTTTACTGATTGGTTCAGTGTGACTCCTGACACCACCTTGGGTAAAAACTTAGGATTTGCTCTAAGGACGGTCTAGTCCTTATGGAAAATAAAATAAGGCTCTGTATAAACTAGAGCCTGAAGCTCTGAAATCCTTTGAGCTGAAGTAATGGCAACTAAAAATTACGTCTTCCAAGAAAGGAAGCATAAACCACAGCTCATCCACCTTGGGATTTGAACTTTGTACTGGAGTTGGATTGTGGATCAGGGGTTTCAGATGGAGAATCCCCTTCAGAAAGGTTTTTAAGACCTCCAACTGAGCCACAGGTTTGCCATCCACCAGCTCGTGGTATGCCAAAATAGCCGAAAGGTGGACCTTCAAGGAAGAATATGACAGACGAGTCTGACAGATGAAGGAGGTATTCCATGACTTCAGGGGCAGAACAAGAAAAAGGGTTCCAATTCTTGGAAGTCGCCCAGATGGAAGAGCGTTTTCACTTCAAGGCATAAGTGGAACGAGTAGAGGGTTTTCTAGCCTCTATAAGAACTTGAGCGACTCGAGAGGAGACCACGAAGCAAGAAATCGCTATGTCTGCAGGAGCCATGCATGAAGATGCAGTGTCCTGAGCCCCAGATGTACAAGACTACCTTGATCCTGGGCCAAGAGGTCATGAGTCACTGTAAGTGGAACCGGAGGTTTCCTTGATAGCTGTTGGAGCAGTGGGAACCAAATTTGTCTCGGCCAGAGAGGGACGATGAGAATCATCCTCACCTTCTCTGCTTGAATTTTTTGAGAAGAACCCGCTGCAGGATAGGAAACGGAGGAAGGCGTACACAAATGTCCCCTGTCCCAGAGAGACAGCGTGTCGTGCCAGAAAGCACCATGCCCTGGAACGAGTGAGCAAAAACTGGGACGTTTTGCGTTGAAGTGGGAGGCGAAGAGGTCGATTTCCGGATGCCCAAACTTTAGGAAGAGAGAGAGACTGCCACTTCTTGATTTAGCTCCCATTCATGACTTAGGGTCCGGGATCTGCTGAGACCATCTGCCAGGACATTTTGAACGCTTGGAACATGCACGGCCACTAGGGCCAGATTGTGCTGGACCGCCCAGTTCCACACCTGCATCGCCTCCACGCAGAGGGGGTACGAGCGAGTTCCTCCTTGTTTGTTGAGGTACCAAAACTACAGACATGTTGTCCGTTTGGACTAGCAGTAACCCCTCGGGAAGGAGGGTCTGGAAGGCCTGGAAGGCATACAGGAGCGCCCTCATCTCCAGAACACTGATGTGTATCGAAGCTTCCAAGCTGGACCACAGGCCTTGGGATTGGTGCTCCCCTAGATGTGCTCTCCATCCCATGTTCAATACATCTGTACTCAGGGGTGCCGAGGGAGCGGGGTTCCTGAAATGAAGACCAATGGAAAGGTTGCCGGGATCCCTCCACCACAACAATTCTTTCTGAACTGCTGAGGACACCTGGACCGGACGGTCTAGGTTGTCCAGGAGTTGATCCCATTGCACCCGCAGGGGCCATGGAGTAACTCTCATGTGGAGCATCGCTAGGGGAACAGTAGTGATGGAGACTGCCATCAGACCAAGAAGGCGAAGGACCTCCCGGGCCGGGATGGTCCTGGACGATGCCACCAGAGAAGCCTGACGGAATAAGGTCTCCATCCTGTCTGGAGGAAGGAAGGCTCTGCATTGAACCGTATCCAAGACCGCCCCAATGAATTGAAGACTCTGGGATGGGGTCAAGGATGACTTGGGAAAATTGACGGTAATACCTAGTTTCCCAAAAAAGGTCCAGGGTAAAGGATAGAGCCTCCAGTAAGGAGTCCATGGAATAGGGCTGAGATCAGCCAGTCGTCCAGGTAAGGGAAAACCGCAATACCCTGACGGCGCAAAAAGGCCGCCACCACCGCCAGGCACTTGGTAAACACCCGAGGTGCCGAGGGAAGACCAATGGGAAGGGCCAGAAACTGGAAGTGTTCCCCTTGGAAAAGGAACCACAGGAATCGGCAGTGAATGGGGAAGATCGGGATGTGCAGGTAAGCATCCTGCACGTCCGAAGAGCACAACCAACGATTCTCCAAAAGGAGTGGAAGACTACTCA
Source organism: Neoceratodus forsteri (assembly GCA_016271365.2). Taxonomy (NCBI): domain Eukaryota; kingdom Metazoa; phylum Chordata; order Ceratodontiformes; family Ceratodontidae; genus Neoceratodus; species Neoceratodus forsteri. The sequence goes on along the minus strand of CM028129.1, from coordinate 1,234,413,342 downwards.
GGAGAGTTAGCATCTGAAATTTTTTGTATTTGGACGAACAGATTGAGACTGCTCAAGTCAAGGATGGGTCTTAAGTCTCCCGTCTTTTCGGGACTGGGGGGAATGGGGAGTAAAACCCCCTTCCCCTTTGCCGGAAGGGAACACACACTACTGCTTCCCTGAGCAAGAGGTTTTGGATTTCTTCTCTAATGAGATGAGCCCAATCCCTGGAGTAGGGAGACCTTCTTGGTGGATTTTCGGGGGGGGGGGGCTCTTGTGTGTCCTTCGGACAGCAGTTGCAGGACCCATGCGTCTAAGGTTATTGCCTGCCATTCCCGCGCATGGTGGGCAAACCTCCCCCCCCCACCTGCTCCTTGTCGTGAGACTGAGGATGTAGTGGGGACAGGGAGTCAGGAAGCGACAGGGCATTCATGGGGAGGGCCTCCTGAATGTCTCTGGTTTTTGGAGGAGGGAGGAGTGGCAGAACCCATAGCCTTGCCTTTACCCTGGCGTTGAGCTGGGGCCTGCTTCCTCTGCCTCCAGGTCCTTTTCCAAAAGGACTGCTGCTGTTGTTGAGTGCCCGACTGGTACATGGACCTTACTGATCTGAGGGCGAGGCCTCTGTCCGGGAGTTTGGTGTCCCCACCAAAAAGTACCGAGCTCCTGAAGGGGACATCCTGAATCGCAGACTGTACCTCGTTGGCAAGGCCAGCGATGCGAAGCCAAGAATGCCATCTTAAGGCGACGGCAGTGGCCGAGGCGCGAGCTACAGATTCGATGCAGTCGTATGTAGCCCACAAAGCATGCCAATGGGAGAAGCGAGAGAGGCGAAGATCCTTGGAAAGCTCCTCTTTGAGGCTTGAGGGTTCCATCGTCTTGACTCAGGCCTCTAACCTGGCTAGGGTAGCCTTTTGGTGTGACACCATGTGGGCCACATAGTTGAGGGATCTGAGTGCATATGTGGGCGAAGCATAAACTTTCCTGCCAAACTGGTCCATCTGCCTCGACTCTGTCTGGAGGATAGGTGCTCATGTGCTTGGGAGCAGCGGAGTGATCATGAGCAGCTGAAATAATGACAGAGTCCGCCTTGGGATGAGTCTTGAGAAAAAGAGCATACTCCGGCACCCGGTATATCCTGTCCGCCCTTTTGGGGATAGCCGGGAGAGAATGAGGCATCTGCCAGACTGTAGAGGTGAGGTCCTGGTGAAGTCTGATCCAGGGAGGAATGGGAACTGGAAACAGACTCTAAATCCAAGTGCTCGGCTAGTCTCTGTCTCATGGGGTCCTGTTCCTCAGACGCCCAGCTGAAAAAATCTTTCATGGACCTCAGAAGATCAGAGAAGGCAGGGTCCTCGGGGGAGGGGGGGCACCTTGCCCTTCAGGACCTCTGATTCCTCCAAGGCGCCGGCAGCAGCAGCATCAGCATCATCCCTTCTTCCTCTTCATCATCGTCGTCGTCCACCCCCTCGTCAGGAAGGTTATAAATGTCCAGAAGGGTAATGTCCTGATGTGCCGTCCCAGAGATGTGTACCATAGATGGAGAAAAGCTCCTTGAGGATGCAGACCTTGAAGAGCATGGGAGTGGGAGTCTTGTCTCCAGGTCCGACACTGACTGTGAGTGTGTCCCCTGCCACCAAGACTGGATTAAGGTCTTGAAATCTGGCATAGCCGGAGGAGATAGTGGAGGAGGCTGAGGCTGAAAGGGAGGAGGAGGAGGCATTACTGGTGGGGGTGGATAATGACACCCCGGTAGCTCTGAAAATGGTGGTAGGGGTTGTAACCAGGGCAGTACTGTCCAAAGGAACTCAACTCAGGAGGAGGACCAGCCAGGTAGTGGTCCCCAGGGTACCCTAGGGGGTAATGAGGGACAGTCCGGGGTCTAGTGTAAATCCCCGTTGTCAGGTCTGACGGGGGGGGGGGGACCCGCCATAGTGTAAATCAGCAGGGGGTCCGGTGTCGGACGGGCTGGCGTCTGGGCCGGATGAAAAGGACCCAATGGCAGGACAGAGTCTGGCGCCGGAGTTGGTGGATGGGGCAGACCACTGGGCCCTGGCTGAGTCGGAGGAGGATCCAGTGTCGGGATTAATATTGTCTGATCCGACGGTGGGATCGAGACCGGGACATTCGTCGGGTTTCAAAGGATCCCACCTGAAAGGGGAGAAGGGGCCTCCACAGAAAGGCCAGACGGGCAGACGGACTGACCCCGAGGGATCCCGCACTATTCGCCCTAATGTACCCGCCTGTGAAGGGAGGGTATAGGTGAGGAAGAAGGGGGAAAGGGACATTCTCCCCTGGTTCTGCCGGACGTCAGGTGAGGTGCAGTTAGGTTCGACGGAAAACCACGCCTGAGCAGTCGGAGGCGGGAGTCTTACCAGACTGAGCGGCGGTGCCCCGAGGCCTGGAGAGCAGTCTTACTGGCAGCAGGCGGTCCCAGAGAAGCCAGGAGCAGACTTAGCGCCGTGGCGATGCGGCCAGATGAGCAGACGGTCAACTGATCCACAGAGGATTTTTCACACTTACTGTCCGAAGTCTTCTTAGGCGGTGGCTGCAAGGCGGCCTTGCTCGAGGGCCTCGAGGCCTCAGGTTGGTCCGTGGAGTGCTCCCAATCTCGAAATTTCTCCTTGTGGTGTTTCTTGGAGGGAGAAGATTTTCTTCAGTGGACTCACTGATGCGGTCCATTTGCTTCACTAATGAAGCGAGGCGGACTTTTAAAAGGTGGGCCTCCAAAGCCTGCTGTCTCTGCTTTTTGGTGGCCTGGTTAAATGTTTGGCAATCCGAGCAGGATGAGACAGGATGGTTTGGGCCCAGACAGATAATGCACTTCAGATGACCGTCCTTATGAGGAATCTGTGTGCCACAGGACGAGCACCACTTCTTAGGAGAAGACATAAGCGAGAATTTAAGGAAAAAATGTTGAAGAAAATCTGACGCAAGTACTAACGTGACGATTGCTACTGAAAGTCTGCTATGCGACTGACACGAGGTGACAGCAGGAAAGAACTGGAGGGCAGGCATGGGGACCGTCCACTGTATATGGCCACACTGACGTCTGTTACATGCCATCAGGTGGGCGGTCCCCCGTCAGGTATGGCTAGAAAAGTCTACCGTGCAGCCTGATGCCAGGTGGTGTCAGTCCTATATGTAATGACCTACTGAAGGAGCCCTCTCGAAGTAAGATCGCCCCACTCCCTACCTGCAGCTGCCTCCCTGGCTTGCACCCACCAGGGCGGGGCCACCTCCACATCCCCAGTGCTCGATTCAGTCTAGGGCTGCAGGCAGGGGGAGGGTTGGAGAATATCAGGGACTACGATTGGCGGGATCCGACGGTGGGCATGGGGTGCTTCGGCGTGTCGTTTTCCCAGATCACGGGGAGTTTCTCGTTTCCTTGCGTGATCATGACCCCTCGAAGATGTGGATGTGCAGTGACGCGCAGTACAAGCTGGGCACACTCCCGTTTCCTTCTCATGGGCATCTGCCATCGCCTCCACCCTGTATGTGCGCAGCCCCAGCTGTTGCACACCCAATCTCCACTGGGAGTCGCTGACCCACCCTCCTCCCCAGGAGAGGAGAGCTGTCCTCCAGACACTCAGTCCTCTCCTCCCCAGCAACCCGAGCTTGTTCCCAACCTCGGGTTGCTGGTGTGGTGCAGGGTATGGCATCCAGTGCCTCAACCTCAGCACCACTGGGCCGGCCTAGGAGAAAAAAAAAACAAACTGTGTAGCAAATGGCAACAAAAACTAGTCTTCCCTGGTCCGACTTGGACTCCATGGCTGGTAATAGCAGTAATGGATGGAGCAGTCAACATTACATAGAAGACATAGAGTCATCAGATAATCCCATCCCAAATAAAGTCAAATTGATATATTCCAATTTACAGGAACCAAGAGAAGTTCAGGAACAGCATGCTCTTTCTCCACAGATTTTCAAACAGTCAAGAGAAGTCAAGTCAAGTGATGAAGTTCAGTAATGTAATGCCCCAAAACAGTATCCATATGATGTAAGACTGCATGCAGAGTAGAGCTCCTAATTTATTCCAAAACAAAATTGGTCTACAAGGTGGATAACCGATCTGCAGAAGCAAACTGCATGAAGTTCTGAACAAGTTATCCAGTGGATGACTGAATTTTAAGTCACAACAGTATTCCCCATTATTTCTAGCATGGTGGGCCACCACCCTATATATATTTTTTTGCCACTACCCTATATATTTTTACCACCACCTTATATTTGTAGCCATCAGCCTAATTTGGTTTTATAAAATCTTCCAAAATTGCCTTTACCATCATGCCTTATTGCACTGCCCTGGTTTTGATACCAGTGCTTTAAACCTTACTTAAAACCACTTACAGTAGGGCCGGCCCGGTGGCGCCAAGGGTTGAGGCGCTGGCCGCCACGCCGGCGACCCATGTTCAGGAACAAGCACGGGCTGTCGGGGGTTGGCAAGGGAGGGAGAGGATAGAGCGTCCGGAGGAAAGCTCTCCTCTCCCAGGAAGGGAGACTGGTGCTCCCGTCAAACGACTGCCCCCAGGTGGAGGCCTAGTGGCAGTGCAGGACTGTGGGCACCATGAAAGGAAGGGTGCTGCGGGACTTCCGCGGACACCTCCACGTACGCCCATCATGCATGTGTGCCCCAGCAACGGGGGGAAGGGAAAAAAATGGAGAGAAAACACCCGCAGCTGCAGGACGATGACCGACCCCTCGCAGGCTCCTCAACCGGGCGGGCTCTGGGCAAGTCCCGGTGAGAGCAGGGTAATGGGGACGGTTAGAAGGGGCAGAGAAGGAGATAGACACCTATTTAAAAAAACAAACAAACAGCAGGTACATGTACTGTGTATATAGGAGGCACAAGGAATAATATACTTTCGGTCCCAATCACCACAGCCACCACCCTATATTTACAGACTATGGGAAAACTAGGACATACTTTGCATCATAAAACTTCTCATTCATGATCATACCTCACATGGGTGCCCCCTCTCCCCATTTTAACTTAATGTTCCCCTCGCTTTCACTGTTATTACCCCCCTTCAATCCCAACATCATGGTCACGATGGTCTTCACCCGTGCTGGGAAGCTACAATTACACTGTACTGCACCTTAATTAAGCTAATTTGTACCTGCATCACATGACATTTTTAATCACTGTCATTCCTGACAGACTGTAGGTCTTCACTACTTCAGTGTAACATGCAACTTCCTACATATGCCATGTATTAAGCTGTGCTGTAACGCTATTGTTTACACTTTTTGTACAGTTTTGTTTCACTCCATTCTACGTTACACCCCTGTACTGCAGTTTGTATTATCTTGTTGTTTCACTCCATTCTACGTTACACCCCTTGTCCCAGGATAGGAAACAAGCTGTTTACAATTTAGTAGGCCTTGCCAGGTAAAACCTTTCCAACTAAATAACGAATGTGTGAACCGGAAACTAAATGCCTCTTTCAAAATAGTGTTTAAGCACAACTAAAATAAGACAATATAGCAGGCCATTGTGGCTGCGCATTTTCCTACCTGAATGGTTCCAACTTATCATTGGAAAGCCTTGACCAGCACCCTAGTGGTAGTTCAACCCACAGCTCCTCCTTGTAATAAGGAGAGCTCACCCTGCTCTGTTCTCTCCACAGGGCCTGGAGGAAGCGAACAAGGTCGCGAGGGTAGCCGCTGCTGCTCTCCCCCACCCCCCGAGGCGATTTTCTCCCCTGGACTCAGCAGGTAATTTTACGTCGCTAAAGGCCTGACTGCAATACTGAGCTAGCTATTTTTCACTGGGACTGCAATAAAAGGTGCTGCTCACCGGAGTCTGAGGGTCGCTCGTGGTCGTCTCGATCTGCTGGTACTGCGAGAAACGCCAATGCTGCATTCTCCTCCACGGGTGAACACCACGCTGCCCTCACCTTTAAGGTGTGTGAGCGCTGCAGAGGGCTAGCCCCACCGCCCCCACCCTTGGTAGACTCGGATATATAGCCGCCATCATGTGTGCTGATTCATCCTATCAGCCCACTTTACCGTCTGCAGGCTATAGCAGCTTGCCACTAGAGGGCTGTTCTCTCTCTCAAGCATGTCCCTGCTTGCCTGGCCTCGGAGTGACACCCAAGCGCATTTTTTCTCACATCTTTAGATTTTTTGGGACCTAGGCACTCTTACTCATTGTGAACTCTTGGCTCTCTGTGTGCCCACATAAGGTTCCACACTTCTTGCCCTGAGCTGTCCCCGACATCTCTCCTAGCCACCATTCCTACCCCCCGTTTCCTGGCTATTCCCCGGGACTCCCTTCTACTGCGGGTGTTACCCTTGGACCCAGTCTGTCTGGATTCTCCCTTCCTTTACCCCGGCTCACTGGACACTGCACCTATACTAAGGGGCTCCGTCAGGCTCTCTCTCATTGTCGCTGGCTCTCTGCTTTCTAGCCCAGGGTTCCCCGCTGCCTTGTTAAACTAGGCTATGGCTCCCCTCGCTCTGCAGGTCGCTACACCCTCCTACCCCGGTCACTCGCCCAAGCAGCCCCCTGCCTGGCTGCAAAAAAAAGGCATAAAAATAGCCCATCTAAATATCTGCAGTATCCTACATAACCTTGTGGAACTGAGTGCTTGGGTGACCCTGTATGAACCTGACATCTTGGGCATCACTGAGTCATGGTTGAGGCCTGGTATTCCTGACTCCGCTTGTGCCATTCCGGGCTACATCCTCATCAGGCGGGATAGGACTGAAAATAAACGTGGTGGGGGGAGTACTCCTATACTATAGGGGGCACGTAAACGTATCCTTGGTATCTCTATCCCCGCCCAACCCCTCAGGTTGCGAATTCATTCACTCCCTCTTGCTACTCGGAAACTCAAAAGGTGCACCTGGTCTGTGCTCACAATCCTCCCAAGGGTGGCCACCGGACTCTCATTCTCTGACTACCTAAAAGGCAAGTAGGCTCAAATGGAGGTCCTAATTTGGGATTTCAGCCTCAACTGGTTGGGGCCTAATATCAAACTATTTGAGCCCCTCCTGTCTGGCCTAAGCTCTCTGCCAGACCATCACAGAGTCCCTACTCATTACCTCCCGGAAGACAAGGGATAAGCTTATTGACTGGTTACTGAGCAACCGTCCAGATAAAATCATACAATCTGGTACTCTCCCGGACGCGATATCCGATCACTCGCCCATCTATTGCGTATGGGGGTCTACTGCCCCAAAAATTCCCAGTAGAGTGATTCAGAACAGGGACTATTCCAAGCTTATCCTAAACAACTATTTGGATGACCTACGTCTTACCGACTGGACCAGGGTACTCAGCACCAGTAACCCTACCATTGCATTGGACCACTTCCTGTCTATTCTCATCCCCCTGCAGACTAGGCATGCTCCCCTCACTAAAAGAAGGGTGAGGGGTACTGTCACCAAGTGGCTGCATGGTGGGCTACTTGCTCTCATGAAGCAGAGAGACAAGTGCTGGATCAACTACAGAATCTCTGGTGATGCACGAGCTCGCCGTGAATACCGACGACTCAGGAACTCTTGCAAATCCGCTATACACGCCGCCAAGAGCGAGTTCTGTAAATCAGCTCTGCTCAAGTCAGCCTACAACCCACGGTGTTTCTGGCAAAACATCAAAAGTATGGTGGGTGTGTCCACCAAGCAATTGGTTGTTGACATGAACTTAGAGGGGACTAACTGCAACAACCCCCAGACCATAGCCTCGGCGTTCAACTGTCCGTTCTCAGAACTACCGGCCCCCCCCTCACTTCCTTTCCCACCGAACCTCTGGGCCACCCACCCCCCTCCTGGCCTCCTTTTTACCTGAAGAAAATCTCTGCTAGAGAGACTCAAACTCTCCTTGCGGGCTCTCGCACCACCTCAGGTGCAGGTCATGATCAACTAGAGCCTAAGCTTCTGAGCCTTGGGGGCGCCTACCTCGCCTGGCCGATTACCTACATTTTTAATTCTTCCCTCACCTCCGGAATAGTACCTGATATATGGAAGGTGGCCAAGGTTGTCCCGGTTTTTAAGCATGGGGATCCCAAGGAGATAAGTAACTACCGCCCTATTGCCCTACTCCCTGCTACCAGCAAGCTACTTGAAAAAGCAGTAGCCAGACAAATTTCCCATTACCTGCAGGAGTATGCAGTTCTCTCCCCTGCTCAGCACGGCTTCAGGAAGGGGCATAGCACGTCCACTGCTCTCGCCGTGGTCACCTCCCAGGTGAGAGCCGCCACAGACGCAGGTAAACTGACTGGGGCTATCTTTGTCGATCTCTCTAAGGCCTTTGATCAGGTTGACCATAATCGCCTTCTCTCCACCCTACATGGGCAAGGCTTCTCCCTCTGAGCTCTTGATTGGTTCACCAGCTATCTTGGGGGGAGACAACAATACACCTGTTTCAACCGTGCACCCTCGGACCTTTCCCCAGTCAGATGCGGGGTACCCCAAGGGTCCGTTCTTGGTCCCATTCTGTTCTCCCTCTACGTAAATGAACTCCCCTCAGTTACTACCTTCGGGTCTACTACTCTATATGCGGATGACCTGGTACTACTATCTAGTGCCAAGGACCCTGTTACCATCAACTCCCAACTCAATACTGACTTTGGTCGTATCCTACACTGGCTCGTGGGTCGCAAGCTTACTGTAAACCTTGACAAGACTCACGCCATGTTATTTGGGTCGGCGGCCAAAACCGCTTGCCCCCTCGCCATAAATGGGGGAACGGCTCCCTCCTGCCTGTCCTGAACTCCGCCAGGTACCTAGGAGTGACCCTAGATCCCCAGCTTGATTTTACTGAGCATATTCGGAACATTTGCAAAGCATCAAACAGTAAGCTCGGCTTAGCTTACAGGGCCATGGACTGTCTTACCCCGGCTGCCTGGCTCGCTATAGCCAGGGGAATTCTCCTACCTACACTCTGCTATGGGCTTGTTGGCTTCGCGACGGTGCCCAATGCCTCCCTAGCAAAATGGGACACGGCTTATAACAACATCTGTCATTTTGCCATATCTGCCCATCGCCTTACGCATCGGTGTGCCCTCTATGCCCGTCTGGAGTGGCTTCCCCCTGATAAACACAGAGCCTTCGTCCTTCGGAACTTGGTTGACAACATAGTCCGCACTGCCTGCCCCCCAGGACTTGCCCTTCCCTTCCAACACTCCACCCCGGACTACCAGCTTAGGCCCAGCTCGACTCTCGCTTGCAAGGTCCCTAGGACCTGCTCCCTCACCGGGGATCGGGCCTTCTCCGCCTATGCTCCTAGATTCTGGAACTCCCTCCCCTGCTCCAGTTCGTGCCGCCCCTTCCCACTCTGGCTTCAAAACATCCCTCTGGAAATTCCTCAAAGGGGCCTCCACCTGCCCTTGTGGCAACGAGTAGCCATCTCCAGTGGCTGCCCGACACCTCTCCCACCATGTAGGTTGCGACCTCAGCCTCTTCCCCTCCCCCGCACACACTTTACTTTTGTGGCCACCCTCTCTCCAGCTTATAAGCTGTTCCTGGCCCCCACCTCCCCTCCAGACAGCACTTATTGCCTCTTCCTTGTCGGAGATCCCCTACCCCTCTAGCTGTGTTGGTCCCCCAGGTTGGGGTTCCCTACCCTCTAGGTCTACGCTGTCCACTGCAATGTTTGCTCTACCCCTTATTCTGTCTCTCCCAACTGCCTCTTGGGGTGGTTGCTGTATCAGGCCCCCCCCCCCCTTTTTTACAGCCTCCTGTACCTGCTGTTCTCCTCACCCCTTGCCACAATATGGGATTATTGTACTGACCTTGTAGTCCTACTCATGTTCGTTAGCTCTGACTCCGTACTATTGTCTATATGCTGTACTCTGACCCCACCTGTGTGTGGGTGAGATTTGTTCCCTGTCTATGTATTGAATCCATGTACTGTATTCTCTCTGGCCCACATGTAGTGCAGGCCTGTATGCCACCCTGAATATGTACCATGTTTATTGTTTCTGTATTGTAACCTCCCGGGTCGCACCTGAAAATAGGCACTTGTTGTCTAGTGTGCTTACCTGGTTAACAAAAACAAATAAATAAAAATAAATAACCCCTTCCAATCTCCCTGCCTTTACTATCACCAGCCTCTTACAGCTATCCCATGTGCTCCTGAAACCAATGTAGTCTAGGTGTTTACCACCTCTCTGGGAAGGTTGTTCTATTTTATTTGTAATTTTTGACTAGGAAAGGCATTCTAAGCTGTGGTAGCATGTTTCTAGGAGCATCAAGTGTGGTGGATTTCATGGACCTGTTTTACTGACGCAGGAAATATTGGCCGTGACCCCAGAGAAACTCCCCTACTCTTTGGTAGGGGGTGCTAGACTGTCGACTGACAGTATGGCGGATCTGGAGTAGTGGCAGCAGCCGCCTCCGTCTCCGCTCCTGTCCCAGTGGAGGTCCAGCAGATTTTGGAGATCCAGCAGTTTACATAGCTGAAAGATCCTGGAAGGGATAAAGTAACCACTAAGAAAGAAGATCCTGGCATGGGCACCTAATTACTGTTTGGTTACCAAAGAAGCTACGGGGGTTGGATGCATGGAAAACAATTTTGTTGACTAGGCTTGAGGAGGAGGAAGGTGAAAATTCTGAAAAGAAGAAACTAATGTTACTGTTACACAAGACTGAGTTTCTCAGGGCACAACATCTGCCTTACCTACAACAGTAAATTACCAGATGGCATCTCAAAGACGGCTTCTCATATGGCTGTCAAAAGAAAACCTGAACCACTTCTGGCAGATCTTTCATGCCTATAATAAAACTACTAGAAAGTCTGCTCCGAGCAACATAAATATGGTCGGTGTTTGGGTGCCAAGAGAAGTCTTTAGGAGCAATCCATTATGCATGACTACCTGGAGCTTAGAAAAAGCTTTGGTGCTGGATGGATTAAGTTACTGGGGAGTGAGGAATGAATAGCAGATCTGTGACCTGAGCCAATGGTTCTTCTACAGAACCGGGGGAATGAACAAAGAGTGCTGATGTGGCAGCTCTATAGCTGGCAGACACACCCAATACCATGATGCAGCAGACTGAACGGGAACCTGATACACACCGTGGGGCTCGGCCCTGGAGGCATGCAAGCAAAATCTAAACACAGTTGTAAATATAAAAGAAAATATGGCTATTGTATCCCCAGAAGTTGTTAAACACGCGGGCCCAGTTCAAGTACACGCTCACCCAGTGTCCCCCAAAAGCGATGCTTCATGGCAGGTGTTATCTGCTACTGAACAAACTGCTCCCACTCTTGTTACCCCTGCACAAGCACCAGACTTGGGTGTACCAAACTCAGAAAGAAGACTGCTTGGGGGAAACATGTCTGGTGTTACGATACAAAGAACACAACATTGGCTTCTCACCAGTCACTTCTAGCCAGTTTAATGCTTCTTGGGTCCATTTAATGAACATGGAAGTCCAGCAGAAGCAAGCTCCCTTACGTTCACCACACCAGCAGATGTTGGTCCCAGTGTCTACTGGTACAGATCAAAATCAGATGCCTACAAATGCTGCCCCTGACAAACGTGATACAGGGTCACGAGACAGAAAATTCAGACACCAATCCTCAAGGCACAAAAAAAGAGCCAGTATCTCCAGTCACCAATCATCAAAACACAGATCAAGAGAACAAACGGGATAGCAATGCAAAACAAACTGCACTAAACAGAAATGCTGATTCTACTACATCTGGAGGAACTGGTGGTAAATCAGAACACAGCAATAATTAGACTGGGGCAGGAGGTGGTTCTGGGGATAATTTAGATTACAGCAATAATCGGGCTTAGTGGTCAGGAGGTCCAGGTGGCCCCAGAAGAACCAGAAATAGGGGCCCTTTCTACAAACACGGGTGAACCACCTAAACTTAAGAATAGAGTATGGCTAAAGTATAGGCGAGGACTCAAGGAACAGCCAGACTGGGTCTATGAGGCTGGAAAACTTCTAACAGAATCTACAGTTTCTGGATATGGACATTCATGCCCTTATTCACACTTCTGGGGACACTCAGTTTAACGCAAGTTTTAAGACACCACTGCTGTTGGAATGTTTTTGGAATAGATGCCATGAAGTTAAGCACATGCCTCTATGGTCCACCTTTATTGCTATTCACCTAACAAACCCGCCCCATGGTCAAGATGGTCACATTTCTTTTTAAAAATGAGGGGTCAATATTTCTGATATTTTATTCTGTGACTAGCCTGCACCTATCCTGGACACCAAAAATATATGGACGGGGGGTGGGGTGGAAGTAAGGGTGGGATTACACACTCTTTGACCAAGGGACTCAACATCTCTCCAGCAAGTTATACTGGACGGGACAGAGGGTTCTGTTTTTATACTGTACAACCTAAGACTTGTCATAGATGCGGATCCCGCCAACATCTCTATAGTGCCTGTGATACTCTCTCTTGCAGTCTCTGTATGGAACCAAGACATTAAAGCTTGTACTGCCATAACCCTGTCAAATGTAACTTGTGCAAGGACTGTAGTCATTTTTTTTTTTTTAAACTTTCTTTTATGCACCCAGGAGGCAGGGCATCCTTCCGGGGTACCCACACGACAAGGGCCTCTCACTCCCTGCCTGAACCCTACCAGGAACTCCCCACCCGAACAGCCCAGTCCAGACCCAGTCCCCCGGGTACTCCCTGGGGAGGGTTCACCCACCGTTGGCGACCTTACAGACTCAAGGGGGCCTACCTGGCTGCTCGGGTTGGATCCTGATGTGCGGGCTGGCGCTGGGATGTGGGCCGTGTCACTGGAGTCCCCATCATCTCCACTGTCTTCCAGAGGGATTTTACATCCTTCCCACATCTCCTCCGCGAGTGCGACGTGCAATGACGTCTTGGCGCATGGCAACCCTGCAGACATCATCCCACTTGCCCCACTGTTACGTGCCAGTTGTCCTGCAGTACCGCCGATCTCCATCGGGGGTCACTGGGACACTGGACAGCCCTTGGCCCTCCACCCGGGAGAGGAGAGCCGTCCTCCAGACGCTCTTTCGTCTCCCTCCCCTGTCGACTCCCCCCAGCAACCAGAGTCTGCTTCCGAACCCGGGTCGCCGGCATGGCACGAGGTGTGGCATCCAGCACCTCAACCCTCAGCGCCACCGGGCCAGCCCCTGTAGTCATTCTTATACTCAAGTGTTCATGGGCAGCTCATAACAGGGGCACACTTTATTTATTTAGTTTTTGTTAACCAGGTAAGTACACTAGCCAAACAATGACTATTTTCAGGCATGACCCGGGGGAGTACAAAAAGAGTGGTAAGACGAGTACATTACATCAGTGCCAGAACATCATGTACAGTACAGTAGTTACAGGTATTGCTGAACAGTAAAAGTAAATACAAAATGGTAAACATAGCATACAAACAGATAAGACATTGTGCACTCACACTGGAGTAAACAGCAGTTAACAAGGTGACAGATATAATGGGAAACATAACAGTGCAACAATGAATATAGGTAAGGCAGCAGACAACAGAAAGTGAAGCAGATTGCAGTTATACCTAAAATAGGGAAAAAAGGAGGAAAAAAAGAAACAGAATTAGGAAGGCACTATCCAACAGGGTGTTACAGGTGAAGAGAGAAGGGTTATAAATGAAACACCCTTGAGGGCAGATAAGATAGGTTTACAAGTGGAGGGAAATGGGGGGTTACAGAAAGAGGGTAAGCATAAGAGGAGGATGCAGAGAGAAATTAGGTCGGGTCACCAGGAGGATACGAACCAGTAGGCTCCACAAGACCATCATTGACCAGACATCCCATTCCCCGGCCCCCCACGGCAAAGAAGTTTACTGTGACAGGCAGCAAAAGAAGTAGCAACAGACTCATCCTAAGAGCAAGATGGCAGAAAAGGATGCAGTGGTCATGAGAAATAGATTCTCTGTCTTCTAGAACAATGCAGTACATACAGAAGGGGAGAAGGGGGACTCAGAAGCCTTGATCGCCTATTCGCAGAAGGACTTTACAGGTACCGATGGATCCATCCCTGAGATAACTAACCCAAAGAAGATACACAGAAGGAAAAGGGTTCTTTATCCTACAGATAATGCTGGCTTCACTCACTGTTAGAAACAGACATTTGCTGGCAGATCAGGGCCTTCAGCCCATATAGTCTGTCCCAATACCTCCAATAACTGTGCTCCTTTATGCACTGCCAGTATCAGGTTGTCCCCCTCCTCCAATTACCAGTAGTCCTCTATGCCTATCCCAAGCATTTTTAAATCTATTTACTGTTTCTGCCCCCACCACCTCCTCTAGCAAGCTGTTCCACTTGTCCACCACCCTCTCTGTGAAAAAGTACTTTCTCTCGTTTCCCCTGAATCTCCCTCCTGCCAATTTCATCTTGTGGCCCCTTGACTTTGAGCAACTTTTTCTCTGAAAAATTGTCTTCTCCTGTACCTTATTTCTCCCTGTGAGTACTTAAATGTTTCAATTATATCTCCCTCTCCCTCCTCTAGGGAGTACATATTCAATTCTTTCAGCCTAGCTTTTTCATAGGGCTTGTGATGTAGTCCCTGCACCATTCTGGTAGCCCTCCTCCGAAATGCCCCATCAACGTCCTTAAGCAAGTGGGCCCTCTAGAATTGGACACAGTACTCAAGATGTGGCCTTACCAGAGTCCTGTACTGTGGAATTATTACCTCTCCTTTTCTGTTTCCCTGCCTATGCATCCCAGAATTCTGCTAGCCTTTCCCTCCGCCTTGTCACACTGCCTCCCAACCTTGAGGTCATCAGAGACTGTTGTCTCCACAGTTCATAAATAGGGGAGTTATGTAGTCACCTCTCATTCAGACCTCGATATTTCAGTTTATTTTTTATAACCACAGTATGTCCTGACTAAGAACTAAAGAGGCAACTTTTTTTTTGTAATCAAAGTTATTAGGGGTTTTTCCTCATAAGCAGCAACTACAGACAATTCACATACTCAAAGACAGTAGTACATAATTCAGAAAGAAAAGATGCACAAAATACACAATTTCACTAAAAAAAACTGTGTGCAACTTTAACAAACCTTGTGGGTCATCAATAAAAAAAGGAAGACACCTTTGGGACAGTCTAGAATTCCGTTTTACAACTCAATTTCCCAACAGCTGGACCATATTTCATTATTATATCCGATTACCTATGCTGAATTGGACCTAGGCAGCCACTTGATCCGTGGATGGATTACTTTCCCTCACCTCGGAGTTTGCAGCGGGCACTGTGGTCAGAAATCTTCTGCAAGGGCATCAAAGTTCTCTACCTTCCCTTTCTGCCATAAAATGTATGAATGGTAGCCACAGTCCAGTATACGTTCCTTTTTTTTGTGCCTCAAGAGGTCAGTGGCTCTTTCCATTTCCTGGACTTGTTGTCAAACCTTAAATAGGGTGGTTAGCAGCCACAGCTATGTGACGGACTTGGTGCCCGCCACCGCAAACACATCAAGTACTTTTCCCCCTTTATCCTTTACCGCCTGTGGGGCCAGTCCCAAGATCCAATCCTGGAAGGTGTTTGGTAGTAGTATTGTTAGGATTTGTCCCACTGCCACACCTACTTTATCTCAGAAATTTGTTCTGCTCATCTCCTGCATTTCAAACATACTCACTCTGGCACAGCTCAAACCGCCCAGTCACATGGGGAGTTTACAAAAACATTTCCATCTGTTCACCCCCAACCACTGTTACCTTTACTGTTTGTGCAATGTGCCTAGCCAGACTCTCCCCCGCTTAGCTGCTTGTCTGCTTTCTCTACTCAGCACCCACTCGTCTCCCCATTTCAGTCTGGGTTTCCAATATCTCCAGATTAGCATAATGCTAAAAAGACATTCCTTCTATTTTAATGTACACGCTCTCCTGTTCCTCCTCACCCACAGTAAGATGGCTTTGATGCTCGTGGTTTGCGCTACTCTCCCACTTCCCGTCTCCGCTGGACATGGCAGGTTTTTTTTTGTTGTTTTTTTTTTAAACCATACACTATATAAAAAAAAATGAACATATGGTCAACCACACAAGAGGGCATGTGTTTCCATCTCAGGGTATGAGATGACATCATGGGGATCTCCATCTCCATCTCAACCCCTCGATGGAAAACAGCCTTGTGTATGATGACTATATAACATGCAATGGAAACCGCCACCTGTGCAACTCGGCACAGTACTACAAAACAATTATACAACATGATACAACTGGCCCACTACACACAACTACTGTCTTAGAAAAAAGTGTTCTGTAGGTCTGGAGCCTGCTGCAATGAAACAATTGACTGACACTCTCATACCACAGTATATGCATGATATTGTCTGGCTGGGATGTCATGAGAAAGTAAGGGTAAGGGGCGCCATGAAACAAAGTGCTGTGCAGTGAACCTACCATCACCCATCTTGTCCAGTGGTTATGGAAACCTGGTAGCATTTTCCATGGAATGCCCCTATGCAATGCAATTTTGGACTGCATGGAGTAGGAAGTGCTCAGAACCCTTAGGCAACATACCCAGTGTGGGGATTTTCCAGGGCCACTGGAAGAAATTTAGTGAGACTGCTCTTACAATATGCTTTGCTGCATGTACATTTTTCCTACGGGTGACCAGATGTGCACACACCACCCAACAAAAAGTACACCCCAACACGGGTAGTAGTGGGAATGGGGACTAATACACTGCATGTAATATGTAATCTTGAATCAGAGAGGTGTAATGCAGGGAACTGAAGAACTGTGGGGATTGTTTTTTATTATTATTTTTTGGTTAAAGGGTAGATCTCTTCATTGGATGTAAACTTAACGAATATGAACTACGACTGGACATTACGTATTGTACTCTAGATTGTAAGCACAGGTGAGTAAATGCACCTTTTCCTTTTGTTTCAGGGTTTCTGATTTTTGAACATGTGTGGTAAATATGCACTGACATTTTGTTGTACACATTATTTTGATTTCTGTATTTGATTATTTGTATGTCTGACTTTTTTTTTTTGGTTTGGGCAGTGTGGCAACTTGAGAAATCTTCTCTCCTGACAGTACCAATATTTCCAACACTACCAGAGTTATCTCCAGAGCTCCTTGACCAAAACTGGTCTCTACTGAACCAATCCCGAACAAATTCAAGACCCTATCCTGGGAACAGTTGTATACGACTATAGTTCGGAACAAAGTCATACCATAGGTGTGTTTAAAGAATGCCCAGTGGACCAACAAGGAGCAGTATTATGCAAAATAGTAAATTAGACAGTCCCCCCAGACATGTGACATACTACAGCTGTCTTCCTCAAAAAAAATGATACTCAAACACAGGAGGCCAGAGGAGCGAAACTGTAAAAGAGAAGGGTGTCAGTCGATACTAGAGATGCAGGCCCATCTCTTCTTTGAATGCTCATGTCTCAGGCTTCTGTCCTCCCACTGGCCAGAAACTGGGGAATGCCACTGTTTCACTCTCTGGATTGTAATACAGTACACTAATTTTAGGTATTCACACATGGACAAGGCAAATTCCATCCCAAGACCATAACTGTGATCTTTCTAATCATTAAATATTATATATGGCAAGCTCGATTTGCCATTACTTTACAGCAAAAGGATAGTGCACCTCAGGACTTGGTGAAATCAAGAGAAAGTAGTTGTTGCAGGAGGCTATACAAGGGAATGTGTGCCCTTATCCGGAGCCTCTTTTATGCTATGGAGAAGCACTGTATCTGGTTGCATTAGATTTTACCGGGAAGGTCGATCCACTGGTACAGCGGTCAGGGCTTCTGCCTGTGACGTCGACATCCCAGATTCAGAAACTGACCCAACAGTCAGACGGCCAGCCGGGGACTGGAGGACTGAGCATCCCAGGGACTGCTCTTCTCTTCCAGGGGAAGGGGGATATAGTGCCCGGCACACAACTGACCTCTGGTCGAGCTCGGGGGGGGGGGGTCAGTTGCCAGCACCTGCAGCATGTTGGAGGTGGGACAGACGTCGGCATATGCACCCTTGACATCACTGCACGTCCCACCTCCCGGGGCCAAAAATGCGAGAAAAAAAAAAAAGGTGGCCTGAGCAGGATGCCGCCCACCTCATGCTGCAGGTCCTGCACCTCTCCCGTGGCATCACCAGAGACTAATACTGGCATCTGACAGGAGGGTGAGCCCTATCCTGAAGGCCCCGCCCTGGGAAGCAAGCCAGGGGGTAACCCTGAGACTGAAGCATCCCAGGGTTGTATACCAGCATTCGAAGGGTGGTCTGGCTCCCTCCCACAGCCCCACTCTGGGTGGCAAGCCAGAGCGTATCTACAGCTTGGGTAAGTCCATGGGGAGAGTGAAGTGGCTAAGAGGCTGGGCCGATGGGAGACTCTCCTTTGAGGAGACAGTGAAAAAAAAGTATGGCAAATATTTTAAAAGATTTCACTGGGAAGAGCCAGCTTGATTATTTTTCATAGACAGTATTTTTCTATTCCTACTCTAAGGATGGACCTTGAAGGATAGTTGAGATTTTTTCCGTCTGATTTTTTTCTCTTTTCTGGCGATTTTGTATATATATATATACACACACACACACACACACACACACACACACACACACACAAGTTCTTATATTTGTTTTGCTTTTTAGTATATTTTGTAACATCTTGTGCGTGTGTTTTCCTAAAAAAAAAAAATAAAAATAAAAAACTCCCTTATTGTCCTTCGATAGGTGTTATGGGATCTTCAAATCTTCTACCGGGTCAGTGATCAGAGATGAGCAGAAGGGACCTTGGTTTAATGTCTCATCCAAAGGATGGCACGTAAATAGTGTAGTATCCCCTCATACTGCACTACAGTATCAATTATGGGTATTACCCCAAGTACCTGGTGTGGGGCTAGAACCCAGGACCTTCCAATCTTCTGGACCCAGAGGCATGCGTGCTACTGTTACCTACTGAACCAGTGACACTCCACCACCCTTTCCATGAAGAAATATTTCCTCGCATCCTTCCTGAATCTATCCGCCCCATCTTAAGACTGTGCCTCCTAGATGTTGATCCCTTACACTGCTGGAACAGGTCATGACAGTATCTTCTGCCCCACTGCGTGTTACCAACCTTTTGGGGACTTACTGGTTATTCACCACTTAGACAGGACCAAAGATATGGGGGTGGCCTGCCCCAGTCATATCTGGTTCGATTTTCTCCACGGGATGCCAACATGCAATGATCCACATGCAACCATGCTGGTCGTCCAGCAGCTCCCCCCTCCCATTCGATGAACGGCCAATGTACTGCAACCTGGCAAATGGTTTCCACCAGGTGGCAGTCAAGTAGCAAGATGCAGTGCCCCCCCCCCCGAGGAGAGCTATCCTTTGGACACTTTATCCTTCTTCCCCAGATGGCCCCAAGTGGCCAAAGTCCATTCCCGAACCTAGGTCACAGACACAGTGAGCAGTAGCACTACCAGCCCAGCTTCCCCACAGGTATTTAAAGGTTTCTATCACGTCCCTGCTGTCCCTCCTGGCCTCCGGTGAGTGCATGCTCAGACTGACAATGGGCTCATGTTTTTCCTGCTGACCTTTTATCAGCTTTTCACCTCACCACTGGACAGACTGTATACTGTCCTTATCCTTTTCAGGTGTGGGCTCCAGCACTCACAGTATTCCAGGTGCAGCCTAACCAAGGGCACACAGAGGGCAACAATACCCATTTTCTTCTACTGGAGAACACCATCCCTGCATCCTATCTGCCTACTCAAGTACCCTAGTGCACTGAGCAGATGGCTTGAGACTATCACAACATATACTGAAACAAATTTACCAGTTACATACTTCTGTATGGTGATAAAACTACAGGGGCCAAAATAAGGGGGTGCGAAGCACCAAGTCTTACTGCTTTAAGATCCAGCAAGTCAGCGGTGCTTCCAGCAGGTCAGATTCTCTGAGCAGCAGGTCCGTGCAGCCAAAGGAGGAGAAGAGTTTCAACAGTTACGCAGTAAGTCAGTGTCGCCCAGGCTTGAAATTGGAGCAGAGTCGGTGAGAGCACAAGAGAAGAGGGTGTGGAATGTGCAGAATCAGAGGTTAGTGAGTGACGGGACCAGAGGAGGAGTGCTAAAATTTGAGTCTTATGTGCTGCAAAACCACTGCTTGCGGCGCTACAGCTGGGGTGTTTGGCCCCAATATCAAAACACACAAACTGCTGTTGCATTCCCTTGTAAATTACTTCAAGCTCAGGAAACAATAAATATCCAGTAGGCATACATCTCCAAATGCTTCATACATTCATTTGTGCAAAATGTGCACGATTTACAGAATGCATGACCAGAAAGTTAAATTGCTGAATAGCAGCAGGCCCAGTTTGCTATTCAGCAATTTAGCTTTTTCTGCTCAGCTATACTGTAAATAAATCGAAATCTGAATCCCTGTAAATTTTCTTTCTCCGACGGCTGGTCGATGGTAAGGTTTCCTTACTCCTGGGCTACACCTCCTGATGCTGATAGGAAGGCAGGAATCAGACCTCTGCAGCAGGGGACATCCAGCCCTCCATTTCCTGTCTCCGTCAGTTCTTCCTACAGCAGTCCAAATGCAGCAATACTACAAGAACTTGGAAACAAAAAAACAAGAATGTTAAAGCATATATGGCCGTGAGGCCAGCCAACAGTATACATTCTGGGAGGGAATCCGAAGCCCGGAGACCAGCCGGAGAAAGAAAATTTACAGGTATTCATATTTCGATTTCTCTCTCTCCTAAGCTGGTCTCCGGGCTTCCTCACTCCTGGGATATACAAAAGCAGTACATCCCCAGATATCCCAGGTGGGAAGAATGTCAAGTGCCCATAAGTGCCCACCACTGTCTGAAGCACAAGGATGCGTCCACTGAGGCCATCACATCCAGCTTATAAAATGTCGTAATCATTGGAATGAATGACCAATCAGCCGCTCAGGCCATAGCTCTGATGGAATGGGCTCTCAATGGGCCAAGCTAGGTTATTCCAGCCTGATCATAAGCCTTGGGAGGTGACGGATAGAATCTTTCTGACTATAGAGCCTTTTGAATCCATACTGCTGTTAATTCTGGCCAGTAGCCGAAATGGACAACTTGAAGTTTTGCGAAAGCCCCCTTCCTCTTAATATACATTTTCAACACTCTTCTCGGGTCTAGTGGATGAAAATTCCCTTTCCTTATAGTTACTTGGAAGCGAGCAGAAGGAAGGAAAAATTAACCCTCAATTATAATGGAAGGTGGACTTGACTATTGGCAAAAAGGAAAAAAATCTGGATCTGTTCAGTGTACCACAGAGCCTGATAAAGACAGTGTACGGCTCTTGGGTGAACAATGCTCCTAGGTCGCTGACTCTCCTGGCTGAAGTAACAGCTATCAGAAGACAGCGACCTTCATTCTGAGATGCCTGAGGGATGTCTCCTGGAGAGGCTCTAAGCCTTGAGAACCAGTCTAAGACTCCGAGATGGTATTGTTGGTCGATTGAAGGGTGTTTTAATGTTGCTGCCTTTAGAAACCTCCAGACATGGGGATGTAAGCGCAACGATTTCCCCGAATCCAACGACAAGAGTGCCCCCAGTGTAGCAAACTGAACTCTTACGGTGGCTGGCTGCAGTCCTTTTTCCAATCCATCTTAAAGGATCTGCAGTAGTACAGGTGATTATATTGGATGGTTCTGTACGTGACTGGAATGAAGCCAGAACCAGAATTTCCTCCAGATTCCACAATACACCTTAGAGTAAGAAGGGCCACATGAGTTCCTCATCATTTCAATAACAAGAGCTGTGTAGCCTAGCTCCAGCCTAGAGCGACAGGTTGTTCAAATTGGGATGCCGAACCAGATCTTGATGGATGAGGTCCATGCTGAACTTGAAGGTTAGAGGTGGTCACCTTGACATATGAATGAAAAGCGGGAACCATGTGCAGAAAAAGCCATAAGGGACGGATTACGATCATATCTGCCCTGTCCAGAGCCACTTTGTGGCGGACTCTTGATAGAAGTGGTATTGGAGATAAGGCATACAGGAGATCGAACTGACCCCAGTCTACAGAAAAGGTGTCCTGAGCCACCTCTGGTTCGTTCTTGGCCAGGGAGCAGAATTGTTTTATCTTGGAGTTCCACCAGCAGGTGAAAAGATCTATCTGAGATTGCACCACTGTTCTGTTAGGATGTGGAAGGCACTGTCCTTCAGCTCCCATTCCCCTGGAAGGACAACCTTGTAACAGCCAACCTGATGCGACGTTTTCCTGTTCTTGAATACACACTGCTCCGTGGTTCTCAGCCCACTGAAAGGGGAGAAGGGAGTCCCTTAGCATTTTTGCGCTTCTTGTACCTCCCTGATGGCTGATGTATGCCAACACTCTCCTCCTGTCAGTTGAAATCGGTCCATCCTGACTTAGGAATTGCTGTTCAGAGTGCCTCGGGACAAGGCATACTGCGCTCGTCATGAGAACGTTTATGCTGTACCTTGTATCTAACAGCGCCCAACTGCCCTGTGCCGACAGCTGATGCAGGAGAGCTCTCCAGCTCCTGAGACTTGCACTGGTAGTGATTCAGGTATGGTGTGGATGGTCCAACTTGTGACCCGTCATGACCTCTGTTCTCCGAGGCAGTCACTGGAGGGAAGGTTTAATTTGTCCCAATTAGCTGCGTGAAAACAGAAGCAGGCAGCTGAGGAGCTATGTGAAAAACTTTGATGAGCTTTAGTCGATCCCTGCATTTAGCTTCCGGTAGAAAAAGACCTTTTTGGCTTGTGTCCTGATGTCTGCCAACAGGAGGATTTAGGTCTGGCATGGAGTTAGGGAACTTTTTCTCCAGTTAATGAGAAATCCATGTGCCAACAGGCCAGCAACTACCTCTGCCCCTGCATGTACTGTTTGGTTGAGCTGTGGGGCCTTTATGTGGACTATGCCCACTACTGGCATCTTCAATAATGTCCGTGGGCCTGAGGGATACCAAAATGGCCAAGTTTTGAATTGAAGAACTACTCCCACACCTTGAACCTGAGATAGTGCTCGTGTAGTTCCTGAATGGGAATATGCCGATGGGCATCCTGCAAAAATCGATGGATTTCAGTGGGGTTGGGGGTGGAGGCTTTTTGCAGTTCCCTGATGTTTGATGACCAGAGTTACACCCTGAAGGGTCTGCAGTGGATAAAACTGTTCAGGAGTTTGCAATGTAGGAGGGGCCCGACTCCCTTGTGCGTTTCTGCACTATGAAGAATAGGATGTAACCCCCTAATTGATCTCTGTGGGGGAACTTTTCTCAATATCCCCCCGTCTGTAGAAGGTCTGTAATATTGCCCGTCTTTTGGATGGGTTACCGGAGATAGGGAAGGGCACCACATGAGAGAGTGGGGTCTTGCTGGTGATGTGTAGTACCAGTCTGACCGACTTGGTTTGGACCCATTCTTTGGGAAAATTTGAAAGTCTGCCCCCTACTCGAGGATGGGCCCAGATAGCTTGTTACTACTTGCTGATCCCTGTGTCTGTGGTGCCACCCTCACCACCGAATTTGCCCCCTCTGATGTTATACTGGCTATGCAAGGAGAACCACACTCTTTTTCCCTGAGAAGTTAAGAGTTTGACCTTAGTTATAAGCTCGGTCATGAAATTTGCGTCTGGGGCCTCAGGACCATGAACTGCCCCTGCCCATGACTGGGGCTTGTGCGTCTTAGCCATCTCTCCTGATTTTTTCGCCGCCTCCTTCAGGGTTGACCCAAACATGGAGAAACCTTCAGGGTACATTACCAAACATCTCTTCGAAGAGGTCCCTGCCTGCTAGGGCCAAAGCCAGAGGTTGTGGCGAGCCAAGGTTGGCGCACCATCCCCAATAGCCTCTTCTGACACGTCTGCTGCGTAGGCAAGGCATCTACTTTCCTGTCCAATGACCATGTTTGGTTAGGTTTGAAATCAGAGAGTAGCTTCTTCGGCAGTTTAACCACTTTTCCAGTTGCTTCTTGTCAAACCTGAGAAGCCTAGAGATCTGCCGCTTCTCCTTCAGCCATTTCCCTTATGGTAGGAGGAACAGAAAAAGCTGTTGCCGATTTGAAAGTAGATGTCAGGTGAAAAACCTGTTTCAGTTGGGTGGGAGCCACTGGGTGAGATCCAAGGGAAATCTTGACTTTTTTTTTTTTTTTTTTTTTAAACTTAGTTTTTATTGGTTTTTCATTTTCCATTCCAGATTACAGTAAACTTAATTACATCCATAAACAAAACAGACATACATTTGTGCTAAGAATTAATACCACATTAAATAATCATCCAATTTTCTTAACATGTTCTGAATACTTCTCTAATTACTATCATTAATCACACCAAATTTATCATTCCTTATGCTATTGTTCTTTTGTATATGTTTTGTATTTGTTTTATACTTGTATTTGTTTCTTTGCAGGCTGGACTGACTGGTGAGATCTATCCAAACAGAATGTCTATCCAGTGACATTCTCATCTCACGTCACTGGGAAGCTTTCCCCCTTTCTCCCTTTTTCTTTTTTCTTCTCCTTTCTATCCCCCCCACCCAGTCCAGCTGTACATGGCCGTCAATTAACCAATGCTGTCTCACTACACTATTATATGGTAATATTTAATTTGAATAAACTAAACTAAACACCCCTCCCTTACCCTTCCTCTCTCTCCTTAAAAAGTAAACCCTTACTAGTGTTGTTCGAATGACTTAAATGTATGGAGAAAAAAAAAAAGGGGGGGGTCTTGCTAGTCGGTTGTGAGTATTCTGAAGTTCTCTCTCTCTTTTCTAACTAGGCTTAACATCTTTACTGTTTTATCTTACTAAAAATTGATCCAATACCGGAGTACCTTTTTTAGCTTCCACATACTCATAGAAGGGGAGCCACCTTGAATTAAATTGATCTGTTAGAAGTCTAAGCTTAGCTGTAAGCGCTTCCACGCTTTTAATATTTGTTACGTTTGCCCACCACCCTGAATAGGAGACCCCCTCTGAGGATAACCATTTTTACGTGATAGCCTTAGAGGCTGCTGCTATTAATATATAGAATAGGTACCTTTAGGCTTTAGTTTTCACGCCAGTAGGGGGGAGTCCTAATATTAAGTGTGGAAACTCAGGTAAGTCTTCTACTTGCAGTATTTCTTTAATAGCCGTGGTTATCTCCGCCCAGAAATCTCTAAGTTTGGGACAACTCCAGAGTATGTGGTATTGGGAGCCTGTATTTGCACAACCTCTCCAACATTTATCAGTTTTTGGAGGCTTCGTATTTTGATAAAATATCTGGGGTGATAAAGTATCTTGTTACGATTTTCCATCTGAACTCCCTCCACACCGGGGAGTTAGTTGTTTTATGTATCCCCTGCCACATAAGAGACCATTCCTTGTTTGATATTTGGCTCCCATACTCCGCCTGCCATTTATTTTCAACTGCTTGGATATGTAGGGCCCCTAAGCCCTCCTGAAGGGTTTGCTTTATAAAGGTGATATGTTTCGTGGTGCCTTCCATGCAGCTTGTTTGATATATGTACCTTAATGGTGGAGCTCGGTCATTTTGTACGGCACTAATCCCAATAGTGTGAGTTATAAAGTGTCTACATTGAAGATATCTAAAAAACTCTCTGTGAGACAGCCCAAATGCCTCTTGAAGTGCTGCAAACGTTTTGATCCCTTCTTTATCTACCATTTGATGCAGATATTGGAGCCCTTTTTTGGACCAACTGCTCCAACATGAGCCTTTGTGAGTGGCTGGGAACTGCGGCAAGTATTTCAACGGGATATATTTCCAGGTAGGGGAAAAAAATCTCCCACCACTGTCTAACCCTGAGCCAGGTTTTAAGGGTATTTCTTGTCCATATATTACTCAGGGTTTTCAGGTCAGAGGGCCTGATTGTCCAGGGTAAAAACTGCAGAGGGATCCAAGGGTGGGCTCTCTCTTCCAATCTGCACCAGCCTCCTTTCTGTTCTGGTTTCAACATTTTTAGGATAGGGGCTGTTTGTGCAGCTAAATAATATTTTAAAAGGTCCGGAACCCCTAGTCCTCCCCTATCTTTAGCTTCTGTTAGGATACCCCATTTCTTGCGCGGACGGCGCCCTGCCCAGATAAACTTAGACAATTTACTTCTCATTTCTCGCCACTCCCTTCCCTCAATAAGTATAGGTAGGGTTGAAAACATGAACAGAAACCTAGGTAATATGTTCATCCTAATTACCTCCACTCTATTAATAAAGCTAATAGGCATATTGTTCCACCTCTGTAAGTCTTCATAGATATTTTCTTTTAGCGTTTGAAAGTTATATAGATATAATTTAGTTAGGTCTGTTGGTATTGTTACCCCTAAGTATTTGATTTTATCTTTCACCCATTTGAAAGGCAGGAGACTTTGCATGTCCTTATGTGGGGGTCTATCTAAACTCATTATTTCAGTTTTTTCGATATTCACTTTGAAACCTGAAATCCGACTGTATTTTTCTAATACCTGGAGCAATTCAGGGATTGAAGTTTCAGGGTCTTCAATATATATTACTGTGTCATCTGCGTATAATGAGATTTTATTTTCGGTATTATTTATTGTTATCCCCTTTATATTTGGATTTTCCCGGACGGTCTGCGCTAGCGGTTCCATGACCAGGGTGAACAGTAACGGCGATAACGGGCACCCTTGTCTTGTTCCTCTATTTATTGGAAAAGGTTTTGAATTTAAACCATTCACCCTAACTCGGGCTGTTGGTTTTTGATAGCATAAGTTTACCCATTTAAGGAAATTACCTCCCACACCCATCCTGGACATTACCTCTCCCATATACCCCCAGTTCACCCTGTCGAACGCCTTCTCTGCGTCTAAAAATATTGCCATTGGGTTTGTTCTAGAGGAGTATCTATGTGAGACAATGTTCAGGAGTTTCCTGACGTTATCTTGAAGATGTCTATGCGGTATAAATCCTGTTTGATCAGGGTGGACCAAAATCTCTATGTGCTGTTGTAGTCTTGAAGCCAGTATACGAGTTAGTATTTTTAGGTCCTGGTTGAGGAGTGAGATGGGCCTGAAGGATGACCATAAAAATCGAGGCTTTCCGGGTTTCGGGATAACTGTGATCATCGCTTCCTGCCATGATTTGGGGAATTCACCTTCTTCGAGGCTCACATTATAAATATGCACCAATCGGGGTATTAAGGTTTTACTCAACTTTTTATACTATTCCGCTGGCAGCCCATCTGTGCCTGGTGTTTTCCCCGTCGGGAGGTCTTTGACGGCCTTTAGGGCCTCCTGTTCTGTAACTGGTTTTGAAAGTGCCTCCTGTACTTCTATGGGCAGCGTTGGTAATTTAACTGAGTTGAGGAAGTTTAGGGTTTCTGATCTGACTTTTTCTTCTGTTCTACTTTCCGTATATAGTTTCTTATAAAAAACCCTGAACTGGGTAGCTATCTCTTTTGGCTTCGTCCATTGCTTTTCTGGGTTTAATATGTCTCTAATTACTGAGACGTTCCTTTCGGCCTGCCTCTTTCGGAGACGAAAGGCAAGAAGTCTCAAAGCCCTACCGCCCACCTCATGGTACCTTTGGTTGGTAAATCTAAGGAGACCCTCTGCTTTTTTATTCCCTAACTCATGTAGTTCAGACCTAACGCGGTTTAGTTCTTTAGATATTTGTTTAGATCCTGTGCCCTTTTTATGCTTAATTTCTAGCTCTGATAATTTATCCTAAGGGTTTTTTCTGCTACATTCATCTGTTTTTTCCTGGCTGCTGCATAGCTAATTATTTGTCCCGTTACAACAGCCTTTAAAGTATCCCACCACAACATTGGGGAGCAGTTTTCCCTAGGGGAGTCTTTTTCTAAGTTTTCAATTGTCTAGTTCATAAGTGTTATAAAGGGCTCCTCATTTAACAAAGAAACATTAAGTCTCCATAAAGGCGTTTTGTCTTCTTGATCCATTTTAATGCTAACTGAGATTGGGCTGTGATCAGAGATGGTAATGGAGTGTATTTTGGAGTGTTCGAAATAATGCATATCTGTTTTAAATGTGAGAAAAAGATCGATCCGCGAGTAAGAGCTTTGTGCACCTGAAAAAAAGGTGTAGTCTTTTTCTCCCCTATGCTGCATCCTCCATATATCCACCATACCAAATTCAGCCATTAGGGCCTTAAGCTTTTTACTCGCTGCCTTATTGGTGCTTGTATTCTTAGATGATCGATCCAACTGCGGTGAGGGCGCAGTGTTAAAATCCCTTCCGATTAATATCTGGCCCTGGGGTAGGTCAGCTAGCTTATTAAAAATTTCCCCCAAGAATTTTTCTGTGCCCACATTAGGGGCATACACATTTACCAAATGCAATATTTTATTTTGCATCAAACAGGTAGCCCTGACAAATCTACCTTGAAATCCTTCTTCTGTTGACTGTACCTTTAAGGGGCTATTACGCTTAAAAAGTATAGCTACCCCTGCTCTCTTGCTTGTGGGATGCGATGATGATACTACTTGGCCCACCCATCTTCTTCTAAGTTTGGAGTGTTCTAACTGTGAGAGG
Source organism: Neoceratodus forsteri (assembly GCA_016271365.2). Classification (NCBI taxonomy): domain Eukaryota; kingdom Metazoa; phylum Chordata; order Ceratodontiformes; family Ceratodontidae; genus Neoceratodus; species Neoceratodus forsteri. The sequence goes on along the minus strand of CM028129.1, from coordinate 1,234,384,994 downwards.
TGCTGTCTCTTGCAAAATGCTATGCTACATCTTAGCTGTTGGAGTTTAGTTAGTAGCCTAGTTCGTTTAATTGGGGAATTGACCCCTTTCACATTATAAGAAATGATATTTAAGGAGGCCATGTTGCTTCTAAGATTATGTCTGTTTTAAGCCATCGTTTCAACTCCCCTTTCTCCCCTATTTTCCGTCCAGCCTGCAAGACCCTCAAAATTAAACTTAAGGTTATTAAAGTAAAAAAATGTAAGTACTTAACTATCAACTTAGTACACACATTCTGTACTATCTTAACAACAAACTTTGAAACTATATACATAACTTCGTTGTTTTCATTTTCTCTGACTTCCATGTGAAGCCCACAGAAAAACTGTGGGGGGTCAAAATGACCCAATCAGTGCCCCTAATACTTGGGGCAGGAGGTGCTCCGGTTCTCCTCAGGAGGCCCCAGTCACCCCCTTAAACCCGTCATTTTCAGGATCCGACCCAAGCTAACAGTTCACTTTCAGATGTCTCTCATTAAGTTCCCTTCCCCGCCTCCATTTTTCCCTTTCCCTGCTTACCATTTTCCTTCCTCTCCCATGTTGTCATTTTTCTAAACCACTCTGTTCTGTTCCCCCTACTGTTTGCTTCATCTTCTTACACACTTTATATGACACTTATAATTCTTTAATGACACCCTTATTAAACGTTATGTGGGGTTATTGGAGTGGGGCTAAGGAACTTCTGGTCCTAAGAGCATTTTCTCTATACTCCCCCTCCCATTCTTTACTTAAGACCCTCCCTGTTGGGCATGTATTCATAACCCCTTCCTATTTCTTACATTTTGTAATGATGCCCCTTCCCCCCATGCATATTGTAATTTTTACCCCCCAATGTCTCGCCTACTTCCTTTTATGCTTCCTTGTCTTCCCCCTCTCAAAAACATCTACACATGTAATTCCGCGTAGTACCTTATCCTTGAAGGGCATCTCCCTCATCTTTCCTTATCTACTTGCTATTTTGTTCCTAAATTCCATTTTAACCCACTTATCCTTTTCCTTGTAGACCTCTATTTTTAGGAGTTATTCAAGTCAGGTCTTTACCTTTTCTGATCCGTCTTTATCTTTTTTTATCTTCTATTTCTACCCCCCCTTCTCCAACCAATAAGTCTTTGTGTTCTCCATCCTTCCTCTCTGCTCTTTAAAAGCCTTTAGCAAGTTACCCCTGATTAGTTGCATTAACCTTTTCCAGCACTGTATATGCCAGGAGGTCCTATAATTCTGGTGTCTCTCCCACGTTCTTCGCGCTCATGGCGGTTATGCATCTAGAAAAGGCATTTACATACAGAAATATGCATGTCTTTCCTTTCCCAGTTATACATTTCATTTTACCTGAAAGAATCTTCATCTTCGAACAAGGATGCATCTCCAGTTCTGATTCTATATTCATATAAAGCGTTTTGTCTGTTTCGTCCCCAAAACTCTCATTTCTGGAGTACACGTCCGTTATCAAACGTTAACCGTTATTAAAATGTAAGGCAAATTCAAGAGATTATTCTTCTTGTGTTCGAAGTTCTCCCTTTTCTTCCCAACCCCTTTGTCCCTTCCATGAAGTTTTCCGGGATTTTGTCTCTTCTCCCGCTGTTAGATCCACTGTGACAGGTATTTCAAGTCTATTTATTTCCCCTGCAACCTTTTCATCCTTCAGTTACTTGTGTTTCTTTTCCGTCTTCGTGCAGTCTAATTTTGGGTTTCCCGATCAGGTTTCGAATGTCCGAAGAGAACTCCTGCGGGTAGGAGCCTGGGGCAGCTCTCTTCCGTCCTCTGAAGTAAGGGGCCTTTGACCACATCTCGGACTTGAGTTTTTTTTCCAGCTTTTGCATCTCTAGGTTAGGCAGAGGTACTTCCAGGTTCTGAAGGACTGGTGCCGCATCCACCAAATTAGAGAAGATTTTTGTACCTGCATCCAAATGAATTTTGATCCTGGCAGGGAACATTAGTTGAGCTTTGATCCCTTTTTTTTACAGTCTCCGATTACTCCTTAACGTTTGCCTCTCTGCCTGCAAGGCTGAGAAATCTTAAAAAAAAAAAAAAAAAAAAAAAAGGTACTTTTTATATTTAAGATCTTTGTGCCTCCAAGCCTCTTGCAGAATCCAGTCTTTGCTCTGAAAAAAGACCATCCGCACAATCAGGGAACGCGGTCTGGCTGTTGAATCTTGGGGTTTTGCAATGACGGATCGGTGTGCTCGATCGATGTCTAGCTTGATATCCGAGGGGAGAGATAACACTGAACGCAATATATGTTGCATAAAGTCAATTGTTGAGGGAAATCCCTCTTCGGCATCCTCCGGCACTCCATGGATTCTAAAGTTATTTCTTCTAGACCTATTCTCTAGGTCTTCGAGCAGTCGTTGAGTTTCTCGATCTCTCTGCAGTAATAGCAAAACTAGTCTGTCTAGGCATTCCTGGGCCTCCGAAACCATGGTAAGGTTTGCAGCATTACGTGTGACTTTTTTATTTAATGCTTGCACCTCTTTTTTAAGGTCTGTCAGAGATGAATCAATTCTAGTGACTGTTGAAAGGATTTGTTGGAGTGTTCTTTGCATAATTTCCGGATCTGTAATTTCTGTAGTATCTGTCCCTTGCGAGGATTCTGATGCCGTGTGTCTGGGCCGCAAAACCCTCCATATCTTCATCGAGCACTAGCTGCTTAACTTTAGTTGAATTGCTCATCGATTTGGAGTTTTTGTTTCGCTGCTGTTTTCCTGCCATCTTCTCCAACTTAGGCTGTCGAATGCACTGTATTTCCGACTTATAATTCGATGGGAGTATATATTATTAAGCCGGCAGGAGAGGAGCTCCGTGATTTAGCTTGCAGTCATCCCAGTGACGTCACCGGAATTAGTCTTTTTTTTTTTTTTAAATAATGAAAACTCTAGGTCATCCCGGTCAAGGTTTCACCCACTAGCTCCCCCTCCGGGAAAAGATAAACTTGAGTCTTAGGAGTCCAAGAAACGCACCCTGCAATGCTTTCCTTTAAAAGTGCCCCTAAATTTCCTTCTAGAACTAGATCTTATCTTTCTCTTGTGATGTGAGGAATGTTGATCCTCTTAGGACAACTGCCTCTTGGGAGCAAGGATAAGGATGGTCCTCTTTCTTGTGCCTTCTTGTGAGGGCTCACATCTGGTGATCCCAGGTCGTCAGTCAAAGCATACTGGATCCAGAGCAAGGCCCTATTTAGCTGGTTTATGAGGTCTGGTGCCAGAGGGGGCTGCGGACTGCTAGGTCTCTCTGGTGGCTGCCACTTATTCTGACCTATTGGCCATCAGACTGAGCCGAGGAAAGTTCTGCCTTCATCACATCTTCCCCATTCGTAGACGCTGCCCTTCGGATATTTCTGGCAAAGCGACCCATCCAAAGTGAATTAGTAGTGGGGGACTTGCAGCGCTGGCCTTTTGCCCCTGGAAGGCTTGTGTGAGGCCATAGCACCAAAAAGGCCCTACTTCCCTTAATTCAGCCCCACCCCGGTAGGCTTCCTGATGCTATGCTGCTGAAGCTGCGATTAAATATGCTGGCCCTTTAAGGGTTGTGCTGGTCCTGTAAGGGCAAAATACTAGGCCGTCCCCCCTTGTGTAATCCATACTTGTATTTCATTCCTAAGAGACTACGTGAGGAATCCAGCCTCTTGGGAGCCTATGCAGACAACTCTCTGGGCATCACTTTTGCGGTTTGGTGGTGTGGTGGTGTGTGTGTGTGTGTGTGTGTGTGTGTGTGTGTGTGTGTGTGTGTTGGGGGCAGAGCTGAGCAAAAGCTCGGATTAGTGCTCCTCCTGTGCTGTAGCGCTCAATGGAATTCTCTGATCATCGACGAGCCACTAAAGCCGCAATGCAGGTCCCCCGTTGACTAGCAGCTGAGGTGATCAGATTGCCAGCCGTCGACTGGTTGCCTCTGATTTCGAGTCCTTATGCCACTTAACGCCCATCAAGGAAGAGTTCCCTTGCTGTGCTCGTTGAGGAGTTCTCTTGCTCCAGATTAGAGCTCCTCATACCCTGCAGCGCTAGTCGACGAGAGCTCCCTGTGCGTTGAAGAGCTGCCATTGTCATGCTGCTGGCCCACTGTCAACGAGCGGCTGATACTAGCAGAATGCCGGTGTCAATGGAAAAAATACAGGGCTGCCGTCTGAGGGATAAAAGATTCTCCCTAAGCCCTCCAGTGCTGTTTTTATTCCACTACCTGGACTTTCCCTGCATTGAGGGGATAGATCCTTCCTAAGCACTCCGGACCCGGTGCGATTTTAATTCCCTTAAACAGACTTTCACTGCAGTGAAAAAGCATTCCAGACTGAGTGCAGAAAGCGAGGGAGAAAAACAAGAGGGTGAAATGGGGCCAGTCATCCTTCCTAAGCACTCCAGTGCTGTTTTAATTCCCCTAGATAGACTTTCACTGCACTGAAGAAGCATTCCAGGCAGAGTGCAGAAAGTGTGGGGGAAAAAACAACGCAGTGAAATGGGGCCAGTCTGTGCAGCTTGCCAGGCTGAGACTGGAACCCACACTGGAGCTCTTAAACACAGCTGTTATTCCTCAAATATCCAAATTAAATCGAAATTGTCTGACTTACAGTCTGCCGTCTTCAGCTCTGCCACATGGCAGAGCTCTGCTTGCAGAGTACCTGCCAGTCTGAAGGCAGGAAGTAAACTGATGAAGACAGGAAGTGGAGGGCTTAATGTCCCCTGCTGCAGAGGTCTGATTCCTGCCTTCCCATCTGCATCAGGAGGTGTAGCCCAGGAGTAAGGAAGCCCAGAGACCAGCTTAGGAGACAGAATACACGTTTTACACAGGTAAATGTATGAAGCATTGGAGCTGCATGCCTACTGGATGTTTGTTTCCTGAGGCTGGAGTAACTTACAGGTGACAAAACCTCACCATAAATGCTCATGGCTGATGGACATGAGGTACTTTACCCCACTGAAACTGCCAACAAATGTAACGTTGCATTCACTGACCTTACCTTCGTCCCCACTGAGCCAACCCTGTCCTCCAGCGGAGGTCCTGGTCCTGTTGACACAGCCACTAGACCAGGAGCCCAGATATTCTAAACTCTATTATAAACCTGTTTCAGTAAGGGACGCCTCTAATTATATAAGAAAGGTACTTGGGGAAAATCAGATTCAGGGGAGATTCAACTAATGAGGCCATTTGCCCAGGTAGTTGAGGAACATTCCTACCCCCATTTCCAACATTTTCAACTTCTCTCTGCGCTACTCCCAGTTCCCTGAAAAGTGGAATTCCACACTGGTTACACCAGTTTTTAAAAAGTGGTGACCATTCTAACTTTTCCAATTACAGGCCAATTTCCACACTCCCCCTCCCCCGTCTAAAGCCGTTGACAGAACAAAGTCTGATCTACTTTATTCATATCTTCAACAATATGAACTACAGTGCCCCCAACAGCATAGATTTTGGAGGAAAAAACCAAACACACACACACACCAGCACCAATACAGCACTTATTGAGCATTCCAATTTGGTCCTTGGGGCCCTCAACATGGTAGACAAGGCTGGTGCCATTTATATCAACTTGACAAAAGCCACCGATTTGGTCAGTCCTAAGCTGCTTCTCTACAAATTTCATGGCCTAGGCCTGTCACTAGAGATAGTAACCTGGTTCCAGAGTTCTCTCACTAACTGCACTCAACGTGTTAAAACAGATGGCTCCACATCAGACTCTAGGAATGTATCCACAGGTGTTCCCCAGGGGTCCACTCTGGCCCCTCCACCATTTGGCTTATTCATAAACCACCTGCCTGTTGCCTGTCAGTCTGCAAATGTACTTCTCTATGCAGATGATGCCGTCATCTATTCCAAGAACCCCAACTTCGGCAGCCTTACCTCAGTCCTCCAGGGTAATATTCAGGCCCTTGAAAATTGCTTCTACTTAAACTGGTTCTAAATTACAAACAAAACTAAGGCGATGCTCTTCACAAGCCCACAAATAGGTACCCCCTCCTCATCATCTGCAATGACCTGGAACATGCACTTGAACGGGTGGGAGCATTTAAATACCTCGGGGTGATCCTGGATGACACCTTGTTTACTCCACATGTTTCCCACCTTGTATCCACATTAGACAGACAGTTGGGAGCTGTGTCCAATAACTGGGTCAGCCTCATTGCTGATGTTAGATGCCTCGCAATGGCAATTTCATTACTGCCACTAAAGGACTGTGGCCTCCCAGTCTATGCAACCGCCTGCAACTCAATTCTTAGCGGAATAAATCTAATCTGAAATACGGCTTGTTGCTTTGTGGTTGGGGCTGACAAGTGCACTCATAGCTGTACCCTCTACACCAAAAAAATTAGTTACGCAAGAACTTACCGTAACAGTAGCTCTTCGAGAGAGGCTCTTGCAGTAGGAATTACATATAGGACTGATGCCGGCCGGCGTCAGGACCCAACGGAAAAATTTCTAGCTAGCAGTCTCTTTCGGGGGACCGCCCTCACATCAGGTGACTAATGTCATGCGGCGTCAGTATAAAGGGGCGGTCCCCCACACCCGCCTTCCAGTTCTTTTCTGCAAAGGCCAAAAGGCAAGACGAGAGAGAAGCGGATATTTCCCTTCCTGGAAAAGGAGTTGAAAAAGCTTAGGGGGATGGAGGGCGGAAAGGTATTACCTACCTACTGCAAGAGCCTCTCTCGAAGATCTACTGTTGCGGTAAGTTCTTACGTAACCGTACTATCTTACTTCAAGAGGGCTCTTGCAGTAGGTAATTACATATAGGACTGAGTCCCAAGCAGTCTGGAACAAGGAGAAGCAAATGGGAGGTGGAAAGCTAGTCAGAAGCAGACCCTCTGGTTGTGAAGGACTTAGGACAGGAGGCCTTGCAAACAGACAGCCAGCCCGAAGCCTGCTCTACGGCGAGAGGCAATGTCCAAACTGTAATGTTTCGTAAAGGTATGGACAGAAGTCCAAGTGGCGGCTGCACAAATGTCAGCCGCTGACACATTCTTTAAACAAGCTGCAGAGGCAGCGACTCCTCTGGTGGAGTGGCCTCTAACTTGACCCAGCAGGGTCTTGTACTTGTCATAACAGAAAGTGATACAATGAGCCAACCATTTTGATAGGCATTGCTTAGAGACTGCATTGCCTTCTCTTTTATGGGCAAAAGAAACGAACAGTTGATCAGTCTTTCTGAGATCCTTCGTCCTGTTGGTGTAGTATCTCAGAATTCGGTGAACAACCAAAGTATGCAGGAGGTATTCTCCTTGGTTGGAGTGCTGCATAAAAAAGGCAGCAACTGTATGGATTGATTTAGCGTCGATTCCACTACCACCTTAGGGAGAAACTTAGGGTTGGTACGCAGAGCCACACGTTCCTTGTGAAAAATCAAATACAGGATTTTACACATCAGGGCCTGAAGCTTGGAAATCCATCGAGCAGAAGTAATGGCCACTAGGAAGAGAGTCTTCCAAGAAAGGAACTTTAGGTCCACTGAGGCTGCCGGCTCAAAAGAAGGCAGAGTAAGTTTCTCTAAAATGAAATTCAGATCCCAGGGAGGGGCAGGAACCCGGATAGGGGGTCGTAAGTGAAGGACCCCTCTCAAAAAGGTCTTACAGACCTCCAGCTGAGCAAACGTTCTGTCTGCAAAGGTGACATGATAGGCCGAAATGGCCGCCATGTGAACCTTTAAGGATGAATGGCTGAGACCCAGATGGAAGAGGAGTCGCAGGTAATCCAAAAGTCGTCCGACAGAGCACAAGAAGGGCTCGACATAGTTGGAGGCAGCCAAAATAGAGAACCGCTTCCATTTCATGGCATAAGTAGATCTGGTTGAGGGTTTCCTGGCCTCCACCAGAATCTCAGCTACTCGGGGACCCCCGAATCGGGCTTGAGCTACATCTGCAGGAGCCACGCGTGCAACTGAAGGGACTTGAGGCCTGGATGGACCAGGGTCCCCTGATCCTGGGTCAGCAAAAATAGCAACGGAGGAAGAGGAAGAGGAGGTTCCTCCGAGTACTGTTGCAGAAGAGAGAGAACCAAACTTGCCTGGGCCAGAAAGGAGCGATCAGAATCATGCAAGCTCCTTCCGAACAGAGTTTCTGCACGATCCTCGTAATCAGTGGAATCGGGGTGGGGGAAGGCATAGAATCTGCCCTTCCAGTCTAGAGACAGAGAGTCTCTCCAAAAAAATGCCACGCCCTGCGGCGAGCAAGCAGAAGATGGGAAGTTTTGGTGTTTTGGGGGAAAACAAACAGGTCTACCTGTGGAGTTCCCCAGCATAGGAAGATGTCGTCTACGACCCCCTGATCCAGTTCCCATTCGTGAGCTAGAGCAAACGACCGGCTTAGCCTGTCTGCCAGCGTGTTCTCGATCCCTAGGACATGAGATGCCGTGAGGTGAAGGTTGTGCTATACTGCCCAATCCCAGACTCGCATCGTCTCTCGGCAAAGGGGGTAGGAACGAGTTCCTCCCTGTTTGTTGATGTACCAGACCACACACACATTGTCCGTCTGTACAACTAGGTGACCGGGAGACAGATACAGATGCAGAGCCTGAAGAGCATACAGTACTGCCCTTAGTTCGAGCACAGTGATGTGAACAGACTTCTCGAGCTTGGACCAGGAGCCCTGGGTCCTGTGAGGACAGAGATGGGCTCCCCAACCCTCGCCGGAGGCATCCGTAGTCAACGTCTGCAAAGGGGGAGGGAGACTGAAGGGAACTCCCCGGCAGAGGTTCTCCTGAACCATCCACCACTGCAAGTTCCCAGCCATGGGAGTGGAGACCAGGACAAGTTGATCTAGGTCGTCCACCAGCTGATCCCATTGAGACCGAAGCGTCCACTGAAAGATTCTCATGTGGAGCCGAACGTGAGGGACTGTCGGAATCGCAGCCACCATTAGCGCAAGGAAGCAAAGGACTGACCTGGCGCTGACCCGCCTGCGGCTGGACAGTAGGCTGACTTGTGGGCCTGGAGAGTGGCCGCTCTGTCCAGTGGCAGAAAGGCCCCGCCAGAGGTCGTGTCCAGGATCGGCCCAATAAACTGGAGCCTCTGGGACGGGATCAGATGGGACTTGGCTTGATTGATGGTAATACCCAGGCAGGCAAAGAAAGCGTAGGAGTTCCTCCCTGGACGGGGCCGCCAGAAGCCAATCACCCAGGTACGGGAAAACCTGCACCCCCTGGGTACGCAGGTAGGCCGCTACCACCGAAAGGCATTTGGTGAACACCCGGGGTGCCGAGGAAAGACCAAATGGGAGGGCCTTTAACTGGTAGTGGCCCCCCCCCCCCGAATGCAAAACGCTGGTATTTGCGGTGGGAAGGGCGGATAGGGATATGCAAGTAGGCATCCTGCATATCCAAAGCACACAGCCATTGTCACGGCCGAAGAAGGGGCAGGAGGCTCTGCAGCGAGAGCATCCTGAACCTCTTGTACTCCACGAACAAGTTCAGGGAGCTGAGGTCGAGAATCTGCCTCGTGTCCCTGGTTTTCTTCGGGACCGCTTTCCCTAGGGTTTTGCCTTTTGCCAATTCCGCCTGCGAAAGAGACAGCGCTGCATTTGATGGGGATGATACATGGGAGTAGACAGACTTCAGTGCAGTCCCCTTCTCCTGCAGATCGGTGATGATAATGTCCTTGACATCACCACCGAACAGCACCGAACCCTGGAACAGCGCTTCCTGAACAGAGGACTGCACTTCCGGGACCAATCCTGATACACAGAGCCAGGCATGACGCCGTAAGCCTACGGCGAAAGCAGAGTTCCTACCAGCAGTGTCCACCGGATCGTAAGTAGCACGAACCATGTGCCGACTGGCCAAACAAGCAGAGCGGACGAGATCAGCCACTTCCTGTTTGACTTGAGAGTCGGAAGGGAGTCTAATTTGGATTCCACCTCAATAAGAATCACCTTCTGATAATCCCTCATGTGACTGACATAATTTAGGGCCCTAATACCCAGAGTGGAAGAAACATAGATCTTCTCGTACTGGTCCAGAAGACGGGATACTTTGTCAGGTGGAAACGAGCTCAGATGTTTTGGATTAGCTGTCCAGCCATGAGCGGCACTAATCATGACCGAATCAGCTTGAGGGTGAGAATCTAGAAAGTCAACACCCTCGGGAGCCTGATATAGCCTGTTCGACTTCCGAGGAAGCGGGGCTAAAGCCGACGGTTGCTTCCAAATAGTGGAAACAAGGTCGGTATGAGGCTCAATCCAGGGTGGCACCAATGTAGGAGCTGTCTCGGGCAGGTCCAGATGCTCAGCGAGTTTCTTATGCTGTGGATCCGGCTCCAAGGAATGCCACTTGTGAACCTCCTGGATTTTGCGTAGCAACCTCGTAAAGGAAGGATCCTCCGGAAGAGACTTAGGCCTGGGCTTAGATGGACAGCGTGGCTCGTCGTCTGGCTCGGAGCAACCGCGTGAGTCATCAGAGGAAGACTCCCTCTCCCGGCGTGGGGGAGGAACGGACCTCTTGAAAGGTCCTCGAGGAAGCATATCCTGCCCTGCCCTGGAACCAGAGGGCTCGCCCCTGGTGTCTGGAGGTGGGGAGGGAGTCTGTCGTCGCAGACGTACGGGAGCTGGAATCGGCACCGTCGTCGTGAGATGACTCTCCACCTCTCTGGTGAGCTGAGCCTTGGCCTCAACCCACCAGGGGGCCAAAGTCTCCTTCAAGTCCACCAGCGGCTGAGGGGGTGGTGGAGGAGGAGGGGGATACGGGTATTGAGTGTACCTGTAAGGTGCGTATCCATAACCCGACAGTGGGAAACCCGGCGTCTGGTACTGGGGCGTCGGATACTGCGGACCCGGGTAAGATGGCGTTGGATAAGACTGTGTCGGATACCTGGGAACCAGGGGGTCTACTGGTGACGGCCCGGCCGGGAGCAGGAAGCCCGGTGGGCGGAAGGCCCGGTGTTGGAGCGGCATCTGGGAGCAGGACGTCACCCGGTAAGACTGGCGTTGGAGCCGGCGTCCGGGGAACTGACGTCAGGTCAGTTGGCCCAGCGGGCGGATGGCCTGACAGGGGTGCAGCAGGAACCTCGGCATCGCCAGGGGATGGAGGAGAAATATCCCCAGGGTCAGACTGAGGAAACCCAGGGTCCCCGGAGGGCAGCGAAGGCTGTGGGGAGCCTGAAACGGCAGACGTGAGAGGGTCTGGCATCGGCTCAGCCGCCGTGCGGGCGTTGGCAGGCCAACGTCCGACTTATCAGCAGAGTCTGAGCAGACGCCAGAGGAGCAGACATCCGACTTATCAGACCCATCGCCCGAGGCAGGTCACGAAGGAGGAGCGGCCTTGTCGGGCGGAAAGGGGCTGCTGCGCTGCCCTAAGGGTCGGTGACACTACTTATCGACCGCCTGCAAGGGTGTCAGAGGAGCTGATGTCCGGTTTACCGAGCTGCTCAAACCAGTAGGCTGCACAGTGGCGGCTTTACTGGGAGCGGAGGCCTAATAGCCCGGAGGCGCCAGAGGGCCCTCGAGCGCGAGCCAGACGGGCGAGCTTTAAGCCACCTTGAAGTTTCCACAGCAGTCGCGAGCGGTCCCCCGGAGAGGACGTTACCTGTAGCACGGCGACTCCTGAAGACAACGCGTTGGATGAGGAGCCCTTATCCCGGTGCTTCTCCTTGTCTTTCTTCTTACGATGGCCTTCGGGGGAAGTGGACGCCTGCTAGAGCTTTTTTAACTCCTCCATGGAGGACATTTTCTTCTTTAGTATGTGGGCCTCCAGGGACTGCTGCCTCTGTCTGCGGGTGGCGGCGCTGAATTTAAAGGCAGCGTTGGCACTTCTCCACCTGATGATCCGGGCCTAGACAGAAGAGGCACTGGGAATGGTTGTCCTTGTGTGCGAGTTGGGTGCCTCACGAGTCGCACTTATTTTTGTGCTTGGAAGGTGTAGGGAACAACATACACTGATGAATGCCTGATGATTTTAGTCGAAGAATCGAAAAAAGACGGTAAAAACTACCGACGACAGAGCTGACGAGCGTTTAACTTTACCGCAAGGTGCTGACACGAGCTAACGGGCGAAAGAACTGGTATGGGGTGTGGGGACCGCCCCTTTATACTGACGCCGCATGACGGTCACCTGACGTGGGGGCGGTCCCCACCAGAGACTGCTAGCTAGAAATTTTTCCGTTGGGTCCTGACGCCGGCTGGCATCAGTCCTATATGTAATTACCTACTGCAAGAGCGTCTCTCGAAGTAAGATCACTGGTTACCCCTACCTAGCAGAATTAAGTTCCAGACATGTCTGCTAGCCAAGAAGGCACTACTGGGTCCAACTCCCCCAGGTCCTAACTCACCGATTCTGCCCTGTTGTCAACGTCTACAACACCAGGATTATGGCTCAGACTGCCCTTAGAACTGCTTTCCGCCGTACTCAGCTGGGCAAGCGTTCATTTGCAGTTAGGGCCACTGGCTGGATAAATGAGCTGCTGATACCTTGCTCAATCTACTCAGATTTGACTAGTTTAAGACAGCACTATAGCCATCCTCAACAGTTAAATGTAACTGCTTATCATCTTAAACAAAGTCCCTCCCAGTACACTTTGAACTGCGTCAGACTCTGGCTCTGAGGCCATGTATCATTACTGTGCTTGTTTTACACCAATTCTGTCTTCCTGCCTTCTTGTAAAATTGTATGCAATTGATCTAGGCTATTTATTTGTACTTGTTAAACTACAGTTATTTGTTTGATTTCATTCTTCTGAAACTCGCGTAATGTATTTGTTATGTTGCCCTGTAATCTCTGTTGATGTGGAACCTTTGTAAAAAGAACACTTGTGCTCAAAGGTATTCCCCGAAATTTTTAATAAATACAGTAGTTTACGTGTCTGAATTTGAGTCACAAATTCAGATAGTGCAAGCAAGAAAAGGGAAGGGAGTGTATAAACAAACAAGCGGTGTAACGAGATGGGGGAAGAGCATGGCAGGAAGCACAGGGAAGGGGCAAGAAAAAGCTCTGCGTTTAGAGAGTGGAGCTTTACAGCTTGCTAGCTTTGCCTAATTTTTGTTGGTTATTGCTGCACTTGGTGGTGTGGAGTGTGCATATTTTGGGTAACAGATTGCAAATTTATGGATGTTTTCACATTTCGAAAACAGAATGCTTTCAGTGACAGATCTTGTATTTAAGAATTATCACTACCTAGTACCTCAAGCTGCAGCTGAATTATTACTGGAACAGTACAAAAATAAAGGATATAGTGAACTCCTTCCCCACCCCAACAAACCCATAAAAAACATTTAACCATTATGACACCGGAAGAAGCACGTAAGGCACACAACCTTCCTCCCATGGTAGCCATATTACCAGGGAGAAAAAAATCTTGACAAAATAGTACAGTATTCTGTCATGCTTAACTAAGCTCTTTCGTTCATTTTATTTTATATTCCTTAACAAAAAAACTCCACTGAGATGAAACATCTCGATTTCCAGAAGGGAGCTGCTTCTACCCATTTTCTCACCTAAATGGGCTGAAGCAGTAGGCCCGGTGGTGCTGAGGGCCGAGGCACTGCATGCCTTACCTTGCGCTACGCTGGCGACCCATGTTCGGGAACAAGCACAGACCGCTGGGGGTCGAAGAAGGATCGAGCGTCTGAGGGACTGCTCTCCTTCTCTGAGGGGGACGCTAGTGGTTGGCATACGACTGGCCCCTAGCAGAGGTTGGGGGGCAGTGTGTCGATGCTACAGAAGGGGGGGGGGCAGAGATGGGACAGACACGTGGAGGAGCACGTGCACACTCCCTTCGCCACCATCACTGTATGCCTCATCACCCTCGGGAGAAAATGGAAGAGAAACTCGTTGCCACGGCACACGACAGAGGGTGCCTCGCTGGATCCAGTCTCTGATGGGAGTCTGGGAACTCCACCGGTCCCGCCAGGGGGGGTAAGCCCTGGGGGTAAGGGGCAGTGCTGGTAGGGGCCGTGGCACAGAAGCATAAATCAGAAATAAATAAATGGGCTGGAGTACAGGATGGGTAAGTGAGTTAGGTCACACAGTGAGTATGCGGCTCTAGTAGGGTTTGAACCTCTAATCTCTTGGTTCCCAAGTCAGTGTTCTAACCACTAGATCACAATGAATTCTTGTTAATCACTCGGATACCTGTCTTTTTTTGCATATGTTGTTACGTAATTTACCATCAGTGCCTAGTTTTGCCAAAGTAGCTCCTGGTCAACCAGAAAATGCCGACATACAAGAGCTATTCATGGCTCTCGATTGCCAAATCCTTATTTCGACCCCTGCAACTAGTCAGGTTGGAAATAAAAGTTCAGTGGACTTGCCGAACAGTTTAGATAAACTTTGCAAATTGATTCTGGGATGTCACATTTTCGAACTTCACTGCCTTACCTGCTGGACAGTTTAGATAAACTCTGTAGATCAATTCTGTGATATCACAAGCAAGAAGATCACTGCCTATTTGTCTGCTAAATCGGAATGACTCGCCATGGAAGGAGCCAGAAAATATAACTGATTACACTGAATTTGGGAACCGCATTCATGGAACCGTTTCCGATTATCACCTTTATTGCAGTACGAAGGAGCAAAATATTTCCCACAATCAAACACACTCTGCATGGTCGTACCATGAACTAAAATGATCTTTTGAAACGTAATCACTTCACACCAGGATAGCAAAAGACTGCAAAAATCTCAAATGTGTGGTGAACCAAAATGTATTTAAAAACTGTTTAAGCTGTGCAATGCCTTGTGTTGTAATTCTAAATGCACGCAACTTAATTGCTCTGCATTTAACTGAATGTATATTCTAATGAGAATATGAAACAAGACTGTCGACTGAGGTTTCCTCTGCCCCCCCAAAAAATTAATTTTTATTATGCTGGATTTGCAATACACAACATCCCTACAGACATTAAACTTTTCCTAAACTCCTCCCCCCCCTCTTTTTATAAAGATCCCCGCCATCCTCCTTTTGTACGTTCAGTCATCTCACCTATTTACTGTTGGGGCAGTTTGCAAGGGTACTGTGGATTCTGTTTGGGAAACGGACTCCGTGCATGCGCAGTGGCTTTCCTGCCGGTAACCTGAGCTTCTCTGTCTTCTCAGGCTACAACAGCGAACTCACAGAGCCCCCCCCCTTCCCAGTGCAGGAGAGCTGCAAGCCGTGCAGCATCAAAGGACCCTTGGGAGTAGCGTTTTCAGTGGCGGGAGCAAGGTAGTGACTCAGTCTGCTACCAGGACTGACCTGTGCTGGCCTGTCAACACTTTGCATCTACTGCCCCGCCCACCCTGGGCATCGACTGCCTGGCTCATCCTATAATTTATAGGTGCTGCAGAGAACGTGACTTGGTCACTTGACTGGCTAGGCAAATTTCCAAGTCCTCACTTTACAATTTGCAGGTTATACTAACCTGCCACTAGGAGGTGCTAGTGAACCAACATACTACACTGTAAACATCTATTGTTTTTGACTAATGCTCAACATAGGATGGTCCCAGGTCAACAGAATAGTGGGGTCCAAATCCAATTTTACAGGCTTTGCAGGAGTTTTTCAATCCAGGGATTGAACAGAGGACTTTCTGCACTGGGGCCGGAACACTAACCGTTTCCCCAACTCGGCAGTCCTGCTCATCATAGATGCATTGTGACATTTAAGTTATTCGTAATACATTGACAGTAGGTTGGGTCCCAGAAAGTCCGAAGACCACATAGACAGGGCACTCATTATACAGACTTCTCTTTGGAGTATAATGATTAGGTGGGATTAAAAACAGGATCATATGATGGAGAATCAGTGGCATCAGAGGGGGAAAGGGATGGTGGTCAGGCCCCCAAACAACTAATACAGTGGGCTTTTTCGGTAGGGTGGTGGGGGTGTACTGGGTGTGGATCAGCCATGGTACTCCACATGGCTTGGAGGTCTGGGGGTGTACGGTGTGCAGGCAGCTGGCACAAATCAGGGAGGAAGTTAGGAGTATGCGCAGTAAAATTGGAGTATGAGAAGACAGCAGGGGTATGAGAAGTGACTGGAGGAATATCATGGGGGGGGTCATGACAGACAGGAAGAAGGAGAGGCATTTCACCATGTCTTGTTCACAATAAAAATGATTAAAAAAAAAAAAAAAAACGGAAGAAGGAGGGGTAACAAGTTGAAGGGTCATGGGAGCAAGGGATCAGCAAGCAGCACAGGGAGAGGAAAGGGTTGTCCAGGATTAGTGGTATACGAGACAAGAGAGGGGATGGATGAGGAAGGTGGTAGGGACATGGTGGGAGAAGGGAAGATGGCAAGCCCAAAGATGTTTCAGCGAAGAAAGAGGGATGGAGGTTAGTTTGGGGGGGGGGCAGGGGAGGCAGAGCCAGTATGCAGAGCAGGAGGAGTGGGGCATCCCTGTGAAAGAAGGGCAGTTGGGGGGCATACTGCTCAAAAATAGGTTTGCTGAGCTGCAGAAGCAGGATGAGGTTGAGAGGGATGAAGTTAGAGGGAAGGGTAATCAAGGTAGGGAAGCAGGGATGCCCCTAGGAGAGGAGAATGCAGTAGTTCTGCCCCGGGAAAAGGAAGGGCTGGTGCTATTTCCCGTGATGCCTGCCAGCACAAGGGGGACACCACCTAGGAGAGGTGGCAGCCAGAAAGGGGCTTTGGATAGGGAAGGGGAGCTGCTGGCAGGCAGCAAGGGAGAAAGCACGGGGTGCGGGGTGGAGCCTTCTGGAGTAGTGGTGGCCAGGAAAGGGATTTGGATACCAGGGGCAGCTTAGGGGGGGAAATCCTGACATGCATGGGGAGCAGTTACCTGGAGTCAGGGTCCCCTAGGACTAGAAGGAGCAATGGAGGTCAAAACAGTATCACTCATGGGGCAGGTATAAGGAGCAGGGATAAAGAGGCAGGGCAAGGGCAGGATTGTATTGGAGATGGAGCCCAACTGACCAACCTCAACAGCAGGACAAGGGTCTCTGAAGAAAAGGGGAGAGGGGAGGAATTGAGAAACCCAACCCAGATACAGGAGAGGGCAAAACAGACAGGAAAGGGAACTTGCAGCAAGACAGCAGAAGGGAGAACTGACAAGGATGTTGGCCACAGAAAGTGGGTAGTACAGGGCCTGGGGCTGTAGGGGCTCAGGGATGGGCCCTTGGTCTAGCCCCTCTAGTGAACAGATTATGGGAGCAATGAAGAAGGAGATCAAGCAAAGGGGAGGCACAGGAGAGGAGAATAGTTTTTTTATGGGGGCAGGGCGCAGCCATAGCAGATTGTGGGGTGGAGCTCCCAAAAAGTGGAGGACAAGGTTCAAACTGTCAGGGATTCCATAGTAAGGAGTATTGGCTGGGGCGGTGGGGGGAAGGGGGCAAAATCTGGGATACTGTTTGCCAGGCATGACAGCAGCTGAGGTGATCCATCATAGGAGTCCATAGGAATCCATAGGAGCGCAGGATCCAAGACAGCATGGGTTTACAACAGGAAAGTCCTGTCAAACTAATCTCAGATTTCTTTACTGGGTAACCAGAGTGGTGGACTAAGGGGGAGCAGTTGATGTCGCCTACCTTGACTTCAGCAAAGCTTTTGATACTGTTCCACACAGAAGATTGATTAACAAGCTGGGTAGGCTCAGGATGGGTCAGAAGTTGGTCAACTGGGTGGCAAACTGGTTGACTGGCAGAAAACAGAGTGGTGGTAAATGGTATACAATCAGAAGAGATGCAAGTCACAAGCGGGGTACCTCAGGAATCAGTCCTGGGGCCAGTCCTCTTCAACATCTTCATCAGTGACACTGCAGATGGACTGGAAGGTAAGGTTTGTCTGTTTGCAGATGACATCAAGACCTGCAACAGAGTAGAGGATCCAAATGGAGTGGGCAGAATGAGAAGAAATCTGGATAAACTGGCAAAATGGTCGGAAGAGTGGCAACTGGGGTTTAACACAAAGAAGTGCAAGATCATACACATAGGGAAGAAAAAAAACCATGAAGCCACCAACAGGTTGTGAGGGGAGTTGCTGGCAATCACAAGGGAAGAAAGAGACGGGCATCACCATCACAGATGACCTAAAATTATCCAAGCAGACCACTAAAGCAGTAGGTTAAGGCTAGGGGGGATGCTGGGGTGTATTAGTAGGGGTATCACAAGTCGTAAGAGGGAGGTAATAATCCCTCTTTACAAGACACTGGTTAGGCCCCATCTGGAGTACTGCCTGCAGTACTGGAGGCCACACCTTCACAAGGACATTAATCAAATTGAGGCAGTCCAGAGAAGGGCAACCAAAATGGTGCAGGGACTGCATCAGAAAACATACGAGGATAGATTAACGGAGCGCAATATGTATACCCTAGAGCAAACGAGGGAAAGAGGTGATATGATTGAAACATTCAAACACCTTAAAAGCATTAACAAAGTGACAGAATCTAACGTTTCAATATAAGAAAAATAGCTGGACGAGAGGGCACAGCATGAGATCAGAGGGAGGCCGATTAAGGGGTAATGTGAGGAAGTTCCTTTTCACAGAAAGGGTGCTGGATGCATGGAACAGCCTACCTCAGGAAGTTGTGGATATTAATACAGTGCAGGCCTTCAAACAGACATGAGATGGGCATAAGGGAGTAATACAGATAAGTATGAATGGACAGGTCATTGACAGATCAAAGACCGATGGCACATTTATAAGGTAGAAAAAGAAATGGGCAGACTGGATGGGCCTTGCAGACCTTATCTGCCACCAACTTCTATGTTTCTATCACATCCCCTCCAGGGGGAAACTGCAAGATGAAAGAATGCATCTGATATTTCACTTGGGAACCAATGACCTTGCAGGGCATAGTCTGATGGAGGTGCAGGCTAGGTTTGAGGCTCTGGCAAGGTTCTGTCAGAACCTGAGCCGTAGATCAATAGTGTTCTCTGACGTACTGCCTCTTCCAAGAGCTAGCTCTGAGAGGAAGCTGAGAACAACAGAGTTTAATAGCTGGCTCTCTGGTTGATGTGTTAGGAAAGGCTATGGAATAGTAGGGGATGACTGGGGAACCACCTGGCAGGACGAAAGCCTGTTCTTCCCAGATAGGTTACACTTAAATAGGTAGGGAAAAGAAGGGTTGAGGTGGAAAATGGAAGAGCTCATTGAAAGATGTTATAATTGAAACTAAATCGGGGTGGGGTGGGAGGGTGTTGTAAGAGGAACCCAAAACAAGATAAACACAGCAAGAAATTTGGGCCCCCCTACAAAGATATGAGACGCCCAGAGGGGGCTACAGGCAATAGAGTCAGAACAACAAGAAATGTTGGGTCGGGGAGGCTGGAGTTTGGAAGACTATGTGCACAAACGCTAGGAGCCTGGGAAATAAGGCCCCGGACCTGGCAGCAGTCATGGCAGAAGCTGAACTGGACCTGGTGGGGATCACGGAATCGTGGTGCCATGAAGGGCAGGACTGGGACATGAACATACCAGGGTATACACTGTTTAGGAGGGACAGGGTCGGAAAGAAGGGGGGGTAGCGCTTTATGTGAAGTAGGGGATTCTGGCAGTGGACTTACAGGGCAGGTGAGGGGATACAGAGGCCTTATGGGTCTCCCTGACCACTAGGAAAGGTGAGGTAGTCCACACAGGGGTGGTCTACAGGCCACTGGGACAGCAGGAAGAAGTGGTCAATCAGATGGAGGAAATTCTGAGGATGTCAGAAAAAGGGGGAGGCGCTGCTGATGGGGAACCTTAACATGTGGCTGGCAGCATCCACCAAAAGTAGGGAGATACTGAACTCCCTTCTGGTTGCCCTACTCAGACAGATGGTCCAGGAACCAACTAGGGAGGGCGGTGTTAGATGTGGTACGAACAAATGGGGACAGAGCAGGAAATAGGCAGTGGGGATAAACTTGGTGCAGTGAGCCACAGCACCCATGGCAATTGGTCTGCTGAGCAGCCTTAAAGAACACCAAGAAGTGAGGTTATCGACTTCAAGCGAGCGGATTTCAAGAAGATGGGGAAACATGTTAAACAAGCTTTGGAAGGAGGCAACAAGGGGGGAGGGTGCAGGACATGTGGGACTCAATAAAGGGCGGCATAGTGGAAGCAACAGACCTCTGCCAGAGGAGGGTCAGTAAGAAGAGGAGGAAAAGGAAGCCACTGTGGTACAAGGAAGTGGAGGATAGCATCAGGGCTAAAAGGACAGCTTTTCGGAGGTTCAAAATGACGTGAGGGAGGACTGGGAGGAATACCAGGTTAGGCAGAAGGAGGTGGGCAGAGTGGTTAGGCAAGCAAAGGCATGGGCGGAGGACAGCATCGCCAAGGTGGGCAAGAAAGGGGAAAAGACTTTTTTTTTTTTTTTTAGGATAAGAGGAAACCAGAGAAAGGGATTCCCAATCTAAGAAACGGGGCAGGGAAGAGGGTGGTAGGGGACCAAGAGAAGGCTACACTGTTAAATAAATACTTCTGTACGGCTTTCACAAAGGAAGCAGAAAGGGAAGGAGGGCAGCAGGGACTACAGGAAGGGGAGTGGACGTGAGACCGTTTTGGGAGGAGGAGGTACTACGGGAGCTCGAGGACTTGAAGGATGATAAAGCCATGGGACCTGATGGGGTGCATCCAAGGGAATTGAGGGATGTACTGGCTGCCCCCTTGACAGCTCTATTTAACAACTCTTTAAGCTCAGGTGTAGTACCTAAAGATTGGAAGCGTACGGATGTAATACCCCTACACAAGGGAGGAGGGAAGGAAGAGGTGGGTAACTACAGGCCAGTGAGCTTGACATTGGTGGCTGGGAAGCTCATGCAGAAGTTGCTCAGGAACAGAATTAACAGCTATCTAGAGGCAAACGGTATTCGGGACCCAGGGCGGCACGGGTTCACAGAGGGCAGATTTTGTCAAACAAACTTGACAGTTTCTGACTGGGTCACTAACGTGGTGGATGGGGGCTCGGTGGACGTGGCCTACCTTGATTTCAAAAAAGCTTTTGACCCAGTGCTGCGCAAGAGACTATTGTACAAAATGGCCTGCTTGGGACTGGGAGCGGCGGTAGTAAAGTGGGTTAGTAACTGGTTAGAGGGAAGAACGCAGACGGTAGTGGCTAATGGGGCATTCTCGGAGGAGTCAAAGGTCATCAGTGGGGTTCCCCAGGGGTCCGTACTAGGGCCTCTTCTGTTTAATATCTTTATAGGGGATATAGCAGTGGGGCTGGAAGGGAGGACGAGTCTCTTAGCGGATGATGCAAAGGTCAGAAATAGAGTGGATACACAACAGGGTATGGACATGATGCGCAGGGACCTGGAGAAGTTGCAAGAATGGTCCAAAGAGTGGAAATTGTCATTCAATACAGCCAAGTGTAAGATTATGCATTTCGGCAAAAAGAATGGGACAGCAGAATATTCGCTGGGGGTTAGATTCTTGCAGGTAATGGAAGAAGAAAAGGACTTGCGCATCATCATTTCACAAGACCTGAAGGTGGGAAAGCAGTGTGAAGGGGCTGTGGCAAGAGCAAGCAGAATATTAAGCTGCATAGTGCATAAGGAGTGGGATCACCAGTAGGAGGAGGGAAGTCATAGTACCACTGTACACGCAGCTGGTTAGGCCTCACCTGGAATATGGGGTCCAGTTTTAGGGATCCTACCTCAGGAAGAACGTAGAGAGGGTGAAGTGAGTTCAGAGGAGGGAGACAAGGATGGTGAGGTGGCTGGAGCACTTACCTTATGAAGGGAGGCTGAGGGACCTGGGCATGTACTCTCTAGAACAAAGGCGGGATGGGGTAGATATGATCAACACTTAAATACTTCAAAAGGTACAAATAAGGTGCCAGTAGAGAACCTTTTCCAACTGAAAGAGACACCGAGGGGTCATGATTTTCAGATTGAGGGATTGAAATTTAGGGAAAGTTTTTCTTCACAGAGAGGGTGATGGACAATTGGAATGGGCTGCCCAAGGTAGTGGTGAGGGAAAAAGCGGGGGTGGGGGGGTGTTCAAAAGGCTTAGGATAAACACATGGGGTTGCTGGAATGGGGTGGGGGGGAGCACATCAGAAGCCTGAGTCGAATTCTAGGCAGACTGGGTGGGCCTAGTGGTCCTTTTCTGCCGTCACATTCCTATGTATTCTTATTAGGAGCATACCGGGGCGAACAGAATGTGCCTTCTCTGGTTAAAATTGAATAAATAAATAAATAATTCGCAATACAGTGCAGTGGCATGCCTTAAGAATTAATGAACCCAGACAGTGGACAACACCATACAGTTTTTTGTGTAGGGTGCATGAATTTTCTCTTTTTTTTTTTTTTCTTTTAATGACTATTCACTCAAGTCTTACTCTGTTGTGCCAACATATCTCAGCTTATCTTTATTTAAAACTAGTTTTTCACAAACAAAAATGATATGCTGAATTATAAAATCCTCCGTCTCTATTCAGTTTGAGAATTGCTCCCCACTGCTAAATTTTCAGTCTCTCTCGGCACATTAACTCCTTCACTAGCATTCTATCCCCCTCTTCCTCAATAGAAGGACAAGAGGATGGGAGACTCCATACACTGACCACACTGCATGTTGCTGATGCATCGGTCTGCAGGCTGGCACGGCGACACAAAACTGTGCAGCAGCTCCTATAGCAATGTTTGAAATGTGCTTAAAATCACAATGGCCCCAACAGGAAAAGCCAATCTTTGTAGCCAACTTCAAAATCAGAACCATTTATTCAAATTGGGCCAAAAGGTTAATTGGTAGGGCGACCACAATCAGCCTTACACAATACAATAATCAGGAATTAAGTGTGGCTTAAACAGGCAAAGAAACCAAATCCCTCACCCCAAAATAAGCTAAAATAATTTTTCCTTCTGCACTGTCAGTATATTTAAAAAGAAAACTAAAGGGGGGGCGCTGTGAAGCCCGAGAAAGATGGCAGCTTTGGTTTGAGGCTCTGTAAAAACAATGTACAAAAAGTGCTTTAAAACACGATTTTTTGCCACGGGCATGGGATCCAACTACTTCAGCTGTTAAAAGAAACGTTCCAGTACAACATGGGGAAATCCCACGAAGAAAGAGCAGCAGCAGGAAGGAGCAAATTCCAAAACTGCTACAGTAGCTCCATCCATGCATTCGGCCCAGGGTCAGGCAGCTGCCACTGCAGATGAGCAACAGGTGGAAACCTTACACAGTACCTCTTCTCTCATTCTGGAATCTTCTTCTCTGATCTCACTGACCACTGCTTTGTTGCTTGCATAAGAGCTGCACCAAGCCTATTTCTAATTCCAGGTTCACAATCAGGAGATTGTTACGTAATTTAGTGCCACACGCCTTCCTTTCGAACTTACAAAAAATCCTTGCTATGGCAGGACTTCTACCTAGCCAAGACAGTAGAGCCAGCATACGAGACATTCCATACTATTGTCCATGGAGCTACTGACAGACATGCCCCTTGATCAAGGCATGTACCAAGAAAAAGACCCTCCCTTGGTTTACACGTCAACTGAAGTGAGCTTTGCTCAACAGGGACAAGCTTTGGAGGAAAGCGCGTAACTCAAAGCTTCAGTTGGATTGGGCTGATTTTAGGGCAGCCAGAAACCTCTGCACACAGCTTGTCAGAAACACTAAGGCTAACTACTTCCAGTCAACTCTGGACTCCTCCACCAAGGACCCTGCCAAATTCTGGCAAACCCTTAGAGATATTCAAGGACATGCTTTGTCAGGTTCTCTCCCTACCAAGATCTTATACGAAGGATCCCTCATTACCCAGAAGGCAGAAATCCTTGGACTGCTTTAATCATCATTTTATTACCGCAGGTATGGCCTTTGACATTTCACCTATGAATAACCTACTCAGCCAGTTCTTATTGCAAGGACCAGCAAGCCCTCCCCTTGTCCACAGTACTCTTGTCATGGGTTTCTCCTTCTAACCAGTAACTTACAAGGAAGTGGATGACCTGCTCCTTCAGCTGGAAGCCAGAAAAAGCGCAGGAGCGGACCTCATTGGCCCTTTTTTCCTAAAGCTCGGTCACCAAGTGCTGGCAGCTCCATTAACGCACCTCTTTAATATGTCCCTCAGCTTGGGTAAACTCCCTTCTGGTCTGGAAGACTGCCCAGGTTTTACCACTCCTCAAATCAGGAGACCCCAGAGACCCAAATAACTACAGGCCAATCTCCTTACTCCCCACTCTATCAAAACTGTTGGAGAAATTAGTGAATTGCCAACATAGAAACTACATTGATGCCTCAAATCTGCTAAACCCAGTGCAATCAGGCTTTAGGCCATGCCATAGCACAATCACAGCTCTGGCTAAAGTCACAAATGACTGGCAGAGAGCCTCCGACGTAAAGAATCACGTATGCATGGTATTCCTCTACTTAAGCAAGGCCTTCGATACCGTTGACCATGCACTGCTCTTAGTTACTCTCTGCAACATTGGTTTGGATGCACCTTCCCTAAAATGGTTCTCATGCTACCTGGCAGAGCGGATGCAGCAAGTGAAAGCAGTAGGAGATCTTTCCACTCAAACAGATTAGCAGAGGCATACCTCAAGGCTCCATCTTGGGGCCCTTACTTTTCTCACTGTATATCAACAACATCGACAGTGGAATCAAACTTTCCAGTGTACACCTCTTTGCAGACGACATGGTCCTTTACACTGCCAGGCCTACTCCTGAAACTGCCTGCTCGGACTTGCAAGCAGACTTCCTTATGATGCAACAAAACCTCCCGAGTCAAAAGCTCCCTACTGAATGCCAAAATGACCAAGGCTGTGCTGTTATCCCCAACGACCAAGTCCATAAACTCACTTAAGCACGACAATATTACCACTATTACCACCCTGCTTGTCGAGTCACTTGACTATGTGACCAAGTTCAAGTATATAGGTATGTGGATTGACAGACTTTCTTTTGCTGATCATATAGACAAAGCTCTCAAAATAACAGACACAGGCTTAAAACTTTTTTTTTTTGTAAATCAAGCATCTGCTTACCCAGGAGGCCAGAAAGAGCTTAGTACAAGCCACGTTCCTAGCTATCTTGGACTATGTAGACTTCCTTTATGGCCAAGTCCCAAAAAACGCCCCATCTAAGCTTGACACCCTTTATCATAGGGCCTTGCATTTCATCTCAGGTGTGGCATATAATATTCATCACTGTGTACTCTATTCCATGGAAGGATGGACCTCACTTTACGTTCAAGAGACAAAGGAACGCCATACTATGGACCTATAGATCTATATCCAAGATGCTACCTTCCTACATTTCTGACTGTCTGCCCTCCTGTACCTTTCAAAACTATGCCTTGAGAAGCTGTTTGTACATCTCACTAGCTGTGCCTAAAGTATTTTCCCCATTTTGGCAGAGCCTCCTTCAGCTATGTGTTGCCCCAGCTGTGGAACAACGGCCAAAAATCCATAAAATTGGTGCATCCTATTGGTTTTGCAGAATTCAAGTTACTCTATTCAAGATACTTCTCGCCGGCCCGGTGGCGCTGAGGGTTGAGGCGCTGGGCGCCACACCTGGCCTTCGCCCGGCGACGGGTTCAGGAACGGACTGGGAGCAGGGGTCGGTGGGGAGGAGGACGAGGCTGCCCCAACGGATGCTCTCCCCAGGGTGGTGACCAAGAACGCCGGCGCTTCTACATCCCTTCCATAGCCGGTGGAAGCACCGACAGCAGGAAGGATGGAGCGGCTCGCCTGTCGGAGCCGGGAGGGGACGCCACGCGATGAGGGCTGGCGGTATCAGCATCGCAGCCACTCGACATGTGTCCCAAACGCACGGCGTCTCAGGGGCCGTGGGTGTAAGGGGAGAAAAACCAGAAAATACCCTTGCAGCCACCTAGTAGACGGAGCACCAGGGCCCCGACCTTCAATGCCCCTACCTGTCCAGGGACAGCATGCCGACGAAGACTAGAAGGACGTCGGGGTGGCTAGGGGGCCCACCTCGTACCCGCCTGGGGGGGGTATAACCACGGCTCAATGGGGCATGGACTGCACTGGCTCCAGGTAGGTGAGCGAAGGCTGATAAGGCCATACGGTGTCTCCCGAAGAAGAGGGGGTTGTAAGGAAGGGAGGAGAATAAAGAGAAATGTAAAAAAAAAAAAAAAAAGATACTTCTCGGAGTCTTGTCAGTGCCCTCCCTGTCGCTAAAATGTAGCCATACATTGCTATTCTTGCAGTCAACCCTCTACACTTTCTATCCTCTCGTTAGAATTACCCCAAGCCATGTTCCTGGATTCATCCTTGTTTTCTAACTGTTGCTGAGCCCCAGCTTGCACCGTCACTAGTATTAACTCTGCTCTACTAGAGCAGTCAGTATCTAAAATCACTGGTGCGGCACATCGGTGCCGACTTGCTTCAGACTCTCTGCTGTATTGTTTACTGGGTGAGGCTTCACCTTACAACCAGGCCTCATCGATTATCCTTGTACCTTGTTTTTATTGCTATGTATTGTACTACTATGTCCATTTGTGCTATATGTTCTATTGTGCTACTGTATTACTTATTCTGTACCTACCAGGCCCTCATGGAAAATGAGCTTGCTCAATGGAGTTTCACCTGACTAAATAAAGACTGACTGACTGAAAGTTTGGGGCTTAAACTTAATACCCTGATTCAGCATGTAACAAAACTCTGACAAGTTTGACACGCTAACAAATCGCGTCACCAAATTAGAAACCAACGTGGAGGTCGTCCAAACGGCTATGACTGAAGCCAAAAAGCAGTCTGAATTGGCGATGGGAGCAGCAGCTAACCTAGTTAAGGAAAATCATCACCTCAGAATAAGACTAGAGACTGGAGAATCAAGCCCGCTCCACTAATCTGCGCATACTGGGGATGCCAGAGGGCTGTTAGGGTGACCACCTTCCTACGTTCCTCATAGATTGGTTCAAACAGCAGTTTGGTCAGGGGTTGCAAGATATGCCAGTACCTATACAAAAAGCATATAGGGTAAATACTAGAGGAAGACTGGACAACCCGAAGGTTCCCCAAAGGATCCTAGTGGCAACAGATGGTGTGGGGACCAGAGATAAAGTGCTGGCCTTGGTGAGGAGACAGAGAACACTACTACATAATGGTATAGTTATTCGGATCTTTCCAGATCTCAGTTTTGCTATTAGGCAAAAAAAAAAGTTCTGATCGAGTGCGAGCAATGCTAAGGGAAGCAGACATTGCACACAGAATTGTGTTCCCAGCTAGACTGTGTGTGGTACATGAAGGCAAGCCGTAGGTCTTCACGGATCCCTCAGAGGCCCCGAAATTGGCACAGAAGAAAGCAGTGTGACGTCCACACCCGGATGAACTGGAAAACTGGCGCTCTGAAGACGAAACCTGAGAGTTGGAACTTTAATTATTTTAAGCATTCTAGTTGTTTCTTATGTTTTTGCATGAGACGATGGGGGCCTTTCAAGTACTGTTTTATTTTTCAACAAAGGCTCCGCAACACTTTCTTTCCTTAAAGGGGAAAGGAATTGATTACTTATGTGCAGCTGTTTGAAATGTCTATTTTCATAAATTATATTAATACGGCTAAAGGATCCCTATTTAATTGTGCTGAATAAAAGCTGAAGCGGTCAGTTGTGTTTTGTATTGTTTTTATTGCATGGACAACATTCTGTGCAGTTCCTTTCATGGAACCAAGAATTTGGAGTTTTGAATATGTCACTTCATGGTTTCAGAAATGTGAGCATGAACTTATCAATACAGTGCCCAAGGTTCTGAAACCATGAAGTGATAGTCAAAACTCCAAACTTCTTGGTTCCATGAAAGGAACTGCACAAAATGTTGTCCATACAAAACACAACTGACAGCTTCAGCTTTTATTCATGCAGTTAAATAGGAATACTTTAGATGTATGAATATAGTTTATGAAAATAAAGACATTACAGAAAGCTGCACATAAGTAATCAATTCCTGTTCCCTTTAATAATGTAATAATAAATCTTTATTTGTACTGCACCTTTCTTAAAACCAAGGTGCCTTTACAACAACTACGCATAAAACAGTAATAAACATAGATCCAATAACTGCTGAATTCATAAAATACAATAAAATATCATCAGTGGTAAGTATTTGACCATAAATGGGTCTTTAGGGCCTTTTTAAATTCCTCCACAGACGCACACTGCCAAAGCGGACGGGGTAGAGAATTCCAGAGGGCAGGGGCCGCGTACATAAAAACATGGGCCCCCAAACATTTTAAGGAAGCCCTCGGAATCTCTAGCAACCCCTCGTCTGCCGAGCAGAGCAATCGCCATGGGCAGTAAAGTACCAGGAGCTCTTTCAAGTAGTCCGGGCCCAGTCCGAGTAGGGCTTTATAAGTCAGAAGACCGACTTTAAAGGTGATCCGCCACTGTATTGGCAGCCAGTGCAGATCGCGTAGGACCGGAGAAATAGGACAGGTACGAGGAGTACATGTCAATAACTGGGCCACAGCATTCTGCACGAGCTGCAAGCGGTGGATATCAACCCCTGGTATCCCTAAATACAGGGAGTTGCAGTAATCAAGGCATGAGGTCACAAAGCTGTGGACCAATGTGGGCAGATCACCGGACTGAACTAGGTGCTTAATCCTGGAGATGTTCTTCAGATGGTAAAAGGATGATCTGACGACTGACAACACCTGTGATCACCTTACATCTCTCAAAGAGCAGTACCTGACCGTATCAGCCTGTCGTTAAAAATCACCCCCAGGTTCCGCACCCGTTCAGAGGTAGGGAGCTGGATGCCACCCAGAAAAAATCCTGAGGGCAAGTCAGCTCCAACCCCCCTCTATCCTGCGACCTGGGTCCACAACCATCACCTCTGTCTTCTCAGAGTTCAACCTCAGCCAGCTTGAATTCATCCAGTACTGGATTTCAATGAGGCAGTTGTTGAATACCGAGAGAGCTCAATCCTGGTCAGGTGCAAAAGATAGGTAGATGTGGGTATCATCAGCACAGCAGTGAAACCTCAGCCCATACCTTCTTACAATGTCTCTGAGGGGTAGCATGTACACTGCGAACAACATGGGGGACAACATCGAACCCTGAGGAACCCCACAAGACAGAGAGACTGGTCCGGAGGCATTAATCGCCGATACCACCCTCTGAATTCTGCCTGTGAGAAAAGATCTAAACTACCTGAGGACTGAACTAGACAGGCCACAGATGAACCTCAGGTGTTCAAGAAGTACCCCATGGTCCACAGTATCAAATGCTGGAGAGATCGAGAAGAACCAAGAAGGAACGGCTCTTTCTATCTCTTGCCATCGAGAGATCATTGAGCACCCGAACCAGCGCCGTCTCAGTACTATGCCTCTTTCAGACTGGAGTGGTTCATAAATGTCATGGATGGTCAAATGGTTCTCCAGTTGTATGACCACTACTTTCTCAATCACCTTCCCCACAAAGGGGAGGTTAGAGACTGGTCTGTAGTTAGCATGGCAGTCTGGGTCCAGAAAGGCTTTCTTCAGGAGGGGCATTACCACCGCCTCCTTCAGGGAGCTAGGGAACTCATCCATCTCCAAGGAGCACCAAACTATCCGTGCTAGGACCAGGCCATTAATATCACAACAACCCTTTATCAGGGAAGTTGGGTCCAGAACCAAACTACAGCATGTAGGGTGCATACCCTAGACAATCCGCACATCATATCAATGTACTCCGGCCGGTCAAAGGAACTCCAGGAGAGCCTAGGGACTGTGACCGGGCACCGATCCACAGCTTCTTCCATACAGAATGTAGGCTGGTGTGCCACCCGGATGTCGGCCACCTTAGCCACGAAGAAGCGAGCAAGCTCTTCACACTCAACTTGTGAAAAGGCTCTTCGAACCTGCAGACAGGCTGGGCTGCAGAGTCAGTCTACAGTTCGAAACAGCAGAGCTGGTCGGTTCCGAGCAGCCGCAATTTCCCCGGACAGGAACTCTGCCTTCTTACGGGAGACTGCGGAATGATGGACTTGATATTGTTACATCAATCCAAGATGGTCAGCATCAAGGGCGGATCTCCGCCAACAGCGCTCTAATCTTTGTCCATGTCGCCACATCTCCCTCAAAGTCCCATCAAACCATGGGGACCGAGGGCGAATGGGGAGGGGACGAACACGGACGGGATCAATTAAATCCACAGCCAAGGAGATGGCTTTATTATAGGCCAAAACCAAGGCATCTGGGTCACTGCTCACTCCAGAAAGCTCAGATAGGTCAAGCACCGCTGCCAGGCCTTCAGAGCTTACATCTTGCAAAGAGCGGTACCTGACCATCTCCACAGGGGTAGGCCTACGAAGGAGGGCGCAAAAACTGAACACCACAGTGTAATGATCGGACCATCTGACAGGTTCCACCTCCAAATCGAAGGCTTCAACCCCAGGAGGAAGACTAATTCCAAAGAATGAGCACCTTTATGAGTGGCAACTTGTGTAAGGCCCAAAAATGTCATTAATTGGAGGAAGTGTTGTCCAAACTGCCAGAGTTCGTCATCGACCCAGGCGTTGAAGTCGCTCAGGACCATCAGCCTGGGCGACTCGAACGCCATGTCGATCACGAAGTCCGCTACTTCCTGCAGAAACCACTTCTCATCACCTGGCGGACAGCAGAGGACAGCAATTCTGCAACCCACACCTGCCACTACAGTACACTCTAATGACTCAGCCCCCTCAACTGGTACACTTGTGAGGCCCAGTTCGGTCTTGAAACAGACCACAACCCCCTCCCCGGTCCAACCTCGGGCAGTGCAACACCAAGTACCTGGCCGGAATAGCAGCCTCTAATATAGGGCCCGCATTCTCATCCAGCCAAGTCTTGGTAATGCACGCCAGATCCACCGACCCAAGAAGATCTGCAATAACTGCAGTCTTGTTTTTAATGGATCTGGCGTAGCACACCACCACTCTGGTAGGACGGGTCTCTGGAGCTGCACGGACTGCTTGCTCACCAATACCGGTGGTGCTCATGGGTATAGAAACCAGACAGGAAGGACCCCATTCCAGATTCCATTTCGCCCCAGGGCATCTTCTGGATCTCACTACCCCAATATGATGGCCCCACTCATTCGACATCCACTGTTCACCCCCGCGAACAATACCAACGCTCTACAGCGTTGTTCTATGAACAGCTGTAATGGAGGGGGGAGAGAAGAGGCACAAAGAGCGGAGGACGTAATAGCGCACAACTGTGAGGATAGGCTTCCTACATACTTAGACCCAATAATATTAAAAACACCCTGGATAAATCCTCAATTAAATGACTAATTAAACTCCCAAATTAAAACAAACCCCAAATAGTTTCCCTGAGACTCACACACACACACACACACACACACACACGGAAGCAGAGACTCAGGAAGGAAAACAACAACCCCAAAGCAAGTCTATAATACAATAAAATTACAATCAGTCCCAAAATGTAAATTTAAATGATTGATATGTCCAGAGATAATTATCACAGGATCAGTGTCCAAGTATATGAGGCACACCAAAACTTCAAACAGTTAATTTCAGACAGGGGAGGTTCTCAGCCTCTCCCAGTCCAGAATAAAAAAAAAAAAAAAAACAAGGTTGCTCTCCTCTCTTACCAGCAACATCCACTGAGTATTTGGAATACAAATTTAGTCTATTTGAGGTACTCTCACTACCTCACCAGTCTAATCATAGAGTTCCTGCGAAAACGTATGGGCCGCCAAACAATTCCCCAAGTCCAGTTTCCTTCTTTCCAGTCTCCTCTTCTTAAAACCACGCCAGAACCTCAGGCTGATTAATAAACCCTTTTCTTTCTTTTTTTTTTTTTTTGAGGTGTTACAAGTTTTGATCTATGCACAAGGTCACACTGTTTGTGACAAAGTTGATTTATACGCAAATTGCTTATACTGTTTAAGCGCCTTGAGACTTTGGCATGTGGTAGATGCGCAGCTTAAACCCAATACTGGGTTAACGTATTATGTGTTAAAATGTGGATTAGCATGGCTTACTGGATGTCCTCCTCCTCTGGTAGGGGTTACAAGACTTTAGTGCCCTACTAGAAGCAAACTTTTGGGCATAATAAGCCGTGTAGCTCATGGACTCAACAGCAAAATTTAGAACTTTACAGTAATGCAGAAATACTGCCTTTTGTTTTCTTCCCATATATGACGCATCAATTTGACACGGAATTTACTGCATAATTAATATTAAGAGGAGTGGCGCTCTCAATGGAGAAAGAACATACATGTTAAACTCTATGTCTGCATTTTTTCTGCTGTATCTGTTTGGAAAAACCAGTATAGTTTAAAAAAAAAAAAAATAAAAAATTTGAAACTACTGTATAGGTTTACAGTGAGACACTAAAAAGAATATTGTATTGTAACTGCATGTTACTTCTACAATTCATTACATTCAAAATAATGAAGTCACAGTCAAACGTTCACTTCGACAGTGACCAAATTCAATGTTAGTACTTGACTAGTCCTCTCCAGTATTGTGCCCAGACACAATATGTGATTTTCATCTGCACAGATAAACCTGTGTTTTTGGTTTTTTTTTAACATTCAAGTGCCAATCCCATTTTATTTGGCAATATGAGATTCCCATGTAGTAACAAGCTGTGGCTAATTCCTTGAGTGGCTTTAGCTATTGTGGGTAATAGTCGAGGAAGCGAGGGCTAGGGACAGCACAGAGCCCAAGTCGCTTTAGATCAGGGGTTCTCAAATGGTGAGGCCAGCCTCCCTGGGGAGGCCCCAGCCTGTTCAAGGGGAGGCTCAAGCAAGTCTGAAAAAGTACTGTATTTAAATTTTGAGTTTTATATATTTTGTGTGAGGAAGATTAAGCAAACTGAAAGACGATAGTAGGAGGTAGAATTTATGTATTTATTTACTAATAGGTGACAAGGGAAAGGTTTCATGTCAGTATAGGACAAAGAACTGAATGTGAGCCAAGTACTCATAGGGTTTCAGTTTATTCATGCTGTACTACACAAAGTACAGTATGTTATTTTACTTTGGGGAGGCCCAAGATTATTTAAGTTTTTGGGGGAGGCTCAAAATCTTTTCCATGGATTTGGGGAGGCTCACTGTGTCACAGTCTGAGAACTATTGCTTTAGATCATCTTTTGTAGGGGGGAAAAATATCAGACTTTTTTTTTTTTTTTTATACTTTATTTCTTTATCCCTCCTATCTACTCCCGGAGCCCACTCCTTCCGTCCCTCCGTCCTACTCCAATCCACCTTCGGATCTGCCCTAGAGTGCCTCTTCCCCTCTCCTTGCACAGTGGGGTCTGTCCTTCTTGGTGGTCTGGATGGACCGAGGCTTTCATCCAGGGCTGCGAGGAGGATTTTCGTTTCTCCCCTAGATCCCTACCCCCGGGACGTCGTCCGAGTGGTGGCGTGCTGACGCACACCAACCTCTCATGCGCTGTGACGTCCCCCCTCCCCAGCTCCAGCAAGCGGAGCCGCCTCCATCCCTTCTTGTTGCCGGTGCTTCCACCAGCTACTGAAGGGATGCAGAAAGCAGGTGCGTTCATGGTCTCCCACCCCTGAGGGAGGAGAGCATCCGTTGGGACGCTCGATCCTCCCTTTCCCCTGCCGACCCCCGGCCACCCGAGTCTGTTTCGACCCGGGTGTGACGGCATAGCGCAGGTGTAGGCGTCCAGCGCCTCAATCCTCAGCGCCACTGGGCCGGCTTATATCAGACGTTTACCAGGGAGACATACAGCTGGTTTTCCAAATATATTCCTTTGGGGGGTTAAAACAGACAATAGGTGCAAGGGGAAAAAACTTCATTAACAATTGTGTGCCACAATAACAGTCCCAGGTAAAAACAGTACAAATGAAATAATGTGCAAAGTACAATACATTAACAGATATGCAAAACCAATATTCGGTGCAAGGTAAAACTGTTCAAGATGGTGTCTAAGATATATAGAACTGCAGCTGATCAGGGAGCAATCCCATAAGCCGAGGGGGAGAGCCTCCCAGAGTACAGAAGCACAACTGAGCAAGCCATGAATGGAGGACAGCACTGAAGTCCAGGGATAGGAACAGCTGCAGAAGAGAGATGTAAAGTCACAGAAACATGATGGAGAGGGGAATGAGCAGATGAACAGGAGAAGGGAGGGAAGCCCAGAGCATAATTAACAAAACAAAAAAAGTTAGTGTGTTTGTCTGAGTTGGCGGAAGTGAACCGTTATCTGTGCAGTTATCTTATCTAGGAGTCCGTCTCAGGTGGCTGAAGGGAATTGTTATCTATGCAATTAGCTAAGTGTAGAAAGGGCCGTGAAGTAGGGGGAGTGGCTCAGCTAGAAGGAAGCCAGGTTAAAGCCAGATTTAAAAACCACCCTAGATAGCTTCTGCCACAAAACTCAAAGAAGGAGGAGCTGCTGTTCTAACTATACTTCTCTACTGGGACTATATTGCCCTCCTCTCCACTCTAAGCCAGTTCTATTTTTATAGGCACAGGCTTTGACTGACAACAGGAACTTCCTGATTGGGAGAAGGAAGTGAGTGATCACAGAGCCACGAAAGACTCACCACCCTAGAAGGAAAAGAGTAGCTCTCCGTCCCCCCCCAGCTGTTGGAGTTCTGACTCTGAGCAAGTAAGGAGACTACTGAGAAATATAGGAACTTCTTGTCTCAGAACAGGAAGATCAGGAGCTTAAAAGGCACAGAGGCAGTAAATAGAGAGAAAAAAATAAACAGAGAAAAGAGCAAGTATTCCAAACAGTTAAGGGGCCAGAAATAAGACATGATGGGAGTGGGGCAGTGCAGTGACTGTGGAGCAGCAGTCTTCCGGGAGATGTTCTGGAGGATGCGGTGTTGTTCCATCTGCAGGCTCTCTGGGCTGAGGGAGGAGGTTGCTCATCTCCAGGCTGAGTTGGCCAGGATTTGCAGGACACCTCTCCCACCCAGGGACCACCAGGGCCACTGCCGTTGCCTCAGAAGTTGCCAAGAAAGAGCAGCAGTTGGACAACAGTGGGCTCCGGGAGGGTGAGGGTAGTGGAGCAGAGGTGCATCCCTCCAGTTGCACCTCTCCACAATTCATATGCTATTCTGGCAAAGTGTGGTTCCTCTATGGAGGCACCCACAGTGGAGACCAAGGAGGATGCTGGGAACCTCCAAAAAGGAGACCCACAGGAGGGTGGCATGGGACCCCGCAAGGGAAGGAAACAACTCCTGGTGGGGGACTCCATTGTTGGGGGGGTAGAACTGGGGGAGGAAGGGGAGAGGAAGGTAAGGAGCTTGCCAGGTGCCATGGCTTGGATTGACAGAGAGCGAATCCTCAGGATCGCTGGAGCAGCTGCACGGGGGAGGGAGCTGGATGTCATTGTCCACCTAGGGACAAATGACCTGGCTGAGAAAGGGATCAGAGCAGTGCAGGAAGAGTTTGTGGAGTTGGGGAGGGGCCTTAGACAAGGAGCACGCACGGTAACCCTCTCGGAGGTGCTGCCTGTCTACGGCATGGGTGAGGCTAGAGTGCTCCACACCATGGGATTCAATCAGTGGTTGAAAAACTGGTACAGAGCTCAGGGACTTGGCTTCACTGGGGACTGGGGCTCCACCTGGAGTGATGCAGGCCTATACTGGCATGATGGTCTGCATCCATCCAGGAGGGGAACTAGGATCCTAGGTGATAAGTTTAAATGCTTCTTTGGCAAGCATTTAAACTTGCCAGGGTGGGAAGCACTGGAAAGGAGCAGGGAAATCCTAGCCCCCACCCCCAAAATAAATCAGGGTAGTAAGTGAGGTAAACACCAAGACAGAGATGTCGATGGGGAGAAGGGCAAGGGTAAATGGAGAAAATGCAAAGGCAATAAGGACAGGGATGGGGCAAAAAGGGGAAAGGCCATCAAAAAAATGGAGGGTAATGAGTACCAATGCCCGTAGTCTGGGCAACAAGCTCCCTGAACTGGTGGCCTTGATGGAAGAGGGATGCCTGGATATTGTAGCAGTCACAGAAACATGGTACACAAAGAACCATGACTGGGATGTTAACATACCAGGGTACACAACCTACAGGAGAGACAGGGAGGGCAGAAGAGGGGAGGAGTAGCTCTCTATGTAAGGGAAGGGATAAAAGCAACGGAACAAAAGAGTAAACAAGGAGGAGAGGAGTAACTGTGGGTCACCTTAGAGACTGGAAATGGCACCACAGTCCGCACAGGGGTTGTATACAGACCCCCATGTCAGGGGGAGGGAATGGACAAAGATATGATAGAAGGCATCCTTAGGATGGCAGAGAAAGGGGAGATACTGTTGATGTGGGACCCGAATATACCAGATGTTAACTGGAGCACCTTTGCTGCAGCCACATCTCCAAGAGCAGGGCCATTCTTGATGCCCTACAGGTAGCATGCCTCAGGCAGCTAGTTTTAGAACCCACTCGTGAGGGAGCAATCTTAGACCTCATACTCTCAAATGGGGACAATGAAAGGATCTCGGATCTAGAAGTAGGTAGTCATCTGGGAACAAGTGACCAAACAGTGTGGTTCACAATAAACTCAGCTACAGAGTCAAGCCATACAAAAGTGAGGGTGCTGGGACTTCAGGAGGGCTGACTTTGGCAAGATGGGAGAGTGCCTTAGAAAAGCACTAGTAAACAGGCTAGAAAGAGGGGTGTAGCAACAATGGGGAAACATCAAAACTGCCATCACAAAGGCAACAAGCCTTTGTGTGAAACAAATAAACAAATCAAAATGAAAGAAAAAGCCATTACGGTTCTCAAAAGAGGTGGCAGGGAAGGTTAGGAAGAAAAAATTAGCATTTAGGAAGTTTAAGGAAAGATAGAAAGAGCAGGACAGACAACTGTACCAGTTAAGGCAGAAGGAAGCAGGGAGGAAAGTCAGAATAGCAAAGGCCCAAATTTAGGAAAAGATAGCCAACTTGGTTAAGATGGGGGATAAAATCTTTTATAGGTACATCAGGGAGCGTAGAAAGATAAAGGGAGGGATAGTGAGGCTGAACAGAATGGACGGTGGGTGGGCAGAGAGAGACAGTGAAAAAAAGCAGGGATACTAAACAAATACTTCTGCTCAGTATTCACTAAAGAGGAGGAGGGAGAGATGCCTAATCCAATTAACAGAAGCACTCTGGATGGGGGGGGTCGATCCCATTCCTTTCACAGAAGAAAGGGTTCTGAAAGAACTCCTAAAACTGAAGGTGGACAAAGCAATGGGGCCTGACGGAATTCATCCCAGAATTCTTTTTTTTTTTTTTAATTTAAGTTTATTGTCAGACATTGGGCACAGTTCTTACAGATTAGTTTAGACAAAGCCAGGCATATTTTACAGAAGTAAGATGTATCAGATTTGATAAATAATAATATTCTCTCTCCCATAACATCTCTAAGAGGGATTTAGGTCCGACCAAAACATTTCTGAGCCCAAAACATTAAGAGCATAGGTAATTCACATCCTTATACTATATTCTGCTTTAAGCCTATTGGTCCATACTCCATAAAAAAAAAAAAAAGGAAAAAATTACTCAGCTGTAGAAGTCCATCTTGCTCTACTTAAGTTATTTAGAGTGTAGGATAGGACTTCAGGGGATGGGTTAGAACTCTAGGCAACCACTGTTTCACGCCAAATCTCCCATCTTGTCCATCTCCGAACAAATATTGTTGTCCCATTGTTTATCCTGTAAGTTATTTCTTCCATGGCTGCAATTTCTTGGACCAATTGTATCCATGTGTCTACTACCGGGCTGGTATTTTGCAGCCATAGTCTAGTAATGTTTTTATGTGCTGCTACAAGGAGGATGGACCAAAGGTATATATCATCAGCTCCCATTAACCTTTGAGGTAGCTCTCCCAGCACAAGACAGGGCCAGTCGAGCGGGGCATCTAAGCCAAATATATCCACCATTGCTTTAGAGATATCTCCCCAGTACGGTCTGAGTCGAGGACACAGCCAAAAAATATGTAAGTAGTTTGCCTTTAACTCCCTGCACATTCTCCAGCATGGGAGTCCCTTGCGGATCTCTCTTACTCAATGAGAGGGAGAAGGAAGCAATGTATCTTCACCTTCCAGCTGTATTCCTGCCAGAGGGAGATGAGGTGGTGTTAGTAGATAGCTTAAATATGAGATCCCAGTTACTTTGTTGTACATCTCCACCCCTTCCTCTCTCCATCTGCACCTGACCCTCTAGGAGATCCCTCTCAGACCCACAAAAGCTTTATAGAGTATGGAGATGAGGCCTGAAGTTTTCTGGGCAGTTAAAATTACATAGAGGCTTTCCACCAGAGGGCTACTGTAATATATTGGGGATCCGCTCTGATATAGGTGTTTATATGTTCTCTGACCTGCAAGTAGGATAATGGTCCGAGTTTGAGGGAAATCTTTCTTAAGGGTGGCAAAGTCCAACACCTGATTTCCTAGCATGTATTGCATATATATATATCTATATCTATATCTATATCTATATCTATATCTATATATCTCTATCTATATATCTCATCTCTCTATCTCTATCTCTCTCTCTATATCTATCTCTATATATCTATATCTATATATCTATATATCTATATCTATATCTATATCTATATATATCTATCTATATATATCTATATCTATATATATCTATCTATATATATCTATATCATATATCTATATCTATATATCTATATATATCTATATCTATATATATCTATATCTATATATATCTATATCTATATATATCTATATCTATATATATATCAGGCCTTTCCTCCCAGGCTCTGAATGTATGGTCCAATAGGGATGGGGCAAAGGATATGTCCCTGGAGGGCCGATACAGTGGCCAAAGTGATGACTTTCTTATATTTCTGCCAGGCTCTATGCGCACCCCTTACAGTGTCCCTTACTGACATAAGAGAAAGGGGGGGGGGGAATATCCCTTATCAGCTTTTATCTGTATAGCTCAGACACTCAATGGAGGTCCGTGATCCTCCTCCTCTGACTTATCCATTTCCTTCTGACTTCATTTCCTCCCAGAATTCTAAAAGAATTAAGGGGAGAACTAGTGACAACACTGACTACCCTTTTTAACAAATCATGGGAGGATGGTGTGGTACCTGAGGACTGGAGGAAGGTAGATGCGATTCCCCTTCACAAAAGTGGGAGCAAGACAGGGGCAGGAAACTACAGACCTGTCAGTTTGACCTCTGTGGTAAGGAAAGTGATGGAATCACTTCTGAAGGAAAGAACTATTGAGTACTTAGAGGTCAGTGGGGCACAGGACCCAAGGCAGCATGAGTTCACAGATTTCTTTGACTGGGTGACCAAAGTAGTAGACCAGGAAGGGGCTGTGAACATGGCCTACCCAGACTTTAGCAAGGCATTTGAGACAGCCCCACACAAATAATTAATAAACAAATTAGCCAGACTGGGAGTGGTTCCCAGGGTGGTAGCCCGGGTAAAACATTGGCTGGACAACAGAACACAAAAGGTAATTGTAAATGGAGTCCACTCTGAAGAAAGAGGAGTTACTAGTGGGGTACCGCAGGGTTCAGTACTAGGTCCAGTCCTTTTTAACATCTTTATAAGTGACATTGCAGAGGGACTAGAAGGAAAAGTATGTTTCTTTGCAGATGACACAAAGATCTGCAACAGGGTTGATACACAAGGAAGCATGAAAAGGATGAGAAGGAACTTGGCAAGGTTGTAGGAATGGTCAGAAGTATGGCAGCTTGGATTTAATGCAAAGAAGTGCAAAATAATGCACCTGGAAACAAAATCCAGGGAAGATTACACAGTTTTTGGGGTTAGTAACAACAACAAAAATGGAAAGGGACCTGGGGATAATCATATCAGATGACCTTAAGGTTAGCAAGCAATCTGAGAAGGCAGTAGGGAGGGCTGGGGATAATGGGATGTATAGGGAGAGGCACCACCAGCACAAAACAGGAAGTTGTTATGGAGACCCCATCTCCGCAAGGACATAGACAGGATGGAAGCAGTCTAGAGGAGGGCAACTAAAATGGTGCAGGGTCTGCAAGAGAAGCCATACAAGGAGAGACTAGAGGAGCTTAATATGTATACCCTTGGGGAAAGGAGGGAGAGGAGGCACATGATAGAAACTTTTAAGTACCTCAGTGGAATCAATAAAGTCCAAGAGGGTAGCATCTTTCAGAAAGAGAGATGTGCAAGAACAAGGGGACACAATTTGAAGATAGAGGGGGGATGGCTCAGGGGCAATGTGAGGAAGTATTTTTTCACAGAGAGGGTGGTGGACGCATGGAACCGCTTTCCTGATGAGGTTATGGGGTATAAAACTGTGGGACAATTCAAGAATGCATGGGACAGACATAAGGCAATTCTTGTGGGGGTAGGAAGAAATAGGCTGTTGGTTGACTAGGATCTGCAGCTTATCCTGTAGGTAGGCAAATGGGCAGACTAGGTGGGCCAAGCGTTCCTTATCTGCTGTCAAAGTCTGTGTTTCTATGTTTCTTAGGGAAGTGATATGATAAAGGTGCTTAGGATGTTAAAGAGTGGCAAGGAAACAGATAATTTCCTACATTAGATTACTATCACAGTACCGAGGATCCAATGATGTCGAGTCAGACTCACCCCCATTGGCAAATTCTCCTCTATCATCATCACCACCTTCCCTCCCAGGAGACAGTGGTGGTGGAAGAGGTGGAAACGTTTCATCCTCCGTGTGCTCATAATCAGGGAGATCAAACAAATTATTTTCCAATGGATCGCTCATCTCTAAGTAGTTCTGTCTTCCTACAGTAAGAAAACAAAAGGACATTTAAGCACAACCGCAGTAAAATACATCTGTAACTATTTATGTATTTAGTTTTTGGTGAGCAGAAAGAAGGGCTGTGCACTTCTGCCTATTTTCAGCCTAGTCCGGTTTGGGGTGGGGGAAGGGGGTGAAGATAAAGACTGAAAAACTGAAATTGAACCAGATTAAGCTGTTGGTGTTAATTTTTAAGAATGATGGGAAATTTGGCTAGGACACCAGGGAAATTCCCCTACTCCTTAAGAAATGCCATGGGATCCTTTACATTCACCTGAACTACCACCACACCAGGCACAGAAAACCTTAGTTTTAACATCTCATCTGAAAGACGGCACCTCGGGAGTACAGCATCCCCCTTCATGCTGCAGTAGTGTGTCAGTATTCAGTTTTACCCCAAATTCCTGGTGTGCGGATAGAACCCATAAACCTTCAGATCGTCCGGCTTCGGCAGTGACAGTGCAACCTGCTGAGCCACTGACATTGCTCCAAAGGGCGGGAGCTTTAGTCTGGATGCTTTATTTAATTTTTGGCAACACGTAAAGGAGGGTTAGTGTTAAGCAGTTCAAGGATAAACACTTCAAGGCACTAAACCAGGAGTGAAGGAATGCGCCATTCGAAAACAGAAACCAAACTTCAGGGGCCCAAGTCTCGGTCGCAAGACAGTGACGGTAAATCACTGCTGCAAGATTTAGGATCCGTCCCTTGGTTGCACATCCACAGCCCTCAGCTATGCTCAGTCATGGAGCCCTTCAGAGACAGTGAATATCAAATTACTGTGGTGTGCATGGACAGGGCGGACTAGCACGCGCCATTCACACTGCCAACTACCACTGGTGTACTTGTAGCAGCACTTCTGCAACAGCCCCAAATACCAATAGAAACAACTGGTGGAAGGGAGCTGGAGTGCTGAGTCGGGTACACACAGACTTCCGGGAACCAGCATCTTTGTGGGACAGTTTCTGTTTTCAAAGCATGCAAGTCAGTCACTATGAGGGAGGGGAGAGGGCACTGCAGGGGTCAAAACTGCCACTGGTCCACTAGCCAAATACTGGTAGGATTTGTATGAGGTTAGTAAGATTTTCCTTTAACTAGCCCCGTGGGCCTGTAGTGGAGAAGGTAACATTTCAATAAGTAAACCAAGCTGGGCCAGTGGAAAAGTCTGTGGAGCTACTGACTTTTCCCAGTCACTAGTCCTGCAAAACTTTAATTCTGACCGCTGTGTTTGACTGCCAGGAAGACCAATAAGGGACAGGACCAATACCAACTGCAGAGGGCCAGAAGCAGCTGGTACAGCGCTAGGGGGCGCTTCTACAGAGCATACCACACATGTACGCATGTGCATGGCACTGTGCCATGCACGTACATGTGCAGTAGTAAAAGGTGCAGTTACTGTGCACAGCAACATCTGCCACCTAATTTAACTATTAGGATTTGCCCAGGGGACGAGTCCTTGGCACATATCAGGGGTGCGCAGTATAGCACTTTTTTGTGTCAAAGAGGTGCACATTTTGCTGTTTTCTACAGAAAAAAATTGCAACTTGGCCTCCCACTTGACTTTATACAAATATTAAAGAACATATATGGCCCAGCTCAAGCTCATCTTAAACTGGATGGCTCACTTTCAAACCCATTTTCTCTCTCTCGAGGCGCGCGGCAGGGTTGCCCGCTATCCCCACTCTAGTTTGCCCTCTTCTTGGAACCCCTGGCGACAGCAATTAGGAGGGACCAAGCAGTTGAGGGAATCCCCCTCGGGGTGGGGGCACCAATACAAGATATCACTCTTTGCCAACAATACTGGCAGTCACCTCCCCGGAGGTCTCCATCCCTGCGGTTTGTGAACAACTCAGCAGGTTTGGGGATTTATCTGGATATAAACTAAACACCCTCAAGACAAAGATACTACTATACAGCTACTCCCCTACAAGGTGGCTTAAAGACAATTTCCCATTTGAAACAGGTCATTAAATACCCAGGTTATCAAACTAACTAAAAAACAGACCATTTTATTTATTTATTTTTATTTAGTTTTTGTTGACCGGGTAAGTGCACTAGCCATAGCAATAACTGTAGGCACGACCCTGGAGGGTACAAGTACAAAACTGGCAGCCTCACATAGCAGCACAAAGTTAGACATAATTGAACATAGAGACCAATACAGACCTGGTAGAATAATACAATAATAAAGCAGGTAGGCGGTAGTGCGGTAAATAGAGTAGACAGTTAATACAAGCAGTATATATTGCAAGTACAAAATAAAATTCATAGTAAAATACAGAGCAAATATAACCAAAGTGAACAATACTAAAACATGGAGACAGTAGGCAATGTAAGAGAAAATAAAAATGCATACTATAAGCAGTGAAGTCACGGCATTTGATAGCTAAAGGCTTAATACACAATGTACTATTAGTGACCATAATATTCTAGTAAGATTAACAAGGGTGAAGGGGGGGGGAGAGAGAGAAGGAGGGAAGTGGAAATCATAGAGGGGACTGTAGAAGAGGAGACAAGGGGAAAGTGCTATACATTTAAGAGCACACTTGTAGTGTCGGGAGAGAAAGGGAGGAAGTATGGGCTAGGGAGGTTCAAAGCAGGTGCAGTTGTAGGAAGTGGCAAGATGGGTACGTAATCCGCTCTTAAAAAAGGCATGGGATGGTGATTGGCGTAAAGCAAGTGGCAGGGAGTTCCAATAGGGGAGCATGGCAGGCGAAAGTTGCAGCGCCTTTGGAGGAAAGATGTCTGGGGATAAAAACAGGCGCTTGTTCGGTAGACCTTAAGCTATAGTGGGATGTCAAATTAAGGAAGAGTCCCACCAGGGTTTGGGTACTTGTGAGCGGACAACAGTCAATGACTGAGCCATAAGCATAAAGCCTTAGCTCAGAAGAAGGAAGCCATCCCAGATCTGAATATAGTATACAGTGGTGTTTAAGTCGGTGCGAGAAGGATGCATAGTGGCAGATACTGTTATAAATAACATCCCACTTTCTGAGGCTGGATTTGGACACAGAGGTAAAAATGTCGACACCATAGGTTAAT
Organism: Neoceratodus forsteri; assembly: GCA_016271365.2. Classification (NCBI taxonomy): domain Eukaryota; kingdom Metazoa; phylum Chordata; order Ceratodontiformes; family Ceratodontidae; genus Neoceratodus; species Neoceratodus forsteri. The sequence goes on along the minus strand of CM028129.1, from coordinate 1,234,341,448 downwards.
GAAGGTAGGAGAATACCCCGGGCAATGGCTAGCCTAGCTGAGAGGGCGATCATATATCTGGTACGATAGGCTATCCTAAGTTTGGCATTGACCAGCTTGCAGGCCTGTTGGATGTATTGATCGAAGTATAGAGATGGGTCTAGAGTGACGCCTAGATATCTGAATGAGTTCACCACCCTGAGGTTAGAACCAGTGGATGAGAAGACTTTAAATTTAGGTTGGGAGTGGCTGAGTTTGGCTTTAGACCCAAATAGCACAGCCTGGGTTTTGGACTCATTAAGGACCATTTTGTGATTGGTTAGCCATTTTTGGATTAGTTGAGAGTCAAAAGGGAGATTTTGATTTATTACTTCACTGTTTTTACCACTGGAGTATAGAACAATGTTGTCAGCTTATAGTAAGGAGTCAGTCCTGAGGAGGTTTGTGGTGATGTTATTAATGAAGATGGAGAAAGGCAGAGGCCCCAGGATGGATCCTTGTGGAACTCCAATGTTTATGGTGGCCTTGTCCGAAAGGGTGGAGTTAAACTTCATGGTCTGAGTCCTATCAGAGAGGTAGCAGTCGAACCACCTCACCACGTTGTCAGAGAAACCAAGAGTTCTAAGCGAGGCTAAGAGGATGTGGTGGTCGACAAAGTCAAATGCCTTGGTCATATTAATGAAAATGGCCCCCGTGGGAAGGCCAGAGTCCACTGCCACAAGGGTATCTGATGTGAATTTAAGAACAGCGGTAGTTATGCTATGGCCTTTGCGAAAACCATGCTGGGCCGGGGTAAGATGGTCATATTTCTGGAGAAAGTCTATTGTTTGGGTGGACACCAGTTTCTCCACAATTTTACTGAGAACCGATAGTATGGCGATGGGCCTGTAATTAGTGGGATCCTTGCGATCGCCCTTTTTGAAAATGGGTAACCCTGGCTGCCTTCCAAATATCTGGTATATAGTTCTGGGACAGGGATAGTGTGAAAATTTTGGCTAGGGAAGCAGCAATGTAGGGTGCAGATAGTTTTAGGAGCTATGGCTCTAGGTTATCTGAGCCTACTGGGGTGTAATCTGAGATTTTATTTAGTAAACTGAACACCTCTCACCTAGAGATAGCCTTAAAAAAGAATTTCGGGCCACTGTCATAAGGCAAGGTAGGTAAGTTCGTCTGGGCAGGGAAAGAGGAAGTGTAGTTGGAGAGGTCAGAGAAAATATCATTGAAGAAATTGGCAATGATACGGGGATTGTTGCAGTGGACACCATTTAGTGACATGTCATTGGGGGTGGATGCCGGATTCAAGCCAAGAAAGAACTTGATATGGGACCAAAACTTTAAGTCGCCATAGGAGTTTGTTGTTAGATCCTTACAGTAGGAACTTTTGGTCTTTTTGATGTCCTTTTTGCAGGAGTTTCGCAGGGCCCTGTAGGTATTTAAGTCAGAGGATAGCCCTGATTTCTTGTATCGGAGCCAACCCTTATCTCGCTGTTTTAAAGAGAAGGTCAGAGGTTAGCCAGCGGGTTTGCCTGTTCTTCACCCGACAAATAACTAGTTTGCAGAGCTTATCCTGCACCATGAGGAAGTGTGTCATGAATATCTGGAGGGAAGTTTGAGCATCATTCGATAATAGAATGGGGGACCAATCAGCTGCAGCGAAGTCATAAAGAAAAAGTTGTGGGTCGAAGTTAGCATAGTTACATAAAGTGATGAGGCAAGGTTTTGATGGAGTGGGTTTGCTTTTACCCCACATACAATAGACAGGGGCATGATCGGTAACGTTATCAGGTAGTAAGCCAGAGGTGGTAATGTTTTCAGGGTGGTTGGTCATAATCCAGTCCAGTAGCGTGCTTGTGCTAGAGTGTGGTGTTCTGGGGGGGATCACATATAAGTTGGTGCAAGTTATGACTTTGCAGCCTGGACAGCCGTGTTGAATGAGTGTTCCCCGGCCAATTTAGGTTAAGGTCACCCAGTATAAGAACCTCATGTTTACCAGCAAGGTAAGAGATTTGATCTAGTAATTTACTTGGTAGGTTAGTTCTTTTCTTTCTTACTTCTAAGGGGCTAGCAGGGTATTGTTTTGGGGACTGCTGGATGTTTGTAAACTGATTTGGTGGCTGTAAGTGGGGCTCATTTTGTGGATGTTTCACTGTGTAACAGGCTGTGCTGGTAGAGGCCTATTTCTTCTGATTTAAAACCTATTTGGTGGGATTTGCTTGGAGATGGTTATTTGAATTGGAGACCTATATGTGTTAATTTCAAGCCTATTTTGATGTGTTGTTAGTGAAGCTGATTAAATTGGAGACCTGTTTCCTTTGGCAGCAAACATATTTTGGGGGCTTTGACTTGAATTTTGATTCCTTGTGCTGACTCCATTAGCTGTAAAGGTTAGTGCATAGTGGGGGAGGGGTGTTAATGGTCTGGCCAGGTCTCACTCAGCCAATTGACTGGAGACAGAGCTGAATCAGGTTGAGGTGTTAGCTGCTTTGTCTTCTCAGAAAGAACTGGAAGGGGACAGGATCAGTTGTGTTCCAGGACAGTAGCTGCTGCTGCTGTTTTGACAGGGTTCTTGTGGATTTTACTTGGTAGGTTAGTTCTTTTCTTTCTTACTTCTAAGGGGCTAGCAGGGTATTGTTTTGGGGGCTGCTGGATATTTGTAAACTGATTTGGTGGCTGTAAGTGGGGCTCATTTTGTGGATGTTTCACTGTGTAACAGGCTGCGCTGGTAGAGGCCTATTTTTTCTGATTTAAAACCTATTTGGTGGGATTTGCTTGGGCCTGGTTCTTTGGCTGCTGGGCTTGGAGGGAGACACAGGGCTGATACACTCTCTCTCTCTCTCTCGTCAGGTGTCTGCCCAATACCCACCCTCCCCACCTTCCTCCCCAGAAGTCTGCAAATTTATAGGGGAACACCTGCCCTGCAATTGGAGGAAAAGGCTGCAGGTGCAGCTCATGTAGTTCTAGCCACTGGGGGTTGGATTTAAAGGCTGGGAGAGAGGAGCTTAGGGAGTTGTTCATTTCCCTTATAAGTTTAATGTGTTGTACTGCACCTAGTAACAGGGTTACTGGTGTACAGTGGGACTGTCTCTAAGATTAGTGGGTGACCTGATTAGGCAGTAGGGGTATCTTGGACTAGGGGAAACCTGGTGGCTCACCCAAGGAAACCTATTTGGAAGGGATGGAACCACACATCATTAGGGCGGCATCTTTGGGAGGGTGGTGGGGTGCACAGGGTGTGGAGCAGCCATGATACTGGACTGGGCTTGGAGGTTCGGTGGTTGCCCAGTGTGCTACCAGCTAGCACAGCTTAGGGAGGAGGTTGCGGGGATTAGGAGAAAGCTGGGGGAAGGGGGGTGGTATGGTTGGGGAAGGGGGCTGGGATTCACCCACAGGGTTGCACCAAGCACTGGGGGTGGGGGCATAGGGAAAGGAGTGCAGGAGAATACTCAGGGGTCACATAGGGACCCTGGCAGAGGGTGTCCAAAAGGACACTACCAAGGAAGCAGGCAGGTAACTGGGGACCCTCACAAAGGGGGGACGGAGGGACAACATCCTCAGGAAAGTAGGCAGATGGCCAGGGCTGGACAGAAGGAAGCAAGGTGGGGAGGTGGATCAGACCTTACACTCAGTAACCGCTTCAATTCTCTTCTTCTGCTCAAGGATGAGGGGGGTGATGTAGCCACGACAGGGGTGGTTAGAGACGGAAAGGGAGTGGAAGGCAGGGGCCAGATAGCAGGAAGAGCAGGGGGGGACCTGGAATGCAGGAGAATGGGGGGAGCAGTGAATCAGAGCAGGAGGGGCAGGGGGAAGAGGGAGGAAAGCGCAAGGAGAAGGACCAGTTGGGAGGAAAGGTAAAGGAGAAGGACCAGAAGACAAGGAGGATTCAGTAAAGGGAGCTGAGGGTTTAGGCCAGGGGAGCACGGCGAGCAAGGAGGAACTAAATGGAGACAGGAAGGAAGGGAGGATGAGCCAGGCTAGTTTAGCAGATGGGGAGAAGGACCACTCTGGAGCAGTGAGGGAGTGTAAGGTACAGAAGGATACTCAAGAGGAGGAGGCATAGGATTGGAGGGGAGGGGTGGCCATGGTAAATAAGGAGGGGTGGCATTGGCACCCAGATAGGGGAGGAACAAGGAGCCAGCTGGGTGGAGGACCCAGAAAGGATGAGGGACATGGAAGGGGGATGGAGGAAAGGAGTGGTCAGAGTGCTCCTGCTGGGGATTCTATGATCAGGGGTATCAAATGGGATAGGAGGAAGCCTGGCCAGTTAGAACAAGATGCTTCCCTGGACTAATGGTGCACAGGGCTAAGCACGAGGTATATCAGCTGGCAAAGGATTGTGGGGGTTCCCCAGACATACTGGTCCACCTGGGTACAAATGACTGAGGGAAATAGCGAGCTAGAGATACAGGCAAGATTCAGGGAGCTCGCCAGGGTCTGTCATGACATAGGATGCACAGTTTCCTTCTCAGAAATCCTGCCAGTGCCAAGGGCTAGTGGGGAACACAAAAGGAAAATTAGGGAGATAAACCAGTGGCTCAGGGAGTGGTGTGAGGCCAGAGGGTATGGGTTGATGGGGGATTGGGGGGAGACCTGGGAGGATAAGGAGCTGTATGCTAGAGATAGACTACATCTCAATTTGGAGGAGGAAATCCTTAAGTTGAAAATAGAGGGTTCATTGGTGAAAAGTGGGGTTTAAACTTGTGAAGGGGTGGGATGGGAGAAAAAGGCTGTCAAGGGGTGCCGATAAAGGAGGACTCTGTCTCCACCCCTGGGGACCAGGAGGACTGCAGGAAAGGCCGACTGGCAAAGTGCAGACCAGGGAAAACAGAATCCCCATGGGAACACGAGCAGGGGAAATGGAACATATAGGAAAGGGTGGAAGGTAGTCCTGCTAAATGCCAGGAGCTTGGGCAATAAAATGCCTGAGCTCAGGCGATGCTAACTGAGGGAGCAGTGGATGTGGCAGCGGTCACTGAGACTTGGGCCACTGCAAGACATGACTGGGACCTGAACCTGGAGGGTTACACTATGTTCAGGAAGGACAGGGGAGGGAAGGGGAGGAGGTAGCAATGATAGTCAAAACCGCATTGGCATAGGGGAGAGAGGAGGCGGAGGGAACCGTGGAGGCGATTTGGGTCACCTTGATAACAAGGGGCAAGAGAGTAAAAATAGGAGTGGTGTATAGACCCCCTGCCCTGGCGGAGGAGCTGGAGGATAGTCTGGTGGCAGATATTAGGAGACACTGCAGACTGGGCAGAGGAACGGTGGTGGTGTTGGGGACTTAAACATGCCAGGAACAGACTGGGAGACTATGACATCCTCTGTGACCAGGGAACAGAGGTTGTTGGATGTCTTTCAAGACACGTTCCTAACTCAGCAGGTGAGGGAACCGACCAGGGAGGCACAGGTACTGGATGTGGTCCTGGCAGACAGTGACCAGATTGGGGGCCTGGAGGTAAGGGACCCATTGGCGGGGAGTGTCCATGCCACAGTCTGGTTGTGCCTGGACCTAGGAGGGTGAAGGCTACAAAAGACGGAGTAACCCGACTTCAGAGGGCGGATTTTAAGGAAATGGGAAGGATCCTTAAGGAGCATTTGGATGGGATTGGGTCAGACATGGACACTGATAGTAGGTGGGAAATCATCAGGAGAGGGGTGCAGGATGCTACCAGCACCTGTGCAAGAAAAAGGAAATCGGTGGGGCCCAAAAACCCTGCTGGTGGACCAGGGAGGTCCAGGAGGTGGTCGAGGAAAGAAAGCAGCCTATAAGCAATTCAAGTGCTCAAGGAGTGAAAGGGATCGAGGGAGTGCAGGCTGATGGCTAGAAGGGCCACTAGAGTGGTGAGGCGGCTAAGGCAAGGAAGGAGCAGAACCTGGCCAGGAAATTAGGAGAGGAACAAAGGGTTCTTTAGATACATTGGGGAAAACGAAGGGTGAAGGGCAGATTAGCAGGATTAAATCAGGGAGAGATGGGCACAAGACCCTGGGGAGCAGGCTGAGGTACTAAATGAGTACTTCACCTCAGTTTTCACTAGGGAAAATGGGGGTGCTGCATCATACATGGGAGGAGACAGAGATACTGAGGAGGGGTGGACTCTTACTGATCGGCAGGTCTGGGGAGAGGGGGAGGCATCACTGGCAGGTGGGGGGAGGGCTAAGCAGGGAGAAGAGGTACCGGAAGTGGAAATCACAGCAGAGAGAGTGAGGGAAGCCCTCAGCTCCCTTAAGACGGAGAAAGCACCGGGGCCGGATAAATTACATCCCAGAGTGCTGAAGGAACTTGCAGATGTCCTGGCGAAACCCCTGGCAGAGCTTTTCACCATCTCTCTGAGGACAGGGTGGGTGCCCCAAGACTGGAAGGTGGCTCATATAGTGCCTATCCACAAGGGGGGATCAAGGGAGGTGGCAGGGAACTACAGGCCTGTCAGCCTGACATCGGTGGTGGGCAAGGTGATGGAGGGCATTGTCAAGGAGAGGCTGGGGGGACCTGGATAAGTCAGGGTGCCTGGACGATAGACAGCATGGATTCATCCCGGGGAAATAGTGTCAGACAAACCTGGTGGAGTTCTATGACTGGGTGACAAGTGCCTTGGACCTGGGTAGACCAGTGGATGTCCTCTTTCTAGACTTCAGCAAGGCATTTGACTCTGTTCCTCACGTGGGCCTGTTGGATAAGCTGGAAGAAATGGGGGTGGGGAACCAGATGATCAGATGGATAGGCAATTGGCTCCAGGACCGGACCCAGAGGGTCGTAGTTGGTGGGATAGTCTCATCCCCAAGGAGCGTCATTAGTGGGGTCCCACAGGGATCAGTCCTTGGGCCCCTTCTGTTCGACGCCTACGTATCTGACATAAGGACAGGAATCAGGAGTGAGATGAGTCTCTTTGCAGATGACTCAAAACTGGGGGCGGTGGTGGATGGGGAGGAGGGAAGGGTGGCCCTACAGGGGGACCTGGAGGCACTGGAAAGATGGTCTAGAAAGTGGAAGCTGAGGTTCAATGCAGGGAAATGCAAGGTACTCCACCTGGGGGCCAGAAACCCAGGCCAAGTGTACACTCTGGGGAAATGCTACAAGTCTCGATGGCTGAGAGGGACCTGGGGGTGGTGGTGGATGTCAAGATGAACAACTCTGAGACTTGTAGGAGGGCAGCAGCCAAGGCCAACAGGATGCTGGGATGCATCGCTAGGAGGATCACCTCCAGAAGGAGGGAAGTGATACTCCCTCTGTATAACTGCTTGGTGAGGCCGCACCTTGAGTACTGTGTGCAGTTTTGGTGGCCACACTTAAAGAGGGACATTAACCTCCTGGAGAGGGTCCAGAGGAGGGCAACCAAAATGATTTGGGGCTTGGGGACAGGACCTATGAGGAGAGGCTCGAAGAGCTAAATATGTACACATTGGAAGAGAGAAGGACCGGGGACATGACAGAGGTCTTCAGGTACATGAAAAGGGTAAATAGGGGAGGAACAGTCAGGGTGCTTGAAGGAAGGAGGAAGGGCCACTGAGGGCATGGGTGGAAGCTGGAGGAAGATTCAGGGAGAAAGAAGGAGGTGCTACTTCACAGAGGGTGGTGGAGCCATGGAATGCACTGCCTAGGGGCTGGTGGAGGCAGAGACAGTGGAGGGGTTCAGAGGGATGGGACAGGTACAGGGGAAGGGTTCTGGAAGCAAAATCCAATGCAGCAAGAATATCCGGAACTGGGAAGGGAGAAGCCAGAGAAGGCGAGGGGGACAGCAAGGTCAGCACCCAGGGTGGGGGCTGACCAAACGAGCAGACACGAAAGACCGTTAGACCTATTCTGCTGGCATTTTAGTATGTTAGTAATTCATCCAGCCCCTTTCAACTGTATGATGGGGGGTTATAGACACAAGCTATATGTAGTTTCTTGGAGCCCAGGGTAAGAAGAGTATGGAGTACCTCACAGTGGGCAAGATTGGATGATTTAATGGCAGTGAGGTGTAGATGGTCTTTAAAGTAGACAGCAGTACCACCCCCTCTTTTTGGGGCAGGTCTGTCGAGTCTCAATAGGTTATAGGATGGAAGGGAGGACAGAGTCAGGAGTGAAAGGACTTAGCCAGGTTTCAGTCAGACATATGATGTCAGGCTTGTATTGGGAGGTCCAGGACTCAAGCTCGGTAAATTGTGTGTGAGACTCCTAATATTATGCTGTACTACAATCAGACCTTTAGCACTGCTAATCAAGTCCGGTGTGGAAAGTGCTGGTCCTGGATTTAATTGAACATCCCCAGAGAGTAGGATATCGAGTAGGAGGAGGTACCAGAGCTTACGGTGCATAACAGAGTATTGGCTCAGTGTACACAGGTGACAATTTTTAGAGGCAGAAGTTACTAGGTGGAGCCATAGTTGGCTAAGAATTGCTGGGGTGAGGTCACAATGAGGGGGATTGAGCAGCAGAAGATTTGAGAAAAGATAGTCATTAGGCTGGTATTTAGGGACTAAAAAAAAAAAAAAAAAAAAAACAGTACGATGTACAGAGAGCATGGATAGGTGGATCAGTGGCATTGATGACATTAGAAGGAATAGTATTAAATGCAGGTACATTTTGGGTGCCAAAAATGCCTGAAGAGGTCGGGTAGTTTGGAGAAATTACAGGGGACTGTTGTTGATAGTAGACCTAGGTTAGCAAAGGGTAGTTGTCAGATGGACAGGGTACCTAAAACATGGGCCATGGAAGTTTAAGTGATCACCAGCAAGTAAGCCTAGTCAGGGACTGGGTAGCAATCGGATAACAGATTTTGATCAGGGATAGGACAAATTGAAACAAGAGTGAGAGGGTAACTGCAATACAGTTATGTAGAGATGATATGAAATGCAGAAGCCAGAAGTGGCAGTGCTGTAAGATCCTAGGTTTACCTAGCGCAGTGAGTGCTAGTGGGAGTAGATAAGAAAGGGCCAATGGTGATGGTGTATGGAAGTAAAGCAGAAACTAGGCCAATGAGGAGAGCAGAGCATGATCAAGGAGGGGTCTAAAGCATATTTAAAGGTGGCCTGGGAGGGGAAAAAAAAAATAGGACTTTGAATCCCGAGGAACCGCAACGCTGACAGCCGAAATCTGCAGCTTGGAAGCTGAGCAGAAAAGGCGCTCCAATCAGTGGGCAGTTCTTGGCTAGCAGACCAATCAGCTCCTATTTGCCGGGGCACCGCACCAATCAGCCGTTAGCAGCCTTGGAGTAGAAAGAGCACTTAGTATCTGGTCTTGTTGCCATGCTGGGGGACCAGGAGGGCGGCTAAAGATGTAGTTGAGTCGTCGGGCGGCGGCCGTTGCAGCGGCCGTGAAGCTCTGCCTTGAGGAGTGGGGCGCCGCTCGGGTGAGGAGATCCTGGGGAGTAAAGGAGACAGCAGGTTATAAGGAGTTCAGGACAGAGACCAGGGGTTGGGGGGAGATTACGCTAGAACAAAAGAAAGGGTCTAAGGAGAGACGGGGAGGGGCTTTGTGGGAATCAGGTGCAAATTACTTTGTAGCGAGCAGAGGGCTGAGAGGGGGTAGGTAAAATAGAGCACCGATTTCACAGTAAGGGAAAAAGAGATAGATTTAATGCACTACACACTGGCTGGTATCAGCAGCGAAGTAGAAATGAAAAGGCAGAAAGTAGAAAAGGTTGGAGCAGGAGAAGGGTGGTACAAACAGATCAGGCTGACAGTTTAGAGGCAAACACTTTGGTTACTTAGGGTATCTTTAAAACTTCATTTTACAGTTAACACAGCTTAATCACTAGTTGTTTAAACAATACAAAGCCTCCAAGAACATAAAATAAAATAGGACTTTGAATCCCGAGGAACCGCTGCGCCGAGAGACGAAAATCGGCAGCTTGGAAGCCGAGCAGAAAAGGCGCTCCAATTAGCGGGCAGTTCTCAGCTGGCAGACCAATCAGCTCCTATCTGCCGGGGCGCCGCACCAATCAGCCGTCAGTAGCCTTGGAGTAGAAAGAGCGCTTAGTACCTGGGCTTGTTGCCGTGCTGGGGGACCAGGAGGGTGGCCGAAGATGCTGCTGAGCCATCGGGTGACAGCTGGTGCGGCAGATGTGAAGCTCCGCCTTGAGGAGTGGGGCGCCGCTAGAGTGAGGAGATCCTGGGCTTGTTGCCGTGCTGGGGGACCAGGAGGGCGGCCGAAGATGCTGCCGAGTCAGGAAGCAGCCGGTGTGGCAACCGTGAAGCTCCGCCTTGAGTAGTGGGGTGCCACTTGGGCGAGGAGATCCTGGGCTTGTTGCCGTGCTGAGGGACCAGGAGGGCGGCCGAAGATGCTGCCGAGTCGGGAAGCTGCCGGTGTGGCAACCGTGAAGCTCTGCCTTGAGTAGTGGGACGCCACTGGGGTGAGGAGATCCTGGGCTTGTTGCCGTGCTGGGGGACCAGGAGGGCGGCCGAAGATGCTGCAGTCATCTTGACCTCCTCAACTATGAGCTACTGACCCAGCAGACCTCTCCCATTGGAAATCCCTCACTCTGGGATTTTTTAAAGCGGGAAATTATTCACAACAAAAATATACTATACTTCATCCAGACAAGGCCCACCTTAGAATCTGGGATAAAATAATCTCCAGATTTATATGGTAAGGCAAACCCACAAGAATCAGATTCTATCCTACAGCCACCTAGAGACAAGGGGGGTAGTGAACCTACCGAATTTGAAGTGGTATGCGTTAGTGACTCACTTATGATTTTTATGCCTTTGGTCAGCCCAGTCTTATCACTCACAATGGAAAATGATCGAACATACGTTGAACATCATGCTTGAGCACACACAGTACATATTTGGGACCCCCACTCTCCGCATGCCCCCCCCATGACGACTCTCAATATATGGCGGAAACATACAGGCAATGGCTGTCTTTTCATAAACACTTCCTTACTCCTATTGAACAGCTGTACCTTAGGGCAACAGTATACAACACTGGTTTCCCTTCGAATAAGGTAGAAAGCACATTCCTCTCCTCTTGTAGCACAAATATGGAATCCATTATGTTTTCCAAATGATTTCCCCAACAGGAATCACGCCATTTGTGGCCATGCAGGCAACATACCACCTTCCTCAAAATGAATTTCATAAATACCTTCAGTTCATAGTCTTATCTTAAGACAAAGGAAGAACAACTCTCTCAATTAGTGGAGAAACCACCCCCAAAAGTTAATCTTCTCAAAACCCACTTAACAGGGCGTACGGGAGCACATTTAATCAGTCACGCATATAACGCCCTGCAAGCCAGCTTTAAGACCACAACAAGCTCCATCTTACCTAGATGGAAGGAGTTGTTAAGCACTACTCATATCATACAGCAGTAGCATAAATATACCCCACCAGCACAGAGGGTCACAGGGACCCAATCCGGGAGTTAAGTATTCATGGAAATGTCACCCAAGGTACTGCTGAACCCCTAAGGTGATCGTGAAATGTGTAGACCTTCACGCTGACAACTGCTGGCAAGGCTGCTGAACTCAACGGGTGAACCACACACAATGTGGGCATGCCCACGATTACAACCTTTCTGGCATGCCGTCATTCAAGAAATTGATAGTCTTTGATTGCCCAGGTAAGATCACCCCCTCTTTCCTTTGGATGGCCATTCCCATAGCCCAGCCCACAATGAACATGCCCACTATAAAAATCATTAACATAATGCTGTTAGCTGCTAAAAAAGCCATAACTAGATTATGGCATAGACAGAGTCCCTTCCCTTAATAAGAGAAGAGATCTCACGAGAGAGATTTACCGCCTGGAGAGAATATCGGCAAGACTCATGAATAGTATCCCTTCATTTGAGCTTAAGTGGTGGAAATGGGACATGTACCAACTGGACAAGTACGCAGATTTTATTCCATAGGACCGTTGCTCACCTTCCTTACTACATATCCCATCTGAAATATAACCTAAATTATTTCCCTCCCATTCTGGGCTTCCCAGTCTTCATCTTCCCTACTGAACTCTCTTTCCTTACTTTATTCCTGTTGCTTATTGTATTGCTATTTTGGTAAAAGACATACAGCAATAACTATGAGATGACCAGATAAATGTCTTACTCCCTGCAACTATAGGAATGGAACTTTCGTTCATCTCATCTTCCAAGCAGGTTCTACGTCTGAACTACACTGATACTGTACTTCACCACGATTCCCTGGGACAGGACAAATGGTATACCTTTTATAAAATCTTTCATTTAAAGACACTATGGGTAAATCTGCTATCCCTCAGGGTTGATACCTCAAGGGGAGATCAGTACCTATTATTGTATATTAACTGGGATTTAAAGAATGTACACTATGTATTGTATTGCATGGCTAATGCTGTTGTAACTTTCACTAGTTTTTTTCATTAGTCAGACCGAATAGAAACTTCTATTTTGGTACACATGTACAAAGTTGACAGTATCATGAGATGTTATCAGCCATGGCACTACACAGGAACCTGTAGGGGGTGGGGACAGGAGTTGCTCACTGGCTGGTTAGGACTGTTGCAACATGACAATATTAAAAATATGGTCACAGTAGGCCTCCACAGCAGTATTAGACAGTCAGTGACTGCAGGCGTCTAGATGGATTGAGACTTGGTTTAGATGTGGGGAGTACGAGATGGGTCAGTGGATAACAGTACTACCATTAGGATGAAAATGCTACCAGGTGTAAGAAGGTAGTAGTTAATACTTCCAAATCCTAAAAAGTATCTGTTGGGGGTGGGGGTGGATGTGACAACTGGTGGATTTTTTGGGGGGGTTATTTAAAACAGGGTATGTAACATGATGAATTCATAGCAAATACTGGGGTAGGTGATAAGACTAATCTACTTTTAATGTAGCTACCACCATCTGTACATAAGGTAGCGGTTCTGTTGACCCAAACCATGAGTGCACAGATCTGAGTTTATGAAGAAGACTGTTTTACAAGTCTCATGAGCACTCAGAACCATAGGCCTCTTATCCTGCATACACTGGTCAGTCCTCATGCAGGTTTGAGAATGGACTCATGCGGTTGGAGGGCCGGCTGGGGGGGAGGAGGACTGCGCGCCCACAGGCACCTTTCTTCCAGGACGGGAAGGTTGCATGTCCCGCCGCTCTACCGCCACCTGGGTGACCACGGGTGGAGGTGCAGCGGGACAACATGCAAGCAGGGTGGGAAGACGTTGGCCGGGAACTGGAGCGCTAGTACCTTATGACATGCTCAGCCCCTTGGCTCCCCTAGAGCGTCGACATCCTGAGGGATGGGACCAAAAAGAGTAAAAACCCAGCAATGGACACCTGGAGATGGGACTCTGCCATCTTAGGCAAATCCACAACCAGGCTCCAGATGGGGCCTGCACAGCATACCCAACACGCACTCATGGACTGCAGGGTTTTAAATAATTGATTAGCATTTTTTTCCTTGCAACAATACTAACTGTACATAAAGCATTTATATAGGTTTTCTGGAAGTGTTATGTTTGTTAAACATAGTGAGGCAAGTGCTATGCATTTTCACAATGTTTTAGAACTTTTATGAGCAAAACGCTAATCAATTTTTAGACTTAAATAAAACCCTGGACTGGAGGGGGCTGTGGAGAGTCCCACTCCTCCCCGCAAGGGGGTAAACCAAGGCTGGATGGGGGCAGTGCTGCCAGGACTTTGGATGGAGTTACCTGGGGAGGACCTACGGGAGCGTGCAGAGCCTAGGGATCCCAGAGGAAAGGGTCCCAAGCGGTGAGTAAGGGACAAACAGAGAATTTATTAAAAAAAAAAAAAAAAAAAAAAAAAGGGGGAGAAACAGAAGAGAAGAGAAGCATTACCCTTTTCCCTCTCAACCTTGTTCAATCACCTTACTGCTGGGTGGCCCTCATACGAATGACCCAATCAGCACAGTCGCCTGCTCTCCCCAGGTACTTACCCCAACCTCCTTTGTTCCCTATGGCGGGTCCCTGGGGAGCTCAACTTCCCGCACAAGGCCAAGATCTGGTCGGTGGTGTGGAGCCTGCAGGAGGGTCAGCTGTCATCCTTCCATTCAAGGCTGTTTTTCCTCTATTTTCTCCCCTAAAACTTGCCGCCGTGCGCTGGCGCACATGCATGAGCTGGTACGCATGCAAGTAGCAGCATTCGGCAGCATCCACACCCCTAGTCATACTCCCCTGCACTACCACCCACCCTCCACCGAGTGGTAGGCAACCAGCCGAGGCCAGTACGCCCCCTTTCCAAACAGCTGTCCTGTGGGATGCTCTCTGCTCCTTCCCTGGCCAACCCCAACAACCGGAGTCCATTCCTGAACCCTGAACACCAGAGTATAGGTAGCAGACTATCGTTAGATTACAAATTATATAATTAACTTTTTTCATAAATCACTCTAGCTAATTTATTCTAAGTTTATAGATAGTGCAAAAGATGCTGTAAAAAATCTAAAGCGCATCCTCTCACCTAGTTTGGGTACACAGAACCACCTACTTCATGGTCCTCCCACCCAAAATGCACACGTAGACTCGACTGAAAAACTTGTAACATGTAATGAACTACATTCCAGTACAAAACTCACGAGTTTACACACAGACTTGTTCAATGTTTACAACAGAACTGAATAATAAAATATGATGTAAGCATGGATAGTTCATAAGCCTGAAATCGTTCAGTGTTTTACCCCATTCCTAGGAAAGGACCATATATTGCAACAAATAAACTACAGCCAAATCCTACAAAAAACAAAAACAAAACCAAAAAAAAAAAAAACATACTGTTGTGCTGACAAATCAGGATTGAGATTGAGCCGTAGAAAGGCCAATGGGGGAGGAGGATTCAGCATCCCATATGATGCTCTCTGTCCCCAAGACTTTTTGAGGTGTCTCCCAATACAATGCCGCCACTTCAGTGACCCTAGGTGGCTGTGCAGTCAGAAGACTGAAGCCGCAACAAGCATGAATGTTGCATGTCATTCAAGGTGTCGCCACACGACATTTCAGCACATGCGCCCAAGGGGAAGGTGTAAACAGGTGGAAAAACACTGGTGACCATGAGGCAAAGGTCCTTGCTCTGCCCCTGCACCCAAGTCTGGCTCCTAGGGACGCACATAGCTGGCCAAGTAGGAGTGCATCACTTGCTGTGGAGCGTAAAGCAGGGCCCTACCCCCAAGGGGAAATCAGTATTGGGGAGGGGGTTAACAAGAGGCTGAGCTGTGGGTAAGAGGATCTCCATGATCAGGAAGAAGTGACAGTGGAAGAGATTAGACTGGCTGAACCAGAGAAGGATAAAAGGGAAAAAAAGTTATGGTATATCGGACGCACGCTGGAAACAAATATCGCCAGATTATCATTGTAAACATCTACAGATGACATACATTTCTTGCGCATGGTTTGGTGAACTTACTTATTTCATGAGCAGGTACAGGGCTCCACTGTCGCGAGGGACAGATCCTGGTTAAGCAATCCGTGCTGTTTTTATTCCCCCAATCGCGGACAAATGACACTAGGGAAGGTTTCTGCCCCTGGATTCCTGTCCTAGCGCATTGCAGTGTTGAGTCCAAAAATCACAGGAAAAACACCGGAGAAATGGGGCCAGACTGTGCAGCTTGCAAGGCTGAGACTGAAACCCACACAGAAGCCCTGTAACACAGCTACTATTCCTCTGACTCCAAATGAGAATGAAATTGTTCGACTTGCAGTCTGCTGTCTTCAGCTCAGCCATGTGGTGACAGAGCTTTGCTTGCAGAGTACCTGCCAGTCTGAAGGCAAGAAGTAAACTGAGGTGACAGGAAGTGGAGGGCTGGATGTCCCCTGCTGCAGAGGTCCGATTCCTGCCTTCCTATCAGCATCAGGAGATACAGCCCATGAGTAAGGAAGCCCGAAGACTAGCTTAGGAGAGAGAATGTACATTTCTTGTGTATGGTTTGGTGAACTTAATAATAGCCATGAGCAGGGTGCAGGGCTCCAGATCCCCACTTAAAGTAGCTCAGGGTTCTCAGACCATTTGAACCTGCAGGACCCAAAAAAATGAATTAAATTAAATTAATAGAGGGTCCCAGACCCAAATCCTGAAGTCCTGCAAAATTTGTCTGGCACCGATGTTGCATCCTGCTACAGTACTGGAGAGCATAAGGTAGTACAGTGTGTGCGTCTTACATGGACACAGCCTACAACCCAAAATGATAAGTGCAAAAAGAACACAGGTCCTCAATTCCAAAAGTGCTCTGTACTGTTTACTGTTCAGCTCCATGTGAAGAATTAGCATTTATATAGTAGTTTTTTTTTATATTAAATGTGTCCCAAAGCGTTTACAAGCAATGTGACTGGCAGTGAAGTGAATGAATGTGTAGTGGCAGCCATTTCACAGATCAACACACACACACAGCCTTGGACAACTGCATGAACCAGTTTTGCAGGAAAGGGAATGTTGGCTAGCACACAAGGGAAATCTCCTACTCTTGCAAAAAATGCCTTGGGTTCTTTTACTTCCATCTGCACACTCACCAGGACAGCACAAGATGGTTAGAAGGGACCGTGGTTTAATGTCTCATCCGAAGGATGGCACACCCCAACAGTACAGCAGACCTCTAGTACTACACTCTGATGCCAGCATTTATGCTATGAGCCCAATCCCGCAATGGGATCAGAACTCACAACCTTCTGGCCCAAAGGCAGATATGATATCAACTAAGCCACGCTGACACTATGTGGCACAGGGAAGGTTGCTCCTGGTGACGGCTAACCATCGGAACCCATAGCAAAATAATACTGGGGTTATTCCCCTCCACCCCCATCAAATGTATTCTTTATTTTCAGCCACATTTCTACTACTTAGTCATATATCTAGGGCAAGAGAATCTGGTAACCCCTTGTGCATTCTTTGGTGATATCTAGCCTAAACTATTTCAATTCTCTATACCTACAGCTCTGTGCAATGCTGGTGCACTGGCTACAGCTGGTGCAGAACATGGCAGCCGCCACGACAAAGTTCAAACCTCAGGTACATCAGTCTGGTTTTGAGTAATTCCGTGGCACACCACACTACTGCTGTGGATTGGGTCACGACTATCTGAAAGATCTCTTGGGTATTATGTGCTCCTGCTTGGTCTATCTGCTCCATCTAGGGAAATCCGCTAGCTGTCTCAAGGTCTACACACTAAAACAGTCATGGCATGGCACTGGGCTGTTTTAGTTGCTACACCCATGATATGGAATGCCTCCTCCATCAGCTTGCAAAATTCCTCTTCAGTGGAGGCATTTTAAAAAGTAGCTGAAATCTGACCTGTTTGAGTAGGCTTTTAACTGATGTTCAAGGCAGAAAGGAGTCTGTATCAGTACCTGCTATTTGTAATACCTTCTATCAGGGTCTGGGTTAATGCATTTATCTTGGCTATAACTGAATCTGACTTCTGTTTGTATTGTACCTCGAGCCTTTAGGATAGGGTCCTTTAAAAATAAAATTGCCTTGACTTCCTCCTCCAGTGTCCTTGCTCGCTATGGCTGCTCCTTGGCAAGCTTACAGAGCATGTCCATCACTGATCCAGCTCCTCCATAGGGATGTCACGGTATTAAATTATTATGCTATAATAATCATCACATGTAGTACCACGGTTACTGTTATAACGTGATATTATAGAAGTAATCTTTACACAAAAAAAAAAAAAAGTCTTCTTAAACTACTGCATGAGGAAGAGTTTGTGTGGAAGGAACAGTTGTCCCTGAAAATACAAGAAAACTAGCTGAAAGTTCTGAATACAGCAGTATATGGTGAACCACGGTTATCACAGTATTGGAACCTGCCCACAGTATCAATACAGTGACTTCTAATACCGCAGTATATTGAAAAACTGCAACACCGTGACATTCCTAATCCACTGCCGCTCCTACTGGTGCTCTGCAGCTACTACTCCAGCACAGGCACATACACACCATGTCCGAACAGCCACGCGCTGCCCCCCTGGGAACAATACAAGGCAGAAAGGTGACGACGAGGGATGGAGGGTCGTTCAATAGCTCTGACGTGGTGGGGCAGCAACACAATCATGCACAGAGAGATTTCTGTTTCATCATTCTCCTTCCCCCGTCCCTCCCATCACCCAAACTACATACCTATCCTTGGTGCCATCTTATAGCAGGGGTGGCTGACGTTGTGTGGTCAACCATAACATCAATTTCAAAACCTCTCTCGTTGTAGAAGGTTCTGTTACAGGCTCTGGCATCCTTCGCATCACACTCTGAAGCCTACAAGCCCAGGACAGATGAGTCAAGCTCAAGATTTAATCCCAGGTCTCTCCATGAGGCAACACATCACCAACCAGTGCCACTGTGCCAGGTTTGTCGGGGCTATTAAAAAGCAGCAATCACCTCTTCTTCCCTTGGGCAGGCAACTCACAATAATGAGCCACTGCTCAAGGGACTCATTTTTTTGCCTCATTTGCATTTAATTTGTTTGCAGGAGATCATTAACTCCATGCTGCCACTGATCTCTGCAGCCTCAAACTCATTCTCCCCACCTCTAACCTGCTGCTGTCAAATGGGGAAATAGGGCTAAAGTATACTTAACGGAGTCCCAATAGGATTGAGAGGAGAAAGCTGTGTATAAATTTGCAGGCCATTACATGAGGGTAGTATTAAGTTTATCTATCGCCCCAATGAGAGTGAGTATGTGTGTGTGGGGGTAGTACTACAACCAGATCAATCTGCACACACCTGCAATTAGGCCACAGAATCAGCTAATGGTAGTTCCACCTAACTCATGTTTTATTAAGGCTGGAACTTCTATTCAACTTCCATTAAATTTATGAAACACTATAGCTAGTGATTGGCTTTACCTATGGAGAGGCCCTAGGTATATCTAACTTCCCTCTCCGTAATGGCCTTCTTCAGTTCCCAGCAAAAAAAAAAAAAAAAAAAAACAACCCGGAAAGGATGAGGTGTCAACTCAGGACATTTATGTCCCGCCTGCTCCTGGAAAGTTTAAAGTTAGGGGGAGGGAGAGCATGGGCACAATCACCGGAGATGAGGAAGTAGTAAGGGGGTCTAATCCCCTTTAACCTTTAAGCATTGCAAAATGGCCAATGATATTGGCATTAGCATGAAAGGCGGCGACTATGTAGATCCAGCCTGTTGCACCGCATTTTCTGTAACTGTGTGTTACGGCCCCAACGTGTTGACGTGGTAACGCCAACACAGAGCTGCGGCCTTCCCCGACAGAAACAATAATTGCACAGATTTTTTGACGACTTAAAAAAAAAAAAAAAGCAATATATCATAACTTGAGCCCAATAATTTGTCCCCAAAATACACATTCTGAGCAAAGGATGTGAGGTCAGTAAGTGTTTATTACAAGACTGCAGCAATTTGAAAGTCGCACCCCCACAGAAAAGAAAAAAATTGCACAGATTATTTACACAACAGCGACCGAGCTGGCGGTCATTTCCTGGGGATTGACGACCATGTATGTGTGTGGGGGTTGGGCTGCCCAAGGCACAGCCGAGGGCAACCACCCCCACAGGTCATTAATTCCCCAGGAAACGACCGTCAGCAAGGTTGTTGTTACTGTAATGCTAATCCAGCCGCACTTAATTTTAAATATTTAAAAAGCAGCTACTAACTTTGTGTTGCCTGAGGTGATTTGCATTTTACAAGAAATCAGTAATTTCCATGTTCAAGATTAAATATCAATTTGGTGTGAAGGGGCTCCTCGTGCTACTGAAACATCTGGATTGGTCATTAACTGGCCGTTAATGACCGATCCAGTAACCATCAGAGCACGAAGGATCCTCATTAATATCCTATTAGCCTTATAATTTACAACAAAATCATGCTCAATATCACACAACTGCATCAGAGCACAAGGGGGAGCAGGCTCGGTAGATCATGTCCTCATTAACTTTTTAGCCATTGCTTCACTACCGGGAGAGGCGATGCACCACTTGGGGGTTGGGGAATCATTACACAAAACTGGCATCAGCACTCATGTACACAATCCCTCACCCAGATTCTTTATTGCTAAGGGTATTTACATGCAAGCTGGTCTGCAACCCAGAGTGTGCATCAGTCCTTTTCAAATGGGGGGGGGGGTGACTTGTATAAATGACTTGTGCTGACGCCAAGCAAAGATACCCCTCAACCTCTTGGTATTAAAACTTCATAGCACTGGCCTTCGAAAATCAGAGCAGATGGCCAGAATGTGTAGCACTTTCCTATTTTAAGGGAACATTGTTTAACCAGGAGTAGCACACTAAGCCAGCTTGTTTCCAGATGAAACCTGGGAGCACAAGGAAATTAACAGACTTGCTTAGGATCACACAGTATACACCCAGGTCACCAGATTTGCAGCTCCAAGCCTTAACCTACTGCGCTATACTGCCTGAAAGAACATCATGTTTTTAAACAGTGGTCCCCATATATTTACTGTGGAAGGAATGTTTATGTCAAGTTTGTTCAATGATTTAATAGTCTGCATGTCCAAAAATAGCTAACATTGTAAAAAACATTCATAAACCTTTGCAGAGCAAGGGTAAATTTAAGTGTGAAATTCATAGCAGTCGAAGAGGTATCCCCCCCCCCTTGTTTAACCAGGTGAGACACTAAGCTGAAAGCTTGTTTACGGATAAAACTTAGGAGTACTAGGAAGTTAAACGACTTGCTGAGGGTCACACAGTATGCAAGTGGGGGCTGTGGATTCAAACCTAGGTCTCCAGATTTGCAGCTCAGAGCCTCCCTATGCACGTAGGTATGTAAGCAAACTCTAGGAGTATGCTGGTGACTGGAACCACAGAAATCTACTTAACTAACCACACTGACCTCCCTCCCTCCATGAATTAAGGTTTTATATTATAACGGCATCGTTTCATTACCTTAAAAGCCACTTCAAAATCGAGGACTATTAACAGCACCGCATCCCTTACTTCCCGCCACACAATTTCGCGGTCAGCACTGTGCTACTGCCACTCGAAATGTTACAACAGCAAAAAAGTTAGCACAAAATGTGAGGGAACCAAACAGGGCTTAACGTCAGTCTGCTGTTCCGAACCACTGTCCAGACGGGCTCGCTTCAGCTCGACTCACTCTTCAGTTGCCCCAAAAAGCCGGTAAGTTCTGCTGTTGTATCAGGACCAAAAAACGCTGCATGGACGAGAAGAGTAAAAAGTAAGGGGCGCGCGCGCAGTCAGCTGATGCCGACGTCCGCCTTCTCGCTTAACCGACGCTGCTCGCAACCCACACGTTACAGGATATGACGAGTTGCTGACAGAATAATCGGTTGAGCATTGGGATACTGCAGAGCCAGGGCATGTAGAAATACGGGGCTTCTTATATTTTACAGGAACATGAAACCATTTACAAGGAAATTGTTTCCATAGGCTTGCATTGGTTATATGGAATGGGACAACAAAGCAATTTATCTTCCCTAGGAAATAATGTAATCTACAAAAAAACGCGGTGACCAGGGGCGTCATGCAGTCAGAAATTCTGGAGGGGCAGAAAATCCAAACCTCTCTTTGGGGGGGCGTGCCCCACTGGGAACATTTCGAAAAACTGAAGTCAAATGGTGCATTTTGGTCACTTTTAGCAGGCCAGAAAGCTGTTTCCGAACAAGCTAAATGCCATAACACTGATAGAGGCTAGAGCAATAATAAATTTTTCATGTTCTTTGTTCCGTCTATGTATAGTGTGACCTTTTGTATTTTAAAGAATTAGAACTTGTGCATTTTGTGAGTCTTTCATCATATATAGAATCATCTAACTTAGTCCATGAATGAAAGATGCTTGCAGGTCTACTGGTACCCAACAAACCAGACTGCAATACAATCTAAAGAATATTGCCAACAAGACTAAAACTGCCTGGGCAGGGGGCACACACAGACATTCATTACCCATTTAGTGACACCTCACCTCCCGCAGGCTCTCCAAAAGATAAAGCCCAATAAGTCCACTCCATACTGCTTGTTATTAGTAATAGTACTCCAAGGACAGGGTGGAGGAAACCCAATCAAAGTAAAAAAAAAAAAAAAAATGACGAGTGCACCATTGCAGGCTCTCCAAACAGAGCAAGCGTAATAAAACCAATAGTAATAAAGATCTGCAGTACAACTACTACTGCCTTTGGGTGCATAATCCACTCAAATCCCAAAAATTACACTCCGTTGAAGAGCACACAACATCATGCTGTCTGTCACTATAGAGAAAGCCTAGTAAAAATAAATGAATACCTTTACTAACAACAATCACCACTGACAAATGGCTTGGTGGTAACCCCCAATCCAAGGGGAAAAATAGGACACAATCTCCATTTCACTTTGTGTAGAATGCTAAAGCTGAAACAGGATCGGTATGAGCAGTGGCACAAGCATGTATTTAGATCATTGTAAGCTAGGATGGCAGCAGCTGGTGTCAAAATTTAATTGATCAATTTAGGTAAAGTGGCACATTAGGAGGGGGAGAGATCCGGAGATCATTGGGCTGATTGCAGAGAAAAACTGGTGCAATACCTGATCGGCAGAGTGGAGGTAGGGATCTGAAAAACTAATGGCTGAGCTGAGGTCACTTCGGCAGAACCCCCACACACCGGATCTGTAGACCAGAGGCACAGGGGGCTAACGAAGTGCCGATGAGACCTCTGCCTCAGCCATTAGTTTCAGATCTCTGCGGTAGGGATCTTAAACTAATGGCAGAGGCATATGTCTCATCCATACTTTGGTAGCCCCCCCCTCAAGTGAACTGAACAACAAACACAGTCAAAAACACATGGATGGCATGCTTGCCTGCCGATGACAGTGCCTCACTGGCAAGGGTGTTTACCACAGAATATCTAATGCATGGATTACATATAGTAAAACACAAAGCCTTTTGTGGTGAGGGACAGTAATATTTCCACTGCATCGAGGCAACAGGCTGATAGTTACACAATCAATGCATGAGCTATTCTGTGGCGAACACATGCCCTTGCCTGTGCGGCACTGTCATCGGCATACAGGCTTGCCTTCCATGTGTGTGTTTCACTTTTTTACAAAATGAAAAACACACAGAAGGCATGCCTTACAAACCCAGAATAAATTTGCCCCAGTAACAGAACTGTGGAAGTAGCCAGCCCAGCACCAGGCCCAGCCACAGTCCACACCCTCTTGAGTTGGCTCACCTCCCACAAGAAAGAATGCTGTTGTTGAACTTGTGTCCACTGATTTCTCTGTTATGTTTTCCTTCTCAGGAGAATGGCTCAAGCATTCACCCCACAGGCACAGTCCAAAAGTCGTGTTTTTTACTACAGGCGAACATTCATCCCCTCCATAGGATAATTTAACAGAGAACACAACACAGTCTCAAATTGTGCAGGGTGAACTACACACCTTAACCCTTAGGCTGCTGACATAATTAGAACATACAGGAATTTGGGACTGATATATCAGTCCGTGGCCCTGCAAGGGTTAAGTTAGAGGCAATACTTTACATTTTAAGCAGTTTGACAGTCCCCAGCAATGGTAAACTTCCTCTGGGACCCATAAGGAGCATTGGTGTCTTTTTAGACATTCCCTAAAGCTTCCCACACAGAGAGAGAACACCCCCCTCACAGATACTTCTGGACTGCATGAGCAGAAGAACTATTAGGTCCAGCCCTTGCCTTATCTGACAGGTGCTCATAGACTGGGGCTACCCGCTTCTTCTGATGTCACCCACCCCATAGATGTCTGAAGCTGCGGGCCAATTACCTGAGCACACTGGCATTGGAGGCTAAGGGTCAATACACACTACCTCCCTGTGGATGTTACCTGGGTGCTATGCATACTAGAAATGTGGGATACCCTCCCTAAATCCTCTGGGGAAAGGGGAAGCTTAGATTAAAACAATCTGTCAAGCACCTATACTTTTCCCTCCCTCAGTTAAGTACTTTACATTTTCTGCCACATAAAGTTGTTCTTTTCCTGTTAAGAAAAATCCTCAGTTGAAAGAAGACAAATCCAAAAATCCAAATTAACTTTCCCCAGGCATAAAAACCTCTTAAGTGCTGGTGAGCTCTTCACATACACAACAGTTAGGGTGAAACAATCTCTTTTTCTTTCATCATAGATCGAAGCGGCGCTATGAATTATGGCATTATTTATAATTGGGATTAAAAAAAGGATCATGTAGAATTAAAACAAGCTTTCCACATTTCTTAGCTGATTTTCAGACTAGTGTATTACTGAGATTACTAACCACACATGGAACTGCCTATAGACCAATTGGCTTGCCGGATTTCTTGTCTTTTCACAACATCAATCACATAATTTTTACGAGAGGGAAATCAGAAAGTAGACTATACAGAATACACTCTGTACCACAAGTAATATAAGTAAAATAAATTAAATTAAATGACTAGTAATTATGTCAGCCACACTAGTACTCCCTTTGTACTTATTGTATAAATGAAGCTTTGTAACTTTAGTTTTGGTCTTTCTGTTTGCCTGTTTGGACGCCTGGCTGGTCACCTAAGAAGCTGCAACACAGAGTATCACATCATGAAACACACTCAGAGAGTTCACAGACTTCCGATTCCTCAAACTCTAGAGCCCCAACTCACACTAGTCCCCCCTGGGTCCAGAGTCTGACTCCCAACCTCTGATTTGTGAGCCCTGAGTCCTGTCACTAAGTTTGTATCCCGGAGTCCCCAGTCTGCTGTGGCCTTGGCCCCCCTGCCCTGTGTTCCAAAGAGTCCTCCAAGTCTTGACCCCCAAGAACTGAGTCCCAACCGAGAGCCAATTTAAGAGCCCCTCCCTACCCCAGAGTCCTTAATCTTGAGACTCAAAATGCCCATATAGGCTCCTCCTTGCAGAATGGGCCAGCGCCTGGCAGGGTCTCTCATTCTGCTAGTACAGAACTGCTGTGCCCCACTGCACATCACTACTTCTAATAATTAGCTGCTGCCACAGCACTGTTTTTCCCCAGACTCCCGACTCCCAGCTCCGATCCTCACACAGACTCACACTGTAACTCACAACCCGATTTTCCTTTCCTGGCCGTCTGCTGGGATCATCTAACCAGCTGCTGGGCACTGCTTCCTAGCCTTTCTTCATCTGTTGATGCCAGCTGCTCAGCAGTACTGACAGTTTCTTTTTCTTAAACCAGGAAGCAGGCACTAACTTGTCTTCTGGTCTGGAGCACCGTGCTCTCTCAAGTCTCATCCGGCTATCTAAAGGAATTGACCGTCGACTTAGATGCCACTTAAATGAACAATGAATGAACCAGTTTGCCGTGTGAGCTAATTCTTTGCGCTTCGGCTCTACACAGTGCCCAGTCCAATCCCACACCACACCAATCAAATTCGGAACCCCCACCACCCACCAAAAAGACTTCGAAAAACAGCATTTTTTTCCGGCCCTCCAGAGAATAAAATACTAGGTCAATTATTTTTTAAATAGACTGCACAACAATATTTGAGGGGGCACATGCCCCCTCAGGCCCTATGGGCATGACACCACTGGGTCAGTCAGTACATTAGAATGCACACCTCACTTGCTCACCATCGCTCTTCCTCAATCCTCACCCAACAGTCATCAGAGGCTCATACAAAAGGAAATCAGGTAAACAACGGCAAGACTTTTAAACAAGATTGTTTGAGAGATGGAAAGAAGCAGTTTGGGGAAGCCAACGGGAGCAGACACAGTGACGTGGTTGTTGGATGGTGAAATCAAGTGCATGGTATATTGTGCTTACGCTTGAAATCTACCGGCAAAATATTAACTAAATACAGCTAAAAACTAAATAAACCATATGAAGCAAAGTTGGACGTAAAACTAACTGTGACTTAAAACCTAATAAAAATCAGCTTTATTTTTCAGCGTCCCGCGATATAACGAACAGGGAGGTATAACAAACTCGTGTTATGGCTCCTACTTCATTCATTATAGTGAGGGAACACTGTAATTAATATTGTTATAATATTTCTGTATGACCTGTGGACACAGCTTCAATGTGCAAATAATTTCACTACTGAATACACTTTGGAAAGAGGACTCTATTTTACTAAGCCTGTAAGCAAGTGTAAGTCATATCTGTTTATACACTAAAACTACGTATTGTCCTAAGGAGCACTGGCTATATCATGGCCACTACTGTACATATAGTAATTGGGTTATAGTGTAACTCCCCAGGACAGTTACAAAGGACTCACTGTAATCCTAATTTAAACAGTGGTTTATGATCAAGTTTTATTGATGTTTGGCTTTGTCTTGAGTGCATTTATATGCCGTAAGTTTCAGTTAGTTGAAAAAATCAAAGACTCTCAAATATTTTTTGATGATGATTTTGCACCTGTTATTCAACAAGAGAGAAAAGCCCATGCTCCCTGCGTCCAGGTTCTTGAAAAAGCGGGATTGAAATTCCAGACACCCTATTCTGCATGGCTGCAATCTTCTTTCCTGAAGCAAACATATTTTACCACACAATGGAGGAAGCCAAGTAGGATTTAACCCAAAAAGGATTGGAGATATCACAGCCATCGAGAAATTCTAATAGATGTCAGGGAGACTGGTGTAGACGGTCCGAGGATTCAGATCCATGTACGGAGGTAGCTGTGCAGAGGACTGAACACTCTAAGGATACCTTGCAGATAGTAAAATAACTTTTGAAGTAGTTTCAATGCTCTGCCTGGAGAAATGGAACAACCACAGCAGATCTTCTCTGGCACCCCTATTTGATTAAAATGCTTTCTATTGCAGGACTTTTACAGCAGTTTTTATATTTAGTTTGTTTAGGTGGTACATTGCAATGCTGTGATTTTTAGCAGTTCGACCATCCAGAGATGGCTGCCTGACCAACAGGAAACTCCTGTTCTGAGGGCTTGCCTACTGACTTTATTCCTGGGCTCAGGGGTATTGCAGTGGGTCTACTCCCTCCCAGGGGTCTTAAAAATGACTCCTATAGGAGCGCGTGTGAGTACACGCTCCCTACTCAGGAAGCCAGTAGTTCAGCCCAGTTGACCATAAATGTATATTCTAGTGTACGTTGATTGTTCTTATGCTCCAGTCATGGCACTTACCCCTTAGGCAACCAAAGTACTCAAATGGACAACCAGTTTGCTATATCAAAAAATTCCATTTATTTTCCACTTGCTGTGCAGGTGGACAAACAAACGGACCACAATGGCCCACAGAGGAACAAAAAGGCTCTGATGTTTCACCTACCATGAGGCTTTTCAGAACTTATTGTACTTACTTGATTTCTCACAGCTCGTTCACGGGTGTGCTTTGCACCTTGTTGATTGTCTATTTATTAGTGATCTTATAAACATGCAATAGTGTC
Organism: Neoceratodus forsteri; assembly: GCA_016271365.2. Lineage (NCBI taxonomy): Eukaryota > Metazoa > Chordata > Ceratodontiformes > Ceratodontidae > Neoceratodus > Neoceratodus forsteri. The sequence goes on along the minus strand of CM028129.1, from coordinate 1,234,314,271 downwards.
TGCAGGGTTTCACAGGAAACAGGTTTCTCCAGGGTATAGTCTAACCCCCTCAGAGCTTTCTTACAGAGTGCCACCCCTCCAGTAGGAAGGGCAGTAGAACCAGTTAAAATATGCTCTTTTGACAATAATGGTATGCAAAATCTGATTTGATGCACCAGAATACTCCAGTTTGTGAAACAAGACCACCCTGATGTGATTTTTCCAAAGGAAATGCACTTGACTGCTGTAGAACACACAACATTGCCTACATTTGACTTCCACACTGTGGTGGCATCATCATATGGCACTGGTAAAAGGTGGGGGTGGCCACTCTTCTGCCTAGTTGGATTAAATTCTGCCTGCAAGAGAGGTATGTAGATAATGAGGGCAGATATGTGATTCTGGTGGGAATGTTATAAGACACCTTGGTGACACTTGTTAATGTTTACCTACCACCTCACTCAGATAAAAGGGTGATGAAGCCGGCCTAGTGGCGCTGAGGGTTGAGGCACTGGACGCCACACCTCCATGCCGCGCCCGGCGGACTGGGGTTCGGGGACGGACTCGGGGTCGGCGGGAGGGAGAGAATCAGGCGTCCCAGAGGACAGCTCTCCTCCCTGGGGAGTGATCTGGCTGTTCGCTGCCCTCGCAACTCCCGATGGAGATCGGAAGTACAGCAGGAGCACCAGCCAGAACATTGGGCCGGGAGTACAGCAGACGTCAGCAGCCAGCCTTGCGTGGATGTCATTGCACGCTGTACTCCCATGGGGAAAAACCTACACAGAAAATCCCCAGCTCATGGATAGGTGATGGCACCTCCATCCTCCCGACCACACTCCACCGCCGGTCGCACTCTCCTCCTGGGCCGAGCCCAGCCCGGCCCAAGTTCAAGAAAGAGCACCCTGGGCAGATACGGTGGCCCTGCCTTGGGGGGCTTAGAACCGGGGGGATAGCCGGGCTGGTGCTAGGAAGTAGGAGGCCTCTCAGGCATGGAGGTAGAGTTGGGGGCACTGGAGGATGCCCGAGAGAGTTCCATGAGTTGGTGCACAAATAGAGTTTAAAAAAAAAAGGGTGATGAAAAACAGGTTACTCACCTGTAACAGTAGTTCCAGGAGTGGTATATGGTGTACATCCGGTCTTCTGACAGCATTTCTTTCCCTTTAAGAACTGGGGCCGGATGGTTTTCAATCTGGTTCCTCCCACCCACCCAGGTGCTAACTCCATTGGCACCGCCCTGTGATGTCAGATCTTACCCGCTGGAAGCAAGATTCAGTGTGTCACTTACCAGTGGAGGTCAGGTGGGTTGTGTAGATGTACATCATATACCACTCCTAGAACTACACTTACAGGTGAATAACCTGTTTTCTAGGGATGTGGATATGGTGTATTTATCTACACTTCTGGCAGACTCCTAGCAGTTCTCCATGAGGAGAGGGCAAGACGCACATCCCCTATTTAGGGAAGAAAGACTGGAGAACCGAGGACCCAAAACCAGCATCCTATGACTCAAGGGTGATGTGGTAATGGGAGATGAAGGTGTGTGCTGACTTCAAGGTAGCAGTCCTGCAGATTTCCTGGATAGTTATATCCCTGGAAGCAACCACCGAGGCAGCGGTATGATGGTTAGAATGAGCCCTTAGCCTTATGGGAGGCTCCCTACCTGCTAACCATTAACAGAGGTCAATGTAGGATACAGCCTACTTGCCAATCGTCTGCTTTTCTGCCAGTCTGCCAGGTGCGGCTTCAGCGTAGGTGACAAATAGCTGGCAAACCTCTCCCAGAACTCCAGCTGTGCACTCCTTATAATAGGCAAGTGCTCACCGCAAGTCCAAAGCAGGGAGCCTGTGCTCAGCCTCTGACATGTGGTTGGTGAAGAACACTGGGGGATTCATCACCTGGTTAAGGTGGAACGCTGATTCAACCTTTGGGAGGAACTTCAGGTTGGGGCAAAGGACAACCTCATCCTTATGGAAGACCAAATAAGAAGGCTCCACCGAGAGAACCTGGAGCTTACTGATTCTTCAGGCAGATGTGATAGCCACCAAGAATGCGGTTTTCCATGACAGGTGTGACATTTCACACCTGTGCATCGGTTCGAATGGCCTGCCCATGAGCTTTGCCAACACCAGCAATGAGTCCCAAGGTGGTGGTGGTTCACGTGCTGGAAGGGAAATGTGGTCAAGGCCTTTAGAAAAGCACCATACCACCTTCTCCAGTGCCACCGATGGCATACCAGCCCACCCCTGGAGAGATGGCTGCCAGGTGCACCTTAAAGGTCATTGACCAAAGGTAATCGAGAATGTTAGCCACTGGGTAAGATAAAGGGTCAGGCCCATTACCCTGGCACCAAACGGAGAACCTCTTCCATTTGAAGGCATTACATTTTTGGGTTGACTCCTTCCGAGAAGCCTCAACCATGGTGAGGAAATCTTTGGAGAGACCCAAAGCCTAGAACTCTAGCTGCTTGTCAGGTGCAGGGATTGAAGGACTGGATGGAACACTTTCCCCTGACTGCATGAGAGCAGGTGCGGGCGTAGAGGAAGACACTATGGGAGCCTGCAGCTGAGGCTGAGGAGATTGGAGTACCAGAACTGGCGGGGTCAGTTCGGAGCCACCAGAATCATCTGTGCCTTGTCCCTCCTGGCTTTGAGCAGCTCTTTGTGGATCAGTGGAAATGGAGGAAAGGCACAGAGGAGGCCCAGGGTCATGGGCCTTGAGAAGGCATCCTCCTGTAGCGTTCCCTGCTGAGGGGGATGGACACAATGCAGCCTCAGCTTTGCGTTCTCCCTCGAGGAAAAACAGATCCACCAGAGGGGCACCCTACCAGAAGAACAGACTGTGCACTACCTCCTGATGGAGAGATCTCTTGTGAGATGCCTTGCACACCTGGCTGAGGGCATCCACCAGCTGTTTGGATATGCTGGCCACAAGGATGGCCAGGAGATCGGTGTCCAGGTGGAGCACAAGGGTCCAGATACAGAAAGCTTCCATGCACAGAGGAAGGGAGTGTGTTCCACCCTGTGTATTGAAGTAGTACATGGTCAGGGTTTGGCTGTCTGGCCCTGAATGACCGAGGAGCAAAGGATGTCAGTGTCAGCTGAACCGCTCAAAGCTCCAGCAGGTTGATATGGCATCAGGACTCCTCGAGGGTCCAGAGTCCGTGGAGTCTGTGCTCCCCCGGGTGGGCATCCCAGCCCATCATGGAGGCATTGGTCATGATGGTGACCATTGGCTCCAGGCGGACAAATGGGATTCCTTGCTGCAGATGTTCCGGGACTAACCACCACTGCATGACATCTCACACCAACTGGGTCACAGTGACTGGCTGCTTCAAAATGCCCGACCCTGACTGACCACTTCGAGGATCCACTTGTACGTGGTGACAGCAGACCAGATGGAAAGAAAGTGGTGGAGTCATCCCCCCATGGGAAGACCCAGGGGAGACAGGACGGGCATGAGGGAGGCATCCCCCAGCCCATCACTGGGCAGGCTTGGAGGCGTAGGAGGTACCAGCTGAGAAAGCAGTGGGACCTGGACCACCTGGTTTGTGGATGACCGAAGCAACTGACTTCAGCCGAGGACACCAAGCCTGGGCCTGCTGCCCAGCTGGGGGCAGGGACAGCTTGACTGCAGGGGCAGAGACAGAGAGGGGTTGAAAGGGCTTCTTCCTCTGAAGCTTGGAGTCCTTGGGATCTATCTGGGTGGAGGTGACAGAGTCCAGGGTTACTGGAATTCTTAGTCTGAGTGAGGTGTCCGTCCACCCCTGGCTCGAACAAGTCAGTACCCAGGAAGGGGACATCTGCCAACTTGTGCTGGGTGTCTGCCGTGAAGGTAGAAATCTGCAGCCAAGCCCTGCAGCGTATGACCACCATGGTGGCCACAGACTGGGTAGAGGAGTCGCCCATGTCCATGGCAGTCTTGAGCTGCTGTTTGGCCACTGCTCAGCCCTGGTCCCGGACTTGCTTGACTGTGGTCTGTAAGTCAGCCAGAAGCCGAGGAATCACCTCATCAAGAGTGTCCAGTAAGGCATGAGCGAAATGGGCCATCAAAAAGGGCCAAACTCAGGCTGGCGACCCGGGTTCAGAAATGAGCCTAGGTTGTCAGGGGAAGGGAAGGATTGATCACCCAATGGCTGCTGTCCTTCCTGGGAAGGGATATCCTGCAGGCCTTGGTGCGATACCACCACCTGAGGGAACTTGGATGGTAGGTGCAGGAAGGTAGCAACATTAGGAGGGGGGTGGACGTCAGGTGAAGGACGGAGCGGAGGATTTCTCAGTATGCTCTGAACTCATTGGTCCTCATTGCACGCTGATGCCCAAGGGGCAGGGAGATAATGGAGGAAACAATCCCATGCTGATGCCGGTAGACGGGCTTCGGATGGCAGTGCTTGGGGGTTCGGGGGCTCCTACCGCAAGGTGCACACTCTGTCTGTGCCAGGAAGAGTCAAGGAGGGGACTCTTCATGGCCGGCAGGCAATTCGGAGGTCTGGAGGATATAGAGTTTCGAGTGGGGCACCCATGTGCGTGGTCTGCAACCGGAGCTACGACATGGGCCATCATTGAGGCCCTGAAGTGTGGGGTCGACGTGGGATAAGATAGGAGGATAAATAGAAAAGTCAAAAAAAAAAAAAGGGCCAAACTTTCCTGCCGAAGGCTGAAAGAAGAGAACGCGTAGACCTTTCTGGCCATGTGATACAATTTCTTGGATTCTTTGTCAGGAGGGTTGTCCACGTCCCTGGCATTGCTGGTACACCAAAAGATTGAGTCGGCCACCAAACCTTTGGACTAGGGATGTTCGGTGAAACCCAACAGGGAACCCGTAGGGACTGCATACGTTTGGGCCATATGAGCCAGTGGCGCAGGGCAGGAAGCAGGGTGCTGTCAAAGCTCCAGAGTGGGTCCAAGAATAGCCTCGGTGACCGGGAAGGTAACTGCAGGGGGAGTCACCTTGATCTAGAATTTCGGTCAAGGAATACTTGGCCCATTTTTGGACGGACTCCATCTGGATCCTGGTAGACTCCAAAATTAAACAGAGCAAGCCCCCAAAAGAAGTGGGATCATGCTCCATAGAAAAATCCTCCCCCGATTCGATGTCCATTGGATGAGAATGCAGGAAGGAGACTTTAGACTCCAAGGATTCACCAAAAAGCGGTCACTCTCCCAAATTCCCACTGACTGCGGAACCTATTGGGAAAACAGTGACTGACACCCGATGAGGAAGCCCGGGAACAATACGGGCATCCTTAAGAGGGCGACCCATCCTTCAGCTGCTCATGAGGTGGCTCTACCCCCTAATGGGTGGAGAGGCTGGGTTATGCCAAGCGGAAGCAGCAGAGCCAGGTCAGGCTGCAGCCTCCATGGTGGGAGCCATGTGAGAGCTGGGGTGGAGGTCGGAATTGTCTTAACCTTGAAGAGCATGAGCTGCTGCCACATTAACTCTTCATATCGCCAATGCATCTTGCATCAGAGCCTCTCCTTGCGCAAAGAGGGAGAACAGTGGTGGCACTGCTTGCCCAAGTGCCGAGAGCACTGATGTTGGTGAGGGCTGCTCGATTCCGGGATCTCGGCCTTGACTGTCAGGGAACCCGATGGTAACAAGGGGAGGAAACCGGCAAAAGCTTAGGAACCTCCAAGGTAATGGGATCCGGAGGGCTACCAAGCGGATCATCAGACTGGTCCGACCCTCCCTGAGAGTTCATAGACAGGACTGGAGTCCTGAAGAGTGAGATATTAACCTCATCCTACAATAATTCATTGACCAGCTCAAAAAAAAAATCTGGATAGGTTGGTCGATGTGCGTCTCGGCCAACGGCCCAACGGGGAGACTGTGGAGCCAGAGGCCTGGACCGAAGTATCGACTGAAGTAGAAACCTCCAGAGAAGTGTGGGAATCCAAGGTCTGGGAGCGCTCACGATCCCATGATCATCGACAAGACGGTTTTTTGGTCTTCTTTTTCGATGACTTAGAGGATTTGATGCCCTTAGAGGGACCCTACCCAAGAGTGGGAAAGGACTGGAACAAATCCTGAAATGCCCTCATAAAAGTGGCGCCAAAGGAAAGCAGTGCAAAACCCAAAACTGAAGAGGCATGCTGTGAGGCCTGAGCCACTGCCTCCTCAAAGCCTGCAAGTTGTTCAGCTGACTGACATCTTTCAAGCGAATGCATACCTCTCAGCATTAAAAATCATAACACTGGCCTTCAAAAATCATAGCAAAGGCCAGCATGTGTAGCACTTTCTTATTTTAGACAATAATATGTCTACAGATAGTGGGACCCATATAGTTAGTGATAAGGAATGTTTCTATCAACTTAGTTTAATGATTTAATAGCTTGTGTGTCCAGAAATATCTCTAACTTTATGAGGAACATCAGTAAACCTATGCAGAGCAAGGGTAAATTTGAGTGTGAAAATCATAGCGCTATGCGAAATTCATAGCAGTTGAGAGGTATGAGCGAACGGGAGGGTCCCAATCGTCTGGGCACCTGAGAAGGAGTTGAGTGTGCTGGTCTTCCAAAGAAGTAGGACGCAAGGTGCGACAAAGGCCACAAAAGCCTGGGGATTGTTCTTGTGACCTATGCAGTTGATGCATAAGGTGTGCGGGTCCATCCAGGGTATCTTCTGCCTGCAGTTGCATCGCTTGGAACCCGGTGCTGACTTCAAGTCATCCGTGCCAACGAGAGTTTCGAACAAATTCGAAAAAACACTTGAAGACAAAGTCATAAATAAATAAAATAAAGATGGTAGTTACTTGTTTTTGAAAGCAAAGGGCCTGCTCAATGGAGAGCGATGAGGGAACCTTCTTCCAGCAGAAAGGAAGATCTGACGAGGGGCGCTGTGGAGCCCGAGCTGAGCGTCAGCATTTACAATCGGCTCCTTACAATTCACCATTAAATCATCAAGATTCAACTATTCCAGCATTTACTTAGCAAAAATAACCAGTTCATTGGATTGAGGAACCTTCAAATTACCAAATGGGTAATCCTTGGAAAGATAAGGGTGTAGGAACCAGAGAAAAATTGGGTCAAACTTCTCAGCCCATGCGGTCCAGCCAAGAAGCGCAGGCTGCTTCTCCACAGGAGTCAGAGGAAACCATGACTTTGATTGGGGCTAAATTGCAAAGAATAATCTATTACAGACCTGAATGCTAAAATGGACACCTTTGGCACCAGAAGCACCATAGTTGAGTCGGAGGTTATGGGTTTGAAAACCGACGTGTCTGACTTGAAAAGACAGCCGGAGTCCTCAGCTGCCACAACCACTTTGATGGTAAAGGAAAATACACAGCTTCGGACACACCTAAAAACTTTAGAAAAGCAGGCCCGTGCCTCCCATGTAAGGATCTTGGGACTTCCTGAAGGGATCGAGGGGGGTCACCCCCTAATGTTTATACAGGAATGGATTGGGGAGAAGCTGTTGCCTGCAGGGCAAAACACTAACTTTGTACTCCAAAAGGCATATTGAATAACCCCACGAGGATACAGAGAAACCTCGGAGGTCCCATGTACACTATTAGTGATCACAGATGAAGTAGGGACCCAGGATAAGATTTTGAATTTAGCCAGATGTGTGAGCCCAATTCTGCAGGACGATTGAACTGTCTACCTGTTCCCTGATATCAGCTACACTACCAGAATGCGTTGTAAAAAGTTTGATCCCAACAGGAAATTGCTGCGAGAGGATCACATTATGCATGCTATGATATTCCCAGCAAGACTCCGAATTGTGCATGAAGGAAAAAATTGGGTGTTCTCTGATCCAGCAGAAGTGAACAAATGGATCTCCCATTTTGGTATGAGCTCCAAAAATCAGTGCAAAGAACTGAGCGATGACGATCTGGATCTCGAAGGGACTGGGGATGGTTGACCTTTCTTTCATCCAGATTTAAGGACTGGTTTGAACTTTTAAAAATCACTTTAATTCTGGTGATTAGCTTGAAGCATTAGGTCCTCAGTGTGTTTACAGCTTTGAAGTTTTTAGTTTACTGGGGCTTGGTTACTTTAGGAACTTAGCTAATGGAATCTAATAAGAGTTCTCTTATACTTACAGCTCCACCAGTTTGAATATGTGGATAGAATGTTAGTTAATTGAATGATTAATGGTGTCTCCTGCCTTTAAGAAGATTTACATTCTGTGTAATTTATGCTGCCTATAACAAAATTTAGATGATAGTGTGATGCCTCAAGTCTAATGTGAGACATGAATTTCTTTGGACTTTAAAATGATCTCTTAAATATTTTGGAACTAGTCACACTGCTCTTGGGCTCAGTAACATAGCCTAGATTTGGAAATATTTTAGAATGCTTAATATAGCTTTTAGTATATCCCTCTATGAGGTATCTATTTCTGAGATGCATGCATCCTTTGATTAAGGGTAGGAATTTGTTACCCAGTGGTATGATAAAGTATGTATTTGAATGTCTTGGATATGCAACTGTCATGTGTAAGCGCATATGAAAAACTAAAAATAAAGTATAATAAAAGAAAGGAAGATCTGACATGGGGTGGTGCCGAAGGAGTTACCACCCAGGTGGGTGGGAGGAGCCAGCTTTTAAAGGGAAAGGAATCCTGCCATAAGTGTGGATAAGTACACCATATCCACGTCCCTAGAAAACCTTTTTCGATAGGGTTCTCTCCCTACTGCAGGGACAGTTAATCATGGGTATTAAATCTGGATTGGGCTACTATCTATCTGAGTTGGTATAGGTTGACACCCATCCAGAAATAAACTTCTTGTGGTAGCTGGGAGTCACAGATGTCTGGCGCATCCTACTTCCCACTAGGAGGTAATATATCCGCTTTTCTGCCTGTTGTCACAGTCATACACATCTGGATTATTTTTTTTGTATCCCAGGAACATTTAGGGATGGTGCAGTATATAATAATTTGCCCCAGACTGTGGATTTGGGGAAAATTAAAAAACAAAACATACAACTTAGCAGGTGAACCTGTCTTTGGTGTGAGAAGAACCCTTTAAGAAATCGGTGCTTGATAAAGTACAATTCTTACGCACAGTGATCATGGGGATGTTTCTGACCCTATTATCTGGGACTCTCTTAAAGCAGTCCTTAGGGGGGTGATCATTTCTTATACCACGCAAAGGGTACAAGAAAGGGACAAACAACTTCAGGATCTTATGTCACACTCGGACGCTGCAGCAGCTGCGGGGGGGGGGGGGGGAGGCAGGGATGCTGAATTTTCAGGCCCTGCACCCACCTATTGGGCTCTCCGAGCAGCATCTGAACTAAACACTATCCGGGATATTTGGCAAGTCCCAGGAGGCTCCGCCATGGGCAAAAACCATGGGCACTGTCGGTAGGTGAAGGTAAGTCCAGGAGATGGCTGGGAGAGGAGGGGCAGAAGGGATGGTAGACTGGCAGCTGCATAAAGTGCAGTAAAAAAAAAAATAGAATTTCACATCTGGCAGGTCAAACAACTAATTCAAAAAATATTAGATCAGGCTGAGTAGGCTCTTACTTATTTAAAACAATATTACTATACGGGGGGGGGCATCAGCTGGCTCAGCAACTCTGTGCCAGGTGCAAGTCAGCATGCATTACCTGCTTGCAGGACCCTACCATTGTGGGTCATGACACACTCAGGATTAAGAACTGAGCACATACTAAGGGACTATTATCATGATTTATATACAGCTCCTCCCAGTGACGGGCACTTTGGCTACCCAATAACTAAAAACTGCCTCTTCTAGCTATTAAGTAGGAGCAGAAGGCAATGTCAGTAGCACCAGTAGAAGGGGGTGAAATCTTGGAGGCCATTAAAATGGCCAAGACAGCAAAATGTCCAGGACCAGTGGCTTTGTAGTGAAGTTTTATAAATTCTGGCTTCCCAGCCCAATGCCCTTTGGGGTAACCCTTGCCTCAGTGTTTGTGCACAGAGGTTCTTTGTCTTTTAAATAGTTTTTTATTTTAATGGGTTCACCACAACATAACCAAGACACACTGTCTTAGGGTAGCTGGTTCTTTCCACTGGGGTGTCAAACAGATGAGACATACTGACGAGTCCTGGTAGGACGAAACACGTGTCTATGTCATCTGTTAGCACCCTTTGCAAACTGTGTGAGAGGCCTCTCGGCACCATGCAATTCTGCTTAAAGTTGAACCAGCATAACATTCTGTGGTGATTTGCATATGCAGCCCATGATGCTTTTCATTGTGGGGGCATGTGTGATTTTGTATTTTATAAATTCTTTACTCCTCTGCTCTTGCCACTAGTTGCTTGGACCTTTTAAAGAGAGACAAAATGATGAGGACCATCCTGGAGCTGGGCGACAATCGCAATGATACTGAAACCTGGTAAAGATCCAACATACCCCCCTTCGCCCCTTTACCGGCCCATATTGATTCTTAATGTCGATCACAAGACTGTTATGTAGATTTAGGCTAAAGGTTTAAATACTATTTTATTGACCATAGTTTGAAAAAAACCCATACAGATTCATCTGAACCAGGAAGACCTTCGATGATATTAGAAGAGACCTTTTTTTTTTTAATTCAAAAGTTTATTTCCAGAATCAGGTGTGCAGCTCATACATGCATTTTATCACAGGAAATGCATCAGTTTCCATTAGTTATATTCACATTCACCTTTCCTGTCAAACATCACCTTTATTCTACGTCTTAGAGGGAAAAATGTAGCACTTTATCTCTCTATAATTGCTCTATCCCTCTGGAAGATCAGTCATAAAAACAGTATACGCTATTTATTAGCTCTCAGTTGGCTATGAGCTGTACATTACTCTTAGGTATCTGTGTATCTTCTAAGAAGAGATGAAACACATGCCCCCATTTCCAGGTAGTAAAATGTGGTGCTACACCAGAGTTACAAGCTAAGCAAAAGGCCTTTCTACACAGAACAATTCTCATTTAAAAGAAAAGTAAACTCTAGGGACAAATCCCCTTCAAATATAGACTAAACAGGAGTCTTATGACTTAATAGGGAGACTCATTTAGGCAAATATGAATACTAAACCTTTTGGTGGTCAGGGGGATGGGTCAGTCCATTTTTCACTACTCTACCCTTCCTAAGGGGATAATATTTCATTTGTGGCCAGTTCTTTGGCCCTGGCTCAGCTCTAGTGAAACCCCATCTAATATCCAGACAACAGAGCCTCCCATGAGTTAAGGATCTAACACTGTGATCCATCTGGGTCTGATATCTAGGTGCTATCTCCCACTTCCCCTCTCTCCCAAGTTTCCCACTGCTCTCTACATTTCTCCTCTGTCAGTAGAACCCTCTTTTAATGGAGTTTATCATACAAAAAAGTATATCCAGAGTGGTGATTAGCTTAGGTGCAGAGAAGGTGCCTGTCAGGGTGTCCTGGACTTTAAGGGACACCCTGTTACACTTCGATTTTCTACTTTCTGTGCTACAGAATCTATACACAGGGCCCCGTATTTTCTGCAGTTGCAGTAACTGCCAGAGAAACATGGTCCTGCCACAGAAATGAGCCTCTGCCGCAGAAACAGCAATTTTTTTATGCAGTAAAAATGTCCATCACCGCTAAAAACAACTAAATGGCTAAATGATGCGAGTGAGCTTAAAATGGCATTAGTGTGAGTTGTTGGCAGCTCCATTATGCATCCATGCCCCTGGGTTGCAGTAGTCAGGGGGGTCACCCCTTTCCAATCCACTGGCACTCAGCCCCGAAGCTTATGACCATTATGGCGTTCTACAAACACGGAGGCAACTTCAGGAAGTCTATTTTATAACAGAGAATGGTGGTTCTATTTACCAGTTGCAGAACTGTGGAATGAAAAAGTATTAGTAATTATTGCAGACAAAAAAATGGAAGACTTTATGGACCTTTGTCTAATGTAAAATTATCCAGCTACTCTCTAGCGTCACAGTAAATCCTTACAGAGTGTGAGAGAAGACATAGAAGCCAAGTGGCATTGACACAAATGACACCACTGGTGTTGAACTGCGCGAGCAGGAGGCAGCAACTAGAGCAGTGTTACAGCACAAACCATCACCACCAGGCTTCAAGCAAGTGGGTGGAAGGGAGCCATTGGAGCAACACTGTTTTACAATCAGGAAATACTGGTCTTCAAGCAAATGGGCAGGCAGGGGAGAAATTCTCAGAAGAGCTGTGGTGAAGCAGCACTGGGCAGCTGGGAGGGAGCCATGGGACAATAAAACAGACTGCAGTAAAAAAATTACCATTCAATTCCCCCATTACCTATATCCAAACCAAATCATGATGTCAGAATTGCTCTGCATTGCCTTGCCTATGCATCTGTTAAACTGCCCCAGGCTGCCTTTTCCTGAGCATTCTTTCTGGGCAACTAGATTTTATTTTGAGGCTCATTTGAGTTGCCAGAGAATGTAAAACCCATCGCAGAATTGCTCATAGCCTGACTGCAGCAAGCACAAGGCCCTACTGCAGAATGTAGGTCCAGTTTGCCACAGTAAACACGGGGTCCTGTCTATACCCCCACATGGATCGGTGTGAATGGATCACTTACCCAATCTATAAATTTAGAATGAGGTACTTGACAGGGATGCCCTCAGTCCCCATTACTATTTGCGTTATTTGCAGAATCTCTAGCAAACGCGATTTGACAAAATGGCAAGATAAAGGGCATCCCTCTAGGTGGGGTGGAATTCAAGCTTACTCTTTATGCCGATATTTTATTAACTTTATTACCTCCAAAGCAGTCACTCCAAACCCTGTGGGATGAATTGGAAACATCTGGAATAGCTTCTGGTTTTAATTTAAACATCTGCAAAACACAGCTACTCCACTTTAATTATGATCAGAGTGAAACTATTAAACTTTTATTCCCATTTAAATGGACCAAACTGGCTATCATATATCTTGGGGTGGTACTTCCGCAAAATTTATCCTGGCTAGAATTACTGAACTTGGAATGTATTTCACAACAACTCGCCTCTGATTTGGAGGGATGGCAACAGATACCTTTGGATTTATTTTCTAGAGTAGAAACCGTAAGTATGAACATACTGCTCCATCTGCTGTATTTCCTGCAGAAGCTTCTGCTGTTCCCACTAAATATCTGTTAGCAAAACCCCTAGTACTTTCCCCAGTGTGGGATTTTCTGGTTATCATATATGATACATCCTCTTCCCCTTCGAATACTGACCATTCACAGATGGCACCTGGTTGTTACTGCATACATTTAAATGTTTAGATGACTCGGGGCGGTATTCTCCTTTGAGGACTTGCATAAAAAATATGGTCTCACAAACAGAACATTTTTGGTATTTGCAAATCAGGGTGTGTTTACTAAAGAAGGGCAGAGGCTGTGCAAAGCTCCCAGTTTAATTGGTAACTTGTTTACAGCAGTAATTGGGGGGGGGTAGATGGATTTACCTGGTAGGAAATTTCTACAGAGGGTTGCAGGAACAGAGCCCAGCAGATACTAGACCAAATCTGGACAGGTGGAACAGAGACCTGTAGCTAGCTATTACTTTTGAGGACTGGCTTAAAAATTCACTGCAGAAGTTTCAAACATCCTCTCCATTTTGGAGAGAATTTTCCTGGAAGTGCCGCTCCCAATACTTTTGCACTCCTTCGATACAATCACCTTATATGGGAGACCAGTGGGGAGATGCTGGAGACAATGCAGGGAAAATAAGGCTGCTCATGCCCACATATTATGGGCATGCCCAAGGCTTACCAAATACTGGTCTGATACTGAGAACCACTTACAGAAGGGTTTTGCACCTTCACCACCCCCTAAATGGCCAGTTTAGTTCTTCTCAATATTCCCCCCAAACCAATGCCTCTTCAAGGTAACATCAAGATGCTATTATGCATGTTGTTTGTAATGGTCCAAAAAGTCATTACTAGATTGGTTGAAGGAATAAGTACTCACAATCCAACAATGGTTCACGATAGTTAACTGTTTTACATGGGGCAATTATCTTTCTCCTATAGGAACTGCCTGCCTCACTTCCTTGAAATATGGCGGCCCTGGACACTACAAATTAATGGACTGAGACCTGTCTTTTCTACCTTGAACTTGATGCACTTGCTGTATGCTTAAATAATTTCCATGGCACAGATAAGGATCACGCATGTTTGTAGATGTTTTTATTGTAATGTAAGTTGGTAATCAGCAGATGTGGGACTATAGCACATTTTGATAGGAAGTAAAGTCTCACTGTACCTAATTTCTTTGTATCGCTGTTATGCTTCAGGCTACAGTATGTCTGTTAGAAAACATAAAATATAAAGACAAAAAAAGGCTGTATTGTGCATTCAGCTGGACCACTGTATGTGCCTGCCTCGTGGGAACACAGTATACTTTTGGATTGGTGAAGGGGCTGGGCTCTTTGAACACAGCTGCAAAGGCACTTTAGTAATACCTGCCCGTCAGCGCAGCAGTAGGGCTCACAATGCCAGCAACTCAGGTTTGGAAATGAACACAGGTCATCAAGGGCTGGCTGGGGAGGGAGGTTTGGGTGTCCCAGGGACAGCTCTACTCCCTCAAAGTGGGGGGGGGACTCTGTGTCTTAGTGTGAGACTGCAACCCCTTCCCTGCATGAGCAACAAAGCAGGTCACCCACCTCCATGTGTGGTCCTGAGCAAGTGAAGGATAAAAGATAAGTCCATAAGAAGGTTGATGATGGGAAAGGGGGTGTCACAGACACCAGGGGACAAAGAGAGCAAAAACAGACAAGCATTTGTCAATGCCGAATGTTTGATGCTTGTTAAACAATTTTTTTTATTTTGACCTCAACTTTTGAAGATACTTGTTTTAGGATTCACCTTATAGACATGACATGTACAATTTATAGTATATTGGCTGAAATGTCATTTCACACCAGAGATGCAAAAACACATTTTTGCCAGGATTTTTAAAAAATGGCATCACATTTATAAGGTGGTGTCGAAAATGGCTATGTGGAAAGTTTGGAGTAAAAATACTAAAAATTTGTGAAGTTATAAGTGAATGCTGAAATAGTGTAATATTCAGTCATAACCTGGGCATTTTACTGTATTTGTACATTAAATGTTCAGCATAGACTTCTTATTACCCCTCCTAATCAACCCAGTAGATTATAATTTTCGAATCCCCACCAAAACGTCATTCTGTGCCACAGGTACAAAAACACATTTTGGCCAGGATTTTAAAAATGACAGCTGTCACATTCCTGAGGTGCTGTGAAGAAATGGCTATATTAAAAATCTGGGGTCAAAATATTGAAAATGACCAAAGTTACAACCCTGCATTTGTAAATTTCCATGTAGGCTCGTAACTTGTTATTGAATATTTTTGCCCCAAATTTTCAACGAGGCCTTCTTATGACCTCACTTCATGAACAAGTGCAGAGAACCATTTTCAACTCCTGCCCAAAAGCTAATTTTTTGCACAGCGACCGCTAAATCACCTTTTGGGATGATTTGCCTAATTTCACTGCCATTGTTCATTTATTTTATTTAAATTTTGGCAACCGGGTGGGTAATCTGGTTCATCAGGTGGGGTCCCAAAAAAGGCATGTTGAAAATCTGGGGCAAAAATATTCAAAAATGGCCAAGTTATACCACTAAGTTCAAAACCCCACTGAAATTCATTGAACCACATATCTGATTTCCTCAGTTCACAGTCTGGCTTTGAAGAGTGAAGACATGTCTGCAGTCCAGAAAAGATTATGGCATTGGTTCCCAGGTGGGTAAGTAAGGGCTTGGGTTGTGTGGGGTGGTGGGTGCTGAGTGGGAGGGTCAGGTATGGGGACTAAGAAAAAATTACTCACCTTAGTAATTGTGTTTCTTCTAATGGAGTCTTGCTGTATTCTGACAATTGCAGTTAGCTCCAGCCTTTGAACTGCCCTGGAGAGTATAGGGTTAAATTTCTATGCAGGGCATAGAACACTGAGCTCGAGCACGGTTGAAGACTCTGTCTGCAGTACTTTGAATCCAAACCGTCAGATTCTTACTAGCTAAAAACTCACTGACCTATCAGAATGTGGAAATTGTAAAATTTCTACTAGCCAACTGGCAACTAACGGTCTAGGTTCGCAAAGGAAGACTCAAGTCAGGAAACCCAAAAACCAAACAAAAACCAGGTAATAAAGCATAACAAATTCTTAATAACCAAACTAAAGCACCCAACAGGAAGTGTGCTGAAGACACCCCTGGGGTGCAACACTGCACCTGCCCACCACTTCCCAAAACAGGTACTGAGAGGGAGGCAGGGAGGTCAGAATACAGCAAGACTCCATTAGAAGAAACACAATTACTAAGGTGAATAATTTTTCTTCAAACAACATGAAGTCTTGCTGATTCTATCAATTACAGACTACCAAGCAGTACCTCAGGAGGAGGGACAGAACCTACTTTGGGAAAAGGCTCTGAAGCACTGCTGCGCCAAATCTAGCATCACTCTGAGCCTGGATATCCAGGGAGTAATGCTTGGTGAAGGTATGAACTGTTTTCCAGGTGGCTGCTTGGCAAATTTCTAACAAGGGAATATCCCTGGCCGCAGCCAGAGATGCAGCTGTACCTCTAGTGGAATGAGCCCTTAGGCCTGAGGAAGGAATTTTTCCCAGTTTCTCAGAACTGGATACAGGACACAATCCACCTGGCAATAGCTCTCTTGGTGGCAGGTTTGCCCTTATCTACTTCCCCATAAATGAGGAACAACTGGAGGGAGTCAAACCTGTGACCCTTTGTACGTTCTATGTAGTAACTAAGGGCTCTTTTAACATATAAACTGTGTAACCTTCGCTTTCCTGAGGAAGCATGATCAGTGAAGAACACAGGAAGAGACATGGATTGGTTCAAGTGGAAATCAGAAACCCTTTTGGGTAGGAACCTTCTAATGGTTCTAAGAACCACCTTGTCCCTATGGAATAAGATGAAGTCCGGTTCAACTGACAGAGCTTGCAATTCACTGATGCATCTGGCAGAGGTAACAGCAACCAAAAACACAGTTTTCCAAGACAAGTACTTGAGCTCTGCTGAGGACATAGGCTCAAAAGGGGGTTGCATAAGCTGAACAATGCAGACATTCAAATCCCAGGCAGGAGCAGGATCCCTAAGAGGAGGATTGGTATGAAGCAATCCTTTGAAAAATTTACAGAATACAGGATGAGATGACAGAGAGGAAGGCTTTCCCACTGACAGAAAAGCAGAAACAGCTGACAAATGTACATTGAGAGTAGCTGGTCTAAGGCCTAGACCATGAAGATGAACCATATAATCCAGAACTGTAGACAATTCAGCAGTGTCTGGGGATATATGCTTCTTGGAACACCAAATGCTGAATCTTTTCCATTTGGAGTTTTAAGTTTTTCTGGTGGCAGGCTTTCGAGAGGCTTTAAGAATGTCCAGAACCCCTTGGGACAGATGCAAATCTGCATATTCTAACTCTTTAAGAGCCATGCCTTGAGATTGAGGGACCGAAGATTGAGGTACCAAATCCTCCCCTGAGATGAGGTTAGCAGATTGCACTTCCTAGGGAGAGACAGGGGAAGATGGACTGCTAGGGACAGCAGCAGGAGATACCATTGCTGCCTGGCCCAGTCTGGAGCAATCAGAATTAGTTTGCAGGATTGTGACCTCATTTTGACCAGAACTTTGAACAACAGAGGAAAAGGAGGGAAGGCATAGAGGAATTTCCCTTCCCAGTTCAGAACCAGAGCTTCCAGAGGGACTGAGCCCAGTACTGGAGGTCTGCAACAAAACAGAAGAAGCTGGTGATTGTCTGGGGCTGCAAAGAGATCTGTCTCTGGAGTGTCCCACCTGGAAAAAAAATCACTTCTAGCACCAGGGAATCCAGAGACCAATCGTAATGGCCCTGGGAGATTCTGCTCAGTGCATCTGCTATCACATTGTCCTTTCCCGGAAGGTGGACTGCAACTAAGGATGTCTGCAGAGAGTAAGCCAGAGACCATAGTTTCATGGCTTCCATGCACAAGGCCGTGGGCCGAGTGCCTCCCTGCTTGTTGATGTACCACATGGTGGTGGTGTTGTCTGTCCTGACCTGTACCACCTTGTTCTGCACTGACTGAGAGAAGGCTTGCAGAGCCAGGAACACTGCCCTGAGCTCCAAATGACTGATATGCAGGAGGGACTCTTGATGGGACCACTGTCCCTGGGCTGAGAGAGCCCCGAGATGGGCTCCCCACCCCAACAGAGAAGCAGCTGTGGTAAAGACCACAGAGTGGGGCTGATTGACGAAAGGAACCCCTTGCCTGAGATTGTCCTGATCCTGCCACCATTGAAGTGCCTGGATCAGAGTCTGAATCACTGGAACTAGTTTGGTAACAGGATCCTTCTTTTGGGACCAGAAGGACCGGAGATGGAACTGAATGTCCCTCATTTGAAACCTGGCTCCTTTTACCACTGCTGTAGAAGCTGCCATGTGACCCAGAAGCTGAAGGAAATGCCTTGCTAATCGAGAGACCAGAAGGTGGAAAGAGGAGGCCAGCTCTGAAATGGCTATAACCCTCTGCATAGGAAGAAAAGTTCTTGCCTTGACTGTATCCAGCTCTGCTCCTATAAAAGTGAGAAGCTGTACAGGTTCAAGAACTGACTTGGAAAGGTTGAGAAGAAACCCCAAGGAAGTGAGCACTTGCTGGGTCACTTGGAGGTCTGACTTGACTTGGTCTGGGGACTGTCCCACAATGAGCCAGTCGTCCAGATATGGAAACACTGCAATCTTCTTCCATCCTAAAAAGGCCACTACTACTGCCAGGCACTTTGTGAACACCCTTGGAGCTGGTTAGGCCAAAGGGCATTGCTCTGAACTGATAATGGCCTGAAGGCAATTCGAACCTGAGGTACTTTCCGTGGGAGCACCTGATGGGAATGTGAAAATAGGCATCCTTGAGGTCCATGGAGGCTAGCCAGTCCCCTGTCCTTAGAGAGGGAAGAATTATTCCCAGAGTCACCATTTTGAACTTTGGTTTTAACAGATGCTTGTTCAGATATCTTAAATCCAGGATGGGTCGCCACTCCCCTGTCTTTTTTGGGGTAAGGAAGTACCTGGAGTACAGGCCTTTGCCCCTGTGTAGGTAAGGCACCCTCTCTATGGCCCTTAGAGCCAACAGAGATGAAACCTCTGCTTGCAAGGCAAGGGATTCGGAGGTGCTTGCAGGTGGAAAAGATCTGGGCTTCAGCTTTGGAAATCTTTTGAACTGAGGACCAGTCCCTGGCTTACCACTTCCAGGACCCATTTGTCTGAAGTAACAGACTTCCAGTCCTGGACGAAGTCAGCCAGCCTGCCTCCTACTGGTATGGGGGAGTCGACCCGGGCTGACATTTCAGGGTGTCTGCTTGGCAGGAGCCTTACGCTGAGGGGTAGATGCAGCCCTGCTCATCCCCCTTCTGCCCCTCCCTCTAAAGAACCCCCTCTGGGAAAAGGGAGAAGAGGCTTGCGCTTGGTAGAAAGGCCTGTGAAAAGGCTTGCTCCTGCCCCGGTTTGCTGCCTTTGAGGAGTTGCCTGCCTTTCCTTGGCCTGTGCACTCCTGTAAGTGGTCTTGTATTCGTCCATTTTCTTCATGTAATTCTCTGTCTGCTCCCCAAAGAATTACCCACCACAGGGAAATCCATGGCCTTAGCCTGGGTGTCCTATGAAAGGCTAGTACATCTGAGCCAAGCCATTCTCTGAAGAGCCACAGATGTAGCCATGACTCTTGATGACACATCACTGGAGTCCACAGCAGCATGAAACTGAACCTTGGATGCCTCAATCCCATCAGCAGCCACCCCCTCCAGCTCCTTGGCCAGCTGGGGGGAAGCCTGCTTAGCCAGTGCCAGTACAGTGTCCCATCTGGACTTCTGGTACCTGGCTGTATAGCCATATAATTAGCCTGCCTGAGTCCCAAAGAGGATGCCATGTACTGTTTCTTTGCCATGGCATCCAACTTCCTGAGTCTTTATCTGGGGTGTGAAGCCAAGGAATGCCCTGTCACAGGCTGCAGCCTGCACTACCCCAACATGGCTGCATTGCTGGTAAAGAAACTCCATATCTGAGCCTGACAGAGTATACCTCTTGTCCATCCTTCTGTCCACAGGAGGTATAGAGTTAGGAGACTTTAGAATGTTTTGAGTCTGCTTCCCAAAAGACTTATGAAGGGGAATAGACAGTCTCTTAGACTCTGGGATATCCATCATTTCAACGAAGTCAGGCTCTTCTTGGTCCTGCACAGCCACCTCAATAGGAAGCTGGAGGGTTTCTGCCACTTTCCTTTAAAACAGAAAGTGGGGAGGGGACTCAGAGAGCCTAGGAGGGGAAACACCAGAAGGTCTGTCTGGGGAGATGTCTGGTTCTATAGCCACATCCAGACTTTCTAAGCACTCATCATCATAATCCTCACATTGTTCACAGTCCCCCTCCTCAAAATCCGGTTCATAAAAATCTTCAAGGGCATAATCCTGAAGCGGAGGAACCAACCGAACCGAACCCCTACCAACCAGGACCGGATCGGTCGGAACCGGACGAAGCGATTCCACAATCCGAATTGCTCAGGCAATTTCTTCCTCGGTCAGAACATGGAGTTCTGGATCCAAACCGGCTGATTTTTCCTTTCTTTTCCTTTTTGTAGGAAATGACCCCTCAGGATCATCTCTCCTCTTGCCCGAAGAAGTATTGCCCTGGTCAGAGGGCACTCCTGGTTCGGTGGTAACTGAACCGGGCTAGCCTTCTGGGTTAGTGGATTTCTCGGCCTCCTTCTCCCTAAGTCTACCTAATCTCTTATCCAGGGTAGACTTGGGAAAATTCTTACATATTTGGCAGTCTGAATCGAGGTGGTCAAACCCCAGACAGTAAACACAGGTGGTGTGGGGATCGGCCTTAGCAAAGACCTCCCCACACTCACTGCAGAGTTGAAACCCAGTGGGCCTGGTTTTTTTCTTGGGTTTCTCAGACATGGCGAACCTAACCAAACTTACCCTTTTTTCGGCAACTGCCAGGCAAGACTCTCTTATCGGTTTCTAACTGTGTTATGGGTGTTTGAAAAAACTGCTAAAACACATTTTTTTTTTAAACCGATAAGAACCGGTAACCACACACTAAAATTACTAAATCAAAAGACCTAAAGGATCGGTTCAGCTGAACCGATCGGGACTTTTACAATTTCCACAATCCAAAAACACTATCTAAGTACTTACTGTACTGCAGGGTGAACTGAATCGCAGTAAAATAATTTGGAAAACTGAGACTTTAACCGAGTCTTTGAACCGAGCAACAGGTGAAATCTCCAGAGCGACTGTTCAGTGAAGCGGAGTAAAGAATCTAACGGTTTGGATTCAAAGTACTGCAGAGAGAGTCTTCAACTGAGCTCGAGCTCAACGTTCTATGCCCTGCATAGAAATTTAACCCTATACTCTCCTGGGCAGTTCAAAGGCTGGAGCTAACTGCAATTGTCAGAATACAGCAAGAATTCGTGTTGTTTGAACAGCACAACAGACATCGATGGATGGTTTTCTTTTTTACAAGGTTTAAAAAAAAAACATTGAGGGACAGTTTTCTCTATTTCAGATACATTCCGACCCTGGGTTTGGGCACCCCAGTGCCAGGTTTGTTGGGAAATGGGTGTGGGCAACCTAGAGAGGAGAGGGAGGGTCTGGGGAAACAGTACCAGGGGTGGGTACCCCAGACTGCTTACATTATTCTACATGAATTCCTCCATGATATGATAAGGTAATAAAGTACCTTATCTCCAAGCAGGGTTCCAGAATGGCTCACATTTGAGGGACACATGTCGGAGAAGTACAATGACGGGCCCACAATTGAGTGACAAAAAAATGAGTAGTACAGTGACAAGGGCCCACATTTTAATGACAGAAAGATGGGAAGTACAGTGACAGGGTTCCACATCTGTGTGGCAGCAAGCTCTGAGGGGCTGTGATAGGGCCCACATTTAGGTGTCAAAAGGCTGAGACTGGAGCTGCAGTGACAGGGTCCACATCTGGGTGTCAGAAGACTGATACTGTGATGCAGTAGGCACGGTAGCAGGGAGGGACCCACATTTGAACAACAGAATTAGACCGGGAGGTGCACCGTGCAGTGATAGGGACTCACACTTTTGTAACAGAAGGCTACGAGGCACAGTTAACCACCAAGGTACAGTGGCCCACATTTGGATGACAGAACATTGAGGGGTACAGTGAGACAGGAGGTACAGTGGTAGGGGGGCCTACATTAGGGTGACAGTATCCTGGGAGGGACCCCCATTTTTGTGATTATGGACTGAGCAGTACAGTGATGTACGGGACCAAATATGAGTGACAGGGCCCTGTTTTGATTTGTTCACTGGGAGAGGCACACTGAGCCAGGCCTCATTTCCATGTGCAATCGGGGGGAAAGGCAGTGGGGTGGTTACAATCAAAACAGTTTACTCAAATAGTTGTACAACAGAGATAGACAATCAGTACAGTAAATGTTATGGTAGCAAAGTAAGTAAACACAATGAGATACAACTTAGACTTGCAACAATAGCTATAGAACTGGTGTACTTTGAAGGTATATCAGAGTACAATAATAGAAGCAATAGGCTATGCATGGTGTAGTAATACAGGTGTACTAATTAAAACTGGGAAATACAGAGATTCAGGGAGTTAAAGATACTGAAGTGAGGAGGGGAGTTGTGAGATTGCTTCTGAAGAGGGAAGACTGCATTTATAAAGACGTGTTTGTTTGACTAGTTATGCCTGGCAAAGCACGTTTTAGGAAAAGGGCTTAAGGGGAATGTCTGACATGGGAGGAGAGGGTGTTCCAGAGTGAAGGTAGTCTGTAAGAAAATGCCGCTGCTCCAGAACCTGAGGAGGGTCTTGGTAGGGAGAAAGTGCGGGTGTCTCTAGAACGAAGGGGGTATGAGGTCTCAGAGGAGGGAGACTGAAGTGAGGATAGATAGGAGGGTAAGGACTGAAACCAGCATTTTGAGAAGCACAGCGAGGAGTGTAGTAGGCGTCAGTGATGCAGAGGGGTTAGGGAAAGGGACGAATAGAGGGAGCAGCGGTGTGTGCGGGGTGGGGGGCATTTAGGGCAAAACAACAAAAGGTTTTGTAGAGGGAGTCCAGCCTAGCTAAATGGGAGGCTGAGGTGGTGCCATACACATCATCAGTGTAGTCAAATGAGGGGATACCTATTTTTGTGAGGAGCTGCTGCTGTGTAGCTAGGGAGAGGACTTCTTTGTTTCTGTACATCAAGCCTGGTTTTGGGCAAAGCTTTGCATGGATATGCTCAAAGCGCTTCGTATAATCTAGTCGGGAGTCAAGTCAGACCCCTAGGTATTTGTAATGCGTGACTATGTCTAGTACAGAGTCACCCAATGTAGTGAAAGAGAGGGGAGAGGGGAGCGGGGAGGGGGGAACAGTTTTGGGGGCATTTCAAATGTCATTGACACTGTTTTTTTTCACATTTACTTTCAGGAGATTCTTGTCAAACCAGTGGAGGATCAAGTATGGATCAGCCTGTAGCTGGAATGTTCTTTTTTGTTTTTTGATGATATGACTCAAGAGTGTGGGTGCTTCAATCTTTACAGTGTTCATGAATACTTTTAGCCTCACCACAGACATATCATCTATTAAACCAATTCTAATTATTTGCCAAATTGATCAAATTTAATCTAAAGGAAGACCAAATAGAAGTAAGTGTTTCCAGTGCCTCTTTTGAAGTACATACTGCTCTGTCCAGCCTCGCATACTCAAGCATTTTCTCTCGCCATTCCTCCTTTGATGGAGCTTCTACTTCCTTCCAATGCTGTAGTATTATCTTGCTGGCAGTAGGAATGCCTATATTCCATAGGGTTTTCTGTGTTCCACATGGATCCCTAGGATCTATCCTAAAACCAAATATTGCAATACCAGGATCAAAGGGGAACAACCACCACAATGGTCTCCCTATTAAAATCCATATATAGGTCCAAAGTGGTGTAAGCTTTTCACATTTGACCAGCATATGGGATAAAGTGCCTCTCTCCCTCCGACACCTTTGACAGATCTCTGAAATAGAGTTATCTATCTTATTTAATCTAGTGGGTGTAAGGTAGGTTTTATGTACTATGCTAAAATGAATCTGAAGTAGCCTATTATTCCGAACCTGTGTGTCTTCCATGTTTCTATATTCCACCCAATCCATCTCTGGGATTACAACTTTCAGTTCTCTCTCCCATGCCTGTCTTCTTGTGTTCATCTGCCCAAACATGGTTTCTAGAAGGTTATCACCAAGGAAAAAGGAATTAGAGTTTCTTTTAAAAACAAAATTCTTCACTTGGCTAAATTGCCAATACTGGTTATCTGGCATACCGTACTCTTTCTAAAACTGGGCAAAAGACATAAATTCCCCTCCCATATAAAGTCTCCTATGGACTTGCTGTTTTGTGGAAGTACCACTCTTTAAAAGTTTTGTCCATCTTAGCTGGTTTAAAACCATTGTTGTTATAAACAAAGGTCAACCTAGAGATACCTCTTTTTTTGCACAAAATCTTAGTGGCTGCTGCCCGTCACACTTGGACCACTAATTCTGATCCATGTATCAATTTTTTTGTATTACATATAATTTATGTAAGGGAAGGGCAGTCAGAAGACCCACAGTCTTGTTGAACTGACACATCCAAAAAAAAAAAAAACAGGGATAAGTTCAAAGAACAGGACATAGCTAAATCTGCAGCTCTTTAAAATGCAATTCCTTTGTTAAATTTTCTTTGAAGGCAGGAACCAAAATATCCACTTTATAATGCCCTCAGGGAGATCCTTTGACTTGCAATAGTTGCCAGGAAGAACCTGTGTTGGGAGGGGTGTTGCAGGGAGCCCTTGAATTACATCAGAAAGACCTTTGATGTGTAGATAACAAGGATCCAGATGAATTTGGAAGGTCCAATACACACATTCCCAGGATGCTTTGGAAGGACATCACAGAAACTGTTTATATGTGTGTGTGTGTGTGTGTGGCAGAACAAAAACCAGTTCTGACCAGTTAACCGGAGGAGAGGAAACTGAGTATGTCACTTATCATTTTTTTAAATCTTGTTGGGACATCCTGTGTTGAAAAATATAACTTTTAAATACACCAAGGCGGAGTTTAATGACCTGAGAGAGGAGGCCGGCTCAGAACTGCTTTTATCCAACTGAGCAAGCCTTAGAGAGAGACACATTTTATTTTATTTCTGACTGAGAGAAGAAGGACAACATCAGCACTGTAGAGAGAAGTATTATGTGGATAAGAGAGCTTAGTTTGTACTTTAAAAACATGTTTTGTTTTTAAGATTGCATGTGTTTGGGATATTTGTTCTGTATTTATTGTTCTGTTTTGATACTTTAAAGTAAAGATATATTTTACAACGGAAACTGCCTGGAGTGCCTTGACATTTCTTTTTATTTAAGTGGAGCTTTTAAAGGTTACAGTTAGCACTGTGTATGGGCTTACTGATATACCAAACTGGGAAACGGATAGAGTTCTCTAAAGTCTTGCATAGAGTTCTATGGGTTCATTTGAAAGACCTGGTTGGGTGCCCGTAGGCAAAGATATCTGACCCCCCAAAGACAGAATTATCTGAGCCTGATAATTGGGTACGCTAACAAGAGGTTATCAGTTTGAATCCCTCCAGAACTTGAGACTAAGGTGACTTGAACCCACAAAACAGACAAGAGGGTTACCTTGTTCTGTTCACTGTCCACAAATCATACTCTCAGAGGTTGGTACTTTGGGAGTAGAGGGCTGACCGGCTGAGCGAGTTTGTGACACCGCCCATGTCTCTATAATTGTTTTGGTGGTTAACAACACCTCCATTTGTGTGTTTGTCAATGTGTTTATCAGATTCATTCCTCTTATTTTTTCTATTTCCATTCCCATTCCTGCCTGGAAGCAGTTCAAGGGATCATGGAACCAGTAATAGAATATTTCTGAGTAGCCAGATAACATAACATAACATAACATAACGTTTGGGCATGCGAGGCCCCCTTTTGCTTTGTTTTGACATAGCTTATTTAATGCTATCCTTGGGGATCTTTCTTGCCAAAGAAATGTTCTTACTGTTCTATCAAGATCCTGAAAAAATTTTCTTGAAAGACTCACGGGACTTGACTGGAACAAAAAGAGTAGTCTTGGCAAAATGTTCATTTTTAAAATATTTATTCTACTTATCAGAACTAAGGGTAGATATTGCTATTTCGCCAAGTCTACCTTTATTTTGCTTACAACTGGGTCATAGTTTAGTTGTAATACTTTTTTTGCATCTGTTGCCAGTATGACACCTAAATATTTTATTTTATCTTTCAACATTTCCCTGTCTATGATCTCTAATCTCCTCGTATGATCCCAAATAGAGCATCTTGCTTCCCCCCCCCCAATTTACTTTAAAGCCTGATATAGAACCAAACTCCTGTAATAGCTCAGAAACTTTTGGATATGTGATCTCTGGATTTTTTAGTGCTAATAGAATATTGTCCACTTATAACATTGTGAGGACCGGATCTGGGTAGGTTTCCACACCTAGTTCTTGGGCATGTACTCTTAACCTGATGGCCAGGGGTTCCAGAAACAGTGCAAAAAGAAGTGGGGAAAGGGGGCATCCTTGCCTCGTCCCTCTAGCCATCTGGAAGTAAGGTGTAAAGAGTCAATTTACTTTCACTCTGGCCCTTGGCGTATTATAAAATAGCAAAAAAA
This sequence comes from Neoceratodus forsteri, assembly GCA_016271365.2. NCBI lineage: Eukaryota > Metazoa > Chordata > Ceratodontiformes > Ceratodontidae > Neoceratodus > Neoceratodus forsteri. Next base: position 1,234,287,695 of record CM028129.1, on the reverse strand, counting down.
AAAGAATACAAAAAAAAAAAAAGAATTTGTCTGCAGCGGTAGAGGGGCCAGAGATAAAAAGAACAGTATTATCAACATACATCTGTAAGTTTGCCACAGAGCATGTCGACATGAGGTCATTCAAGAAAATAGAGAATAATATGGGGCCCAGAAAGGAGCCTTGGGGAACTCCTGCTTGGATCGGAAGAGGGGGGAAGAGGGCTCCGCCAACACGGACTTGTTGAGTTCTGCCAGAGAGATATGAGTTGAACTAGCATACAGATTCCGGGGAGAGACCAGTGAAGGAGAGTTTGTTTAGGAGGAGAGCATGGGAGACAGAGTCGAAGGCCTTAGCAAGGTCCACAAAAATAGCTGCAGTTATGTGGCCTTGATCTATGCCGGAGAGGATGGAGTTCATGACACATAGTAGGGAGATGGTGGTGGAGTGGTTTGCCCTGAATCCAGACTAATATGGGGAGAGGAAGTCTGAGGCATTTAGGTACTCAGAGAGACATGTAAGGGCTAGCGATTCTTGGATTTTGGCCAGAGTAGAGCGCAGGGATATGGGCTGGTAATTTCCTGGGTTGAGGGAGTCACCACCTTTGTGTAGAGGAAGGACTTGGCAGTCTTCCAGACTTTTGGGACGGAGCATTGGTAAAATGATTTGTTTAAGATGTGGGTCAGGGATATTGTGCGTGCAGATATATGTAGGAGACAGGGATCTATGGAGTCAGGACTGGATTTATTTGGGTTTAATGCAACCAAGTTTATCTAAAACCATGCTTAAAACTACCTTTCTAGCAGGGTTTGAGCATAGTTTTAGAAAAAGGTTGCAACACGGTTTTAATTGTGTTACAGTGTGGACGCAAACTGTGTTCCGGGAGCTTAAAACGGTTTAAGGCAGTTAAACCATTTTATGCTCCCTAGTGTGTACAGGACTAGTCCAACCATGCTACATCACTACAATACCACCAAGCACCAGACAAGGCACTAAATCAGTTTGTTCTATGTCTGTAATTAGATAACTAGAACTTCACCCCTCCATACAGACTGACCCAGCCTCCTGAAACAAATTAGTCAGGAAACTGACAGGAAGGCTCCCGACACTGAAAACCAACCAGCTGCTTGCTGACCGGCTTCATGCAAATCAAAGGACTGAAGCCCTCTCTGATTGGAGCGGCTTGGTCCTTTGAAGTACAAGAAGTTTCCAACCAGCAAACATCGAGTGGTGTCACAACCACAGTACATGGTCATTGGTCTAGAGACTGCTGAGCCCCTGCTATTCTGAAATGCAATGGGCTCAGCAGTGATACTCCAAATCCCCTTTCAGTGTAACAAGACCTTTGGTGCACATGCGTATCAAATGTAAAAAAGGAAAAAAAATACAAAAAACAGTGTTTTAGTAAGTTGTCAACTGCGTTCAGTCATAAACCTAAGGAGGTGACTCTTGTGAAGTGCCAGCCATAGAAGAAACTGTTAAAATGAACATTTGAGCAACACATATTTATTCTGACACAACACATTCAGAAAAAAGAGACTGGGTTGTAAACCTTTTTATTTGTACACAAAACTGCTTTTAATAAAAAAATACAGCAAAAATAGATTATCGCTCATTTTTTGTTTACATTAAGTTTAACTTCAGCTTCAAAATATATAGATTAAGCTACCATGTAACCTAAAATGATTATAAAAGACAATATCCATTTATTTAACGGTCTGTTTGGTTTCCGAGGGCTAGGTTTGAAAATCTTTTATCATTTTATACACCATTAATACTTACTGATAGGCAGGATGAGTAGTTCTGAGTATTTCTGAATGAAAAACAGAATCCCAGTTTGGACAAAAGCTGTGTGGCTTTCATGGCTTTTCAGTGCAGATTAGTAAATTGTGGTGTGAGAAGTTAACATGTTACAATCTGAAATGCAAGATCTATGCAGCTAGCCTTGCTGAGAAAACAGTTTGAACCACATGTTGCTTAGGACAGAGGCTTGGTAGAATACCTCAATGGTAAGCTGCAGAGGAGAAATATAAAATGCCTTTTCTTTTAGATGTTCTATCTAGAAGCACAGAAGTTACAATTTGTACGTAGATTAGTTTTCCTCTAAAATTAAGAAGCACAACGGGACTCTAGGGAAGTGTCATCGTATACAGACTTGTACTCTAATCATGTGTCCAGTTACATAATAAAGCAACGGGTTGTGGTATATCATGAGATATTATCACATCTTGGGTGCATTGTGAAGCACAAGGCAATGCCAAGAGCCTTCAAACACCCAGGAAGTGATGATATGACATAATATGATCAAACCTTGGAGTGTATTATTGTGGTTATAAAAGGGCCCTGAAGTGTTACGAAATGGTTGATTTTCATAGTATATTGAGATATCGTCACAGGTCAAAGACTGCTTTAGCCAATCACCTTCCAGTATTTCTCCTACTCATTTATAAATATTAAATAATGGAGCTTATGCATAAAAAACTGTTAAAGGAATGGCATCTCTTGGCAAAAAGTTACACACACTTTGGTGTCTGTTCAGTGATGCCATGAAATAATCTGCTTAAATTATACACAGATGCTGAAATACCCCCCAATTAAAAGTATGAAAATCATTGCAAACTTAATTTTTGTTTTGTGCTATTTCACATAACAATAAAGTTGCACTTTCACACTCTATCCCAATAAGCCTTTGCGATGCACAGAACCTGACCTTCCCTGTGTAAATGTACACCACATTACTCAACAAGTTACTCTTTACTACGTGACTGTGTGCATTACTGCAATGCTATCTGTGCTCCTTAAATGAGCCCAGGACAGTCTTTAGAGGTGATGGGGACTGAAAGAAATTTGCAATTATTTATTTACATCTTAGGATGTTTAGTGCTCTCAGAGACATCAGAATTATAGCCCAGTAACTTCCATTTCATAGTTTAATTAAAAAAAAACAGAAGTAAAAACACACCCATTCCATTGTGTTCACCTACCTTTTTCAAGAAAAGGTCACAAGGTAGGCACCTCCATGTTTCTTATAATCCCTAATTTAGAAGAGTTTCTGTTTGTTTGGGGGGGGCCCTTTTAGTTGGGAATTAAACTTCTTTCCCCAGCGAGATGATCGGGGGTCGCACGGCTATATCTTTCCTCTGGCTAACACAGCGAGAGAGAGAGAGAGACAGAGAGTGAGGAGAGAAAGAGAGTGTGTGCTTGTCTGTTCCCACCATTGAAGCAGAAGTGCCTCGCCTAGAAATTTAACATTTATTATTCTGTTTTGGAATCACTGCCTGCTATGCTCGCATTTCCAAGTTTTACGAGGAAAAGTTATGTATGTGGCAGTTCAGTCATTCCCTGCCGGTAGCACTAACAGTGTAACTACAATGGAGGAACTGCTGCTGGCAGTTTTCCTGCTGTTCAATGACATGATGGAATTGTCCTTTTAACGATGACGGTAAACCAACAGCCTGCAGTGATTCCCAGTTGTAGTCCACTGCTATCAGCACTGAGTGTATGTTCTGTGCCATTTCTCTGGATATAGCTTGAGAATGGGAGCAGGCATGGCGTTTCGTGGTTTCAAAACTGCAGGGATATTCATAAAATGTTAAATGTCTAGCTTACAGAGAAAACTGGTACAATATATACAGTATGAGGTAGATCTAAGTCTAATGTTGTAGTAAGATGGAGGCACTATAAATTGTGAGCTATCATTTTAACAAACTTTTATACAGATAAGCAATCGTACATGTCACGACTTCGGAAATACACCTGGTTATGCACTAGCAAACCAAGGACCTATTACTTTTAAAATGGCAGTTCATGTAAAAAAAATTATACACTTCTTCAAATGTGCATCAGACCCTGTAATGGTTATGTGATCTGCACCGTGCAGGCAGTTCCTGAGAGCTGACTGGGGAACATTTATGAACTGTGCCCATTACAGTTTGAAACTCAGTGAAAAGCTCATTTAAATGAGGTACTGGGCTCCTCTGTAACTGTCAGTAGTCTGGAGATATTGATGATTAAGTCTGCCTCAAACTGATACTACATTGCTACCATTTTTCAAACCATGTGATGTCACTGACGATCAAGCTGTTCCTCACTACAGTGTGGTTTACCACAGCTGGATCGTCAGTGACATCACAAGGATTTAAAGATGGTGGCACTGCAGTTTCAATACCGGCCAGCCAAAGTCATTGATATCTCTGACTGCTGCCAGCTACAGGTAAACCCACCACCTCATTTAAAAGAGCTTTTAATAGTCTTTGAAACCATGAGAACAGTTCATTAATGTTACCCTGTTTTTTTCCCCCATCCTTTGTCCTGTTCTCCTGAGCATCCCCCTTGTGATGGTGACCCTCAGACCTGTCTCTCACCAACCTGGGCCTTACCCCACTATCTGCTTACTTCAATGGGTGAGTGTATGCCAGGAGTAGTGGAATGGAGCCTGCAGGGTCACCAGCCGTCATTCTGGTGCACAGGGGTTTTTCTGCCGCAGTTTTTCATCCCTGTCCCTGAGGTTTAGAATGCATGCTATGGTGCAGACGTACGGCATGAAGATGCTGTACATATCTGAGCACCTGCCTCCCAACCCTCTAGGAAGTGGCTACTGATGCTGTGCCAACCAGCCTCCACTGAGTGGCAGGCAAGTCCCCCCCATGCCCCAAAGGAGAAGAGCTGTCTGTGGACACTCAATCCTCCTTTCCCTGGCCGACCCCCAGGGATCCTTGTTCATTCCCCCACCAGAATCGCCAGTGTGGTGGGTGGCATGACACTTGGTCCCTCAGCCCACCACACCACAGGGCCGGCTACAAATGTTACCCTTTAACCAATCAGCTCTGAAGATTTGCCTACACGGTGAGGATCACATAACCATAACAAGCTTACTAGGTCCTTCAGCCCACCGCGCCACTGCAAAGGTGATGAATGTTACCTTTTAACCAATCAGCTCTGAGGATTTGCCTACAAGGTGAGGATCACATAATCACAACAAGGTCTTGATGTGCAAAGTGATGCTCCACTTTTCAACGGGGGTGTCAGTCTCTTAAATTTTTTAGTGACTGTTTTATTTTTATTTTAAATCAAAGATAGTTTGATGAGTTACAGTACATTTGTATGGTGCCAGGAGTGCCTCTAGTGCTGGTATGATTGTGACATTTGTATCTTTAAAGTGCCAGAACCGCCTTGCCTTTAGTGAGCAGTTCTCTCATTTAAAGAACGTGCGAGGAGACACATACAGACACAAGACACTCAAGCCGCCATATAAATGTATAATATGCTAAATGCAAGGCAGCAACAAAATATTTCCCACTTTGGATAATTTTGGCAGACTAAACAATGAGCATTAATTACATGCCATTTAAAGGGGAACAGTCACCACCAAGGGCCCCCATACTCAAGTGTGGGGCTAGTCCCAATTCGTACTTTGTGCAAAAAAAATATTGTGGTTTACTTACTGTTTACTGTAGTCTAGTAGATTGTAACAGACTGATTTTGCTTAGTCATAATTTTGCTTAGTCATAGGCTGACAGCTTCTGTCACTACAAATCCCAGAATCCCCTGCAGCTGACATCAGCAATAGGCAGCAGTGAAAGATTTGATAGCCTACAGTGCATGTTAGCGCTTTTACCATCTCCACTCAGATGTTTTCTGGGTATGCTTTTCTCCAGGGGTTAGGACAGTCCCCTGTGACTACATACAGCCCAGGGAGAACGGTGGGACCAGCAAACAAAAGATCACAGGTAATATAACATGCACTGCAGGTTGCTGAATTTCCCACTGCTGCCTACTGATCTGATGTCAGCTGCAGGGGATTCTGTTTTTTTTTTTTTTTTTTAACTTTCTTTAACTCTGATTGCCGGCACAAGGGTCCCTTCGAGCAAGACCCACTTGACCAGTCCTAACTGCCCGCCTGAATCCCCCATCCAGCAAGGAATCAGGGACAGAGTCCTCCCCTCTGGAGCCCCGGATGTGAAGAGAAGACCCGAGTCAACCGGGAGGGGACTGGCACTGGGTGTGTGTGCCTGCCACTGGGGATTGCCGTCTACCTCCTGGTGGCTAGGGTTTTTTCCTCCTTTTGGTTACCCCTGAGACTGCGAGCGTGCAATGACATCAGCATGGCAGGGGAACGAGACTGCCCCCCTCCGCAGACATCTGCCGCCGCCTTCCCCAACTTGCGTCCCCACCCGATGCAGTGCCCCTGCTCTCCACCATGAGCCACTGCAAGGCGGAAAAGTCCCTGGATCCCACCCCAGGAGAGAAAAGCAGTTCTCCAGACGCTCGATCCTCTCCTTCCCCTGCTGACCCCCACCCGATGGCCCGAGTCTGCTCCTGAACACTGGTTGCTGGCGTGGCACGAGGTGTGGTGTCCAGTGCCTCAACCCTCAGCACCACTTGGCCGGCGATTCTGAGATTTTTAATAACAGAAGATGTCAGCCTACAATTAAGCAAAATTAGTGTGATACAATCTACTATGCTACAGTAAACCAAAATGTTTTTGCACATGAAGTACGCATTGGGGCCAACCCCACACTTAAGTGTGGGGCCCATAGTGGTGGCTGTTTCCCTTTAAAAGAGGCTTCTTAAAATGGCTGCATTATTTTTATTTTGGCATCTGATAGTAGCATGATTAAGACGCTATTCCCTTTGACGCATGATTTTTAACTTGTTCCCAGTAAAATACTACCGCAACATAACATGAATAAAAGGGGGGATTCCCATCTCCCCTCAGAAGCTGGGTGCAGCAAATTATTCGTCACTCGCTGGTAATCAATACGCAAAAACCAAGAAGCAGTTTAAAACAAGTTTAAGATTTTTGTTCGGCAGGTAGGCTAAAGTCTTCAGCCACTGGCTAGCAAGCTAAATAAAAAAACAATGTTCTTGCATTAACATATGCATCTGTTGTACCCTGGATAGTCAAACAGCAGCAAATAAAAGTCACCACAGTTATTAACCAGCTGACACATCCAGAAATGCCAGTTCTCGAATTTCTTCGAAGAGAGTGTATAGGCTGCTTCCCTGAGTCTGACAATACTCTTTGTGTTCTTCCTGAACTGCTGCAATATCTGCTTCCTGTTGGGCAAGCTGAGCTTCCTCCGCAGATCTAGTGACCTCCTTGACCAGGTCTGCTTTTGTAGACTGTGATGCGCCTTGTGTGACATCGGTGCCTGAGGTTTTATATGGTTTGTTGTTGATGATCTCCAGTCGGATGTTGTCGACATGGCATCGGGATGTCTGCACAGATATTCGGACCTTTGGAAAGAGAGATTGTTAAAGAGATTTCCCAAACTTTTACCCCCAAGAGAAACCAGTCTCCCAGGAAGCAACTAAGACCTCCACAGGATTTCTAAGCATAACAAAATACTTACCAAATCAGGAAATGGCTGAGGGCCAACTTCAGGCCAGGAGTCCCCCCCCATCCCCCCGACCTTGCATGTCACCTCAGGACCTTTGGAAAGAGGGAGCAGCCCTTATGGCAATGGTTGCAATATTTTATTTAAGTCTTTGGTAGCTGGGTAAAGCCCACTAGATACAACTGCCTGTTTTCAGGGGCGACCTGGGAGCACTGGGGAGGTTAAGTGACATGCTCAGCGTCACACAGTATGCAAGTGAAGGTTGTGGGAATCAAGCCCAGGTCTGCTGGCTGTACTAAGCTCATTCACAGCTTGTTAGTCTAACCTCTAGGCTATACTGCCAGCCTAACACTGCTGCCACCAGGGAACCAACAATGGTGTGCAGGCAGGAGAAAGGGCCCATGGAAAAAGCTGGAGCATTTCCTAGCGCTACTATCTCACTTCTCCCTTGCATGACAATAAAACTTGTCCTACTGCTACACTGCACGAGGCTTTCACCAGGATGGCCATGATCCCCAAATGGGGGAAAAGCTGAATTGTTTTCAGGGCTCGATGAGGGTGTCCAGCATAAGGTTAGTGAGTATTACCCATTTTACATATTGTCTATACAGACTACTTTGCTTCCAACTGCCAGAATTATTTAAACTGATCATCTAAATTTATAATTTACTGCCTCTTTGACACCTCCCCTCAGTTAACTTTGTGGCTTCTCAAACTAGGCAGTTCCTCCATCTCTGTACCCTTAGAGGTTGACATCTTATTTAACTACTTTTTCCCCACCTGCACTCTCACTGCTCCCTTCACTACCCAGTTCATCTGCTCCTCCCCACCAACCCCATCTCTTCCACCTCCCCTTCTGCTACTCTGCTCTGCTGTCAATCAACTTGGTCAAGGGCAACATCTCTGATAATCTTGGACCCCAGTCTCCTCTACCTTTCTGCCCCCACTAATTGCTGCCCTGATCCCTACATTCTGTAGCTTCTCCTTGCACACCAGAAAGGTCCATGGTGTTTGAACGCATGCCAAAGTTCTCCCCATACACAAAAGTGGTGACCTTTCCTCTCCAGGTAAACATCAGTTATGTACTTACTGTAACAGCAGATCTTTGAGAGAATTTCTTCCATTAGGCCACATCTTTGGAACTATACCTGCATCAGTGCTAAATCCACACGGAAACTTTTGTTAACCAGGGGTAGCCCACAATGATGTCATGCATCAGTATCTATATAAACGTGGGCAGCTCAATCTCTCCTCAGTTCCCTGCCGGGGATTAAACTTGGAGGACCACCATTTCTGGGGAACCAGGAGATCAAACCAGCACCAAGCATATTAGGTGATACATGGTGCTGGATGTAACAGCTATGGATTAGGATAAGGCAGAAATATGTGATGCCACCCTTACTAGACAACATAAGGGGGGTGGAGAGAGGGACGACACAGACCAATGGAACAGATTCTTTTGAAGATCTACTGTTACGGTAAGTATGTAACTGTTCTGTCTTCTTCGAGGATATCACTTCCATTAGGCCACACCTTTGGGAACGAGTCCCAAGCAGTCCCAAAAGCCATTGGGAGGCTGGTACAGTCTGAATCAAGAAAGCAGGCCTTGCAGTACAGAAAAGCCAAAACCTGCTTGTATGTGAGACGCTATGTCTAGATGGCAATGCTTAGTGAAGGTATGGACAGTGCTCCATGTGTCTGCCACATAAATGTCAGCCGCAGAAACATTTCTGAAACAAGCGACAGAGGAGGCCATGCCCCTTGTGGAGTGACCAGGAACCACACCAGGAAGTTCCTTACAATACTTCCTATAACAGAATGTAATACAATGTGCTAGCTATTTGGACAGGCACTGTTTAGACTCAAGGTGCCCTCTTTCCCAGGGGTGAATGAAACAAAAAAAGTGAGAGGACTTTCTGCAGTCCTTGATGCAACTCACACAGTATCTCAGTATCTTGTGAACATCCAAAGTATGAAGCAATGCTTCAGCCTGACTGGCATGCATGCTTAAGGTAGTAAATAGGAAAGTATATTGGTTGATTCAATGTAAACTCAGAGACCACCTTTGGTAAAAACTTAGGATTAATATGTAAAGAACTGTGGAAAATCAAATAAGGAGGCTTACACATGAAAGCCTGCAGCTCTGAAATCCTTGGAGCAGGAGTGATTGCAACTGGCCGGCCTGGTGGCGCTGAGGGTTGAGGCGCTGGATGCCACACCTCGGGCCACGCCGGTGACCTGGGTTCGGGAATGAACTTGGGTCATTCGGGGGTCAGCAGGGAGAGGAAGGATTGAGTACCCGTAGACAGCACTCCTTCCTCAGGGAGCGGGACAGTGTGGCATGCTGAGGACGTACACTCAACGGTGGCTGGGTGTCAGCACAGGTGCGTCACCCAGACGAGGGAAGGGCATCCATCCAGGGTGTCTGGCTGCTTCTGCGGAGCCGGGGGCAGCAGCCTCGCACACTGCACGGCTCAGATGCCAGGGAGAAAATGGTGGAAAACGGCCGGGAGCCGACAGGGTCTATGATGACCTGACACGTTCAGGTCGGAGTATGAGTCCCTTCGAGGGAGGACTGGAGCAACCTGTCGGCTGCGCAGAGGAGCCATAAAGCATAAATTAAAAAAAAAGAAAGGGATTGCAACCAAAAATAACACTTTCCATGATAGGAAGTGTAAGTCACAACTTGCGGCTGGTGCAAATGTCAGTTTCTCTAGGACATAATTCATGTCCCAAGGTGGAAATGGATTATGGATAGGTGGTTTTACATGCAAAATACCTCTCAGGAAAGTACGGGAGTCCTTCAACTGAGCAACTGCACGCCCATCAACAGGAACATGGAAAGCTGATACGGCTGTCGAATGCACCAGACCAGAGTATGATAGTAACAACAAGTATTCCAACACAGCATTTACAGGACAGGTGAATGGGTCCAAATTCCTGGAAGCAGTCCCCAAAGTGAACTGCTTCCATTTTTTTATTCTTTACTTACTATTTTTCTACTCCTCTGCTCCACAGTTGGCCCTTTCTTCAAGGCTCCGATGCGTCCACCGTCAGGAGGACCGGAGAGTTACCAGCTCACATGGGTGCCCCACTTCCCACTCACTCTAGAGACCCGGATAACCCTCCGGGTGAGGTGTAGGAGTCCCCATTCCCCTCCATACTTCAGCGGGAGCATGCACCTTGAGCCCTCCTCCCCGGATTCTCCCCGATCGCTGGTGCACTGACCCGTCTACAGGCGTACGTGCGGGTTATTTCTTCATTTTTCTGGTCCCGCCCCCTACGGATGTTAGTGCACATGGAGGTTCACTGAATTGGAGGTGCACAGAGATGCACCTTCGCTCCGGTCCTCAGCCAATGCCTGCCCCTCCCTCTTGTCCTGCCTCCTCTACTGCACCAGCATCACCCGAGTGCGCTCAGGTGGTGGCGGTATTGCAGTAAGGAGAGCTGCTCACCCCTCCCAGAAAAGGAGAGTGACCCGATGGGTACTCAATCCTTCTCCCCCTGGCCGACCCTCTGATGACCCTGGCTCACTACCGAAACTGGGTCGCCCCAAGCGGTAGCACTTCCACTGCGCCGACAGGTGGCTCTAACTGCTTTCATTTAAATGAATACATGTGTCTGGTGGAAGGCTTTCTGGCCGTAGTCAGCACATCAACAACCTTAGGTGATACACCAAAATGTGCTATGACTATGTCTTCAGGAGCCATGCATGCAGGTGCAGGGACTTCAGGTCCAGATGGACCAAAGATCCCTTGTCCTGCGACAACAAACACCTGCATAGAGGTAGCACAATCGGGGGCTCCACCACCAGCTATTGCAGTAATCATATTTGATGAGGCCACAGAGGTGCAATGAGGATGAGGGTGGCACCCTCCATCTTCGCCTTGAGCAATACCCTCTGTATTAGTGGAATTGGAGGAAAGACATACAGAAATTTCCCTTTCCAACAAAGGAACCATGCGTCTCGCCAGAAAACCCCAGGCCCTGGAGTGAGCGAGCAGAAACGCAGCAGTTTTGCATTGTATGGGGACACAAAAAGGTCAACTCTGGACAACCCCGTCTTGCAAAGATATTGTCTACCACTGAGGTCAGCAATTCCCATTTGTGCATCCTGGACTGTGGCCTGCTTAGCTTGTCTACCAAGACATTTTGGACAATTGGGAGATGCATGACTGACTGGTTTAGGCTGTGTGACAGTGCCACTCTTACTGCTTCCCTGCATGTAATAGGAATGAGTACCCCCCGTTTGCTGATATAATGCATGTCACTGACACTGTTCATCTGTATCAACAGAAGATACAGAGTCAGATGCTCCTGAAATGCCTGGAGGCTGTATAGGACAGCCCACATCTCCAGGACACTGATATGTAAATTGGCCTCCACCTGGGACCATGAACCCTGTGTCTTGATAGGACCCCAGGTGTGCACCCCAACCGCAGCTGAAGGCATCTGTGGTGAGGATCTGCTTTAGAGTTGGAATAAGGAATAGAACGCCCTTTAACAGGTTGTCGTGGTCCATCCATATGTCAGTGCTCTGCACAATGGAGTAGTGACGAGTACCATTTGGTCCAGCTCGCCCACCAGTTGATCTCACTGGACTCTTAATGTCCATTGAAGGATCCTTATGTGTAAGCAGGCCAATGGCACAGTGACAATGGCTTCTGTCATGAATCCCAGAAGATGTAATAAGAGTTCTGGCTGGAACATGATGACTGTTTACCAACCTTGCTTGAGCCATCAGGTTTTCTACCCTATCCAGAGATAGAAAAGCACAGCCCCTTTCTGTGTCCAAGACTGCTCCTAAGTACTGCAGTCTCTGGTAAGGAGGAGTCAAGATAGCCTTTGGCACATTCACTGTGACTCCTAAGTCATCGAACAACTGCCATGTCTGAGATAGGGTATGTAGCAGATACTCCTTGGAGCTAGCTTTCAACAGCCAGTCATCCAGACAGGGGAATACATGCAGGCCTTTCCTGTGAAGGGCTGTTGCCACAACTGCCAAGCATTTGGTAAAGACTTGTGGTGCAGAAGACAAGCCAAAGGGCAACTTCTCTTCCAACATAAAACAAAGATACTATGAGCTTTTCTGACCTTGATATGCAGGTATGCATCCGTCATATCTAGGGAGCAAAGCTAGTACCTTGTTTGCAACAAAGGAAACAGAGCTTGCAGGGAGTCCATGCGAAACTTCTTGTATTCTATGTAGAAGTTGAAGACTCTCAGATCCAAAACAGGGCACATATCTCCTGTCCATTCTGGAACCAGGAAGTATCTGGAATAGGGTTACCAGATGTCCTCTTTTACCCAGACATGTCCTCTTTTACAGCTGAGAATTTTTGTCTGAGCGGATTTTCATTGCAGTGCTTTCTGTCCAGGCTTTGGGCTTCTCAGCCACATGGCACTTCACTAACTGAGTCTGTTGTTTGTTGCCATGATAACCGGGTGTCTCAGCAAGTCTGCAGGTGAAACAAAAAGCTGAATTCTGAATTTCTGTCATGTGCCTTGCTTTTTGCGTATGACAGTCTCAGTTTTCACCTGCACGTGGGGATTTCACAGCCGCCCTGTGCAGAACGCGGTGGAACTTGCTGTCATTTTCGTGATTTTCATAATTTCTTGTCCTGATCCCGAGGAGTGAGACCCCTACCAGGACCCGGGCAAACCGAGCTGAGTCTGTGTGAGTGTGAGCAGCTGACGAGTGTTTGTCCGTGACCAGACACCTAAAACCGTCTCCTGCTGAGGAGTGGACAGACTGTCACTGTGCTGCTCAGCCTCAACTGACCCAAGAGAGGCTGGTCTGGACTCCGGAGGATTAGTGGCTGCAGAGTTGCGGGTTGGAAAAAGCAAAGCAACTGGCTGCCTGGTCCACACACACAAGTACTGTCAGTGTCTAGTGCCAATTCCAAATTGCTGCAACTTAAGAAGGCAAGCAAGAGCTGGCCCAGTGGTGCAGAGGGTTGAGGTGCTGGATGCTACACCTTGCACCACGTCGGCGACTGGGGTTCTGCCAGGGCGCACAAGGCGCTACAAGCCCCCGAATTCTGGTAGGTTGGCCGACAGCTGGGGGACCCGTCGAAGGAGGATAAATATAGTTGTAACAAAAAAAAGAAGGCAAGCAAGGGCTGTGCAAGGTTGGTAACTGCCTACACTAGTTTTGCTGCTTATGCTAACAGCCTGAATTATAACTTAAATACATAACATAACATAACATTGGAGGTGCTGCTGACTTGGGGGGTGGGGGGCGGGGAGGACATGTGGTGCTGGTGGATACAGTACCAATGTTATGTTATATAGTTTCAGTTGATGTCAGAGACCGAGTCCATCGTCCCATCCACAGGATGCAGCAGTGTGATCTCTAGTGGTGTTTATTTTTTTTTTGTAGTCCTCCCGATCTCGACCCGACGAGACTCCTGGCGGACCCGAGTGGTCAGAACCCTGGCAAACCGATCCTGACTGCATGCCATTCACTAACTGGACTGGTGTTGGTGGTCACTGTTTCTACAGGCTTGCCTGTACTTACTTTTTTGGGGGGAACTAAGCAACAATACAAATAATAAAGACTGCGTAGTCCTTAGATAGTGTCCTCTTTTTGGTGTCCCAAAATCTGGTAACCCTAATCTGGAACAGAACACTTTGTTTCTCTGACTTGGAGGAATTGGCTCTTTAGCATCTTTGTGTATTAAAGCCTGCACTTCTTTCAGAAGGGACAAATGTCCAAGAGGATAACTGGAAGGAGGCAGAGGATGCTCTGGAGTGGTCTCCAAAAGCTCCAGACAATGCCCCCTAGCAATCGTCTCCAGGACCCATTTGTCTGTTGTTACCTCCTTCCACTGTTTGAGATGTAGAGAGAGTTGGCCCCCTACAATCACCCCTGGAGGCAACAGTGGTGTGGGGGAAATCTAAATTGAGTCAAGCTGAACCAGTGGGGGCACAGCCTCCGGCTCCAATGGCCTTGGGTGCTTTTTAATGGACACCTGGGGGGAGGGAGCCTGCCAAGGGCCCAATACCCTTACCTTGTCCCTGGTAATGGTAGGCTGGATGGCCACCTCTGACAGCAGGCTGGCGAAAGGATCCTCTTCCATGACCCCTAGCAGGTGTGGGATAAAGTGACTTGACAAACCTTAGTGTCATTTTGGATGTCTGAAGGCCTCTCAGCACCTCTTCAACATCATAGCCAAACAGTTTGCTCCCTCTAAAAGGGGCATTTAAAACTGCTTGCTGTACATCATTTGCAAATCCAGCTACCATTAGCCAAGAATAATGCCTCATGTAAATGCCAGATGCATCTGCCCTGGCAGAAGCATCAGACACATCATATGCTGAGCTGGGCAAGTGTTTGCCAACCTTAGCACCATAAGCCAAGGTTTTAATCAATTCATTCTTAGCAAAGCCTTTTGGCAGGGTCTAGGCTGCAGCTTTAGCAGCCTTCCACAGGCCATTCTGATACTTAATCATACGGTTCTGGTAATCCGCAGTTCTAAGGCCTAGTGAGGCAGAAGCATATGTGTGCTTGCCCATCACATTCAGCCTTCTGGATTCTTTGTCAGGAGGCAGGATACTCACATGCTTATGTGCCCTGGATCTATCATGTGCAGCCATACTAACCACTGAGTCTGTCTCTGGTTGCTTAGCACAGTAAGGCTTGGCAGAAGGAGCAGAGTACTGCTTGTCAGTCTTTCTTGGTACAGAAGGCAATGCATTAGGCCTGTACCATGCAGCAAAGGTAGCATCCTCTGAGGTAGGGTAAATAGGAGGGATAATAATGGAGGGAGTACAAGGTACCTCCAAAACCTCCATCAGATTTTTCTTAGTGAAGTCCTCCTCCTCAGAAAAAGCCCACTGCAGTTTGCATTTGGTGCATTATGGACTGGAATGCAGGATCGTAAGGAGGCGATCTGGGAGTGTATACCACAGAATCCTCACTACAGGAAGAAAGGACAGAACTTGAGCACGGTGCATACTGTTCTCTCTCACAGTCTTCTTTCTCACAATCCTCCTCCATAATGAGGTCAGGACTTCCTCGTTGTCAACCTCTCTGCTGATGACGGGAACTGAGGACCATACCAGCGATGCCACCAGTGGTTGAAAAGGCGTTATCTGTATTGCACTGGGAGATGGCGTCGACAGTGGCGAAGAGCCAGTAACACAAGCTACACAAGTAAGCCTGACAAGATACTGTTGTATCATCTCTGAAAACAATGCCAGTACTACTTGAGTATCGACAATGCCCTGATCAAGGGGCCGTGACAACTTCAGTCAATGATAGGCTATAACCCAGCCAAGCCCTGACCTTGGGGTCTCATCAACAGTCGGGGGTAGGATCTGTTGTCACCACCACCGGAATGGTCGATGATAAAGAAGGATTACTTAACGGCTGCAGTGGCAACTGAGACTTCGTCAGGGAAGAGGATTTCTCTTTATCCCTGTGCTTGTATTTATCGCTCGACTACGAAGGGGGTCGGGATGACAACCTATCCCTTTCCCAGTCCTTAGATTTCATCGGCCACGATTCAGTCAATAGGCAAGGTAACTCAGATTTCTGGCCTTTTCCATGGCCACTAACGTTTTCAGTAGAAGACAATTTTCCAGTACTTTCTTTCAGTGTCACCTAGTAGTTTGGTTAAAGCTTTGGCAGATCTCACAGGTTCAAATGCTGTTAGAAAGGGCTAGACAACAGACACACAACTCGTGTGTGCTGTCCTTATAAATTTTATCTCTGCAGTTACAGTACCAAAATAAAGCATCAGAGGATTTCAGTAGCATGCAGAGATGACAATTAAAAATAAAGAAAACAAGCCAGCCCAGTGGCATGGAGGGCTGAGGCATCCGTGCCTTACCTCCTGCCACGCTGGCGACCCATGTTTGCGGTGCGAGCGGGCTGCCAGGGGTCAGCTGGGGAGGGAAATGATTGAGTGTCCGAAGGACTGCACTCCTCTCTCAGGGACTGAGGATTGGCACTCCTGCCGACTGACTGCCCTCGGGTGTAGGCCCGAGGGTAGTGCAGGACTGTTGGGCGTCAAGGAAGGGAGGGTGCTGTGGGACTTCCATGGACGTGTGCGCACCTCCATGTATGCACGTCCTGTGTGTGCATCCCAGCAACATGGATGGGGGGAGAAAGCGGAGAAAAAAACCCTCTGGCCGCAGATGACGGTGACCCTCTGCAGGCTCTGCACGGCGACCGGGCAGAAAATAAGTCCCGATGACACCGGGGTGACAGCACTGGGGGTCAGTCAGAAGGGGGGAGCCAGAGGGCAGAAAAGGCAATAAAATGTATATAAAAAAAAAAAGAAAACAGCAACGACTAGTTGGTGTTTCCAGCACCAGGTCCAATGAGGATTATCAATGGCAGAAAAAGAACTGAGAAGATATGGGGCCACCCACGCTTATATAGATAGTGATGCATGACGTTGTTGTTGTCCCCTGGCTAGCAAGTTTCTGTGTGGTCCTAGCGCTGATGCGGATATAGTTCCGAAGGTTGCCTAATGGAAGAGATAACCTCAAAGAATATCTACTGTCCCATCTCCCTTATTCCTGCACTTGCTAAGGTTCAAGAAAACACACTCCCAACTCCTCTCCTTTTTGGTCTCCTCTTTCATCAGCCCTTTCCAGTTGGTTATCTGGAAAACTCACTCACCTATTACCTTCTTCCCTCAGTTTCTTAGGCTCCATCCTGAAGGGGATGGTTTGAGCCTGTTTACCTCTGCAATCACTGTCGACCTTGCCAAGGTGTTTAACACAGTGGCGTGGCCCATTCCTCGGTACTCATGCTTGTATCCCCCAACTAGCACATGACATTCTCTACTCCGAGTGCTCACTGAATGCTCCTGCACTTCTTACCTACATGTCCACCTGTACAGTTCCATACAGATCTGCACATGTTTATTCTGTAAGCTGTATTCTGTACATATATATTTTTTTGCATTCTGTTTTCACCCCCTCCAAATGGCAGCGGCCCCCATGCACTGTTTCTTGGTGACCTCCAAGCCCCATCCACGCGTTCTGTCACCTGTCCTCCCTCCCCTTACCCTGGACTTCCCCCTCTGGTGTAGGGAGTAGGCCAGACTCCCCTTCTCGAACTACTCATTTTTGGGAGGTAGGTGGGCAGTCAGTGCAACAGAGCCTTACACTGCCGGCAGTGTCATCCCACTCACAGGTGCTTTCATGCATTTCCTCCCTGTGCTCCTGAGACACTGGGGTGGGGCACATGATCTGCACGCCCTCAGAGGTGTTACTGCATGTGGCAAGCTAGCCACTGCCAGTCATTATTTTACAAGTATCTCTGTTATAAATTGGTTTTCTTATGTAATTTTGGGTATGGTAAAATGCCACAAAGGAATGCCATTTTTTTTTTTTTTTTTTAAACGAGGAGTGCACAGGGTGAGAGAAGCTATTTCCCCAGTCGTAAACCTTTAAGATCAAAAGGGAAATGGCCTTAGACAAGTGGTGACACAAAAGGTTCCCAAAGTACACTGACATTTTTTTTTATAAGTGCCAGTAGGTGAAGGTATGTGTCCTGTGATAAGACATTTGGGGGATGGCGCAGGAGTGACACCCAGTGGCCTCAAATGGAAGGGCCAACCTCTATTCACAGACTGTGGTTGGTCAACCCTATTTAAACGTTCAGGCACAGGCACTCAAGAGATATTTTGCTTGGACTATCTCTCTCCTGAACACAATAGAACAACTGCCAGCACAGAGACTGCCTAAGAACCAAAGGCTGCAACAGAAAGACTGAAATATTTTGCAAACCAGCGATTCTCTGGACTTTGAAATCTTCATATCTAAGGTAGAACTCAGCTAACAGTTTTAAGGCGTTTCAGTTTTGTACATGGGCCACTTTTTACTTTTCTGTTTATTCTGTGACAAATTTGCCAAAGTTAACAATCTTTTAGTTATAAATATATGATTAATAATTATTTTACTAAAAACATTTATTTTGTTAAGAAAACTTGGCTTGAGAAAATTTCTTATAGTGTGTGTGTGAGATTGTAGAAGGTTATAAATAATCTGGGACTAAACTGTTATTGCCAAAGGGGTGTCATCAAATAGCAACCAAATCAAGGGTTTGTAACAGGGAAAAAGGCTGGATAAAGATAGGGGAAATATGAAAGTCTCAAAAAAGGGTCTGTAGGAATTTGAACTAGGTCATTGTACGCCTTGTGGGAGAAGGCAAAAATCAGCATTACAATGCTACCCCGAAGAAGTTGTAACGTTGGATCTCCTCCCTTGTGTAATAACCAAGAGAGGGTTCTTATTTGGCTAGAAGATTTAAGACTGGTATTATACCCTACCCAGAAGTAAAGAGGGTTTTCCCTGGGACCTCGTGGCGAGTGTTCAGTCATGACCTCGGCAAGCATTCTAGAAGCACACAGGGTGGGTCTCCTTGTTTCCCCCTTCCCTGTCACAGATTGCACTTAGGGGTGGGCACTGTGAGCCCAGTGGCCTTGACCCTCAGGAGTGGGTTTGTGACACTGCGCACCACCTGAGTCAATCTGTATTTCCCCTTCCATTTTTTTTACTTTGCTTGCACCCCCACCCATGGTCCCCAGGTGGTGGCTGTGCAGCAGGAACTGGAGCGCCCCCTTTCTAAGGAGAGTATCCGCTGGGATGATTAATCCTCCTTCCCAGCCCTGATTTTTAATGACTCAGGCTTGTCCCCTAACATGGGTCACTGGCTGCACCGATGGGACTGGCTATTCTGTACATTTTGCATTTAAACCCCACCTGCATGATTTCATCTCTGTGTTATGCCCCCTCCCAGGTCACACCTGGAAAGTAACTGCATTTATGACTACAGAATCGACCTCAGATTGGTTTGTGACAAAAGGCATGCCTGAGGGGGCCTGAGCCGCCTGACACATCTTATCTGCCTTCATGGGTATGGCAGGTATCATGTTGGGTCTATGAAAGGCAGCCAGAGTGGCATCCTCCAATGAAGGCAAAAGGAGAAGAATGATAATGGGTGGGGAATCAGGTAATTCTAAGAATTCCAGCAAGTCTGTCTTAGTAACGTCCTTTCCTCTAAATCAAATCCCATGGCAGTTTGTAGTTCCTACATCATGGTGATGAAAGAGGGATCTTCAGGGGGAGGCCTGGTTATATATACCAAAGTCTTTGATAGGAGTCCACATGATCCTCTCCCTCCTCCTCTTTCTCCTGCATAATGAGGTCTTGATTGTACTCCTGGTCCTCATCAACGTGGTAGAGAGGGTGCAAAGAAGGAAAAGGTGAAATCGTTGATGGCTGAGAAGGCATCTGGCATGTCAACTTGGCAGGCGTCGACGCTGGGGTTTGCCTGTCGTCGTATCCCCTTGTATGGGAGGGGAAGGTAGCAGGCGCTTAAGAATGTCCGTAAAGGATGAGAGCACTGCTGCATGTCAGTGCCTATGTAGTCAATGGGAACGCCGGAGGGTGTTGCTCACTAAGGTAGTTTGAAAATCAGGTAATAGCATACGACAAAAAACAAGGGTATACAATTTACATGCGAGTACGGAGTGGTCCACAAGGTCAAAGGCCTTGGTTAGGTCAATGAAGACAGCCCCTGTGAGCATTCTTCTATCCATGGCCACTTTGACAGCGTTGGTAAACTGGATGAGGGCAGCAGATGTGCTATGAGCTTGCCTGAAAACATGCTCATCTGGGGATAATAGATTATATTTTCAAAGGTGCTCGGTAACCTGAGAGGCCACAAGTTTCTCCGGCAGCTTGATGAGCACAGACAGGATTGTGATGGAATGGTAGTTACCTGCGCGCTTTGTGTCATCTTTTTTGTAGATTGGCACCACTTTGGCAACCTTTCATAGCCTGGCACTACCCCAAAGGAGACAGACAGGTCAAACAGTTGGGTTACTAGAATGGCTTGCTGTGTAGAAGCAATCCTAAGGAAGCCAGGTTCAAGGCCAAAATCGCCAGCACTACTGCAGGAAGATACAGACCTGATAAGGCACAGAACCTCACGATGACTGACAGCCCTAAGACAGAAAGGAAGGGAAGCTAGTTGTTCTACAGGGGACAGTGGCATACCAGGACATATTTCAGTGAAAGATCAGAGAAGTGAGAATCAAAAGCATTAGCAATAGTTATAGCATTATTGAAATTTGTACCAGCCAATATCATTTCAGACATTGTGTGACTAGCACCATTCCCCATGAAACCCTTAATATGAATCCAAAACCATGGGAGTCATCTACAGAGGACTGAAGAAGCTGTTTACAGTAGTTACTTTCTGCAACCCATATAGCTTTTTTTTACATTCATTTCTCTGCCTTCTATAGTCCAACCAATCAGAGATTAAATCTGAAATGTTATCCCTAGGATGAGATGCAAGCACTTCACTAGTTCATAGAGTCTGTGGTGGCACTGTAGGTATAGAAAATAGGGCAGACTAGATGGGCCAAGAGGGCCTTATCTACTGACAACTTCAATGTTTCTGTTTCTATGCAACCATCTAATGACTGCTCCTCTAACCTTGAGCCTTATTTGGGGAATCTACTTGTCCTGTAAGGTCTGGACCATAGAAACAAAGTATTTTAGTGCTTTGTCTACATTGGGTGTATGACATAAAGGAGACCAGTCTATCAGACATAAATCTGCAGGAACGGCAACAAGGTTTGGTTTAGAAAAATCTAAACTGGAAATTTTTAGGAAAAAATATGGTAAAAATGACATTTGGCCCCACATTAGTATAAGTTACTACAAATTTATACACAGACCGAGAAGTCACAGTTTGAGTAAACAGGATTTAATGCTGCCCCATTACATCTGATGAGAGGTACCAGACAGGGCTGCCCTCTGTCCTTGTTATTTACTCTCTGCTTAGAGCCACTAGCAGCTGCTGTCTGGCAAGACGTGCAAATTAAGGGAGTAATGGCAGGGGGTACAGAGCAAAAAAATCTCATATATGCTGACAATTCTATTTTTTTTTTGTCACCCAGAGGATTCTGTCCCCACCTTATAGACATTTTAGACAGCTTTGGACAGGTCTTGGGTTATAGCATTAATCTTGACAAATTGGAGATATTAAAATTAAATGGGTCCTGCCCTGCAGGATTCAAGTCCACCTTTCCTTTTGCCCGGGCCAAAAACAACTAACTATTCTCCTATTCTTCATCTTCTTAAACGACCTTCCCGGTTTGCTCCCCCTCCACTGCTATACATGTGTATGCCAATGATACAGTCCTGTATGCATCTGGCTCCTGTCCTGCTGAGATTACAACCAGTTTACAGTGAGACTTCAACAAGGTTCAGTTCTGGTCTGCTAACCATCAACTTTTCCTTAATGCCAAGAAGACTGTCTCCATGACCTTTGGCACAAGGCAGAGACTCTCTAGGCTTCCCTCCTTTCCACCTTTCCATGCCCTTGATGGGACTTTACTTGAGGACACATCCTCCTTCAGGTACTTAGGTGTTTGGTTGGACCAAGACCTAAACTTCTCCAGACATATTGATGCCATCCAGAAAAAACTGCACCCCAAGCTTGGTGCCCTGCTCAGGAACCGTAGTTGCATCCCTCCTACAGGTAAGCGTGAACTTGTTCAGAAGATAATACTGCCCATTTTTGACTACTGTGATGTAGTCTATGGTGCTGCCCCCAAGTCCTCCCTGGCCAGACTGGACACCCTCTTCAATTCCTTCTGCCGCTTTGCCCTGGATGCCCCCCTCGCACCCGCCACTGTGATCTTTATCGAGCCCTATCCTTCCCCTCTCTTACAAATAGACGACTCTCCCACCGTGCTAAATTCACCTCCAAGCACTGGTTGGGTGAACTCCCATCCTACCTAACCTCCTCCACCAACCGACTCCCGCACCCTGGTAATCCCCCACAGATCCACCCTAATTGGCCAATCCACTTACTCTCACTGCCTCCCAAAAATTTGGAATTCACTTCCCCCTCAAATCTGGCACTCATCCTCTGCCTACTCCATCAGTTCTGCCCTCAAAAATTACCTTGAGCCTAGCTGTTCCTGCCATGTCCCTCCCTAATTCCCTCCTATAATCCCTACTCCTCTACCATCACCTTCATTTTACCCTATGCACCCTCACCCCCCAAATTTCTAGCTCTCCTCCCCTTCCCCCAAATTGCTCACCCTTACTGGCCTCCCTTGATCTCTCACAGAATGTAAGGGACGCCAAATGCTCTCCATGGGTCCCTCTCCTACCCCCCATGGGCTTGTTTCCCTCCTCTACTTCCCTCCACCTCACCCTTCCCTCTCCTTTCCCCCTTTTCTTTCATGTAAGCACCTGTTAACTTACTAACCCAGCACTTATTATCGTTCACTTTTTCTATATATTATGCACAACTCTGTTTTAACACTGTTTGTAACACCTGCCTTACAACTGTATGTTAATGTTGATGTTGTAACTTGACTGTAACTTGAACATGACTCTTCTCCCCCCATCTTACCCCTCCCTCTCCTTTCCCCCTCTCACCGCCCTTTTCTTTTACATAAGCACTTGTTTACTTATTAACCTGGCACTTATTATTGACCAATCTCTCTACCTACTATACGCAACATTGTTGTACCACTGCTTGTAAAACATGCCTTAGAACTGTATGTTAACGTTGATCTTGTAACTTGAATGTTTAATGTTTCACACCTATTGTACACCTTTCCCCCAGGTTGCACTGGGAGACGAGCGACTTGTCGCTCAGTTTGCCTTCCTGGTGAAACATTTCAATAAATAAATAAATAAATAAAAACTAAATTCATTACTTAGGCGTTCAGGCGAAGGTAGATACCTCTCAGCTGTTTACTGTTATCAAAAACTCTGGACAGAAGGGCAACAGGACTTAGCCAGATGGTCCTTGCTTCCCTTGACAGTGGGAGATTGTACCGACACAATCAAAATGAACGTTCTTCCAAGGTATCTCTTTTTATTTAACATCCTGCCTATGCATATCCCCCTTTCCTACTGGAATTCTCCCATTAAAGGCAGATAGAAAATTTATTTGGAGTGGAAAACGAGATCGAATTACACATACAATTGTGACCCTTTGAGGGAGCAGGGAAGCCTAGCCCTAACTGATTTCCCAGCTTATTACTTGGTAGGTTAGATGTCAGTGGTCTACACCTGGGCTAAACAGCGACACACATCTGGGTGGTATGATACAGAGAACTTAGAAGCAGGGGAACAACCTTTGTTTACCCTGGCCCTGACGCCACTAACTCCAGACGATATTAAAAACATTCATAACACATGGGTCACGCATACCTTACATATGCTGAGTAAGGTAAGGAAGCAGGTGGGCTCTGATGCACCTTCTACTGTCCCCCCCCCACCCCGTTGGACAATGGATAAATGAACTGGGAACATGAAAGCCTAATCAGATTTTTCCAGTTGTTAGACAATGGATCATGTATGCCATTTCAGGTACTTCAAAAGATTCTGGATAACAGAGATTTTCATCGATTCTTACAGGTTCACCACTTTATAAAACACAGCTAACCAAACCAATAAACTCATGGGAAGATTTCCCATATGGGGTAGTAACACTGAAAGGGAAACAAAGGTTTACAAAATGCTCCAGGCCGCTAAGGATGGTACATCTCAGTGTAATCAAAACAAAATGGGAAGCAGAAGCTGACTGTACTCGACGAGGACTAGGTGCTCAGTAGGGCTGGGAGAACTCAGTGAAGTTCTGACCGTTATTAAATAAGACCCAGAACACGGTGGATTTCTGATTTTTTATAAATGTTTGAAAAATGTGATAAAATGCATAAAAGTAGCCAAAGTTGGTCATTTTCAACACAGAGGCCAAAAGGAAATAATTTAATGCATTATTTGTCTAAAAATGACAGTAAAACTGTTAAGTAAAAGCAATAATTAATTACTACTAGCTGCTTTGTGGCTGGCCTATACTGGTAGCAATAGCCTCGGGCCTGTGACGTGAGTGTGCTGGGGGGGAGAGAGAGAGAAATGCAAATACTATTGTACCACAAAGAAATACCAAGCACTGCAGGCAGCTAAGATTATTTTTATTAATGTTGCTGCTGTGTGGGTATTATTTTGATGGATTTTCCAGTCAGAGCAACCAGGAGAAAGAAATTAATGATCAAAATGAGCAGCAGTCAGAGCCCACCCACCCTCCCTAGCCATGTGAATGATGCAACTGCATCACATGTCCCAGTGTACTGTGGTATGGTACACTACCTGATCCAACAGGTGATGATGTTATCTACGACTTACTGTCCAACAAGCAATACATTTATTAAACAAGAAATAAAAGACAAACTGATCACCACCCAGGCAGCCAGTCAGTCACACCACATCGGTCAAATGCAGAGCAGTCATAAAAATAAAGTATGCTACTGCCACCTGAAGACCTGATGTCACACAGTTACATCCTTCTTAGTTCCACAATTGCTGCCATGCCAACCAGTGCCAAATAATTTAGGTATGTAAAAATTTAAATATAATAATCTCAGTCCAGTTACTGTAAGTGAGATGTAGTGTTGTTACAGCCAGGCTAGCATACCCCACACACCACACACACTAAAGAAATTAATTTACATTTTTCTCCGTAATAACAGCCAAATATCGGGGATGTGAGAAATATATTCTACAAACAGCATTCAGTGTTCAGACTTCTGCTAAGCCATCCACTGTACGGAAATTAAAACAGTAATACTAGGGGCGCAGGTGGAGCATGCTCACTGACTAGACGCTTTCAGTGATGCACTCCGACTGACTGCTATTTAACTTGCCAAACCAGAGATTTATTGAGATTAAAAGTGTTTTGTTCAACTGGATCAGTATTCCTCAGGTCAAGAGGATAAATTTTATATTTTTTTTGACTATGAGTCACAATAACAAAGGACCCACATTCAGTGCGAAATCTCAGACAGTGGAGATGCCACATGCTGAGTCTGCAGCAAAATCCTCATTGGAGCCTCAACCACCATGGCGGATCTTGCAAAGGTCCATGCAGGCCATCGATGCCAAAATGGAATCGAGTCTGACTAGATTTGCAGACCAGGACACCAAGACTGAAACCAATGGCGATGAAGGCACTGGTGTCCTCCAGCCAACTCGTGCAAGAAAATGCCCAACTTAAATACTGTCTTGAGGCCTTAGAGAACTCACAGAGGGGCGCTAACATTCACATTGTGGGACTGCCTGAAAATACAGAAGGGGACAATTTATTATATTTTCTTCGGGACTGGCTGCCGAAAGCTCTTGACTTGGAAGCAACCCTTCTACCAGAAAGCAGTATTAGGGCCTACCGCATTTCTCCGAGATCAGCTGTGGTCACCAGCAATTTGCCTCGGACCATCCTAGCAGTGACTCTGGGATCATATCCTACAGGTGGCGAGGGATACTATAAGGTTGAATTTCCAAGGATCCACTGTGCACATCTTCCCGGATCTATCATTCACCACGAGGGCGAGGCGGAAGTTCGACGGTGTTGGGGCTAAGTTGCGTAGCCTGCGGGTAACTCTAACTCACTCCCTCCTAATGCCTGCCCAACTGGGGATCCATTATGGAGGCCAAACATATCAGTATACAGATCCCGAGGAGGCCGGAAAGAAAGCTGAAGCCCTTGCTGGAGAATCTGAGCAGACCCGGTGATGGGAGTCATCTGATTCGGATGATGAAACATGAACATTGCCAGGTTACATTTAAAAACAAACTTTAAATTGCTATAAGAGGTGGTTGCATCGCACATCTCCTATCTGTTTCAATAATCTCTGGTGGTGCTCTTTTGTCAAAAGTTGTTCTGTTGATGGCAAGTTCAAAATATGTACCCGTTTTATCCTACTGTTTAATTCTTTGTAAAGAACATATATTTTAAGTAAAGCAGCTTAAGGCTTAAAAGCTTGTAGTTATAATGGTGGACACTATAGATAGCTGCATAATGGACCAAGTGTATAGATATGGACAGGTTGGTGCAAATGTATATACAATCATATTTTTCTGCAGTCAGATCAGACACAGTAAATCACTGACTACTACCAGTATGCTGGAATAACATGTTTGGATGAGGGTCATAGTAACACAGGCTGTTATTTACAATTTATTGGTAAATCTTTTTCTTGATTGGACTGCTTAAAAGCCTTGTGGGGTGCAGCATATTTCTGAACTTTATTCTGGACTGTTAGGTATGCTAGGTGAAGGAATACCCCCATATTCGTAAATAAGAATGCTTAGATTAAACCAGCCTGTTACACTGAATGTATTATGCTGCTATGTAATATGTTTGCCTGGCATGAAATGCTTGCATGCAAAACAATAAAATATAAGTATAAAAAAACAGTAATACTACAGTACAGTCAGGTCGGAGGTAAAATAATTTTTAATCAGTTGCTGAGGACAAAAAGTGACGAGTAGAACACGACGTGAAGACAAAAAGTGACAAGTAGAAGCAGCAGTAATAGACAACAGTACCCTACCTTTCAGATCAGAGTGGTATACCTAGTATGTGTGACATGAAATGCAGTTGCTTGCTGCGTTTGGACTCTGACCCACTGATGGAATTATTTCTCATATTTCTGTGCTCGTTGTGATCATTCTGGCCTGGGCTAGTAGTCCATCCTCCTGAGTCCAGACCTGACTAGTTGCAATTAATTGCTGCCTCATGTAGTAGACCCTATTCACAAAAAGATTTTCACCACAGGCACAAAATAAATTCTTTGAAAGTGTTTTGTGGATAGGGCCTGCTCACTCAGACTATAGGTTTCATTCAAGTATCATATTTAAAATTAAAGTGAGGAATGTTGACTTTAGAAATGTCAGGCTCTCAGCATTTTCTGGTGTCACACATGGATTGTGTGTCAGTAATGACGTTACCAGCTGAGCTAAACAACTGTTCTGAACACATGCCAGTCGGAGGGCAATTCATGTACTTCATTGCAATGTTTACTACAGCAGGCCCCACACTTTGTTGGATTTCCATATTTCAAAGGATCAGCAATCCAGCTGACATTGGGCTCTGCAAGGTACAGTTCAACAATGAACTGTGCTGAGGCTGTGTTACAAGAGGCAGATGAAGAAGATGTTACAATTACATTTTCTAAGTGACTCCAGAGACATGAAGCTGAACCAAGTGACTGTGGTACAGTGCTATGTTTGGATGGTGGTGAAGAAGAAGATTAAGCTGCAGTGGCAGAAGAGGGAGAAAATGCTGCGACAGTAGAGGATGGGCCACGTGATGCTGTGCTGTATCTTGAAGATGATGCGGAATGTGGTGGTGACAGCATGCACCTCATCAATTATTTCTTGTTTATCTCGAAAGAAGTGTCACCATCATCATCACTCAATAGTTGCTTCGATTTATATCGTGGGTTCAAGATTGTTGTTTTAATTTAGTACTCGGAATGAAGCATTTTACATAGTTTGTCATCTTCTACAACTTTTTTGATCATACGTCTTGTTAGATCTTTTTTTTTTAATATCTTTTTATTGGATAGATGAGACACACATTTAATGGTACAGTCATCTTTGTACAATATTATTACCATAATCATTGACATTTAAATTCTGTCTGTTTCCTGGTTACTAACAAGTTGTTTTGTTTTTGTTTTTTTTCCCCTTTACAGACAATTGTTTCATAGAATGACTGGATTTTAATCTTTATAAACTTTTAGCCTCCTTGAATAAATTGTAAATTAGATTCCTCAGTGAATCAATAAATTGTTATAGCAACTGTGAAGGCTGCTTCCCGAGACCTCTTTAAGATCTTTTGTCTCTCAGTACCTTCCAGGGTGTTTTGTGAAGAGGATCAGGGGACAAAATCCGGATCATGTCTAGATATGTACATCACCCATGGTCTCCATTGTATTTCAAATGCAGAATGTGCATTATGGAGTGTGGCTGTAAGGGATTCCATATAATAAATGTCGGAGATCAGACCCCTCCAATCTGTGATAGCTGGAATAACAGGAGATCTTCAACGTCGTGTTATTGCCTTCTTAGCCGCTAAAATGTAAATAGGTAGTAGGGTTCGATGCCTGGATGGGGTATGAGAGGGAAATAAAGCCAGCAATATCATTTCAACAGTAAGTTCGGCTGCCTCCCCTAGGCATTCCAAAATTTCCTGTTGCAGGGAACACCAATAAGGTGTTAACTAAGGGTATGACCAAAAAACATGGCTGAAGCTGGCCCGGTGGCGCTGGGAGTTGAGGCGCTATACGCCACACCTTGCTCCACGCCGGCGACCCAGGTTTGAGAGCGGACTCGGAGTCGCTGGTGGGTTGGCGGGGGTGGGGGAGTATGGCTTGAGGCCCCTCGACAGCTCGCTGTCTCCAGGGAGGGCCGGTGGACGGCCGATGCCACCGCATTCTAGGTGACTCCGGGCGGAAGCTTGGGGGATTGCAAGCTCCCAACAGAAGGGAGACGGGCAGCCCAGGCATGCAGTAGACATTGGCGTCTAGTGCCTTGATGTCAGGGGCCAACGCTGCGTGGGGGAGGAAAAAGCGGAAAAACAACTGTCAGCTCCGGGATGACGGGCTTCCCGGGGCATACCTCCGATTTACCCCTGCTCACTGACTACCTCCAGACCTGACGAAAGGAAGAATTGCAGGGGTCCGCCCCACCTTGTCCCACTTGGGGGGCAAGCCGAAGCTACACAGGGGACTGGGAGGTAAGTATCAGTGAGTGGGTGGTAAGAGGATGACCCCTTGGATGCCCTGAAGGGTCGGGGCTGACAAGCAGTAGAAGGGGAAAAAGTACCATTTAAAAAAAAACAAAACATGGCTGAGGTCAGTGAATTCGCATGAGCATCTCAGTCAACATCTGCCAAATGAGGGGGAAAAGGTATTTTGTTAAAATTGCTGGTGAGCGAAAATATCAGCTGCAGCATTTCCAGGCAAATTTGTGCCATTTTGTCAAACGTGTAATTTTATATGCCAAGGGAGATGCTCACAGCCAATCTTGTTCAGAAATATCTAATTCTAAATCTCCGTTCCAACTATTCAGAACCGAGACTGAAGAGTCACCCATTCCCTCCCTAAGAATTTTATAAAGGTATCCTACCTGGTGGGGCCACATATGTCCATTAATATTATCCTCGAGATATTTCCAGGCCATTGGGATGAGGTCTGGTAACTTGGAGGTTATTTCCCTTTGTCTTAATAAATAATTTCTGACCTGGGTGTATCTGTAGAGGTCACTATCGGATAGGCCATAACTTACTTTAAGAGTTTCAAATGTAATAATACCTGATGGAGAGAGAAATTGTTTTAAAAATTAGAGCCCCATTCTTCTCCATTTAGCAAAGGTATGGTCTAGAGTTGCCAGGAGCAATCGGTCGTCTTCTGAAATACGTGTATAATAAAAAAAGAGCTCAAGAAAACTCTTGTGGAGTTTTAACTTATAGCATAATTTTAAAATGTGAGCAGTAAATGGTGTAAAATCACGTACAGGTGGTATGTTAGTTACTGAGGCCAGGGCAACCTTGGTGATATCCTATAAGTCATTAATAGCAAATTCCAAGTCTTTCCAATGTGCCTGATATGTTGGAGATAGCCACATGGCAGTGTTCTAAAAAAAGCTGCTAATGCATAGAATTTCAAATTTGGTAGGTTAGCTCCCCTCAGAGAGAGTGGAAGTTGTAAAAGAGATAACCTGATTTTCAGTCTCTGACCATTCCAAATAAAATTCAATATAATTTTATGCCAGGACTTAAAATAAAAGTCAGAAGGAAAAGTAGGGACATTTTGAAATAGGTATAATAATTTTGGCAATATTATCATGCAAACTGTCTCAATTCTTTGGAAAAAGGTTAACGGTAACTTAGGTCAACAGGACAAGTCAGATTGAAGCTGAACTGTTAAAAGGTTCATAATTTAACAGCTCCAAGTTGTCCAGGTTATTTGGGATAACAATTCCCAAGTATTTAAATTTAGTTTTGTACCATTTTATGGGGTATTTATTTTTTAAAGCTGGGATGGAGTAAAAAATAATGGGAGTATGTGCGTTTTAGCTACATTTAACTGGAAACCCGATATAACTTCAAAGTGTTCCAATATTGCCTATAATGCAGGGAGAGGGGTGTCATGGGAAAGGGCCGTCACCAGAATATTATCGGCAAACAACGCCACCTTGTGTTCTCTCTGACCTACTGGGACCCCCTCTATCCGAATACTCCTCCGAATTGCCTCAGCCAAGGGCTCAATATACAATGTAAAAAGTAATGGGGAAAATGGGCATCCCTGTCTCGTGCCCCTTTGTATATGTATGGGTTGGGATAAGGGCCTATTGACACGAATATAAGCCTTGGAGTGGGCATACAGATTTTTCAAGCAAGTAAGGAAAAAAATCCAGAAAAGAAAACTCGGACAGGGTCGCCCACAGATAATCCCACCGTCTTGTTAGATCTTATTGTATCCTGGGAGACAGCCTGTATGTATCAGCAGCATCACTGGCAGCCTGTGTGATCATGGAACTGTCTTGGTTCTTTAACTTTCCCCTAATCAGATTCAACCTGAATTTTAAAATTTTTATTAGGGGTATCATCTGGCTCAGAGTTATTGGGTTTTCACTAACCTCTCTGGTGATTTCCTCAGATGGCTGGAACGGGAAAATTAGAAACTCCAGCACGGCCCACTGTGGTGCAGTAATACAGACGTTTGCATCACCAATTTTATTTTCAATGGTGTACTGTCTGACAGCTTTCTTTTGTTCCAGCAGCCTTTGGAATATATAAAAGGCCGAATTCCGAGAAGAAATATCTTAGATAAGTCTGTGCAAAGGTAAACTGTGCTCCTGCTGTATTTTTTCAAACAAGTGATGGGCTTTTCTTGAGTGACTGAAATGAGTGCATATTCTTTTATCAGTGTTGACAAGAGCCTTAATGTCCCTGTCATCATCATCAAAAAAACTATGAACTATTAAATTTAAGCCATGCACAAAGCAGCAGATGTGAACAAAGCCTCCCTCCACCAAGGCCTTCCTTATGTTGGACCCATTATCTGCAACTATAAAGCGAACTGACATTCCCTGTGAAGTGAGCCATTGTACTGGTTTTTGGAACTCTTCATTGATGTTGTATGAGGTATGTTCAGATGGAAATCAAAACATTTTCAGAACAGCAAACTGCGATGCTGCACTGTACCCACGGTGAATTATCAAAACATGCCCAATCATCTGTACCAGATTCTTCGGGTAAAACTAAATCTCAGTGGGAGGCAGATTTAGGAATAGCTGTGATGGAGGAAAACTGGCAGACGGTAATTACCTCACACATGGGGTTGTTGCTATGTAATAGGTTTAAAGAAACACAATATAAATGTATCCAGAGATTGTTTTATGTTCCTAGTATGCTTCACAAGTTCTATCCAGGGGTATTGGATATATGTGGAAGGTGCACAATGACCAGGGGCACATATTTTAATTATTTTTGGGCATGCCCAACCCTCCCAAAATATTGGAAGGATATTGAGCAAGCTGTTTCTCAAACATGGGGAAGGAATGTGGAGTTTTGGCCCCTTTCCCTTGGGTTTGAAATGACTATGGAGTGGGAATGGGAACTATACCACAGATATGTGAGGGTGTTGCTGGTGGTGGCTTGACAAATTATACTCAACACCTGGGTTTCCTGTGTGCCACCCATACTCCTAATGTGGAAAAATTTGGTACTGGCAACATTAGCTACAGACAGACTCACTTACACCCTAGGGGCAAAGAAGAACAGTTTCTTATAGAATGGGACAGCTTTCTAAACTCCCTTTCTCCTACAGAAGTGCAGATTTTATGGAAGGGGTGTAACAGTAAAGTGCTGAGAATACCCCATTGATGCACTCTTTGGGAGTCATTTGACTGGTAGGTTAATAGGCAGAATCATTTTTTTAAGTCCTGGGGACTAATACAACATCAATACAAGAATTAGGGCAGATATATATTGACTTAAGACAGGAGTAAGATTCTGTGCCTGCATTGCGCACTCACCATGGTTATATACCGTGAGTGTGTCACGTGACTATCCTATTCTGTTGCCTGACTGGATACCGCTGGCCGTCTGTACGTGGAGCGAGACTGTCAACAGCATCCCCATGGCAACAGTACACTGAATGGCACTCCACAGACCCGGAACCGGACTTCTGTGATGAAGTCCGTATTTATCCAGGTCTGTGGATTATGGTTTTGATCCAGGAGTTCAGATCTAGGGCAGAACAGTCTGCCCAGCCCTAGTGCTCAGACAGACAAAGGGCTAGCAGGTAATGTCCTGACCACTGTGGAGCACTTGAGTTGGATTTTTCAGAACCCCCATGATTACAAAACATTTTCATACCACTAACACTGCAGACTGCTGGAGACAGAGTGGGGAAGGGTGGGATCACACTGGCATATCTTTTGTGATTGCACTAAAACTAACCCCAATCTGGCAAGTTATTAAAACTAATGTACAGAATATTTTAGATAAACAAATCCTTGACACCTTCACGGACTGGGTCCTAGTGTTTCCTACAGTGGTATGGTATACATGTGGGTGGACCAGAGAAAACTGTCCTTGATCATACTGGTCACAGCCCACAAATGTACTGAAGAAAGGGGGGAT
Source organism: Neoceratodus forsteri (assembly GCA_016271365.2). Classification (NCBI taxonomy): domain Eukaryota; kingdom Metazoa; phylum Chordata; order Ceratodontiformes; family Ceratodontidae; genus Neoceratodus; species Neoceratodus forsteri. The sequence continues at coordinate 1,234,254,883 of CM028129.1, read as the reverse complement.
TACTAGTGGGGTACAGCAGGGTTCAGTATTAGGACCGGTCCTCTTCAATGTCTTTATAAGCAACATTGCAGAGGGACTGTAAGGAAAAGTATGTCTCTTTGCAGATCACACAAAGATCTGCAACAGAGTTGATGCACAAGGTGGTGTGGAAAGGATGAGAAGGGACTTGGCAAGGTTACAGGAATGGTCAAATGTATGGCAGCTTAGATTCAATGCTAAGAAGTGCAAGGTAATGCACCTGGGAAACAAAACCCAGGGAAGAGTACACAATGGGGGTGAGATGCTAACAACAACAAAATGGAAAGGGACCTGGGGGTAGTCATATCAGATGACCTAAAGGTGGGCAAGCAATGTGAGAGGGCAGCAAGGAGGGCTGGGAGGATACTGGGATGCATAGGGAGAGGCATCACCAGTAGAAAACAGGAAGTTATTATCCCTCTGTACAGACAGCTGGTCAGACCCCATCTGCAGTACTGCGTGCAGTTCTGGAGACCCGATCTCCGCAAAGACATAGACAGGATGGAAGCTGTCCAGAGGAGGGCAACTAAATTGGCGCAGGGTCTGCACTGGAAGACATATGAAGAGAGACTAAAGGAACTTAATATGTATAGCCTCGAGGAAAGGAGGGAGAGGGGAGACATGATAGAAACTTTCAAGTACCTCAAAGGACTCAACAAAGTCCAAGAGGGTAGCATCTTTCAAAAAAGAGATGTGCAAGAACAAGGGGGCACAATTTGAAGATAGAGGCAGGGGCAGCTCAGAGGTAATTCAAGGAAGTATTTTTTCACAGAGAGGGTTGTGGATGCATGGAATGGCCTTCCGGAGGAGGTTGTGGAGTCAAAAACGGTGGAATTCAAGCATGCATGGAATAGTCATAAGGCCATTGTAGCGGGTGGGGGTAGGAAGAAGTAGGCTGCTGGTTAACTAGGATCTGCAGCTTATCCAGTAGGTAGGGAAATGGGCAGACTGGGTGGTCCAAGTGGTCCTTATCTGCCGTCAAATTCTATGTTTCTATAGCCCATCAGCTGCATCTGGCTCCACCTACCCTGGAAGAATGGCGCAATAGAGTGCGTCATCTCCAAGACATGGAGCTCCTGACAACAAAACTACATCTGACAGATGATGACCACCACATGAGGTGGTTAACCCTAGCAGCTGTTGGACATTTGGGTTCTGTCCTAAATTACCCCCCAGATAAGGGAAAATTATGGGTTCCTAGCTCCTTATTCACTGTATCCCTTACTGTTTCCTGCACTGAGGTCGGCTCCCACCCTCACATCAAGCCTCCCCGCCCGAGACCACTTGCCCGGACTCCACACACGAGAGGTACGCCAAAGCCACAAACCAATCGGAGTGCAAGCGCATTCTCCAGGCTTGCTCTGATTGGTCCTTCTGCTCTCCCTATTCTTTCTCTGTCTACTGAGCCAAAAAAAGCACTGTTTTTGCTAACATTTTGCTACTGTATGCTTGCTATGCTAGAACTTGCCTGAAACCTGCACAAAAAAGCTGTATTACTTGCAAAACTGCTTTGTTTAGTTGTATTTAGTGATTCAGCCCTTCTTTTGTCTCTGTAACTGCCGCCCAGACTTCGGGGCGCCAAGGAAACAGTGCTCTTTCACTTGCAAATTAATTTGTCACTAGATAGCCCAGCCATTGTCTGGGTACAGTATTAATTGGCTTTGCTTTCTCTTCCCCCTCAGCAGCGAACCCTCCAGGGCTCCTAGCTCAACCGCCGCAAGGACCGCGGCCACCGGGCAGTCAGCGCTTCCGAAGCCACCGCCCGAGACCACTTGCCCGGACTCCACATGCAGAGAGGTACGGCAAAGCCACAAACTTTATGCCCACCCACCCCCGACCCTTATGATATAGACCTTATTGCCACGCCCCATCTTACCATTGAACCTCCATAATTCCCTCCTCCTCCTCTCCTTAGGCCATCCACCCACTGGCATATAATTTTGCATCGGCCATTCCAATTTTAAAGGGGGATACCTCCAATCATTCCCCTCTCCAGTACCTGAGGTGTCCACACTCTACTGGTCGCACTCTGCCCAGTTTAGACCTTACAGTTGCTCTCCCTGACCCCCAGACTTCAACCATAGAACTCGCCATCTGGATCTACTTTTGTATCGCATTATGCAGCCTACCCTAACAGGGTACAAGTCCGATGGCACTTACCCCAAGGAGGAATCATGCCCCCTACCACAAGATTGCCTACTGATGGATTATCTATACAACTCGTGCTCTGCTCCCAACTTCCTATTCCCACTCTCAGCTGAACTTCGCCCTCGATCAGCCTCCGGCACACAGACATCTATCAAAGGAAAACTACCTACCCGGCCCAGTAACTACTCTTATTGGTGTCATACGGCCAGGGTTTTAGCCTACGTGTCCTTAGGCCTAAACTTCTCAAGGAACAGTTACTTCCATTTTTACGTTAAGAAGTCCACCAGTCATATAAGGACCAGCTCCTCCAAACTACCACTAGCCACACTGAGGAAAGTCATATTCCTTCCTGCTATGTTCAGGTAATGTTCAACTTAACCCTGGTCCCATACAAGATATTCCCTCACTGGCCAAAGTCACGAAACATAAAGGTATCAGCTTTATGCATGTTAACGTGTGTAGCCTACTAAAGAAACTCATCGCAATACAGGCCTGGGCTATCCATACTGAGTCGGATGTACTTGTCATATCAGAATCCTGGCTTCGTCCATCCACACTGGACAAAGAGGTCAACATTCCTAACTATCTATTATTTAGAGCCGATAGGCCTTCCAGAGGTGGTGATATAGCCATCTATGTTAAGGACAAGTTTACTGTCGTAACCCTTGACTCTACTTCAATTACCAACTCCTTTGAATGCCTGTCCTTAAAAATTGAAATATCAACTACCTTGGCCCTCCATGGCATATGATGCTACAGACCCCCGTCTTCGAGGCCCCAGCTCCTTTCCCACCTATCAACTATTATGAGTACAAACTGTATGGAAACAATCATACTAGGGGACCTTAACTACGACTGGCTGTCCAACGCATCTCTCCCACTTAATTCCTTCTGCGACTCACATGGGCTTACCCTACTTATTAACGAACCTACTCGCATCAATAAGGAAAAAACCATCAAAAAGTACACTACTGGACGTACTCGTAGTAAGCAAACCACACTTCTTCTCCCACGCCGGGATCTTTTCTGCCAATGTCAGTGACCATTGCTTTACAGCTGGCATAAGAGCAGCCCCTAAACTAACAGCCACAGCAAAATTCTCTATAAAACTATCTAAATGGAACTTTGATCCACTGGCATATATCCACGACCTGAAAACCTCCCTGCTTTGGCAGACCTTTTACTTAGCCAAAACAGCAGAAGCAGCATACGCCACCTTCCATGAAATTGTTTCTGGTGCCCTTAACACCCATACACCGCTAGTCAATACCCACATCAAAGCAAGAAAATGCCGCTGGTTTACAGTAGACATCAAGGCAGCACTACTAAAAAGGGACGAGTTCTGGAAACTAGCTCACAAATCTCATGAAGATAAAGGCTGGCAGCTGTTCAGAACAGACAGAAACTATTGCACAAAGCTAATTCGGGAAACCAAATCCAGCTTCTATCGCTCAGAACTTGACACTGCCTCTCATAGTCCTACCAAGTTCTGGTCCACTATAAAAGATCTTTCCGGCAATACCACAAGAAACACCCTCCCATCAAAAATTATCTCTAACAATGCAGCCATCAACAGCAACAAAGAGATACTCCAAGCCTTCAACAACCACTTTGCTACTGCAGGGTTAGCCTTTGATAATTCCCCCTGCAAGTAGCCTCCACTCACCGATCATCACACAATCCTCAGAATCCAGTCCCTCAGTCACAGCGTTCTCTTTCTTTCCTGTCTAACAAAGACAAATCGAAGATCTCCTCCTCCGGTTGGACACCAGGAAAAGTGCCGGCACTGACACCTTCGACCCTTACTATTTAAAGATTGCCTACCATGTCTTGGCCACAACAATTATGCACCAATTTAACTTGTCCCTTTCTCTAGGGACCTTCCCCAAACTGTGGAAGACTGCACATGTCATCCCACTGTTCAAATCCGGAGACCCCCTGTGACCTGAACAATTACAGGCCTATCTCCCTCCTCCCAGTACTATCAAAACTCCTGGAACAAATTGTGAACTTTCAGTTAAAATCATTCATAGATGACAATAACCTACTAAACCCAATGCAATCTGGATTCAGAACCAAACACAGCACAATTACAGCCCTGGCCAAAGTGACAAATGATTGGCAATATGAACTCGACAACAAAAAATCTGTCTACGCTGTCTTTTTAGACTTAAGTAAGGCCTTCGACACTGTCGACCACTGCCTCCTACTCTCTTCATTAAATGACACTGGCTTAGACTCTACCTCCTTGTGTTGGTTCCACAGCTATCTTACAGATAGGTACCAGCAGGTCAAGGCGGAAGGTGAACTCTCCCACCCAACTCTACTAAAAAGAGGCGTTCCCCAGGGATCCATCCTGGAGCCTCTCCTCTTTGCCATCTATATTAACAACATCGACTCTGGCATCAGTGAATCTAAAATTCATCTTTTTCCAGACACAGTGATCTACTTAAGCTGCTCTACTCCTGAAACCCCCTGTAGTGACCTACAAGCTGACTTCAATGCACTTCAATCTCATCTCCTCCGTAAAAAACTGCTACTCAACGCCAAAAAGACTAAGGTGATGCTTCTATCACCTCTCAACCATGCCACCTTCCCTGCTTTGCCACCCATCACCATCCTCCTAGAAGAGACTCTAGAATTCGTACCGCAATTCAAATACCTGGGGTCTGGATTGACTCTAAACTCTCCTTTGCTGACCATATGGAGGACTTGCTAAAGAAACTGAGTCAGAGACTAGGTCTATTTTTTAGGCTGAACCACCTACTAACTTCAGAGGCCAAGAGACAGCTAGTTCAGTCCACGTTCCTTTCCCTAATTGATTATGCTGACATTATATACAGCCAATGTGCTATTCTATACCTTGGTAAATTGGATATACTACACCACAGAGCCCTGCACTTTATCACTGGTCTCCCATACTTCACTCACCACTGCTCTTTATATGCAGGCCATAGGCTGACCTCCCCTATGCTACAGACGAAATAAAAACGCGGCACTCTGGACATACAGAGCTATAACTGGTAAACTATCGCAGTACATCATTGACTGTCTGACTTTCAACTTGCATGGAACCTATGCCTTAAGAAGCTTCTCAATGATCTCCCTGAAAGTGCCCAAAGCCCTAACGCACTTTGGGAGAGCTGCTACAGGATTCGTTCTACCGTCTCTCTGGAACACCTTACAGAAATCGCTGAAATTAAGGACTCCCATTAGTCTTACGGTATTCAAGACCCTTTATTCTAAATACATTATAGAAGCCTGCAACTGCTTCTGATGATCATAGCTCCGGAATGCGCTTCAGACTACACTAAACCCAAAGGCTACTGTTAATCTGCTGTGGTAGACCCCCCAGTCAAGCTACCTCTCAGATGCCTGCATCTGTTCCACCACGACCTCAGCCTCCTCCTTACTACCTCCCTACCTGCACAGTTAGTCCCAGCGCCTCCTACTTAGCACACTGCCAAACCTCACCCTCTTCTATCATCCTATCAGTTTTCACCCCCAACAGTGCATCCACTTGTTCCTGATAATCATCACCTTCAGACCCCACACTGGCTGATACACCCCCAGCAGTGCATCCTATTGCTCCTAACACTTACTAACATCAGAGCACCTTCCCCCCATACTGGCTGCATACTCCTTCCAACACACGTCACGCACCCCATCTTTCCGAGGGCTCATAAAGGACTGGGTATGCCCCCTCAGCTTTTACACCCGCCTCAGCTAGTCCCCATGTTAATCTGTAACACCCTTATTGTACAGGACAAGCAAACTAGGTACTGTACATCGTTGTACCTGGTGTAACCCTTGGCTGACTTGCCCTATACTATTTGTTATACCCTGTACCAAAAATTTATTTTTCTGCTTCTCTTCTTCCTTTATAGATTGTGTACACTTGCTTTTACTGTATATATCTCCTTGTGTATAAATGTATCATTATTGTCTTGTGTAATGCAGGTCCACCTTGCAAATGAGCTTGCTCAATGGTGTTTGCCTGGATAAATAAAGAATTTGATTGACTGATCAAGTTATGGCTCCCCTTGGTGATCTAGCCGGTTATGTAATATGAATAAACTAAATAATGAAGTGGACACTTAGGTGCACAGCTGATTTTTTTTTTCTTTCTTTCCTTTTTTAATGTTCATGTTTCATATCTACCTTATCAGCTACGTGATAGCCTGATCATGATTCAGAGTGACTTACAGAATTAGGTATTAACTGCTGCATTCGCTGGTTTAAGGACATGGACTGACAATACTTTCTCAGACGGCTTTGAAACCTGGACTTATACTGTGCAACTTGTGGCATGAATATCAACTTGTACTCATGTTCCTTGGTTCATCTGCCCTGCGTGTCACATTTCCTTGTCAATGGTATTCTGCACTTGTGCAACTGAACTATTTTATGCCGAATAAAGTGGAATTAAAAAAAAAAAACGGTCCATGCAACCCATCACCAAGGACACACCTGGAAACAGGCTGTCACAGCTTGGTGTGCTGAAGGAAGGAGTGAATGCTGTCCCTGGATCCTAGTCCTCACTGTAAACTGCCTCTGGGTGGGGCGGGGAGCCGTTGGGATAACCAACTGGAGAATGCAGGCCTGAACAGGGCATATCTCCAGGAAGACAAGAGGCTGTAGAGAAAAGAGAGAGAGAGAGAGAGAAACAAAACAACAACTCTAAAGGAAAAAAAAAATCCATCTGTGCCTGTATGATGTCCCAGAACTCAAAAAAATTTCTGGATCATACCTCTCAGTCTCTTACCATTAAAATGCATAGCACTGGCCTTCAAAATTCAGAGCAAATGGCCAGAATGTGTAGCACCTTCCTTATTTTAAAGAGCAGCTTCCTACTATAGACCACCTCAAATACATAGTAAACTTTACCTGGCCCTAAGTGGACTGGCATCAAACTTTTAATTTATTTCTGGCAGGATTTTATAATAAAATAAGATTGTAGTGAGCTCCGTGGAGCTGAACGGAAAAATGCCCCTACTTCCCAACTGTGAGATGTGCTCCCGTGCAAGCATGTTTTATGATGTCAATAAGCGGAGCAGGGGCACGCTCCAGAGTACAATAGGGCAATTTTTTAACCTGCTTGCTCTCCATTTACTGACATCATAAAACATGCTAGCACTGTGGCGTGTCTTACAATCGGGAAGTAAGAGCGTTTTCCAGTTTGGCTCCAAGGAGCTAACTATGATCTATTTTATTATAAAATCCTACCAGAAACAAATTAAAAGTTTGAGTGTAAAGTCCACTTGGAGCCAGGTGAAATTCATTATATGTTTTTTTTGGGGGGGATGAATTAACAAAATAGGAACCTGCTCTTTAAAGTATATGTCTAAGAATGATGGGCCCCATATGTTTAGTGTTAAGGAATGTTTCTGTCAAGCTTTAAATGTATGAATAGCTTGTCTACCCAGAAATAGTTCTAACATTACATATAAACATAGAATTTGTCAGCAGATAAGGACCACTTGGTCCACCTAGTCTGCCCATTTAATCCTACCTACAGTATCCTCGCAGACCCTACCTGGTTTCTCATCCACCCCTAATTTCTTTCTCCAAAGATCATCTTGTGCCTATCCAAAGCTTTCTTGAACCCTTCCACTTTTTTCACCTCAACTACTTTGGCTAGTGACCTGTTCTAGGAATCCACCACTCTTTTTGTGAAGAACAACTTTCTTATATCTCTCATGAATTTACCCCCCCCTTCAGCTTCATATCATGACCCCTTGTTCCTGAGCATATTTTCTTCTGAAAAATACTCCCAAACTGTACTTTATTTATCCCCTTTATGTATTTATGAACATACGAAAATGGCAGCAGAAACAGGCCACTACAGTCTGTTCGAGTGTGCAGCTCTCAGTTTATGTTACCGAAGCTGCCTCCCTCCCCTTCCCCATTGAGTTTTCATCCCTTACACTCTCTTCCCCCCTACTCATCATCCCACCTGTTGTGACTCTACCCTTCACCCTGTCCCATCCTCTTTTAAAGCTGCCTGTTTTCAATGAAATCACCTCCTCTGGCAGTTCATTCCATTTGGACACCGCCCTTTCTGTTAAGAAGTGCTTCCTCATGTCTGTTTTAAATCTCCCCCCTACAAATTTCAGACTATGCCCCCTAGTGGACCCCCCCCAACTTGAGAATGCCCTCTGTTCTGACCTTGTTCATCCCGTTAATATACCTGAAGGTTTCAACCATGACTCCCCTCTCCCTTCTGTCCTCCAGGGAATACATATTGATCTCAAGCAGCCTCTCTGCATATGGTCTTTTCCTCAGGCCCTGGATCATTTTGGTTGCCCTGCAATGAATCTCATCCAGTAGTCTGGTGTCTTTTTTCAGATAAGAGCACCAGAACTGCAGACAGTACTCCAAGTGCGGTCTCACCAATGACCTGTACAAGGGCAAGATGACCTCTCTTTTCCTGCAGGTGATTCCTCTGGCAATGCATCCCAGCATTTTGTTAGCTCTGGCTGCAGCTTTACAGCACTGTGCAGAGTGTTTCAGGTCCCCCTTGATGATTACCCCTAGATCTTTTTCCTTTTCTGTTCTGGACATCTGTATACCCCCCAACCAATAACTGGCCCCCAGGTTCTTAGCTCCTAGGTGCATGAACTTGCACTTCTTGGTGTTGAGCCCCAGCTGCCAGATACCCGACTATTTCTCAAGCCTAGCCAGGTCCTCCTTGAGCTCCTGTCTCCTTTCCTCTATGTCCACTGTACCACAGAGGTTGTGTCATCAGTGAATAGGCAGATTTTACTTTTTAGCCATTCCGCTATGTCTCCAATGAAGATGTTAAACAACACAGGTCTGAATACTGAGCCCTGTGGGACCGTACTGGTCACAGGCCTAGGCTTCTATAGTCCCCCCCCCCACTATCACCCTTTGGTTTCTGCCTTGTTGTCAGCTCTAAACTCACTCTGCCAGCTTCTCCTCTACTCCCAGGTTCCTCAGTTTACTGAGATCCTCCCATTTGGCACAGAGTCGAAGGCCTTCCTGAAGTTCAGATACAGGACTTCCACCTCCTGGCCCCTGTCCAATGTCCCAGTGACCCAATCAAAAAAGTCTATCAGGTTGGTCTGGCAGGATCTCCCCAAGACAAACCCATGCTGCCTATCATCCTGGAGACCATTTATCTCCAGAAAGTTCACTAACTGTTCCTTTAGTATGGTTTCCATCAATTTGCCCACTACGGATGTAAGGCTGACTGATCTGTAATTACCTGGTTCATCACTGGGTCCACTCTTGTGGAGAGGCAACACATGTGCCATTCTCCAGTCCTGAGCTACATACCCTGTCTCCAGTGATGTGTTAAACAGGTCCACCAGGGGACTAGCCAGGACCACCACTAATTCCCTTTGGACTCTCGGGTGCAAGCCATCCGGTCTAGAAGCCTTGTTCGCCCTAAGTGCTCTAAGGCTCTTCAAAATTGTTTCCTCCTAGATTGCTCCGTCTGTTTTACACCCCTTCCCATTCAATTCTGTATCCCTAATTTTCCTTGTGGCATAGGTCTATTCTTCTCTCTGGTGAACACTAAACTTAAGTACTCATTCAATGTCTCCACCTGCTCCACACTATTTTCCACCCAGCCACCCTCCATCTTAATCTTGACAATCCCATCCTTGCAGCTTCTTCTCTCCTTTATATACCTGAAGAAGTCCTTTTCCCCTTCCCTTATCCCCTGCACCAGCTTTAGTTCTCTCGTGGCCTTATCTGCCCGGACCACTCTGCCCTCCTTTTTTTTCCCTTCCATTAATTGTTTTCCTCCTTAGCCCCTGCCACTTCTCTCTCCTTCTCCAACTCCCACCCCTGCAATTGCCTTCCCGGTGCCCCAGGCCCTTGTCCCCAAGATTACCCCCATGGCGGTGCGGAAGGGTGAGGGCTGTCTTCCCCAAACACATATCTGGAGCGGGTCTGGGAGCTCCACGAGGCCGCGGCATTGGAGCAGCGGAGGGGCATCCATATAGCCGACAGGCGGTGTTTTTCCACTTTTCTTTGGTCCCTCCCCTGCGGCCGTGATCGCATATGCATGGCGGCGTGCGCACGTCACGATGCCACGTTACTAGTCTCCCTAGCTCTGGCACTACCCCCCAGCCTCCACTGGGGGGCAGCCAAGGATCAGGACGGCATGCCCACCTTTCTCCGGGAGAGGAGAGCTGTCATCAGACGCTCGATCCTCTCTCTCGCCCCTGCCGACACCCGGTGGCCCGTGCTCGTTCCTGAATACGAGTCGCTGGTGTAGCATCTAGTGCCTCAACCTTCAGCACCACTGGGCTGGCTGCTGCCTTTCTCTCTTGACTTCATAGAGTAATCTTCCCTGCCCTCATCTCTCATGGTACATTTGTACTTACGAAAGGCTGCTCTCTTCTCCCTCATAGTTGCTGAACCAACTTGGTTTTTTGGACCTGGATTTCTTATTCTGAGCCTTAGTACATGCATTAGTGGCCTCGATCAGACCCATTTTAATAATGGCCCATTTCTGCTCTGTTTCCATCCTCGGGTTGAGATATATATATATATTAGAGGCAAAAAACTCCATTTAATGCATCAGTTAGGGTTGTTGCACAGCAAAAAAAAAAGTTAGGAAATTCGGGGTTAGGGTTGAAAGCCCACTCTTGGAACCTCCAGCCCACCCCCTCAACCGGCATCGGGGTGCGTGTTGGGGTTGTCGGCTCTAACTCTCAGGAGGTGACCTACCTGCCTATCGTCCGCTTGGCTGCAGGTCTGCCAGGTGCGGCTTCAGCGTAGGTGACAAACAGCTGGCGAACCTCTCCCTGAATTTCAGCCATGCGCTCCTTATAGTAAGCGAGCGCCCTTCTAGGGTCCAGAGTATGGAGCCTATATTCGGCCTCCGAGGTGTGATTGGGGTAGAACACCGCGGCGAGTCAACTCCTGGTTAAGGTGAAACTCCGACACCACCTTCGGAAGGAATTTTGGTGGAAGCAGGGGACAACCTTGTCCCTGTGGAAGACCAGATAAGGAGACTGATGGAAAGCGCCTGGAGCTCTCCCATCCTTCTGGCTGACGTGATAGCCACCAGAAAGCGGTCTTCCACGACAGGTGAGAGAGTTCACACCTGTGCACTGGTTCGAAGTTAGCCCATGAGCTTTGCCAGTACCAGCAGTAGATCCACAGGTGGAGGTTCTCGCACGGAGGAAATGTGATCAAGGCCTTTGAAAAAGCCAGACCACCTTCTCCTGTGCCACGACTGCTTCCGGCCACGCCCGTAAGCAGAGATGGCTGCCAGGTGCACCTTAAGAGTCAACCTAAGCCCTTGCTGAAAGGGACCAAAGGTAGTCCAATATGCTCGCCAAGGAACAGGAGGAAGGGTCAGGCCCTTGCCCTGGCACCAAATGGAAAAATCTTCCATTTGAAGGCATAGCATTTTCTGGTCGACTCCTTACGGGACGCCTCAACTACGTTGAGGACCTCGTCGGAAAGACCCAAGGCCTGGAACTCTAGCTGCTCAGGAACCAGGCCGTCAGGTGCAGGGATTGAAGGTCCGGATGGAATACCTTCCCCTGATTGACTGAGAGCAGGTCCGGGCGAGCTGGAAGCTGCCTCAGGAGCCTGGAGCTGAGGCTGAGGAGATCTGGGTACCAGTACTGGCGGGGCCAGTCTGGGGCTATCAGAATCACCTGCGCCTTGTCCTCCTTGCTTTGAGAAGCAACTTGTGCATCAAGGGGAACGGGGGAAAGGCGCAGAAGAGGCTCGGGTCCACGGCCTCAAGAAGGCATCCCCCGGCAGCGAACCCTGCTGAGGCGGGCATGGAACAGCCTCAGCTACGCATTCTCCCTGGAGGCAAACAGGTCCACCTGAGGTGTGCCCCAATGGGAGAATAGATCTTGTGCTACCTCCGGCAGGAGAGACCACTCGTGGGACACAGCCCCTATCCAGCTTAGGGCATCGGCCAGGGTGTTGGAGGCTCCTGCCACATGAATGGCTAGGAGATCCGCCTCCAGGCTGCGCATGAGTGACCAGATGCGGAGAGCTTCCTTGCATAGAAGCATGGAGCGTGTCCCGCCCTGGCGGTTTAGATAGTACACGGTCGTGGTATTGTCCGTCTGGACCCGGACCACTTGACCCCGAAGAAACAGAGCAAAGGCGGTGAGAGCTAGGCAGACCGCTCGGAGCTCCAGCAGGTTGATGTGGCATCGGGACTCCCGCGGGGACCAGAGGCCGTGCGCTCGGTGTTCCCCCAGATGGGCACCCCAACCCATCAGAGAGGCATCGGTCGATAGAGAGACCGTCGGCTCGGGGCGGACAAACAGGATGCCCTCCTGCAGATGAACTGGAACGGTCCACCACTGGAGAGCGTTCCACATCCCTGGATCACCGTCACTAGCTGGTCCAATGGATCGCAGCGTTGGGACCACTGGCTGGCCAGCCCCCACTGAAGGGGGCGCATGTTCCAGCGGGCCCAACGGACCACGCTGGTACAGGCTGCCATGAGACCCAGGAGGTGCAGGAAGTCCCGGGCAGGGTGCAATTGCCCAACCAGAAATGACTGAGCAAAGGAGGAAAGAACCTCGGCCCTGTCCGCCGGGAGCCGTGCTCTGGCTCGAACAGAGTCGAGCTCTGCCCCGATGAAAAGAATCACCTGCTTTGGCTCGAATTCCGACTTGGCCTCATTGATGAGGAGGCCAATCTGAGAGCAAACCTGGAGGGCCAGATCTCTGGACCACTCTACCTCCTGTCTGGAGGGGGCTGCTATCAGCCAATCGTCCAGGTAAGGGTAAACCCGGACCCCTCGGCACCGCAGGAATGCTGTCACCACTGCCATGCATTTGGTGAAGACCCTGGGAGCTGGAGATAAGCCGAAGGGCATAGCTTGGAACTCGAAAAGGGATCCCTCCGCTCAAAGCGAAGGAACCTCTGATGTGACGGACGGATAGGGACGTGAAAGAACGCGTCCTGCAGGTCCAGAGAGCAGAACCACATGCCGTGTTCCAAGGATGGTATTATCTGAGCCAGAGTGACCATCCTGAAGGTTCGAAACCTTAGGAACTTGTTTAGGTCGTGTAGGTCGAGAATGGGCGCCAGCCCCCGTCGTTGGAACCAGGAAGTACCTGGACCACGAACCCGGGTCTGAGGAGGGTCCACCACCTCTCTGATCACCTCCTTCTCGGGAGGAGAGCGATGTCGGCTCGGGCGAGCGACAGCAAAGCTTCGGACCCTGAGGGCCCCCTAGGTGCGACGGCTCTGAAGGGTGGGGCCTGCTCGAACTCCAGAGGCAGGCCCTTTTCCCACCACCTCTAACACCCACTGGTCTGTGGTGATAACGGACCAGGCAGAAAGAAAGTGGCGAAGCCGCCCCCCAATGGGGGGCGCCTGGGGTGAGGCGACGGGGTTGGGGGTGACACTCCTCCACCCGTCACTGGGCAGGCTTGGAGGAAGGACCGGCCGAGGGACCTCCAGGGCCTTTACCTTCCTGCTTCCTGGAGGAGGAAGCCGAGGGCTTGGGTTTGGGATGCCAAGCTCGAGCCTGCTGGCCCTGACATTGCTGGGCCGGACGTGCCGTGGGCGCAGAGGGACGAAAGGGCTTAGGCTGTGGCCTGCGGTCTTTGTCCTTCTGTGCGGATGAGACCGAGTCCAAGGTAGCATTGGACTTCTCGATCCTCTGCAGGTGACCTTCCACCCCAGGGCCGAAGAGGTCGGTCCCCAGGAAGGGGACATCCGCCAACTTGTGCTGGGTATCCGAAGTGAAGGTGGATATCCTCAGCCATGCCCCGTGGCTAATAGCCACTGCGGCCCGCTACTGACCTGGCATATGAGTCTCCAATGTCCAGAGCAGTCTGAAGCTGCTGTTTGGCCACTGCCCCTGCCCTGGTCCCGCACCTGCCTAACTGTGGTCTGCAGGTCCCCAGAAGATGAGGAACTACCTCGTCCAGGGAGCCCAACAGGGCATGAGAGAAATGTGCCATGAGTGCGGCCAAACTGGCCTGGCCGAAGGCCGAGGAGAACTAGCGTAGACTTTGCACCCGGCATGGTCCAATTTCTTGGACTCCTTGTCGGGAGGTTTGTCCACGTCCCTAGCATTCCCAGCACGCCGGAAAACGCTGTGGGTAACTAGCCCCTCGGCTGAGGGGTGTTCAAAAAAACCGGACAAGGAACCGGTAGGGACCACATACTTCCTGGCCATCCTGGCCGAGGGCGCAGGACAGGAAGCAGGGCGCTGCCAGAGCTCCAAGGCCGGGCCCACTATGGCCTCGGCCACGGAAAAGCCTCCGTAGGGGAATCCCTCAGTCCAGTATCTCCGTGAGGATACCTGACCGCCAGACACAGCAGGTTGAGCTTCATCCTGGTGGACTCCGAGATGAGCGAAGCAATCCCAGATAGGACGAAGGGCTATCGTCCATCAAACTAACCTCCAGAGGACTCCAAGTCTACCGCCTGAAGAGAGGGAGGAATCGCCGTCGGACTCTGAAGAGTCCGCAAGAGCTGCCTGGGCCTGAGCCACCTCCACCTGCCGAGGTCGATTGGGAGTGAGGGTAACAGACAGCCTATGGGGCAGTCCCTGAGCCGACCGAGAGTTCTTGGTCGGAGCCTCAAATAACGGGTGTGGAGGCGGAAGTTCCACCGGAATCGGTGGAGCAGCTGGTTTGGCCGAACAACCGGCCTGGGGAACAGGCTCCTCGGGTAAGTCGAGGGATTGTTTCGGCCGCTCCGGTGACAGCCACTTAATGGCCGGGGAAGGCGACGGCATCAGCTTGTTCCCGGTCAGAAGGAGCTGTTGCCACATAAGGTCCTCGTACCTTCGACGTAACTTACTTATGAGGAGGATGAGCGGCGGCGCCACTTACCGCGGTGCCGAGACCGCCTATGACAGCGGGATCGGCTGGACTGCGACGAAGTCCGAGACCGAGAACCTTGGCTTTTCCGAGGGTGGTGCGGGGAGGGGCCGGGGAACCGGCTCTCCCTCGGCTCGGTGGGTTCACCGAGGGCTCTGGAACGGAGGCACTGGCAAACCCATGGGATCCTCAACTCCACCGGAGAACTGGGGGAGAGAGGATTCATAGCCATGCCTGGCGACAACCAGTCACGGGTGACTCGTACGGCAGGAGTCTCGGTCCAACTGGCCTGGCGGGGACACCGTGAGACCAGTGGCCGAAGCCGAACGATCGACCGAAGTCGATGGCCGACAACTCGGGGAGAGGGACCTTTCCTGCTCCCAAGAGCGTCGACGGAGGGACTTACCCTTGTCTTTCTTTTTGGACCAAGAAGAAGGTCCAGCAGACATTGGTCCCTCTCCCTTAGTGGATAGGGACAGACAAATCTCCTTAAAAGAAGCTGTATAAGAGGAACCCAGGAGAGCAGGGATAAATGCATGGCCGAGGAAGATGCGGCGCGCCTCCTCTTGAGGCGATCATCTGCTCTAGCTGATCTGCGAGACTGCCACCGCATAGAGACCGCCGACCGGGCCTCTTTTGACTTTACGGAGAAAACATTTCCGGGGCGCCCCAGTTGTAAGCAGACATACGGTCTTGATAGGCTGAGAAGGAAGAGCACAGGTCGCCAAGCCTGCGGGTGTGCTCAAGGCCTAAACAGTAGACACCGTGGAGTACGGATCTGTCGAGACCATCTTCTGCCGCAAGGCATCTCCAAAACCGGGAGTTGATTTATCCATGCAGGCCGAGATAGAAAGACGAAAGTCTAGAAATGCAAAAACTTTTAATTCGCAAAACGAAGGTAGGAACCAGTCTTATCACCAGGCGTTGAAGGAGGAACCTGAGCTTCAAGCGGTAAGAAAGATCTGGCGTCATGGGGGCGCGAGTTTACCACCTGGGTGGGAGGAGCCAGCTGAAGACCTTCCGGCAAGATTTAAGCGGCAAGGATACCTGCCGGTGTGGATGAACAACATATCCATGTCCTAGAACCTGTATTTCTAGGGACATGGATCGTTATTCATCCACTATCTAGCGAACTCTAGCAGTTCTCTGGGAGGAGGGGGCAAGGTGCACACCCTACTTAGGGAATAAGAGACTGGAGACAAGGCCCCAGAACCAGCATCGCGTGACCAAGGTCGATGTGGTGGGGGGTAAAGCGGTTGTGCCGACTTCCAGGTAGGAGCCCTGCAGATATCCTGGATAGGGACATCCGGAAGCAACCACCGATGCAGCGGAAGGGTGGGTAAATGAGCACTTATCCTCTGGGAGCTCCATGCCCGCCCACCTATAGCGGAGACCTATGCAGGAGGTGACCCACCTGCTCATCGTCTGCTTGGCTGAAGGTCTGCCAGGTGCGGCTTCAGCGTAGATGACAAACAGCTGGCGAACCTCTCCCGAACTTCAGCCCTATGCTCCCTGAGAAGGTGAGCGCTCAACTAGGGTCCAAAAGGAGCCTATATGTGGCCTCCGAGGTGTGAATGGGATAGAGCCCCAGCAGAGTCAACACCCTGATAGGGTGACGCTCCGACACCACCTTCAGAAGGAACTTCGGGTGGGGCGCAGGACAACCTTGTCCCTGTGGAAGACCAGATAGGGAGACTCGAAGGAAGCGCCTGGAGCGCTCCCATCCTCCTGGTTGACAAGGTAGCCACTGAGAAGGTGTTCTTCCACAACAGGTGGGAGAATCACACCTGTGCATTGGTTCGAATGGCTTGCCGAGCTAAGCCAGCAGAAAGATCCCACAGGAGGTGGATTCTCTCCCTGGAGGAAGCGTGATCAAGGCCTTGAGCGCCAGACCACCTTTCCTGCGGCACCGACTGCCTTCTGGCCCGGGCCCAGAGGTGGCTGCCAGGAGCACCTTAAGGGTCGTCGACCGAAGCCCTTACTGAAGAACAACGGCCCACAGGTAGTCCGGAATGCTCGCTGAGGAACAGGAGAAGGGACTAGGCCCTATCCTGACACCAAATGGAGAACTCTTCCATTTGAAGGTGTAGCATTATTTGGTCGACTCCTGGCGGGACGCCTCAACAACGTCGAGGACCTCGCCGGAAGACCCAAGGCCTGGCAACTAGCCGCACAGGAACCAGGCCACCAGGTGCAGGGATTGAAGGTCCAGATGGAATACCTTCCCCTGATAACAGAGATCAGGTCCGGGTGGGCTGGAAGCCGCCTCGGGAGCCTGGGGCTGAGACTGAGGAGAGCTGGATAACAGAGCTGGCGGAACCAGTCTGGGGCTACCAGAATCACCTGTGCCTAGTCCCTCCTCGCCTTGCCTGTAGGTCAAGGGAAATGGGGGAAAGGTGTAGAAGAGGCCCAGGGTCCACTGCCTCAAAGGCATCCCCTACAGCGAGCCCTGCTAAGGGAGCGGGCATGAAACAGTCTCGGCCTAGCATTCTCCTGGAGGGAAAAAGGTCCACCGGCGTGACCCAGTGGGAGAAAGATCTTGTGCTACCTCCGGCAGAGCCCACTCGTGGCGCAGCCCTTATCCGGCTTAGGGCATTGGCCAGGCGTGGGCTCCAGCCACTGAAAAGGCTAGAAACGCCTCAGACTGCTTCAAGACCATCACGGAGAACCTCCTTACTGAGCAGTGAGGGCGTCCGGCCCTGGTGAGTTGGGTAGCACATGGTACGTGTGTTGCGCCTGGTCCTGAACCACTTGACCCCGTGCAAGCAGAGGGCGGCGGTCACGAGCCAGCGGACGCATGAAGCTCCAGCAGCGAAATGGCATCGGGACCCGGGGGACCAGAGGCAGTGCACTCTGCATTCCCCAGATGGGCACCCAACCATCAGAGATGCATCAATCGAAGAAGACCGTCGACTCAGGGTGGACGAATGGGATGCCTTCCTGCAGATGTGCTGGAACAGTCCGCCATCGGAGAGCGTTCCACATCCCCTGGGTTACTGTCACGGGCTGGTCCAAAGGATCGCAGTGTTGTGACCGCTGGCTGGCCAGCCCCCATTGAAGGGGATGCATGTACCAATGGGCCCAACGGACCACTCTGGCGCCGAACCGCCCACGAGGCCCAGGAGGAGCAGGAGTCCCGGGCAGGGCACGATTGCCCAATCAGACATGATTGGGTAAAGGAGGAAGAACCTTGGCCCTGTCCGCCGGGAGCCGAGCTGTGGCTCGAAGAGTCGAGCTCTGTCCCGATGAAGGGTCACCCACTTTGGCACCAGTTCCGACTTGGCTCAGTTGGAGAGGAGACGGTCTGACAGCAACCTAGAGGCCCAAACTCTGGACTGCTCCACCTCCGCTCTGGCGGGGTTGCAGTCAGCCCACCATCCGGGTGAGGTACCCCGGACCCTTCGGCCCGCAGGAATGCTGCTGGGAGAGGCCGAAGGGTATGGCCTGGAACTCGTAAAGAGGTCCCCCCGCTCTGAAACAGTGGGGTCTCCAAAGAAACGGACGGATCAAAATTTGAAGAATACGTCCTGGAGGTCCAGGGAATAGAGCCACCCGCCTCGTTCCAAGGATGGGTTATCTGAGTCAGAGTGACCATCCAGAAGGACTGAGACCTTAAGAAGTTGTTCAGGTTGTGCGGGTCGAGAATGGGGCACCAGCCCCCCGTCTGTTTGGGGACCAGGAAAAACCTAGACACAAACCCCCGGGTCTGGAGAAGGATTCGCACCTTCCTGATCACCTCTATTTAGAGGAGCAGGGTAATGTCGGCTCGGTGGGCCAACAGCGAAGCTGCGGACCCCGTAGCCCCCCCCCGAGGGGCAATGGCTTAAAGGGGTGGGGCCTTCTTGAACTCCAGAGGCAGGATCTTTCCTAGCACCTCCAACACCCAGCGGTCTGTGGTGATAGCGGACCAGGCGGAGCAAGTGGCGGAGCCGTCGCCCCATGGGGGAACCCGGGTAGGGATGATGAGACAGGCGCGCCACCCTGCAGCCCGTCACTGAGCAGGCTTGGAGGAGGGACTGGCCGAGGGAGCTCCTGAGCCTTTACCTCCTTGCTTCCCTTTAGAGGAAGCCGCTGGCTTGGGGTCAGGATGCCCAGCGCAAGCCTGCTGGCCCTCATGCTGGTGTTGATGGGCTGGTCGTGCCACAGGGGCTGAAGGACAAAGGGGCTTACGCAAAGGTTGCTGGCGGCCCTTGTCCCTCTGGGCGGGGGTGATCGAGTCCAGAGTGGCATTGGACTTCTCGGTCCCCTGGAGGTGTCCCTCCACTCCAGGGCCGAAGAGGTCAGTCCCCAAGAAGGGGATGTCCGCCAACTTGTGCTGGGTATCCGACGAGAAGGTGGATATCCTCAGCCACGCCCTGCGGTGCATGGCCACCACGGCCGCTACTCACCTGGCACAGGAGTCACCTATGTCCAGAGCAGTCTGAAGCTGCTGCTGCTTCACCACCGCTCTACCCTGTTCCCGTATCTGCTGGACCGTGGTCCGCAGGTCGGCTGGGAGATGAGGGAGCACCTCATCCAGGGAGCCCAAGAGGGCATGGGCGAAATGTGCCATCAGTGCGGCCGAGCTGGCCTGTCGGAGGCCTAGGGAGTAAGCGGAGTAAACCTTGCGCCCAACATAGTTCATCCTTTTGGACTCCTTGTCGGGGGGCCTATCCACATCGGCGTTCTGGCCGGCTGGAAGGCGTTATCGGTAACTAACCCCTCGGCGAAGGGGTGCTCCGAAAAACCGGGCAAAGAACCGATAGGGACAGCATACTTCCTGGCCATCCTGGCCGAGGGCGCAGGACAGGAAGTAGGCCGCTGCCAAAGCTCCAAGGCTGGGTCGACAATGGCCTCAGCCACCGGGAAGACCTCAGAGGGTGAACCCCCTCGGTCTAGGATCTCCGTCAGGGGATAATAGGCCCGCTTGGACACGGGTTCGAGCTGCATCCCAGTGAACTCCGAGATGAGCCTAAGCAGACCCAGGAAGGACGATGGGCTGTCGTCCAAAGACCGGCCCGGGGAGGACTCCGGGTCCTCCCTCCCTCCTGGGGAACAGGGAGGAGTCATCGTCGAATTCCGAAGGGTCTGCAAAGAGCTGCCTCAGGCCTGAGCCTCTCCTCACCTGCCGACGGCGGGCGGGAGTGAGGGTGACTGACAACCTGCAGGACAGGCCGTGACCTGACCGAGGTTCCACCACAATCGGTGGGGCAGCAAGATTTGGTCGAACAACCGGCCCAGAAATGGGCACCTCGACTGCAGCGATGTTATGCTGCGCCGTTCAGGCGGCAGCTGCTTGATAGATGGGGAATGAATCGGAGTCGATTGATTCCCGGACAACAGCAACTGCTGCCACATAAACTCCTCGTAACGTCGATGCCATCTGCGTCGAAGCCTCTCCTCATCCAAGGAGGAAGATGAGGAGGAACGGTGTTGCCACTTAACTCGGTGCCCCGTCCGAGACTGCTGAAGGCGGGAGCAGCTTGATCGAGAAGAGGACCGAGACAGAGACCCTGATCCTCGGTGAGGGTGGGTCTGGGAAGGCGAGGACACCGCTCTTCCCTCAGCTCGGACATATTGACCGAGGACTGCCACCCTGGAGGCGTAGGCAGAACCTCGGCCTCCACCGGGGAAACCAGCAAAGGGTTGACGGCTCTGGCAGTAGACCGCCCGGGTGACGAGTCGAGGGAACACTCAACAACGTCGACGGGAGTCTTGGCCAGCTGGCCTGACGGGGACACCGTGAAGCCAACGGCCTGAGCCGCAACCTCGACTGAAGTCGAAGATTGGCAGACCAGGAAGGGACTCTCCGCTCCCTAGCGCCCGGCGATGGGACTAACCCTCGACTCCCTGGACCTGGGCCGAGAGGCAGGTCCCGATGGCCTCTCCCCATTCATGGAGAAGGACTGGCGAAGCTCCCTGAACGAAGCCAAATGAGAGGAACTCAAAGAGAGCGGGATAAATGCTGCGACCAAGGAGGAGGGAGATGCAGCCTTGGCAGCCGCCTCCTCCAGGGAGGTAAAGAGTTCGAGCTGCTCAGCCGAGACAGCCGACGCGGATATCACCCGATGAGCCTCTATAGATTTTACTGGCGCAGAAAAATCCTCGGGGCGCCCATGCCTAAATCGGGCCACCTGATCCTCCAGGGCGTTGGACGAAAGGGCGCAGCACAGTTCGCAAACTTGCAGGTCATGGTCCAAGTCGAGGCAGTATATGCACGTGGAGTGTGGATCAGTCTTGGAGATATTCCACCGCTAGGCGCCCGAGAGCCGGGGAACGAATTGTCCATCGATCTTGAAGGAAAAGACCGAAGTTTTGGAAAACTTCACAACTAAATTCGGATGAACCGAAGAATCAGGAACCAGTCGAAAATGCAAAGTGCTAAGGAGGGAACCTAAGCTTCCAAGCGGTAAGGAAGATCTGGCATCTTGGGGCGGAGCCGAGAGTTTTACCACCCGGGTGGGTGGGAGGAGCCAGCTTGAAGACCTTCCGGCAAGATTTAAAGTGGCAAGGAACCTGCCAGATAGTGTGGATGAACAACATATCCATGTCCCTAGAAAAATGATTTTAAATTCGCCATCTCGTCCCTCGCTCACAATGCAAGATCGCGATCAAAGAATCTCACAATCAAAGAATTTGCAGCCTCACGATCAAAGAATTTGCAGGCTCATGATCAAAAAATAAAAAAAGGGTGAAACACGATTTATTCACCGATTTGAACCAAACCAATGGCATGGTTCGACAGAGCGGACCCTCCTGAGCAAAACAAGCCCTCATTCGTGTCCCTAGCCCACCCCTGAGCCATGATATTAGTGTTTTAGGTCACGATGCAAGATCAAAGAATCTGACGATCAAAGAATTTGCAGGCTCGCGATCAAAGATCGTTAGCGAGCCGCAAATTAAGATTTTAAAAGCTTATAACTATATTTTGACCGATTTGGATGGAACCAAAGCCATAGCTTGATAGATCAGGGTCCCCTGAGTAAAACCCATCGCAGGTTTACTTCAGAAGTGACCCCTGAGCCGAGATATTTGTGTTTGTGTGATTGGAAAACTGAAAACAAGATGGCGGACCTCGCGGTCAAAGAATTTTGAAAATTCCTCGGGAACAAAGATTCTTGAATTGTGAGGCTGCAAATTCTTTGATCGCCAGGTGAGACCAGAAAAGGAGGTACTCTAGTACCGATTTCACCAGGCAAGTTAGAGGGTCCAGGTCATGGGCTGAGGACCAAAGGCAAAACCTGAGCCATTTCATGGCATATGTGGCTCGAGTAGAGGATTTCTTTGTTGCCACCAGGACATCAGTTACTCTGTCTGAGACCCTGTGGCGAGACATTGCTAGGTCCTTAGCAGCCAGGTGTGCAGGTGCACGGATCTCAAGTTCGGGTGAATCAGGGACCTATTGTCTTACAACAGTAAGTGCGAGCTGAGTGGAAAAGGAAAGGGTGGCTCGCTTGCTAAGTGTTGGAGAAGGGGAAACCATATCTGTCTGGGCCAATATGGGACTACCAGAATCATGTCTGCTCCCTCATCCTGCAACTTGAGCAGGACTCTCCGGATCAAAGGGAAGGGAGGAAAGGCATAAAGGAACTTGCCTGTCCAGGAGAGGGACAATGTGTCTTGCCAGAAAACACCAGGTCCTGGATCTAGCGAGCAGAAACTGGGCAGATTTGCGTTGTATGGGGAGGCGAATAGGTTTAGTTCTGGAGTTCCCCATTTTGCGAACAGAGTTTCTGCCACCGGTTGCAGAAGCTACCATTCATGTGCACTGGAGTGAGATCTGCTGAGTAGATCCACCAGCGTGTTCTGTAACCCTGGAACATGAACTACAGACAGGGTGATATTGTGCTCTATTGCCCAGTACCATACCCTCATCGCTTCTCGACAGAGCTGGTATGAGTGGGTGCCCCCTTGTTTGTTGATACAGAACACTACTGACATGTTGTCTGTTTGTATCAGTAGATGTCCCGGGAATAGGTCTTTTTACAAGGCCTGTAGGGCATAAATTACATCTATCTCAAGGACGTTTATGTGAAGGGCTCCTTCTGTTCCTGACCATAGTCCTGGAATATTTTTGCCACCCAGATAGGTGCCCCAGCCCAATCCTGAAGCATCTGTAGTCAGGATCCATGTAGGTATAGGTGACAGGAAGGGAACTCATACCGTGAGGCGTCCCGAAACTAGCCACCACTGCAAGACTCTGAGAAGAGAGTTGGAGACTGAGACTAGCTGATCTAGGTCATCCTAGCATTGCTCATACTGGACCTCGAGTGTCCACTGAATGGTTCTTATGTGTAAGCATGATAGGGGAACCGTAGCTATTATGGCCGCCATGTGGCCTAGAAGACGCAACATGGGCCTTGCTGAGACCAGTTTTTGTCCCATGATATGCCTTGTCAGGCTTTGTAGATGTTCTGCCCTGTCTTCTGGCAGAAAGGCCCTTCCCTTCATAGTGTCCAGTATCGCACCAATGAACTGCAGCCTTTGGCATGGTATAAGGATAGATTTTGACAGGTTGATGGTGACACCTAGGGAGTCGAACATTAAATAGGTGTCATGTAATGCCTGATTTAACTCTCCTTGGGATTAAGCCATCAGGAGCCAGTCATCCAGAGAGGGAAAGACATAGTGGCCCCTTCTCCTGAGTGCCGCGACTACTACTGCCAGGCATTTAGTGAATACCCTCGGAGCTGATGACAGACCAAAAGGCAGGGCACGGAATTGGTAGTGATGACCCTGGAATTCGAATCACAGACATCTCTGGTGGTGTTTCACAATTGGGATATGGAGACAGGCATCTTGCATGTCCAACGATATGAGGCAAGCGTCTGGGCGTAGCATCAGGATTAAGCCTTTAATTAAGATCATCGTTTGTACAGGACCTTGTTGTAAATGAGCGTTAGCTCAATTGAGTAAATCCTGGTTCCTATGTCTGTATAGGAATAAAATTTTACAAATAAAAAATACAAAAACCTAGCAAGATGGCCATTCTGAAGTGTTTGTATGCCACAAAGGTGTTGAGACCGCTAAGGTGTTGAGATCACTGAGGTCCCGGATGGGGCATAAGTCCCCTGTCTTTTGGGTACTAGGAAGAATTGGGAATAGTACCCTTTCCCTCTCTGAATCCTTGGGACTTTCTCTATGGCCTCCTTCTCTAGAAGGGCCCAGATCTCTTCTTGAATCAGTGTGACATGTTGTTTTGAAAACTGAGAGCGCAGCGGTGGCCTGGATTGTGGTTGCCCGGTGAATTTGATAGAGTGCCCTCTTTGAATTAGTTGAAGCACTCATTGGTCTGAAGTGATTTGCTGCCATCCTGTCAGGTGCTTTGAGAAACAATCCTCGACCTTCTCTTCGAGCCGGAGGGGAAGGGGAGGTTTGCCTAAGGAGTTTTTGCATTCCTGGCACCTGCTGCTTGAGAGGGGTCCTTGCGGTTAAACCCACCTCTCTGCTGTTGTCTGAATCTAGATTGCTGCCCTTGTTTCTCACAAAAATTATTCTGTTGTTTCTGAAAGGGTCTCGGTTTGGGCTTGTACATAGCCTGCACCGAACGGGCCACCTTACTGGCATCTTGTAGCTTCATTATGATTTTTTCGGAGTCCTCCCCAAAAAGGACTGAGCCCTTGAAAGGGACACCTAGGATGCCCTTCTGGACATCTGGAGTAAAGCCGGAGACCCTCAACCAACAGTATCTCCTTAAATATACTCCTGTTGCTGCACCTCTGGCGGCTGAGTCCGCTGAATCGTAGGCCGCCAAGTACCTGTGTGCCTACATCTAAGCCTGTCTACAAGAGTTTAGTCAGCTCTTCCTTTTGACTTCCTTCTGGTAGGCTTTTAACCAGATCTAGCCCTTGCTCCCACAGGATGTTCTGAAATTGAACCATGTGGGATAGGAAGTTTAGAGAATGGATGGAACATGTAGCTGAGGCATCCATTTTCCTACCCAAGGAATCCAGCTGTTTTGATTTTCTGTCAGGAGGTTGGGTACTCAAATGTTTTGGTCTTTGGGATCTGTCATGTGTGGCAGTGATGAACACGGAGTCTGCCACAGGCTGTTCTCCCAAGTACAGGTCTTTTAGTGGGACCCGATATAGGCAATCAGCCTTTCTGGGGACTGCTGGAGCCATGTATAGGTGCTTCCAAGCTGCCCTGGTCATGTCCTGAAAGGTATCAACCAGTGGTGGGACTACCACTGGTTTAGGATCCTTTTGGTGCAGGTACTTTGCCAGGTGTTGCCTCTCTGGATCTAAAACTTCTGTATCCCACCCCATATTGTCTTGGATATGTCACATTATATCCATGAATGTTGGGTCATCTGGGAGGGACCTCGGCGTATCCTTTGGATCCGGGGAGGGTATACTGAAGGACGGCCGGATCGAGAGGAAGAGTTAGATGCAGAGGAACAAGGGTCCTTTGAAGAAGAGGAATCTGACCTCCTATGGTGCTTCCTTCTTTTGTGTACGCTCGGTGAGTGGGAAGCGGTCTTAGAGGGAGACCTTGGCCACTTATCTTCTGTGCGCCATGTGGGTGTAGAGCTTTTGTTGTCCCGGGGAGGTCTGACAGGGCTCTCCTCTCCCTTCGTGGGGGCTAGGAGCTCTTGGAGGAGGTTGTTCCTCCAAAGGAGCTTTGCTGGGAACTACATCCTTCCGGATTGTCTCCCACCAGTAGGAGAATAACTCTTTTACTTCTGAGATCTGTAGACCCAAGGTCTGGCCCGACATCGGTCGCTTACGCCGGTCCTGTCTCTAACTGAGACATCTGATAGTTTCCTGTGTCCACTGGTCAGGAGCCCGATGCACCCATCATGTAGTCTTTGGGTGGCATCGGTTCTTGGAACAGGACAGCATCCTCTAGACCGTCCGACATCTAGCCGTCGCTTAGACGTTCGACTCTGACGTCAGTGTCTTCTATGTAAGTCTGGATGGGATGACCTCAGGTATGGAAGAAGTATCATCTCTTCTCTGGGAGCATACCTCTGCCGGAGGGCATTGTTGTTTGGACCATTTAGCGGACGTCTTGTCAGAGGTCTGCAAAGGGTCCAAGGTCCACATAATGGGTGTCTCTATACATTTAGCGGTGGTCCCTGAATGAGTAGAACTTCTTGGGGGTTGAGAGGCTGATCTAGAGTGGCAGGAACCCTGGCGCTTATCCAGGGAGTCGGAAAATGTAACAGAGGCTGACTTGGAGTGCGCCTTGACTGGGCGATCTATTGACATGGATCAGCCTGCAGAGCCCGAAGGCAGGCTGGTAGAGTGGACCTGAAGCCGGACTTTTAAGGGCTGAGGAGTGGATTCCGTACTTGAGCCACCTGACATCTGGACCTGAGCAGGCAGAGTCTGGGTCTTAGGCCGAGATGGAGACCTGTTGGAGCGGTTGGTCGAATCCGAGCTCCCCCTGGAGTAGGACGTTTGGGTAGATGGGGAGCACTCTTTCTCCCTTTCCCTCCTTTTCTCTTTGTGTTTCCCTGATCTGTGGGAGGATCCTTCCCTAGAGGAGGTACTTTTCTGCATCACTGCTAACTTCTATTCTAGAAGAAATGTCTCTAAAACTTTTTGACGACAGATTTTGGTCCTGCTGTTAAAGTTTTGGGAGATAGGACAGGCCTTAGTGTCATGTTCTGGGCCTAGGCACCGGACACAGGCCATGTGTTTGTCCTTGAAAGGGATCTGCTTGCCATAGGCACACTTAGATGAGCGCCTGTCTATGGATGACATCAGGGAAGATGACACACAGAAAGAAAAATCAAAGTGAACCTTCGAAATAAAGAAAATAAAAATACTTAAGTAATGGCGTTGTTCGGTAGCTGAAGGCATCCGTGGAGCCGATGCTTGTGAGTTGACGGCGGGAAAAGAACTGGGGGATGCTGGGGGAACCACTCCTTTTATGATGCATGGAACGTCGGGGCTGAGCCGATGTTGGGGGAGGTCCCCCTGCTGTACGTAGCTAGCTAGAAGTTTTCTGTAGGGTCCTGCTGCCTGACAACTTCAGTCCTAATGGTGTAACCTGCTGCAAGAGCTGTTTCTCGAAGTAAGATTGCATATAGGAATTTCTCTTTTCAAGTGAGGGACAGCGCGTCTTGCCAAAAAACTCCATGCCCTGGAGTGAGCAAGAAGAAACACAGTAGTTTTGCATTTTGTGGGGACATAAAAAGGTCCAACTCTGGATGACCCCATCTTGTGAAGAGGTTGTTTACCACAGAGATCAGCAGTTCCCATTCATCACTCACAGAAACATAGACTTTGACGGCAGATAAGGACCGCTTGGCCAACCTAGTCTGCCCATTTCCCTACCTACAGGATAAGCTGCAGATCCTATTTAACCAACAGCCTATTTCTTCCTACCCCCCCCCCACACAAGAATTGCCTTGACATGGACCTGCTTAGCCTGTCTACTAAGATGTTTTGGAAACCTGGGAGATACGCGGCCGATAGTTAAAGGCTGTGGGACAGAGCCAACTACCATACTCTCACAGCTTACCTGCATAAGGGATAGCAGTGCCCCTTGTTTGTTAATGTAATACTTCACACTGACATTGTCCATATGGATTAGCAGGTGACCCGAGCAAAGTTGATTCTAGAAAGCCTGGAGGCTGTATAGGACAGCCTTCATTTCCAGGTAAAGGTGTGCCACTGGCACAATCACTATGGCCGCAGCCATGAGACCCAAGAAACATAATACTGTTCTCCAATAGAGACAATGGCTCCTGTATACCAACTGCGCCTGTGCAATCAGATTGTCTCTATGTCTTGAAGCAGAAGAGCATGTCCCTTCTCTGTGCCCTAGACTGCCCTATGTACTGCAATCTTTGGTAAGGAGTCAAAACAGCCTAGAGGTTAGAGTAACGAGCTGTGAATAAGCTTAGTAATCCAGCACACCTGGGTTTGATTCCCACAACCTCCACTTCCATACTGTGTGACTCTGAGCAAGTCACTTAACCTCCCGGGTCGCCCCTAAAAACTGGCACTTGTGCCTAGTGGGCATTACTTGGTTACCAAAAGAATGCAGTTTAGTTTATTTATTTAATGAAGTGCTCTATTTCAATTGCGACTCAAGGCGCTGTACAAGTGAGCAAATTCATTATAAATAGATTAAAATACATAAAAACAATATTAGCATAAATTAATTATCTAGATCAAATTAATCAACTGGAGGGAAAAGCTTCCCTAAATAAAAATGTCTTCTGCTCCCTTTACAAAAAAACAAACAAACAAAACAGACTCTGGCACATTCAGTGTGATCCCAAAGTCACTGAATAACTGACATGTCAGAGACAGAGTGTGCTGCAGAGCTTCCTTGGAGCTGACCTTCAGAAACCGGTTGTCCAGGTAGAGGAACACATATAGGGCTTCCCTGTGCAGGGATGCTACCACTACTGCCAAGCATTTAGTAAAGACCCGTGGTGCAGACGATAAGCCAAAGGGTAGTACTCTGAACTGGTAGTGTTCTCCCTCCAGCATATAATGAAGGTGCTGTCTGTGGGGTTTCCCGATCTTGACATGAAGGTATACAGCCTTCATTTCCAAAGAACAACTCCAGTCCCGTTTGCAAAGGGTTATCAGAGCTTACAGGGATACCATTCAAATCTTTTTGTATTTGATGCAGAAGTTGAGATTACGGAGATCCAACACAGGACACAGATCTCCTGTCCATTTTGGGACTAGGAAATATCTGGAATAGAACCCTTGTTTCTTTCCGGAGGAGGAACAGGTTCTATAGCATGTTTCTGAACTTCTCCCTTCAGAAGGGACAAATGGCCTAGAGGATGAATAGAAGGAGGTAGAGAATGATCTGCAGAGATATGTAACAGCTTCAGAATATGGCCCCTTGCAATTATCTCCAGAACCCCCTTGCCTGTAGTGATTTCTTGCCATTCTTACAGATGCAGGGAGATCCTGCACCCCACAACCACCCCTGGAGGTAACAGTGGAGGTGTGGTTGAAGACAGACGATAGGCATGCAGAACTGGTGGTGGCAGGGCCACTGGAACTGATGGCTTTGGGTGCTGCTGTATGAGCACCAGTGGGGAGGGGACCCAGCACGGTGTCACCTCCTCTACAATGGCCAAGCTGATAGTAGGCATGGCTAACTTGGGCAGCAGGTGGATGAAAAAAGCCCCTTCCATGACCTATAGCAAAAGCAGGATACAAGGACTTTACAGACCCTAGAGTCATTTTTGAGGTCTGAAGATCACGTAGGGCCTCTTCAACATCATAATCAAACAGTTCTGTCCCTCTAAAGGGGCATTCAAAACTGCCTGCTGCATGATTGGCAAAGCCAGCAAATCTCAGCCAAGAATATCTTCTCATGCAAATGCCAGAAGCAGCAGCCCTGACAGAAGCATCAGATACATTATAAGTTGGGTATAGTAAATGTTTGCCAACCTCAGCACCAAAAGATAATGTTTTAAGCAAATTATTCTTGGCAAAGCCTGAGCTGCAGTACGAGCAGTTTTCCACATGCTGTTCCGATATTTAATCATATGGGCCTGGTAGTCTGCAATTAGAAGCCCAATTATGCAGTGGCATAACTATGTTTGACTATCACATCCAGCCATTTAGTCTTTATCAGGAGGCAAAGTACTTGTGTGTTTAGGTGCCTTAGACCTATCATGAACAGCCATGATGACTACAGAGTCAGTTTCTGACTGGTTAGCATAATAAGGCTTAGCAGAAAGTGAAGGATCTGCTTATCCGTCTTTCTAGGAACTGCAGACAGTGAGTTTGGTCTGTACCATACAGCACAGGTAGCATCCTCTAATGCAGGATATACAGGTGGAATTATAATGGAAGGAGAGCAGGGCACCTCCAAAAATTCCATTAGTTTTTTTTTTTGTAACTTATATTTTATTTCTTATACAATTGGTACAGGACAATTTTCAAATTACATATTCCAGGAGATCATATTATATTTGTTATACAATTTCTCCAGTTATCAACAATTGATTTGCCATATACAATATACATTTGTTGATCCTCCATTCTCCTGTCTATTTCTCTCTTTCAGCCTTTTAAAGGAAAACAGTCCAAAACAGTGGGGGCAATCATCACAGCTGCAAAAATGCCCGATTAAAACAATCTATATGGTTTAAAATAAATGCAGCTAACCTTTCTCGAGTTATTTAGCTTTTTAATGTTGCTCCTCGATGTGCCATGTAAAAAGTGCCGCTGCACCAGACAATGGAGTGTGCCCCTGGCATCCTGTCCTGTGCCGGAAAGCTTGTAAAAATTACGAGCAAGGCGTATCTACACTGGAGAAAAAGAAACATTGTGGCATGTAGCGGTATGTTAACTGAACCTCTACAACCAATTCCCGGTGAAAACGGAGCCGTGTAATGTACTTAAAATCATTATTAAAGTTGCAGCTCTGAGTTCGGTCATGCGAGGTAGCACCTAATGCTCCCGAGTTTGGGCATGCGGTAGCATCTAATGCTCCAGCCTGGCATGCGCAGTAGCACTAGGTGCTACTGCACATGACCTAACTCGGAGCTGCAACTTTAATAATGATTTTAAGTACATTACATAGCTCCACACTGAATTGGTTGTAGAGGTTCAGTTAATATACTTATTACAATGTTTGTTTTCCTCCGTGTAGATACGCCTCGCTTTGTCATTTTATGAGCCTGCATTAGATAGATGCCAGGGGCACACTTATCTTCCGCTAATGGTGGTACTTTTGACATGGTGCATCCAGGAGCAACATTAAATATCTCGAGAAAGGTTAGCTGCATTTATTTTAAATCATATAGGTTGTTTTAATTGGGCGTTTTGGCAGCCCTGGTGATTGCTCCCACTGTTTTGGACTGTTTTCCTTTAACAACATTAGATTGTTCTTTGTAACTGAGGGAAAGTGCATCCATTCGGTGTACAAGGTTCCTATTCTCTCTATTTATGGTTATCCTTACATTTCCTAACACATTTTGTAATTTAAGAAAACAAAAAGGAAACTTACTGAAAATTAAGAAAAATTTAAAGGACATTTTGGCTTATCATTATCTTATATTTTGCGTTCTAAGGTTATTCGACATATAACAATTCAAAATGAGTATGAGAGGCTATGATTAAGTTAGCTTCAGCTCCCCTGACTCTGGTTCTTCCCCAGGATATCCCATCACCATCTCTGGGCTACGAGTCTCTCCTCTCATATAAACTTCCATGATCTCTTACTGGCATCCCTTGTGTTCTCCCCAAGGTCTTTTCTCTATAATTACCCTAGTAATTGTTTCAGTACTGAGTTTCCTCCTTCCTCTTCTACATAGTGGAAGAAAGGGAGCCATCGTGAGTTATACTTATCAGTCTGAAATCTTAATCTGGTTGT
Organism: Neoceratodus forsteri; assembly: GCA_016271365.2. Classification (NCBI taxonomy): domain Eukaryota; kingdom Metazoa; phylum Chordata; order Ceratodontiformes; family Ceratodontidae; genus Neoceratodus; species Neoceratodus forsteri. Next base: position 1,234,223,630 of record CM028129.1, on the reverse strand, counting down.
CACTGCTTCTATATTTTTATGTTATTTACATTATTGATCCATTGTGTTTCGCCAGGGGTTGTTGTAGTTGGCCAATTTTGGGTGATTGTTTTTAAGGCCGCCACTTTAAGGACTTGAAACAGATATTTTTCAGCAGCAGTGGTGATCCCCTCTGAAATGAGCCCTAACACCATGTGGGCGAACGATAAATGCTTTTGGATTTGTAACATACATTTAATTGTTGTTTCCACTTTCTTCCAGAAAGGGATCACTCTCCGACAGCTCCAAAAAATGTGATAGTACGTTCCTGTATGACCACATCCTCTCCAACACAGGTCAGAGGGTATGGTCCCAAAGTGTTTGGAGATTACCAGGGTTATAAAAAAGTGTGTACACACCTTCCACTGGAATTCCCTCCAACTCACTGTTGCTGTTTTCCTATGAGTACCCCTCAATATCTTTTCCCATTGGCCCTCCTCCAGGGTTAGGCTGGATTCCCGTTCCCAATCTTTCTTGGATCTGTTGGATCTCTAGGGTTCCCATATTTTCTTGTAACAATCTATATATATATTAGATATTAGCTTCTTAGTATCCAACAGGATTGCTTTGGAATACATTAAGGAGACCCCTGGAGCAGGACAACTCAATAATGACACTATCCCTAGGCCCGTGTTAATAAAATGCCTCTGTAACCTCCCCTGTTATCCAGGGTTACTAGAATCCCAGTAAGACCTAGTGGTAGGCAGGGAAGGCAGCTTGTGAAACTCCAGTTAAATGGATTTCACACTGTCTCACTCTGTTCTCAGTCTCAGCTGAGACTGAGGGATGGCATCATTTAAAACTGTCGCAGCTGCATAAGCCACACTGGAATGTTGCAGTTGGAGGTTAGAGTAGAACGCTGGGGAATTTGAAGGGAGTCTTTGAGTTCAGTAGAGTCTGTAGCAGTCTGTAGTAGAAGAGGTGCTCTGCTGTAAGCAGGCCTTCAGAGCTCTAAGCTCTGTCACAGAGCTATTTTTTGGTATAGGTGTGTTTTCAGCTGAAGAGGAACACAAGAAGGACACATTGAAGTGGTAGAGGCCGCTTTCAGGGCCCCATCCCTGCAGGGATGGGGGGAAGGAATCAGCCTGCTTCCAGGGGCAAACCCCTTGGTCCGGCTAGGGAAAAGAAGCTGCCTGATTTAAGTTCATGCTGAGGCACCAGAAGCTCCGGACGAGAGTTCTTTGAGGAGAAAATGCCTGTGGAGCACCTGCAACCGAGGGGTGAGTTCGCTCGGCTAAAGGGCCATGTGCTTTCACCTGAATCAAGATGAAACTGAAGGGACTGTTACTGTGGGGTCAGGAAAAGACAGCCAAGTACAGTTTGGAAGATGTAGGGATTGGACTGCTTAACTCAGTGGGGGGGTGTCTAGAGTAATGGACACAGCCTCTTATTAAGTATGTTCAAGTTCAGCACAAATGGAATGTAAAGACAGTAGACTGAATGGGGCATACATTTAAAAAGAATCTACACAGCAAAGTGTTTTAAAGGATGAGGTGTTACAGTCCAGAGAAATGGCCAGTTATGAATTATGGGAGCGAGTGGGAGACCTCCCGTCAGTAGTAACCAAATTCACCTCTACGGATTTGCTCTGGGATACCTGTTGCTGTCTCTCAGGTACTTGGCCAGTGCCTGAGGAATGTACCCAGACGTGGGATTGATGAGGAAGATTCCGGTATGGAGCAGAAGTGCTCATAGGTGGTTTAGAGAACCACCAGTAAATGTTTCCATGCTATATGGAAAGTGTCCAAGTGGCTGGCAAGGGAGCCGAGCCAGGGAAAACCCAGAGCAGCGTACAAGTTTGGGCTGCGTACCCAGTGTGTTTCAGAGCCTGAGGGTTAAAGTGATGAGGATGTGTTCTGGTCTCCATAAAACTGCATTACCATGGAGTGTAGCCCAGTGGGGGTCCATCTATGCTTTGTTTATTCTGTTGGATGTGAATAAAAGCCACACTTTAGAATCCCACTTCTGGTGTTGGACATTACAGTTATTGCTTCCTTTGTCCAGAGTTACTTGGGTGCCCCTATTGCAGAGTAGCCAAACCTAGCCAATGTGCCGAGTGACATATTCCTCTCCGAACCCAGTCCACCTGGTAGAGCTGTCAGATGGAACCAGCATACCTGGGTGGAGGGTTACACCTGCATTGCAGGTATCGAAAACAAAACATGCTTAGGCAGCCCAAATTTATTTTGTAGGGACTGATAGTCCATAATAATGTCCCCTTGCAGGAGTTGGGGCAGTGTGCATAAGCCTTGTGCCTCCCATCTATTGACAGACTGGTCTGGGTCTCCAACCAGAAGACCTGGGAGATACCTCCGGGGGTTATACTGCCAGACCGGTTCAACAAGTTTCCATTGTTGGTGGGCTTTAAGCCAGATACCTAAAGTATGCTTGGTCCATTTGTTTTTTATTTCTTTTAAGCTGTGTGGTAATATTAACCATGTAAGGTATCTCAGTGGAATCTTTGGATGAGCTCTTCTCTCCAACTCACACCAGCCACTCCCTGAGCTATAGGCTATCATTTTCAGTATTGGAAGTAATTGGGTTTGCTGTATAGTATGAGTATATGTTTGGCAGTCCTCAGCCCCTGCTTCCTTGGTTGTTTGCAGTACTGCCCATTTTAGCCTAGGCTTTCTCCCTGCCCAGAGGAACCCAGAAATCTTTCTTTTAAGTGTTTTCCATTCTTGCTGGGGGATGGGAATTGGGAGGGTTGAAAAAAGAAAAAGACATTGGGGTAAAATATTCTACTTAAAGGCATCTATTTGATGGGAGAATGACAAAGGGAGGGAGACCCATCTTTTAAGGTCAGAATATATCTGCATTAGCAAAGCAGGGTAGTTACAGCAGTATAAAGTTTCCTGGGGATCCAAATTCCTAAATAGTTTACCTTGCCTTAAATGGAATCTGGGCTTTTAAGTTCGAGGTCTCTATTTTGTTCAGAAACATAACCTCTGATTTCTCCTTATTAATTTTAAAGCCCGAGATTGCTTCATATTCTGATATTAAGTGCAAAAAGGGTGGAAGGGCGTTTTCAGGGTCCGACATACATACTAAGGTATTGTCAGCGTAAAGGGATATCTTACACGACTGCTCACCCACTTGGATCCCCTTTATCTGTTGTGAGTCTCGGATGGCTGCTGCTAAGGGTTCTAGGCTGAACGTGAAAAGTAAAGGGGAAAGAGGACATCTCTGTCTGGTTCCTCTGCTTATTTTTATTACATCTGACAGGGATCTATTAATCCTAACCTTTGTTGAGGGTCCCACACAGCAAAGGGAGACCCACTGAAGGAAATTACCTCCCATCCCATAATTTTCCAGCGCTATTTTCAAATAACTCCAGTTCAACAGGTCGAATGCCTTCTCAGCATCGAGGAAAATTGCCAGTAGGGGTTTCTGAGACTCTGAACCAAGTATCATTATATTTAACAAATTTCCTAATATTATCAATTAATAATTTATGGGGGATGAACCCTGTTTGGTCATCATGGATTAGTTGTTCGACATGTTTTTGTAGTCTAAGGGATAACATTTTAGTTAACAGCTTTAAGTCTTGATTTAGAAGGGAAATTGATCTTTAAGAATCACATTTATTCTTTGGTTTACCAGATTTTGGTAGCACCGTTCCAGGATGGGGGATTCTTTTTTCTTGTAAACAGGTGTTGAAAACCTGTACTAATATTGTCGAGACCGGGGTGTATCAGTTTTTTTATAAAATTTGGAGCTGTACCCGTCTGGTCCTGGTGATTTCTCCATAGGGAGCGATTTAATCACCATTGCTACATCCTGGTCAGTGATTGTGGCATTTAATTCTTTCCTGGCCAACTGAGATAATTTGAGTAATTTTAGTTTATCTAAAAACTTTTTTGTGCCCTGACTGACTTCCTCACTGCTCTTCTCTTCTTCATATAAGCCTTGGCAGAATGTTTTAAATTGCTTGGCTATTTCTTTAGGTGCTGTCCATGGTTGATTAGGGCTTTGTTCGTTCTAAAGATGAGAGACCCATCGAGAGGCTTGGGCCTTTAGCGACCTATAGGCTAATAATCTAGCTGCTCGCCCTTCTGAGTCTTGGTATTTCTGATTTATAAATCTTAGCATACCCACTGCTTTATTATTTTCCAGCTTGCCAAGCTCTGGTCTAATTGCTTCCTGTTTCTTTAATAATGTCATTGATGTAGTTTTTTTTATGTTTCTCCTCTGGCTCTGCCAGCTCCCCTAGCAACCTATTATAAGTAAGGAGCCTTAGTTTTTTCTGAGCTGAGGCATAGCTTATGATGTCACCACGTGCTACTGCTTTTATTGCCTCCCAGATGGACAAGGATCAGCATGCATTCTTAAATCCCGTGACTGTTTCAGCCCCCACCACTTCCTCTGGCACGGCGTTCCACTTGTCCACCACCCGTTCTGTGAAGAAATTCTTCCTCATGTTTCCTCTGAATCGTCCTCCCTCAACTTCATCCCATGCCCTCTAGTCCTGGAACATCTTTTCACTTAAAAATAGTGTATTCCTGCACCCTGTTCCTCCCTGTAGAATACTTGTATGTCTCTATCATATCCCTCTCTCCCTCCTCTCCTCCAGAGAGTACATGTTCAGTTCTTCAACCTGTCTTCATAGGACTTGTGATGCAATCCATGCACCATCTTTGTTGCCCTCCTCTGAACCTTCTCTACCCTGTCTATGTCCTTACATAGGTATGGTCTCCCAGAGACATACACTGTACTCAGGTGAGAACCTCGCTAGTGTCTTGTATAAGCGGGAATTATGACCTCCCTTTTCCTGCTGGTGATGCCCCTGCCTATACATCCCAGCATCCTATTTCTTACCTGCTGCCTTGTCGCACTGTTTCCCTACCTTGAGGTCATCAGAGATGACAACCCCAAGATCCCTTTCCTGCTTGGTGCATGCTATATCCTCACCCCCAACTGATATATTGTGCCAGGGTTTTGTGCCCATATGCATTATCTTGCACTTCTTTGCATTGAATTTCAACTGCCAAACCCTGACCATTCTTCAAGTTTCTGCAGGTCCTTCTCATTCTGTCTACACCCTCTGGTGTGTCTACTCTATTACAGAGCTTTGTGTCATCAGCGAACAGTGAAATTCTGCCTTCTAGGTCTCTTGCAATGTCACTGATGAAGATGTTGAATAGGACCGGTCCAGCACTGATCCCTGTGGTACCCACTGATCACTCTTCCCTCTGTGGGTGACAGCCATTTACCACCACCCTCTGTGTCCTGCCACCCAGCCAGTTACCTACCCACCACACTACTGTCCTGCCCACACCCATATTCCCCAGTTTGTGTAATAGTCTTCTATGTGGCACAGTGTCAAAGGCCTTGCTGAAGTCCAGATAGGCCATGTCCACTGCCTCCCTGATCCACCTCGTAGTCACCCAGTCAAAAATTTAACAAGGTTGGTCTGACATGACCTCCCTGGTGAAACCATGCTGCCTTGGGTCCTGTAGTCCATTGACAACCAGATGTTCCACCAATCTCTCCTTCAGTAGTGCTTCATGATCTTCCCACTACCGGGGTGAGGCTGACTGGTCTGTAGTTCCTGCTTCCTCTTTGTTCCCACTTTTGTATAAGGGGACTACATCTGCTGTCCTCAGTCTTTGGGTACCTCCCTGTTTCCAGTGATCGGCTAAACAGGATAGCCAGAGGTTCAGCCACCACCTCTCTTAGTTCTTTAAGGCCCTGGGTTGTCCCCATCTGGCCCCATTGCTTTATCTACTCATTACTTCCAGTTCCTTCAGGACCCTTTCTCATGTAAATGGACTTGTGTCCATTTCTGCCATTCTCACCTTGTACTCCCTTCAGACCCATTAACCTCCTCTTCCTCAGTAGAGACGAGAGCAGAAATACCTGTTCAATATGTCAGCTTTACTGTTGTCATCCTCCCCATATCCCCATCCTCCCACTTCAGTCTCACTATCCCTCCCTTTGTCTTTCTTTTTTCACTTATGTACCTGTAAAAGGTTTTGTCCCCTCTACCCACTGATTTTGCAATGTGTTCTTCTGTCTGAGCTTTGGCTTCCCTTACTGACCTCCCTGCCTCCCTTTGCTTCTCCCTATCCCCTTCTGCCTGTGTCTTTTTGTATTGCCTGAATGCAATCTTTTTGGCTTTCACTTTCTTTGCTACCTCTTTGGAAAACCATAATGGTCTCCTCTTCCTTTTCCTCTTGCTAACCTGCTTAATGCATAATTCTGTTGTTCTTGTAATCCCCATTTTAAATACTGCCCACTGTTCCTCAACCCGATTCCTGTCCCATTCCCCTTAATGCCTCTTTCAAGTATCTCCCCATTTTCCCAAAGTCTTCCCCCCTAAAATCCAGGATACGTGTTTTTGTGTGGTTTGGTTCTGCTCTTTCTGTGATTTCAAACCACAATGACTGGTGGTCACTGTTTCCCAGGTGCTCCCCCACTGTTACCCCCATCACACTGTCCCTGTTTGTGAGCACAAGGTCCAGTATTGCCTTCTGCCGAGTTGGTTCCATGACCAGTTGCTTGAGGAAGGCACCCTGAAGGGAGTCCAGGATAAATCTGCTCCTAGTTGATGCTGCTGCTGGTTCGGCTGATGCGGCTCTATAAGTCCCATTTCCTCTATTAAGTGGTTAAGGATCTGAGTTGCATTCTTATTGGTCTTTACCTTTCCTGATGATCTTCCAGCCCAGGATTAACTATGGTATTAAAATCTCCCCCCAACAAAATCTGACCAGCGGTAGCTGAGCTGTGTTGTGCAGCGCCTGTGAAAGAAAGGCATCTGTGTTTATGTTTGGTGCATAAATATTAACGAGGTGTACTTTCTCCCTCCTATACTCATCAAGAAACTCTAATAAACTTCCCTTCCATTCCCCCGTCAACCAAGTGAGTTGGAAAGGGCCCCCCATGAATTAGAATAGCCACCCCTGCACGCCTGGGATTAGCTGAAGGCAAAGCTTCAACTTGAGCCACCTAACTTCTGCGTAGTTTTAGATGTTCTGAGGAGTTCAGGTGGGTTTCCTGCAAATGCACTACAACCCCGCGCAGCCTTTTCAGCTCCCTCAATAATCTTGTCCTCTTAATGAGTGAGTGGATGGATATCTTTCACACTATAAATAATAAGATTAAACACATCCATTTTGTAATCTATCTCTTCTCCTGGTAATGTCCCCCTCCCCCACCCCCACAAGAACACAAGGTCCCTACCCAGGGGAGAACCAGTCGACAAGCCAAAAAAAAAAAAGAAAAAAGAAAACACATCCTTACACAGGTTTAACCAGAAAAAACTAACAAGAAACATTAATACTAATAATGAACTAGAATTTCGAACTGGAGAATAGAGTCTCACTATGTTCTCTGTTGTACCTCCAAGGTAGTCTCTCCTTGCCTGAAGGTAACTGGGAGATGCTGCTTTTGAAAAAGAATCCCCTTATCTACGGGGAACTAAGTCTGACCCAATATCAGTCCACTCTAACAATGGGCCAGATGCTAACAACCACGAAGTGGTCAAAAGCGTCATCATCGTCTTAATCTGTAGGCTAAGAGGTGAATATCAGATGTGATGCCATTACTCCTGCACCCCCCCAACTTATATCCGTCCATGTACTTCCCTGACTGTCCCTTAATGGGTGCAATCTGCAATCCTTTGCATTAGCAATAAAAACAGAGGCGGGGAGGAGTTGGGAAATGCCATGTTTGGTGGGCCTAATCAAACATAAGGGATCACCCTATGTTAAAGTCATAGCTGAGGGTGGGATGTCACTAATGCAAGTACAACATCTTGCCTTTATTACAGTCACCCTGTAGGGGTGTCCCCCTGCTAATCCATTTCCCATTTCAGTATATCCCTCTATTTGCTCTCCTGAAACAAGCATGCATATCTAAAGTTCCATTTCCATAAGCACTCCACACCTCAAGAGTTTTAGTCTTTAAGTAAAGTTGGCTTATCAGTGTTCTTATCTTGCTCCCACTCGCTGGTACCCCCACCTGCCCCGCCTTTCCATTTTGTCTTTCTGGTGCTTTATTAGCCCTTTAGGACAGCCCCCAGTAGAGCAAGTTACCTGTGACCAGTTATTATCGTCTCAGTTGAGTTTAGATACAGTAAGACAGATGGTCTGCCATCATCCTTCTCATCTGAGCATCTGATTTACCTATTTGTCCTATTAAATGAATATACTCTGGTTTTAATACCATATTGTGCTCGGAAGCCTTTATCGTAGTATGTATATTGGATTCTGTCCATTCCAAATTAGCATGTGTTCTCTCAGTGTCTCTTACATCTTCTGAGCTGGTCGCATTATGGTGGTATGAAATGTACATGCATGAACTCATTAAAATAAAAGTCTCTCTGACCTGCTGTTATCGACTAGATTAGTCCTCCACTCCTCTGTTCAGTTTGGATCCTTCTCAGAAGATTGTGGTTTGCTGGTGTTCTGTGCGCCTTGGGTTGCATGCTGGCTCACTGGGTTTTTCTTGTTCGAGTGACGCAGAAGCTTGTTTACATCAGGGGCCAATGATTTTGGAATGGCGCCTCACCCTGTGCTTCTATTACCTGCCGCTGCCACAGACCAGGACTCCTGCTGTAATGTTTTTCTCCAAAACCTCCATCTCTAACTCCAGGAGTGGAATTTGCAGCTCTCTCAGAAATGGAGCTGCCTTGATCAAGCTGGGGAATATTTTAGGGCCATCCTCCAGATGCACTTTCAGCCATGTTGGATAATTAATCTGTGCACCAATTCCCTTCCTTTCCTTTAACTTCCATATAATGGACTGAAGCCTCTGCCTTTCAGCTTGTAAATTCTGTGAATAGTCTTGATCGAAAAATATAGGGGAGGTATGGTATTTAAGGTCTCTATGCCTCCAGGCTTCTTGTAAGATAGTGTCTCTGGTTTGGTAGTAGACCATCCTGACTACAATTGAGCGAGGGCAGGCATTTGGTGTGGTTGGACGAGGGCCCAGCGAGCAAGTGCCCTATCCATCTCTAGGTGAATGTTGGAAGGCAGGGATAGGGCTGTATTCAATAAATGCAGCATAAAGTCTATAACTGTAGGGTAGCCTTCTTCGGCACCCTCTGGGACCCTATGCACTCTAAAATAGTTGCGTCTGTTTCTATTTTCTAGATCTTCTATTCTGTCGGCTAGCTTTCTGTCCTGTTGTAAGAGAGAGAGTACCACATGTTCCGTTGTCTCCTGGGCCTCTGCTACCTCTGCGACTTTGCTGGTGTTTGCCGTACCTTTTTTGTCCAGCTGCCATACCATCTGTCGGAGATCAGTCAATGATGAGTCAATGTTTTGAACAGTAGAGAGGATTTTGTTAAGGACTTTTCCGGTTTTTCTTGGGGGAAGTCTTCCCTTGCTGAAAGCTCTGAGGAGGAGGAGGAGGGTGAAGGTGAGCACTGTGAGGTCATGACAGATCTCTCCATATTGGCAGTGATTAGTAGCCATTTCATTTTCGTCGCAGCCAGTCCCAATTTGGAAGCTTTATTTCTGTATTGCCTCCCGGCCATCTTAGGTGCACTTTTAGTGCAGATCTTCTTTGAAAAAGCAGAATAATAAGGTAAGATGCAATTAGATTTAGGAGAGGGGCTATGAAGCTGTGGAGAAAGGCTCTTCACATCTCGGTGACGTCACTGGAAGTCCTCCATTAGGTTTTTTGTGGAATCTTCCTCTTCCACAGCAAAGCCCATGGCAGACTGCATTTGCTGCATCATGGCTTGGAAAGCTGGATCTTCAAGCGGCGCTCTCGGGATATAAACCACCAAGCTCTCACTGCAGGATGAGAGGGTAGAACTAAAGTGAGGTGCTGGATTCTACTCTCCCTCATATTCCTCCTCTGAATTCATGAGGTCAGCATTGTATTCCACTTTGTCAACAACATCCATATCGACAATGGAAGCCTCAGAATGTACCAGCAACATTGGCAGTGGCTGAGAGGAAGGAATCTGCAGCATATTAGTGGAACCCATCAACGAAGGCTGAGCATCAAGATGCCCCACTGGCAGAATAACAACCTGTATTGGTAATCCAGGCAGAATGCATCTTATTTCTGAAAACGATGCCAGCACAGCCTGAAAGTTGATGGTGCCCCATAATGGGGCCGGGACTACTTGCGTTGATGGACCTTGGCCCAACGTCGATGGCATCCTACTGTCCATAGTAGGTATGGCAGTGCCTAAACCAAGCCCTGATCTTGGCGCCCTGATCTTGGTGTCTCATCGACGGTCAGTGGCTGCAGTCAATGCAACTGGATATGGTGATAAAGCAGATTTATCTTGTCTCAAGGATGACCAGGACCTTGCCAGCAAAGCAGATTCTTTTTCTGTATAGTTATGCTTGTGGTCGGATGATGAGGAGAGCTGTGATAACAACCATTCCCTGTCTCAATCCTTCAACCTCGGCGGCTGCTTCTCAGCCAATGGTGAGGGAGACACAGATCTTGGGCCCTGTTTGTTCTCTATGACTTTCAATGTTTTCAGAAGAAGGAAGTTTTCTAGAGCTTTCTTGCTGTGTTGCCTTGTAGCCTGGTTGAAGCTCTGGCAAATCTCAAGTCCTCACATTGTGAGACATGTCCAGACAGCACTCACAAATCACGTGTATATCTTCTTTGTACATTCTATCTCTGGACTTAAAATACTGAAATAAAGGCTCTTTTGACTTCAGCAGCATGCAGAGACAATGAAATAAACATGAAGTAAAATAAAAGAATAAACAGCAATGGTTAGGGTGGCGGCATTTCCTTCAGCAAGTCTGATAATGCTGACTGACCGCAGGAACAGAACTAAGGAGCAATGGGGCTGCCCATGCTTATTATACCCATAAATGTGGCACATCATTGTGGGTGGCACCTGGCTAGCAAAAGTCTCCCTCTGATCCTAGCACTGACAGCTATAGTTCCAAAGGTGTGGCCTAATGGAGGAGACATCCTCAAAGAAGATTACGTTTCCATTGTTATACAGGTAAATTAGTTATCTCCAGGTGATTGCTATAATTGAGAGGGCTAAGCTAAAGGCTTAAATAATACAACATTTGTACCAACAAGAGCCGTAGACCTGTAACCAATGAGCATGTGGTAATAAAAAGGCTAAATGATAGTCCATTAAGTGTCCATCTTTATGCTGTGCCCTAACAGGGCTGTGGGTACCAAATATACTTCTACAGATTAAAGCCTTTGTGGGGATAGAAGAAGTTCCAGTTCCCACACTAACACCTAAGAACACAAGTTATTCTCAGTCTTACATCTTCAAAAGCTTAGAATTCATCTACAGGTAACGGGAGGTATACAGTTCCTTACACAGAAACATAGACTTTGATGGCAGATAAGGACCGCTTGGCCCACCCAGTCTGCCCATTTCCCTACCTACTAGATAAGCTGCAGATCCTAGTTAACCAACAGCCTACTTCTTCCTACCTCCCACTAAAACTGCCTTATGTCTGTCCCATGCATTCTTGAATTCCCTCACTATTTTTGACCCCACAACCTCCTCAGGAAGGCTGTTCCATGCGTTCACCACCCTCTCTGTGAAAAAATACTTCCTCACGTTGCTCCAAGCCATCCCCCCCATTATCTCTATCTCCATATTGAGAGCATAAAGCAACAGTATACGTTAACAGTCTTAATACAGCATTAACAGAATGAAATAAGGGGGAAGGGGATGGTAGCATAGTACGAAAAGTCATAAGTGTCCCAAGGAATTTGTACTAAAATAATATATTAATGCTACTCCCCTGTGGTGAGCTAGCCACTGCCAGTCATTATTTGCAGATATAATTCTGTTATATTTTTTTTATGTGATTTTGTGTATGTTAAATGCCAGTGTTAACAAAAGGGGTTATATATAGAAACAAAGAATGGGAGATATGCATCTGTGACCTAGGAACCAGCTGCTTGCCAGGAAGCTAAATTACACTCTAAAAGGAGTGGAAATGCCTTGTAAACTTAATTGAGGGAAGCAGAGGTAATAAAAAGTCAGGAGGTAAACCTTAGCACGTCAAAACTATAAGAATGAACAAGCGAAACAACTAAATTCCTGGTTAAGATATTTCTGTAAGGTGGAGAAAATAAGATTTATGGACAACACTCAGACCTTCAAAAATATAAAATGTTATAAAAATGATGGAATTCACCTTAGCCAGATTGGTAGTAGGTTATTGGCTAAAAAAATTAACAGGGTAGTAGAGTTTCATTTAAACTGGGTAAAAGGGGTGAAGCCCAATACTTCACCCCTGTAATAGCAGATTATTCGTGTAATCACGATTTAACGGAAGATCATGGATGGAATGGGGTCCTATTAAATGCACGGAGTTTGAATAATAAATTTGATGAGTTTAAATTGTATCTAGAGATGAATGATATATGTATTGCACTCATCACTGAGACTTGGTGGGGTGACAATGATCAGTGGGACAAAAATATACAGGGATATAAATTATATTACAAAAATAGGAAATATAGGAAAGGGAGAGGGGTAGCCATATACATACATCAATCAATTGATAGTGAAGAAATTGTAGATGACACTGATCTCGAAATATTGTGGATTAGAATAAAACCGCGGATAGGTCCACCATTTATTTTGACCTCAGTATACAGACCTCCCTCCATGAGTCCCGAGAATGACAACAATTTATTACATACTTTTAGTCATCTAGATACATCAAAAAATTATATAATTATGGGAGACTTTAATTTGAATAGTGTTAATTGGGATCAGGTGACTGCATTAGACAAGATAGATAAAAGCTATATGAAAATATTCAATTAAATAGGTCTGGAACAACTTGTCAAAATAAATACCAGGGGTAATAAAGTACTGGACCTTATATTAACTAATGTTGCTCATTGTATTACTGGGATTGATGTTAATGCTCCCTTAGCTAGCAGTGATCATAATACTGTACAATTTCAAATAGTAAATAATAAACCTACATTAGTAATAGGTACAACTAAAATCCTAAACTTCTCTAAAGTTAATTTTCAAAATATGAAGTATATTATGAGTTGCTGGGATTGGCAAGCACTGTTCATAAACTTATCAGTAGAGGCTAAATGGCTACTACTAGTTAATAAATTAAAAGACCTTATTAAAAACAACATTCCAACTAAAAGTAAATATGAATTAAAAAATAAGCATACACCTAGGTGGATGTCCTCTAAAACTAAATCCCCTAATTAACAACAAAAACAAATTATACAAGAAAATTCAAAAAGGGCTTACACATCTTAAATTACAATATAAGGAATTATTAAAAACAATAAAAATTAAAATAAGATTAGAAAAAAACCAATTTGAATTTAAATTAGCATCAAGGGTAAAAGATAATAAGAAATCCATTTTTTCCTATATAAACCAAACTAGAGGCAATTCTACGACTATAGGTCCATTCACCACACAGTCTGGATGCATATCTAATAAATATGAAATAGCCAATATACAGAATCAGTACTTTTCATCTGTATTTAATAATAAGTCACAAGACAAATTAATTGAAATAGGAAGCTCGATACCTGGTACATTTACAATTAAGCCCCATGAAGTTTTAAGATAAACTTAATACAATAAATATTAATAAGTCCCCGTGCCCAGATAATATTCATCCAAAGGTAATAAAAGAACTTGCTTATGAAATTTATATGCCCTTGACTAATATATTTCAACACTCATTGGACAGTGGTGAGGTCCCAAATGATTGGAGAACTGCAACAGTTGTACCTATACACAAAAAAGGTCCTACCAACAAACCGGAAAATTTTAGACCCATAAGTTTGACATCTTTGATTGGTAAAATATTCGAACAGTTTGTTAAGGAAATTATATTGGAACACCTGAATAATAATAAACTTATAGATAAAAATCAACATGGATTTACAAAATCAAGATCATGTTTGACTAATCTCCTGACCTTTTACAATAAAGTAACGGAAGAAATGGATAAGGGTAATTCAGTTGATCTAGTGTTTATAGATTTTGCTAAAGCATTTGACAAAATACCCCACTTTGAACTTATAAATGCTTTAAAAGAAGTTAAACTGAACCAAATATAGTTAATTGGATAGCGATGTGGCTTAGTGATAGGAGGCAGAGGTGGCCATTAATGGAGAATTGTCAGATTGGGCTAGTGTGACAGGGTGGTGTCCCCAGGGATCGGTTTGGGGCCATGCCTATTTAATATTTACATTTCCTCCCTAGAATCAAATTTAAATGAGATTTGGTTACTAAAATTTGCGGTGATTGCTGCATAGGTTCTATTGTCAACAATAATATGAATACAGTACCCTACAAAATTTCTTGGATAGAGTTACTATATGGGCCAAAGAAAAGAAACGGTACTAAACAATGATAAGTGTAAGGTGATGCATATGGTAAACGTAATCCTAAAATTATATATAAACTGGCAAACCAGGTATTACAACAGACCTTGGAAGAAAGGGATCTTGGCTTATCATCACCCCAGATATGAAATTTAAACTCCATTGTTCCAAACAAATTAAAAAGGCAAACCAGAACTTAAATTGTATATTTAGACATGTGGCAAGTAGGACTAGAGAGGTTATGTTGCCGTTGTACAATGCCCTGGTGCGACCCCACCTTGAGTATTGTGTCCAAGTGTGGTCCACATATACCAAGGAAGAAATTAACAACCTCAAAAGAGTGCAGAGATGATTCAGTAGGACAGTAACAGGAATGAAAGGAAAAGATTATGGACATAGGCTTAGGGATCTGAAATTGTACTCCCTGAAATATAGAAGGCTTAGGGGTGACTTATGCCTTATATATGGTTTACTACAAGATACTATACTCCTAAACGGAATAGGATTATTTAAATCTGAACTTAGACAAAGCAGCCGTAGACACAATAAACAGTTATTGATTGGTAAATGGTATTCATTAAGGAGAAAAAAATGGTTTAGTATAAGATCAATTGCAACATGGAATAATCTTCCTCCAAATGTTGTGGATAGTTCAAGTATGGATGCGTTCAAAACAAATTTGGATTTAGCAATGATAGATGATTATAAATATAATTAAAAATGTGGCAAGCATTATGGACACTGTCCTCTGGCTTGAAAAACTTATGAAACTTATGAAAGGCAGGATGCTTGGTAACCAGGATCTGGGAAGTAGCCTTTCTTGACAGGCTGGTGTGAGTTGTCTTACAAGTGTTATATTGTAATGCAGTGAGACATAAAAGGCACCAATTCTGAAATGTATTAACGTGCCAGGAAGTTGTGAAATAAGAACCTAATAGCAAGGACTAATAGCAGTTCCCTAAACTTTTGGGAAAGTGCAACAGTGGCATCTACTGGCCTAAAACTTAGGACCAGACCGGGAATTTTGGCACTGTTTAAGGAACTCTGAAACAGTAGCAATCTTTCATTTTCCTGCAGCATTTCAACTGACCCACTTCTTGACAGAACAAACTGCCAGCAGACACTAAAAGCCAGTGGCTGAAAAGGAAGGAAAGGATTTTTCAGACTTCACTTATTCTTCTGGTCTTCAATTCACTACAAACTTAAGGTAGAAATCAGATAAAAGTTTATTGTGCGTTTTCTTGTACCTGTCCACTTTTATGTAATTCTGTGACCAAATTTATGAATCTTTTAGTTGTAAATGCCTTCTGGGTCGTGCCTGAAGATAGTCTTTTTGGCTAGTGCACCTACCTGGTTAATAAAAAACAAATAAATAAAATAAATAAAAATGTATGATAATTATTTAAGTGTTTAGTAATAAAAATTGTTTTTTAAGAAAACCTGCCTGAGTGAGATTTTTTATATTGTATGTGATTGTGGGACATTTTATTAATAATCTGTGACCAAACTGTTATTGCTAAAGTGGTGCCACCATAAGCTACCAATCGAGCAAAGATCAGTAAGGGAAATCTTGGTAAAGATAGGGAGAATACAAAAGTCTCAGGAAAGAGTCTATGGGGATTTGAACCAGGTTGTTGCATGCCTTATGGGAAAAGATAAAATCAGGGTCACGAGGCAACCCTGAAGAGATCGTTATGCCTGGATTTTCCCCCTTAGTACAACAACCAAGAAGGGTTCTCATTTGGCTACGAGACTCATATTGCACCCTTATCCAGAGTTTAAAGAGGAGGCCTTGGGACCTCGTGGCAGGTGTTCAGGCGTGAACTCAGTGAGCACTCTAGGAGGACACAAGGAGGGTATTCCTGTTCCCCCCATCATGGATTGCACTTAGGGGTGGGCACTGTGAGCTCAGTGGACCTGACCCCCAGGAGTGGGTTTGTGACACCCCAACCCCCCACAGAGTTAGAAACTGAGCACAGTAACTTCACTAACTACCAAAATGGCAATTTATAAAAGAAAGCCAGCTGTAGTCCAAGCCACAGTGTAGTAGAAAGTTCCGAGTCCCCACAGCAGCAATTCAAGTACCCTCTGCAGTATCCTCCTGGTCAACCTGATCTGGGTATCTCTTTTGGTGTGCTTCTATGCTGTCTACCAACTTCCCTGTGTTGATCAGATCTGTTAAAAGGTACACGTGGTCCTGGTGCACCAGCCAGAGTTTTGCCAGGAACAAGATGGCGTGTGATATGTTGAGTTCCAGGAGTTTCCCCTGCACTCCATCAAACATTTTTTGTTGTTGATGGGTAGCACAAGAAATGTCCAGAAAGAGGTGAACTGTAAGTTGCTCCACACTGAGGGAGCCCTGACACTCTGCAAGGTTTAAAATCTTGTCTCGAGTCTCCATGCTGTCTATCACTAACATCAGGACACAAGGGCCTTTTCCGATGTCCTACCTCATAGTCGCAACCTGTAGGCTTTGATAACTCCCCAGTCCGAGAGGTCTCCCTGCCCTTCAAATTGCTCCAGCAGCCAGTCCCTGATGAATAAAGGGGGATGGTCCCCCTCAGAACCTTCCAGGAGGCCTATTATTTGAATATTAGAGCTCCACATTTGTATTTTCTAGGCGCCCAAGTCTATTGATTGTGTATTGTGTTTCTTTTGCATGACCCAAAGACCCTACTTTGCATTTGTTGGTGTGTTTTTTCAGATCCTTTCATTCCCTTGATTTGGTCCACTGCTGTTTCATTTAAAGTAAGTCTGCCAGCAAGTCCATCCAGTCTTGTGCTCATGTTGGTCATAGAGGTTAGAAGCATTTTCATTTTGCGTCCCAAAGATTGCAGTGTTTCATTTGCTCCTTCTCTGTTCACTGGTCCTGGCCGGGATGACCTCAAGGCAGGCCCAACTGCTGCCAACTTTCCCAGCTCTTTGCATCCCTCTCCCCATTAATTAGCTTTCTCTGGGTAGCCCATTGCATTGTAGACAGTATCTGCTGCAGATCAATGCCTTTTTTGAAATAGTAAATTTTTTAATTGTAATGATCAGTTTTTAAAATATATGATGCAAAGCTGTACTCCTTGCATCCGCACTGCTTGGGCTGCACAGTGCTCCCCTCCATAAGTTGCTTTTTTAAAACATTTTCTTTCTGCTCTTCTGTGGCTAGGGGACATATCCCATCAGACTCTACTGGAGACACTCCAGCCCTGTCACCCTGCCTTCCCCAGGGACTTGCTACCACTTCAAAGACTACGTGGCTTGCCCCAATGGTAGTGCCCTCTCCCGGAGACCAGGCTTAAAGGACGCTGCAGAGAAGCAGTTGGAGAGCCTGCCTTGAATCCATGAGTCGGGGCCGGTGGACCGCTTGAGTCATCATGCTGCACAATGGAGAGGTTTTTATCCTTTTTTGTTTGTGTTGCTCCCATCCTGGAGGCTAGTACTGTCACGTTCATCCTGCAGCAGCAAATGTAGATCATGCGCCCGCGCTGCAATGGCCAGCCCTAACCTCCTCTCCCGAAATTCAGGCCCTTCTGTCTGTACTGCCACCTGTGATTACTCAGGTGGCGACAGTGTTGCTGCATGCTGCTAGAACGCCACCATGGAGGAAAGCATCTATGGGACTCTTGGTCCTCCCCAACCTACCGATGACCAGGCTCACTCCCGAACACTGATCAATGATCCTGTGAGCACTAGCTCTACCACTGTGCTCATGGGAAGGCCCTCAAATAAATCACTTTAACTGTAAAACAATAAACTTAGCAAAGAAAAATGGTGGAGCAATGATCTGGCAGGGCCTTGTCGCTTGGTATGTGAATAACCTCTTAAAGCTGACTTTGCTCAGGTAGATGTTTTGGGTAGGAAGGAATTCTGCTCAACTCGCACCATGATGTCTACTGATGCACATCAGGCAGCTTATAAGTACCTGAGGGTGCTGTAGGACAGCTCCAAGCTGCCATGCCTCAGTCAGAGTTAGCTGAGCAAGTCATCTGCTTTTCTGCCAAGGGCCTGTAGTTGGTGTGGCACCAGACAAGGGCATTATGTGATGCTAGTGCGGTAGCCTCTAGGCTGGTGAGAACCAAAATCCCAATAGGGAGGCAGTATAGTGCAGTGGTTTAAGGCTCTGAGCTGCAAATCTGGTGACATCCAGCAGACCAGACCTGGGTTTGAATCCCCCAGTTTCCACTTGCATACTGTGTGACCCTGAGCAAGTCACTTAACTGCCCTGTGCTCCCAGGTCGCACCTGTAAAAAAGCTTTCAGCTTAGTGTGCTACTCCTGGTTAAACAACTAAATAAAAAAAAAAAATCTGCATTTGGCGGACAGCATGACTTCGCCTCTCTCAACTGACACCAATGGCCTGCTGAAAGGTGCTTAACTACCAGTTCCAAGGGGCTAACTTCTTCTCCAGCGGAGTCAGGTGGAAGCTGTTGGGGCACTCTCCTGTTCATCTGTCTGATCCAGACTGGTCTCGGGTCTTGCCAGACTTGTAAGCAGCCCCTTCCCTCAGGTGTTCTCTCTCACAGCTGTAGATGGTATATTCTCTTCCTCTAATGATCTCAACTTCTCTATAAGTTAAAAGGGCCTCCAAGGGATGTCTCTAATGGTTTAAGAGACTCCAAGCATGCAGTTTGAGCGAGGGGACCACAAAGCAAATTTTACAGTGTTGTCCTCCCCACCAACACAAAAGTGGAGTGTTCCCTTCTAGTGCCCCTGCACAAGAGCACACTGTACTCAGAATAAGAAGCGCAGTGGCTCTGTGTGCTGACTGGCAAAAATCGCATTAGTGATTTATAATTCAAAAATAACTCACTTTTCCGCAACCTTTTTCACCTCAACATCCATGATCCAATTCCTCTTGCTTAAAGTGATTTATGCATGTTCCCCAAATACCTTTTTCTCTCGGTATGCCACTGCCGGCCATGCTTCAGATCCTGAAGCTGCAATTTGTTTTGTAAAATAATCTGTCATAGTCATTTTGTTTTATGTTTTATAAGCACTTTGTTCCTGGCTGCTTTTTAGTTTTCTCTTTGTAGCCACACCCCCACGATGATGTCTTGTAAAGGAGCGGTAAATGTTTTACATACAGCAACAAGGAATTCTGGGTAAATAATAAAGTTGACTTAAATGTTCCTTACTCAGAGGTACAGTCTCTAATTTTGGTAGGGGTGACTGCAGTGTAGCATCTAATCTGTAGATAAACACAGCAAGGGCATTGTGGGTACAATAAGAAGTTGTTTTTCCAATTTCCTTACTGTGAGGTGCAGTCTCATATTTCTGTAGTGGCTTCAACAATATAAGCTCTTATATGTATTTTCAAAACAGAGCATTGTGCATACAGTATCTAGCTGACAAGATTTCTTTACTGAGAGATGTGGTCTCCTATTTCTGTAGTGAGCACAGAAATATAATGGCCTGTACACTAATTTACATAATAAGGCATTACGGGTACAGTAAATAGCTGATTTTTCTGTCTCCCTAATCAAAGTGCAGTCTCCAATTTCAGCAGTGTTTACAGCAGTACAGTCTGTCGAAAAGTTTCTGGAAAAATGTTTTTGTGATGCAGGTAGGCTAAAAAGATAATCTGCCATTCTGTGTAGATATTGTTTCACTTTTATTGCCTGCTGGTGAAGTGACAGCTCCTGTCAGAATGTAGGAGTGTGATGATGCTTTTCTATGTTTATGTTATATGGTTTGAATGGCTGTAAGTAGTTCACGAGTGTAATAATGGGTCAGTGATTACACGGTTCTGAGCTGCTTTCAGCCAATCAAATCACTAGAATTTTTCTACACATGTTGCAATGCTAGATACAGTTACTTGCAAACAATGTAAAGAGCCAGCATAAAACTGACAGTGTCCCTTAGAAAACTGTGTTTCCCTTGCATGATGTCATGGTTGGGTGCTGCAGCACTAAGGAAAAAAAGGGGCATGGTTATACAAATGAAACAGCACAGAAATAAAATGATTTTTTTTTTATGGAAAACAGCACTTTTTGGCAGTTTGAATGGTAAGAGACTGATTCACAGCTCCTACAGGTTATTACTCCCATTTGCTGTGGCAACCTTTCATAAATCACACACCTTATTATTTCTAAATATGTTTTTCTAAAGTAAAATTTATACATCTAGTCTTTCCCTTTATGACTGCTAATCTCTCTTAATGCTGAAGTATGCCCTGCTGTGAGCACAAAACCCTCAAGGGCTCCTTTACAATGCAGTCCTCCAGCAGTTCCTCAAAACTGCTTAAAACAATATCCAGTAACGTGGCCTCCTCCCCGGTTTCTTCTCTGACGTGCTGGCTAAAACTACAATTATTTACCATCTCTAGGATGCCCCCCCGCCATAAATGAATGTCCCAGCTGTTTTTCCCCCAATTTCTTTCCTCATAGTTCAGATCCCCCATGAACAGTGTCCGCCTTCTCATTTGCCCTGGTGATGTATTCCAAGATTTTCCTATCTCTCTCCTAATAGTTAACAGGAGGGCTATTACAGCTCCCCAAGGTCATTCCCTGTCCCTTTGATCCTTTTAGGGTTACCAGTACAGATTCCACAATACCACCCCATTTATCCTTTATTCCAATCATCTTTAATACCTTTGATTCATTATTCAACTACTGTTAGTCTTCCCAGTCTCCTTCCCACTCTATCCTTCCTATAAACTTTATATCCATTAAAGTTCTTTTCCCAGGTATCATCTTCTGCCCAATATATTTTTTTTTTTTGCATAATTTGTTTATTAAATATTCCAGTATAATAGACATACATACACGTATGAATACAAACAAGACATACATAAACAGAACAAATTCATAACTTATATACATCAAGATCCAGTTCCTTATTTAATCAAATATCAAGAACCAATCATAAAATTATTTGAGCACCAGTATTAGTGATAAGGTTGAGGTTGAGACCATATCTGGGCCAAGGCCTATTCACCTTATATACTAATTAGTGTGGCTTTAGAGCCATCCTTCTCCCAACATAATATTATCTGCAGCCGACAAGGAGGCTAAATAAGACTGCCAGGCTCTATGAAATAGTTCCCCTGTCCTTTATTACGTAGGTTAGTCGTTCCAGAGGAAGGGCCTGTAGAATCAATGTTTTTCATTGGTGTATAGTAGGTCTTTCAGCGGACGCCCACGTATTAAAGATACAGTGTCTGGCAATGACCAGTATGACTCGGATCCATCTCTGAAGGGGAGTCCACTCCTCCTCTCCGGTATCTTTTACCCCAAACAATAACAACAGAGGGGACAGTGGAATCTGTTTCCCTGTAATTGTCTGCACCTCCTTCGCCACCTCTCTCCAAAATTCTTGCAGGATAGGACAAGCCCAAAAGTAATGATAATAAGATGCTAGGTTATTGTTACATCTAGTACATATAGAGGACACTGTGGGGTTATATTTGTGGACAATTAATGGTGGCCAAAATAATCTGTGACAGAATTTGTAGAAGGATTCCTTGTATTTATTACATATTAAAATGCCCTGATGGAGTTGGGATATGATCCAGTATGTTTTTAGTAATCCTACTATAGCTAGTCTGTCCCTCACCATAACCTCCTCAAACCTTCCCCTCTTATTGTTTAGGCTCCTGGCATTTACTAGAAAGTCTGGTCGCCTCACCTGGAAAGACAGGACATGGAGGGAGGAGCCAGTGCGCAGCTGGTGACCAATGGATACTGCTCATGGTGGTGTGTGACTCAGGCTTTGTGGACAGGCAGAAGGAGAGAGAGTTTTACTGCATGGGGTGGGGCAATGGTAGGGACAAAAATACACAGTCAAGAAAAACTTCAGCTTTAAGGAAAGCAACAATATAAACACTCCTCGTTTAAAGTAGCTGTTAATGTTAGCTGTCAACAATGGCCTTTTTTCATTCAGTAAGGGAGCCTCTTACTGAATCGGGCTAAAATAAGGTAAAAATGACATTTGGAGAGTAGTTTCTTTTTACCTGATTGATTTTTCGCAGATATGAAGAAGAGAGGGCCCAGGCCTGCAACCATGGATGCTAGGCCAATCATGATAGACGTCTGAATCAATTAAATTTACCAGTTACTTGTATGTAATAATAGAACAATTCAGTAAGGGAACCTAGACGATCTCTTACTGAATGGAAAAGAAGTGCCATTTATTTTTCCATACAGATTTTTATCCCATCCCTGCCTTGTGCTGTCCAGACCCATATTCTCAACTGTCCCAGACAGTGTCTGCACACACTAGTGGAGCCCAGGGAGAGTGCAACTAAGGGACTGCTACCCCAGCAGTCAATAACAGTCTCCTCAATAGTTGTACTCGTCAACCTTAGTGATAGGTGAAGCACCGGGGTGGAGTGTAGTTTCACTAGGTGACTGGCTGGCTGTGACAGCTTTGGAAAATGCATTTTGCCGAACAAACATAACACGTTTTCAGTATCTTGACTGAGCTCTGGTTTGTTCTGTAGAAGTGCAACTATTCAGGAGATCATATTCTCAACTGTCCTGATGCCTTCTTCCTCTTCCTGACCTGGAAGGACACTACTTCTTAATTCAGCTGTGAGCTGTGTGAGAAATTCTATACTGCACTTGATATCTGCAACAACTTGCACTTTTGCTCAATTCTGTGGGAGGTGAAACTAACTACCCTTGGTAATTGCTTTTTATTTACATATTTATTTAGTGTTTAACCAAAAAGGGGCTTGCAAACTCTGTTTATCTTGTGAGTAACTTCAGATGGATTTAAATACTGCATTTGGGTAGATCCTTGGAGGTAGCTAGATAGTCTACTAGGATTTTCTGACAGTTAAACTATTTTTAAATAAATTAAAGGTGGCTGAGGAGTTGAAAAAGGAGCTTGCAAACTCTGCTTATCTTGGAAGTAACTTCACAAGTGTTTGAATACTGCATTTTGGTTGTCCCTTGGGGGTAGCTGGATTGACTACTAGGATTTTAGGACAGAAACTATTTTTAAATAATTTACTGGTGCGTAGGAGTTTGTGATAGTTAAACTATTTTTAAATAAGTTACTGTGATTAAGGAGCTGTCATAGCAAAACCTGCAGTGTGAACTGAAACACAGACAGCCTCAGGGCAGGAAATTGTTCGCCTCATTGTTTTCAGACCTCAGACTGAAGAGGAAAGGTTGCATCACAACCATTGTCAACAAATTGCCCTGGCTGGAGATATCCAGACTAGATCAGATTACTATAAATTAATGGTGGCTGCAATATTTTAGAGACACAAAGCACATCTTCATGACCTGGAAGGACACTACTACTTTATTCAGCTGTGAGCTGTGTGAGAAATTCTATATTGCACTTGCAAATTCTATATTGCACTTTGTGCTCACAACAGAGGGAGGTGAACCTTACAATTGTCTTTGGTTTGTAGCAGATATTCCATGAGTGGAGGCTACTTAACTGAAAGGTGAAATAAGGAACTTAGAATTGTCAGGAAAAGACAGTCTTTCAAGCAACAGAGGGAGGTGGATCTAGCTTTACGTTTGTTACAATTCTTAAGATTTTCAGTGCAGGAAGAGTTTAAAGCACAACTGACTTATTTTGGGGCTGACTGCTTTCAGAGCACAAACCACCAGGCTGTTTTGGGGCTGGGGAGGTTTACCTGTGTGTGACTTGGATGTCTGGATTTTTCTCTGTTTGATTAGCAGGGTATTTTCTCTGTCAAATTGTTGTGTATGGCGTCTTGCTGACAGGAAGGCACTCATCGCAGCGGTGGGTCAGAGCTTTTAGCTGATTGTTTTGTGAAGGCATGTTTAGCCCAAACCCTTCCCACCCCTCACCCCACCATCCCTGGAAATAGTTCCTTTATACCTGGGGTTCTGACATCATTTCCTCAAGAGTGCAAGGTGCATATCACTGTCATATCCTCTCTAGCACACTGCACTGACAATATAAGCATACACATTGTATAAATATATATATTTCTATATAACAAACCAATCACACACATTAAAAAAAGTAGATAAACATGTGGGAGTAGTGCAATGTAATGGCTGTGGGCAGCAGTCTTCCGGGAGTCTTTCTGGAGGCTGAGATGCTGCCGATTTGCAGACAACTCTCTTCCCTGAGGGAGGAAGTTGCCTGCCTCAGGCCACACTGGACAGTAGTAAGGGAACTTTCCCCAGGCCACACTGGACAGTAGGAAGGAACCTCCCCATCCAGGGAGCACCAGAGCCACCACCACTACCTCAGAGGTTGCGGAGAAAGCACAGCAGTTGGACCACAGTGGGCTCAGGGAGGGTGAGGATGGTAGAACAGAGGCACACCCAGTCAGTTGTTCCACTCCACAATCCATACACCATTCTGGGGGAGCACAGTTCCCCTATGGATGCACCCACAGAGGAGACTAAGGAGGCCGAGGACAACTGTCACAAGGGAGGTCCACAGGAAGGAGGCAGAGGACACCACAAGGAAAGGAAGCAGCTCCTGTGGGGACTCAATTATTAGGGGGTAGAACTGGGGGAGCAGGGAAAACTGAAGTAAGGTATGCCTGCCTGGCGCATGGCTTGGGAGGAGAGGACAGGGCGATCCCTCAGGATCACGAGAAGAGCTGCACGGAGTCTGAGCTGGCGTCATTGTCCACCTAGGGACAAATGACTTGGCCTCATCATGAGATTAGAGCAGTGCAGAAGGACTTTGCAGAATTGGGGAGGGTCCTAAGACAAGTAGCACACGCAGTATCCTTCTCTGAGGTGCTGCCTGTCAATGGCATGAGTGAGGCGAGGGTACTTTGCACCATGCAGTTTAATGAATGGTTGAAAAAATGGTGTGGAGCACAGGGGTTTGGCTTCATTGGGGACTGGGGTTCCACCTGGAGGACACCAGCCTATACTGGCAGGATGGTCTGCATCTGTCCAGGAAGGGAACAAGTCTTTGAGCAATCGGTTTAAATGCTTCATTGGCAAGCTTTTAAACTAGTCAAGGGAGGCACTGATAAGCAGCAGGAAAATCCCAGCCTCTCCCTACAAAACAAGGTACTAAATGAGAAAAGACCGAGGTAGAAAGGTCAGTGAGGGATGCTGCAAAGAAGGTAAAGCCATAAAAAAATGGAGAGCAAATAGTACCAATGTCTTAGTCTGAGTAACAAGCTCCTGAATTAGTGGCCTTGATGGAGGAGGAACATCTGATATCGTGGCAGTCACAGAAACATGGTACACACAAAACCATGACTGGGACGTAACATACCAGGATACACTATCTACAGGAGGGACAGGGAGGGTAAAAGAGGAGGAGGAGGAGTAGCTCTTTACATAAGGGAAGGAATCAAAGCAACAGAACAAAAGGGCAAACAGGGAGGAGAAGAAGCACTGTGGATAAATTTGGAGACCGCAATGGCACCACAATCCAGACAGGGGTTATACAGAACCTTCTCAGGGGAGGAAATGGACAAGGAAATGATATAAAGTATACTAGAATGGCAGAAAAGGGAGATATTGCTGATGGGTGATCTGAATATGCCAGATGTTAACTGGAGTGCAGTTGCAGCAGCCACTTCAAGAGTGGGTTATTCTAGATGCCCTACAGAGGCATGCCTAGACAACTAGTATTGAGCCCACCGAGAGGGAGCAATCTCAGACCTGGTTCTCTAAATGGAGATGAAGAGAGATCACAGATGAGAAATGGGTAGCCATCTGGGAACTAGCGACCATCGAACAGTATGGTTCACAAACACAGCAACAGAGTCAAGCCATACAAAGGCAAAAGTACTGGACTTTAGGAGGGCTGACTTTGCCAAAATGGGCGAGTGCCTAAGGAATGCACTAGCAAATGGGCAGGAAGGGGGGTGGAAGAACAATGGGGAATAATAAAAACTGCCATCACAGAGGTAACAAGCCTTTGTGTGAAGCAACTAAGCAAAATGAAACGATGTAAGAAACCATTATGGTTCTCAAAGGAAGTGGCAGTGAAGGTTCAAGAGAAAAAGAAAGCATTCAGGAAGTACAAGGAATCACAGAAGGAGCAGGACAGAGAACTGTATCAGTTAAAGCAAAAGGAAGCTGGCAAGGCAGTCAGAACAGCAAAGGCCCAAACCAAGGAAAAGATAGCCAACCTCAGTTAAGAAGGGGATAAACCTTTTATAGGTACATCAGGAGCTAAGGAAGACCAAGGAGGGATAGTGAGGCTTAATAAAGGGGAGGGAGGGAGGGAGCAGAGGGTGACTGTGAAAAGGCAGAGATACTAAACAAATATTTTGCTCAGTATTTACAAAGGAAGAGGGGAGGTACCTAAACAAACAGTAGAAACACTCTGGATACAGAAGTTGATACCAGCCCATTTACAGAAGAAAGGGTTCTGAAAGAACTCTTAAAACTGAAGGTGAACAAAGCAATGCGGCCTGATGGGATTTATCCCAGAATTCTAAAAGAACTAATAGTACAACTAGTGACACCACTGACTACCCTCTTTAACAAATCATGGGAGGATGGGGTGGTAGCCGAGGACTGGAGGAGGGCAGATGTGATTCCCCTTCACAAAAGTGGGAGCAAGGAAGAAGCAGGAGACTACAGACCTGTTAATTTAACCTCAGTGGTAGGGAAAATGATGGAATCACTTATGAAGGAAAGAATTGTCGAGTATCTAGAGGCCAGAGGGGCACAGGACCCAAGGCAGCATGGATTCACAGCGGGAAGGTCATTCCAGAGAAATCTGATAGATTTCTTTGACTGGGTGACCAAAGTAGTAGATCAGGGAGGAGCTGTGGACATGGCCTACCTAGACTTTATCAAGGCATTTGACACAGTCCCACACAAAAGATTAATATACAAGTTAGCCAGCCTGGGAGTGGGTCCCAAGATGACAGCCTGCGTAAAGAACTGGCTGGAGAATAGGAGACAGAGAGTAATAGTAAATGGAGCCCACTCTGAAGAAAGAGGGGTTACTAGTGGGGTACCGTGAGGGTTCAGTATTAGGACCGTCCTCTCCAGTGCCTTTATGAGTGACATTGCAGAGGGACTGGAAGGAAAGTACGACTTTTGCAGATGACACAAAGATCTGCAACAGAGCTGATGCACAAGGTGGGGTGGAAAGGATGAGAAGGACTGGTAAGGTTAGAGGAATGGTCAAATGTATGGCAGCTTAGATTCAGTGCTAAGAAGTGTAAGGTAATGCACCTGGGAAACAAAAGCCCAGGGAAGAGTACACAATGGGGGTGAGAT
This sequence comes from Neoceratodus forsteri, assembly GCA_016271365.2. Lineage (NCBI taxonomy): Eukaryota > Metazoa > Chordata > Ceratodontiformes > Ceratodontidae > Neoceratodus > Neoceratodus forsteri. The sequence continues at coordinate 1,234,196,191 of CM028129.1, read as the reverse complement.
ACTAACAACAACAAAATGGAAAGGGACCTGGGGTAGTCATATCAGATGACCTAAAAGTGGGCAAGCAATGAGAGGGCAGCAAGGAGGGCTGGGGGATACTGGGATGCATAGGGAGAGGCATCACCAGTAGAAAACAGGAAGTTATTATCCCTCTGTACAGACAGCTGGTGAGACCCCATCTGAGTACTGCATGCAGTTCTGGAGACCCAACCTCCGAAAGACATAGACAGGATGGAAGCTGTCCAGAGGAGGGCACTAAAATGGTGCAGGGTCTGCACCGAAGACATATGAAGAGAGACTTAAGGAGCTTAATATGTATAGCTTCGAGGAAAGGAGGAGAGGGGGGACATGATAGAAACTTTCAAGTACCTCAAGGGAATCAACAAAGTCCAAGAGGGTAGCATCTTTCAAAAAAAGAGGTGTGCAAGAACAAGGGGCACAATTTGAAGATAGAGGGGGGCTGCTCAGAGGTAATTTAAGGAAGTATTTTTTCACAGAGTGGCTTGTGGATGCATGGAACGGCTCCGAGGAGGTCGTGGAGTCAAAAACAGTGGTGGAATTTAAGCATGCATGGGACAGTCATAAGGCAATTCTAGGGGGTGGGGGTAGGAAGAAGTAGGCTGCTGGTTAACTAGGATCTGCAGCTTATCCACTAGGTAAGGAAATGAGCAGACTGGGTGGGCCAAGCGGTCCTTATCTGCCGTCAAATTCAATGTTTCTTTGGCAGAAGGACCAGGGGGAGGTCCACCCCCCCACCGGCCCAAGTCAGTATAGCATGGTGTGGGGCTGGGATGTGCTAGGAGCCATCATCCTGGGTTAGATTTTATTCCCCGGTTCCTTTCTCTATCTCTCCTGCTGTTGGCACTTGCTGGCTTCACTGTGGTACTGGGGCCTGCCACCAACCCTTCCCAGCCAAGGCACACTGCTGTGCAGCAGCTACCTTAGCCTGCTCTTCTTCCCAATGTGAGCAGCTCAAGTTTGCCCTCAAACCCGGATCACCTGCATGGCAGCACAATGGCCACTGGGACTGCCACAGCACCATATTTATTTTTTTTATTGATAAGATTAACAAATACTTTAAGAGAATAAGCAGCCAAGATTCTCAATTAGAAAAGCATTAACCTTTACGTACTGTAACGTGTGCAAATAAAGAAAACGTAGCGGAGCTGCCTCCTACTGTGGTGGATGTAATCCTGTCCTCATAACGTTGCAAGGATCCGGGTTCCCACTCGCACTTTCCGTCTGACTGTACAGAGATCACGAGGCCTTCTTTGTTTTTCAGATATGCAGCACCTTTAATTCCATACCTGGATTGATCAGGGTATAAAATACACATTAAAAATGCATCACCTCATTACCTTGGGCACCATTCTTGGCCGCAAGGGCTGGTGCTATGTAAAACTATGGTTGCACTTAACTGCTGGCAGTATAGCCTAGAGGTTACAGTAACGAGCTGTGAATGAGCTTGGTACATCCAGCAGACCTGAGTTTGAGTCCCACAACCTTCACCTGCATACTGTGTGACTCTGAGCAAGTCAATTAACCTCCCCAGTGCTCCCAGGTCGCCCCTGCAAACAAGCACTTGTGCCTAGTAGGCTTTACCTGGTTACCAAAGACTACGATTAAAAAAAAAAAAAGTAAACTACTCTTCAGCCTACCTAAATTCAGTTCACTATCCACATTTAGGCAGGCTTCTAGCAGTCCTCAAGAGGAGAGGGCAAGGCTTACTTCCAAAATGTTTAGCAGAATAGGGACTGGAGGACTAAGGTCTCAAAAGCAGCATTCTGGCAACTGAGCACGCCATGCAGTAATGGGATACTAATGTGTGCACACTGCATCAGGTAGCAGCCCTACAAACCTCTGCAGTATGTGTAGTGGAGGAAGCTTTTAACCTATTCGGTGCAGGGTGGGACAACTTAGTTTGTGGGCTGGTGGTCAGTGGGCCACTAGCTTTCAAAATCTGGTAGTCAAACCTAATTTTACTGGCCATCATTTTTAAGGGTCCTATTCAGCATTACCTCCACTGCTGGAACAATCACTTTGTGGGCAGGTGGCCAGTTACCCACTGTCAAAATCTGGTAGCCTAACCAATGTTTCTAGTGGCCATTAGCCTCCTAGTTACCAGACTTGTCCCGTTTTGATTAGGTGGCTCCTTTCTAGCCAACTGGTAAAGAGCAAGTCAGGATGAGATCCACCTACCAATGGTCTTTTTGGCTGTCTAGTGCTGCTTCAGTGTGAGTAACAAACAACTGGTGAGCCTTAACCCCAAAATCCACCATTCACACACAGTAATGGCCCAGCCCTGCAGACATCAAGTGTGTGGAGACTCTGTTTGATGTTCAAAGCATGATTTGGAAACAACACCGGTAGTAACAAGGGTCAGGCCATTCCTTATATAATGATAGGGGCATGGCAATGTCCCTGTAGTTGTGGTTAAACCCCCTATTTTTGCACCTGAATAATGCAGCCATCCCTGGATGGAATAGCCTGAAATTTAGCCAGGTACTACCCCTCACTCCCACTCATCCAATCTGTTACAATACACCCTTTTCCTCCCACCTGCCTGACCTGTTAAATTACGACCCCTGAAAACACATTTGGGTTGGATTTACAAGATGCTACTTGTGTGTTCACGAGATGGGGTGGTGACTTGGCCAACCTGAAAATTTGAACCAAAAATGGTCAAGTTATAATCAAAAGGAAAAACACTGAAAAAACTCCTACAACTCCACACGCCTGTGTAATACTCACATTTTGTGAGTTAGGTTTTTTTTTCCTTAGTTTTTTCTTTTGCTTATAACTTGGCCATTTTTTGGACCATATTTTCAAGGTACCCAAGTTGCCACATCCCCTCATGACTATCTAAGTGGCCCCTTGTAAATCTCTATTTTTTATTTATGTTTTATGCCTCCTTCTCTCTCCCTCTCTCTCTCCACAGCTTACCTTTCTTGGGGACTCCCGTGGTGTGAGCCAGCCAGCCTAAGCCCCGTAACTCGGTCCTCTGCCCCCATCCCGCCACAGATTACCCCCGGCCGGGGAAGTGGGAGGTCCAGCTGCCCCCCCCCCACTTACACCTTATGTGTCGGGCCTCCAACCGATCCGGGACCATATTGCACTCCCACCGGGGCCCATCGGCAGGCACAACTGCGGGACCACTTTCTGTTTTCTCCCCATTATCCCCAGAGGATGCCGGTGGCCAAGGAGGTCCATGGAGGCATGCGCATGCTGAGACGTGAAGCCACTCCAGACCCTAGCCGACGTCCTCCCCTCCCATGTGGTGCTCTCCGCTGCATCTCCACCCATGTGCACCCAGGTGGCAGTGTTGCAGTGGGAGTTGCATCATTCCGTCCACAGAGGAGAGCACCCCTCAGGGGCTTAATCCTCCTCCCTTGGCTGACCCTCCAGCTCCCCGGGCTCATTCTCAAAGCTGGGTCACCAGCGTCACAAGCGGTAGCACTACTGCCGTGCCGGCGGGCCAGCGCCCCTTGTAAATCTAATGTAAAATATGTTTTGAGGTAGGCCCCCCAAAGCATATTGCAGGACACGTTAACAAGGTGCAGCTTGTGTGCTTGTAAGGTGGGATGGCAACTTAGGCACCATGAAAATCTGGGCCTAAAATGGTCAACTTGTGCACACGAAACAAAACACTAAGTGCAGCTGCATGTGCGATTTTAGCACAACACAGGTTCAGATGCATGCGCGATTTTAGCATATTTCGTGACTTAAGTTTTTATCCAAGTTGGGGTGTTCTTTTTTTTTTTTTTACTTTATTAGGGAGCAGCCAACCAAGGTGGTGGGAATGTTGTTCCAGTGTGCCAACACTGGATTTTACATAAAGAATGAGTGCGGGGGTGGGGGGTGGGTATGGCTTCTAAGCAGGCTGGTGGGGATGGGATTATTATTTTAGGTAGGTAGGAATTTATTTTTATACAGGATAATTACACATCATTAGGGATAAGATCCCTATTTACAAGACAATCCTGTGTGTATTACAAATAGTTTCAATAAAAACACTTTCTATACTTTCAAAAAAGAACAATATATAAATCATAAAACATAACATCAATTTCTTAGTGAGCACATAAACAACGAGGTGCTTCTAGCAAAATACATTAATAACAATTGCATACTGAGGCAAAACAATTCTCCAAAGCAGTAGCAAACTGTGTGATTAATGAAATGATACGCACTGGGTAAAGCAAACAATTCCATAATGATACTGCCTGATACCGTAAAGTTTTTCCACCATATTTTGTTTTACAGTTAGGGAAACTGACTTTATCATACATGGGTGGAGGAAGGGGGCAACTGGTTGGGGATGTTGCTTTTTCGTATAATTTTCTGATACTAGCATTGGACAGCTGTTGGGGGACCAAAAACATGGGGGCTGCTACGGACACTTACAGTCTGGTGCACTGTACTGTATGTCACTATGTAGCTGCTTCCTGACTAGCCTACAGGTCCTCATGCAAAGCAAGCTTTGGGTCTGATGCAGTGCACATCCTCAGGCAGCGGCTTTGGGAGTGGCCCACAGGACCCAATGCAAAGCAAGCTACAGGGTTGGTGCAAGGCGCATTCTCAGGCAGCAGCTTCGTGAATGACCCACAAGGGCCCCACATGAAGCAAGCTACCGTGCTGGTGCCCTGCCTGTCACAATGCAGTGTCCTCCTGAATGGCCGCAGGGCCAGAGGCAAAGCAAGCTACAGTGCTGGTGCACTGCCTGTCACAATGCAGTGTCCTCCTGAATGGCCGCAGGGCCACATGCAAAGCAAGCTACAGGGCTGGCGCAGTGTGCTTCCTCAGGCAGCAGCATTGTGACTGGACCGTGGGACAACATGCGAAGCAAGCTATAGGGCTGGTGCAATGTGCTTATTCATGCAGCTCCTTTGTAAGAGGCAGTTACGACTGACCTCCTGCTTGGGCCCTGCAGGAAGCAAATACTAAGGTACTAAGGCCATCTACATGGAAGACACAGGAAATTCAATGAAAAAAATGTTAATGCATAAGTTAGGGGTTTTAAAACAGTAATATTAGGAAATGCGACATTAGGGTTATTTTAACCTAAACTCCACACATACCCATGTACCGTATCTGTGAACTCCACTGAACTGAATAGCAAAGCACAATTCAGATATCAAAAATGTTTTAACATCCTGAATAAATAACAGTACGAGGAATGCCACTACACCCCATAATGAACACTGAACTCGTTGCTGGTGCACAAAGTCCGCTACAGGTCTGATGCAGTCTGTGTGGCTATGTAGCTGAATGCTGCTTTGTGAGTGGTCCACAGGGCCACTTACCAAGTCTATCACAGGTGTGGCACACTGTGTATGACCATACAGTGCCATTTTTATGACACTGCAACTGTTTCCTAACTGCCACCTAGCAAAGGCTGGGTGGCAACATGGCCTGGGCTGGCAGATTGAGGGTGGGTAAGGATGTGGCACAGACTGAGCATGTGCAGGAGTACGTCTTGCATGTTACACCCTGACCGCAATCCAGGGGACAAATGTGAGCTAAAAAGGCCACTAGCTGGGCAGATTATGCCTTCCCCACCCCCCACATCCAACACTGGGCTCCAGGTCCACGTCTAGGCTTCACCTCCACTGTGGACAGCTGGATATGGTAGGTGAACCTGCCACAGGAGCTGAAGGCAGGGACATCACGGAGGCTCAGTCCAAGACAGCAACATGCCAGTATGTCGCAGGTGACCAAGGAGTCTCAGGATGCCCAGGTAACAGCAGCCTCAACGGAAGGGAGGAGGTGCTAGCAGAGTCTGAAGGAGGTCCTTGCTAGGAGGGCTGGGGCCAAAAACAGAGTTGGGGGGAAAAGAAAGAAAAATCTGCACCTATACTTCTGAAGTGAACCTGTCCTGCTAGTCTATACTCTGCATTGCAATAGTTTCTCATTTGTACTGCTGCATTTTGTATTTTTTTATTCCCTTCTGTACTCTTCCACCATCCACCTCCCCCGGAAACGAGTCTTGGGACAGTGTGCCTTTCCCAGTCAACAAATTTCAAATAAATAATATGTCATTCTTACCTTGGAACAAACACTAGCACCCCATTGGCTCGGATTGAATAAATGACACCATCTGCTATGCAGTGCTCGTTTGTCAGAGGATCCTTGTCTTTGAAGTACATGCACTGGAACAGCTCAGTCGACTGCTTTTGCACATGCTGTGCAGCCTGCCAATTGCCAGAAAAACATTTGAGTGTGCAACCAAAAGTTGTAGTGATCACTGTTAGAAATTGTCAAACTCTGCCATATTACACTAAACCATTACTGCACCAGTAGGGCTACTGCTTCCAATGCAGGCTACCCAGGTTGACGCCTCCAACGAACCACCAACAGAGTGAAGCACCGGGGCACTCTGGCCGTGGGAGGCTTTTCTACCCAGGCCTCAGTTTACCTTACTGTGAACTTTCCAACAGACTTTTTTTAAAACTTCGCACAAATACATGGAAACTGAGCAACTGTCAGCATCAGTGAGTGATCTTTATGGATATGCACATCAAAGGTGAGTGCTACAGCTATTGACTTTTTCTGGCAAGTCTGCGGGAGTGGCAACACAAGCTATAGCACTCGGTCTCCCCTACCGCTGAGTGTGCATATCCAGAGAGACTGTTAAACCAGGTCCAGGAAAGGGACTAGGCCACCAGGAGAAGGAGGATGTAGCCCACATAACACTTGAGCGTTACCTTCGGGTGTCCAGATGGCACAAGCTCAGCTGTAACAGCAGTGTGATGAGAGATGTGGGGGGGGGGCCTTGCAGTGCACAGCCATGCATTTATGGCCCAACATTTAGGGGAGAGATACAATTCAGTTTTTTTTTTTTATTTACCCCCTCCCGGTTGGCCCTTCCTCAGAGGAGTGCCCCGTCACCCCAATGTCTGCCAGAACTTACCTGCTGGCTGTCTTCCAACCAGGGCTTGTACCCCCAGCTGGCTTGGAGGGGTTCCTCAAACCCTGCCAGAGAACAGCTCCAGTTCGGGATGGCATGTCCAGCCGGTCAGATGGGGGGCCTGCGGGTACTCCTTCTCATCTTGCCACTGGGCATTTTTCCTTTTTCCATCCCCCTGGGGAGGTGTGGTATACAATGACATCATGGTGCATGCCACGCACTCCCACATGACACGTGCCAACGTCTGCCACACCACCCAACCTTCCTGGCCTGAGCTGCCTTTCCCCCAGCTTCCGTCATGGGCCAGGCAAGAATCGCCTCTGCCCCCCCCAAGGAGGAGAACAGTCCTACGGACACTGAATCCTCCTCCCCCGGCTGGCCCACTGACACCCCGGATTTGCTTCTTGAACCTGGGTCATTGGCATCGCAGGTGGTAGTACTACCACTGTACCAGCGGGCCGGCTTATAGTTGAGGTTAAAAAAACACCCTTCCAGCTTGGCAGGATGATGCCAACACTCTCTGGTCCTGCCCCACCCACCCAGCATGAGGTGCCCCGATGCCACTGATTCGACTTGGTCAAAGGATTGCTGCCAGCCCCCCCAGCCCTACCACAGAAAGGCAACCCAAAGGGGAAGGTAAGCAGAGGAACTCTTGGGTCTAGGCAGGTGATGGAGCTAGGCTGAAGGAAGAACAATAATTAGAAAAACAAAACTGCCATACTGCCAAACATTTTCCCAACTGAGCTAATCTCTTCACAGTTCAGTTACCACTTCTTTCAGGAGGTGGCAAATGACGTGGAAATTAGTCATCTTCTTACCCTGTTTTTGTTGTTGATATGATGGCACAGTTCCTCCAGGTCTTTGTTGCTAAATAATGTCTCCTCAACATTTAAACTTTGACCTTTCAAAATGGATGCTAGCAGTAGTCTGTGCACCACAATGTCGGCATACCTCCTGATTGGAGAGGTGAAATGGGTGTATTTATCCAGGGCAAGTCCTAAAACAAACATCAGAACCCCCTGTATTAGTTCTTCAAGCCACTGAACATGACAGCCATACTAAGATGTCGCAATCGATGAAAAAGAGCACTAATTAAAAGAAACAAAACTTGCTTTACCCTTTTGTTTTCTTGTTTTAATATAATTGGAAATTTGGGCCTATTTGTCGCCTCTTTACTCCTCCTACAGTATTTTTTTTATTTGTTCACTTTAAACTAATCTCGTATTTATCACTTTGTCTGGGTCCCGGGTTTGGTGCTGCCTTTTTCCCACTTGACATTCATTTTTACATAGAAACACAGAATCTGACAGCAGATAAGGACCGCTTTGCCTACCCAGTCTGCCCATTTTTCCCTCCCTATTGTATCACTGCAGACTGTACTCGATCTCTTTATAATTACTAATCAGTTCGGAAACCCGCTGACATCAGCTGAGCGGATGCTCACAGAACATGCTTCACTGCCTGCCCTCCTTTCGACTAATGTCACCGGTTCTGGAACTGATCGGTAATTTTAAAAATGGGTATCAAGTGGGGATAAAAGGCTGCATCCAAAAGGAACCCTAAAAGAAAGGGAAAGAAAACACGATTATTTCAAAGTGAACACATGAAAAGGTATGCTACTAGGGAGAGTAAGTAAAGAAATGATTCTATCAATCCATCAACTAGGCTTTTGGTAGCAAACTACTTGGTATTATTCATGGTTCAATTACCCAAAAAAAAGAGCCAGCCCGCTGGAGCAGCGGTAGCGCTATCACTCGCAATGCCGACAACCTGGGTTTGGGAACAGGCCAGGGTTGTTAGAGGGCCGGAAGGGGGGAATTTAGCATCCCACTGGAAGCTTTCCTCCTCCTCCTCCGGGGGGGGTTCACTGCTCTGCTGCCCTATCGCCATCTGGGTAACCACGGGTTGCGATGCAGGGGACAGCGCAAAACAGGGAAACTTGGAGTGTGCGTCAGGTCATTGGTTGTGTCAACTTGCTGACCGCCAATGCCATGGCATGCTCTTGGGGGAGGGCAGGTCAAAAACATGGAAAAATTGGGACTGAAAGGGTGGATGAAACCCCTGCCCACTTCCCACCATGTTCACAACCAGACCCATATCATCACTGGCTGGAGCTCCTCCAGGTTTTTAGCTTTGCTCCGCATGGCCAGATGGACAGGAGGGAAAGTAGCCAAAGTGGCAGAAGGCAACCCTGGCCCTGGGAGCAAGCCAGGGGGGCAGCACGGTAGTGTGTCGCAGGTCGGCCAGGTGAGTGAGTGGTTGAATCTCAGTGAATGGGAACCATGATTGGCAGTCGGTGGAAGAACAACCCAACCAATGCCCCGGGGGTGGGGTTGGGGGACAAAGTTGAAAGTAGATAAATGAATAAAATAGAGTGAAATAAGCCATTCATAAAACGAGCACTTTTAGAACCTGGGCCTGAGGACAGTATAACTCAAAGTTAAAAAATCAGCTCCTTTGCAGCCATTTCATAAAACTCATAACAACTAACTGGCTAATTTTCTTTCTTTTCATTTTCCGATACCATCTTATACTTTTCTTTAGTTTACCCCTTTCTATCTGGACCCATGCTTGACCTTTCCCAACCACAGCAAAAATATGACAGTTAAAATACACCAAAGGCTACAGTACTGCTTATAAAACTGTCTGTTACCCAAGATTAGGTTGTGGATTGCACGGGCAACATTTGCTACAGGCCGTGGAGGCAGCCATATCCCTGGTAGAATGGCCCTTAACCACTCCTGAAAGGTCTTTGTTGTACTTATGGTAACCATAAACAATGCAACCGGCTAACCACTTAAGACAAACACGGTTTGGAAACAGAAGTGCCCTCTCTCTTGCGGGCAAATGAAACAAACAACTGGTCAGACATCCTTGAAGTCATGGTCCAGTGTGTATAGTATCGCAAGAGTCTATGTACACCCAAAGTGAGAAGCAAAGTCTCTCCCTGATTAGAGTACTCAGGATAATAAATCGGAAAGTGGGTGGACTGATTCAACATAAACTCAGACACCACCTTGGGAAGAAACTTAGGATTACTAGACAAAGTCTTTGTGAAAAACCAAATAAAACTCTTTACACAAGAGAGCCTGGAGCTCAGAAATCCTTTGATCAAAGTAACAGCAACTAAAAAAGCGCACTTTCCACAACAGAAAGCGCAGCTCGCAACTCGCAGCCGGTTCAAAGGGAGGTAATGTGAGTTTTTCCATCATAAAATTAAGGTCCCATGGAGGGACCGGGTCCTGAATGGGAGGTTTCAGATGCAAAATGCCCCACAGAATGGTACGGGACAACTCAAGCTGAGCCACAGCCCTGCCCTCGGTAGGCACATGGTACGCAGAGATGGCAGAAAGATGCACTTTTAGTGACAAGTAACCCAAGGCAGAGTGCAAAAGGGAAAGAAGATACTCCAACATCTGATTCACTGGACAGGTGAAAGGGTCCAATTGGTGTGAGGTAGCCCAAAGAGTGAAACGCTTCCATTTCATGGCATAAGTGGCCCTGGTGGAGGGTTTCCTAGCAGCCACTAGAACATTTGCGACCCTAGAGGACACCCCGAAGCAGGCAATAGCTAGGTCTGCAGGAGCCACGCATGGAAATGCAGGGACTATAGATCCAGATGAACTAGGATGCCCTGGTCCTGGGAGAGCAAGCCGGTGCACAGGGACAAGGGCACTGGAGGTTCTGCCACCAGCTGTTGCAGCAAGGGGAACCAAATCTGACGTGGCCAGAAGGGAGCTATGTGAATCATCTCCGCCCCTTCCAACTGGAGCTTGAACAGGACCCTCTGTAGGAGCGGGAAGGGAGGAAAGGCATACAGAAACCTCCCCTTCCAAGAGAAGGACAAAGTGTCTCGCCAGAAAACTCCAAGCCCGGGACTGAGCGAGCAGAAAAGCAGCAGTTTTGTGTTGAGTGGGGACACAAAAAGGTTCAATTCTGGATGACCCCACCTGTTGAAGAGATCTTCGAACACCAAGATCTTCGATCACCGTGGTCAGAAGCTCCCACTCATGAGCCCATAACCGGGAGTGGCTGAGACTGTCTGCCAGGACATTTTGGATGCCTGGAACATGTACAACCAAGAGCTCCATACCCTGCCCGATGGCCCAATACCAGACTCTCGTTGCCCACCAACACAGGGGGTACGAGTGAGTCCTCCCTGCTTGTTGATGTAATACATCACACACATGTAGTCCAGCTGCACCAGCAGTGGACCAGGGAGGAGATGAGTCTGAAAAGACCACAGAGCATAAAGGACTGCTCGCATCTCCAGGACGTTGATATGGAGGCCAGATTCCAATTCCGTCAAGGTGCCCTGGGCCTGGTGATCGGCATATGAGCACCCCATCCCAGGCCAGATGCATCCATCATGAGAATCTGATGACTGGTTGAGAGCTGAAAGGAGACCCCCTGAAGGAGGTTGGCCGGCTCCAGCCACCACAACAGGACTCTCTGGACTGGATCGTAGATCATGGCCAACTGGCCCAGGTTGTCTGTGCGTTGGTCCCACTGAACCCTTAAGGTCCACTGAGGAACCTGCACGTGCAGGCGAGTAACGGGAACCTGGCAATGGCTGCTGCCATGTGGCCCAGGAGGCACAGGAATACCCCGGCAGGGACCTAGCGGGTGGAAGAAACCAGACGGGCCTACTCCACTAGTCATTCCACACTGTCCATAGGCAAAAGGGCCATACCCTGGTTGGTGTCCAGAACCACTCCTATGTACTGAAGGCGCTGGCACAGAGAGAGGCAGGACTTCGGTAGATTGATGGTGATCCCCAAGACCTGAAATAGATCGAAGATGTATTCCAGGGTCTGAACTAGGCGGTCCCTGGAGGGGGCTGCTAGCATCCAATCATCCAGGTAGGGGAACACATAGAAGCCCTGCCTCCTCAGAGTGGCCGCCACCACTGCCAGGCACTTGGTAAAGACCCTGGGGGGAGACGAAGAAAGGCAAAAAGGGAGGGCCCGGAATTGAAAATGGACCCTCTGAAAGTGTAAACGGAGGAAGCGACGATGGGCAGGAAAAATCTGGATATGCAAGTAGGCATCTTGCATGTCCAGAGAGCAGAGCCAATCCCCCAGGTGCAAAAGGGTTAACAACCCTTGAAGGTTGACCATTCTGAAACTCTAGTACTCTATGTACAGGTTCAGATGACTCAGGTCCAGGATGGGCCAAAGATCCCTGATCTTTGTGGGGACAAGGAAGATGTGGGAGTAAAACGCCCTTCCCCACTGAGCCAGAGGGATGGGCTCTATGGCCCTTTTTTGTAGAAGAGCCTGAATTTCCACCCAGATGAGGGGCAGGTGGGCTGGGGGTATATGAGGTGTGTACCGAAGGATTTTCTGGAGGCCACTCTAGGAATACTAGAGTGTGATCATGCTCTATGATCCAAAGCACCCAGTTGTCTGTGGTTATGTCCCACCACCCATCTAGGTGTAGGGAGAACCAACCACCGATAGCCTTCCCCTGAACCCTATCCGGGGAAGGGGAGGGGTCGGCTAAGGAGTCAGGAGGTGAGGGTGGGCGTCGGGAGGGTGGCCGCAGGTGTCTGAGGGGCTCTGGCGGCAGTGGCTGCAGGGACCGACGCTGCCTTGCGCCTGTCCTGAACTTTGGCAGGCTGGTGGGATTGTTTATGGGAGGAGCGGTGAAAGGAAGAATGCTGAGCTGCTCTAGGCTGAGTATGGTAGAGCGAATTAACTGCTCTAAGGGCATGACCCGACTCATGGAGGGTGGAGATTATGTCCTGAACGTTCCCACCAAAGAGGACAGAGCCCCAAAAGGGGGCATCGAAGATGCTGAATTGCATGTCTGAGGCAAAGCCAGATACCTGGAGCCATGAATGGTGCCGGAGGCAGACACCAGCAGGCGATCCTCTGCCAGAGGTGTCCATGGCATCATAGGCAGCCTGGAGAATGTGGTTGCCAATGCTGGAGCATGACTTAAGGAGCTGGGTGAGTTGTGTCTTAGTAGGATCCTCAGGCAAAGCCTGCACAAGGTCCCTGGCTTGATCCCAGAGGACATTTTGACATTGGACAAGATGGGCCAGGTAACTGATGGCCCAGATAGCCAGGGTAGTGGAAGCTAAGATGTGTTTACCCAAGTGGTACAGCTGCCTGGACTCCCTGTCCGGGGGAAGAGCACTAAGGTGCTTGTGCTTTTTGGTATGGTCATGCGCCACATTGATGACCACCGAATCAGCCTTAGGGTGGCCCCTAAAAAGGGTTTACCAGCAGAAGCATGGTAGACAGTTCGCCTTCTTAGGTAAGGGAGGGATGGATGAGGGGTGATTCCAAGCCACCCTGGTGACATCATCATAGGAGTCAATTGGGGTGGCACCATCACTGGGAGGGCATCCCGCTGCCTCAAAAAAAATGGCCAGGTGATGCCTCTCTGGGTCCTGCTCCTCCGTTTCCCAGCCCATAATGGACTGGATGTGGCACATGATGTCCATAAAAGATGGATCGTCAGGAGGGTACTTGGAAATCACCTTGGAGGGTTGTTCACCATTTGAAGACTCCCCTTGGGAGGAGGGAGACCCCGAGCAATCCGAGTCATCCTTAACTGTCTCCTCCTGGTCACTTTCCGGTGGCGGGTACTCCTCCTGGTGAGAGCCAGAGTCGATAATGGGTCGAGACTTGGAGGGACCCCAACATCCGGGGTTCGCTGGTGCCAGATTGGCCCTGATCCTGGGGCAGCAAATCCTGGATTGGGACACCGGGGGCGGGCCCTGAGGAGTGGGGTTCTGACTCTAAATGAAGGCCCACCATGAGGAGAATAGGGTGTTGTAATCCACTGGAGTGGGGGAAATACACCGGTGTTGGGTAAGGGTACGATGGCGGTGGGACCACTGTAGGGTACCCCAGCAAAGGACCAACTGGTGCCAGCTGAGGGACCAGCGTCAGGCCCGCAGGCTGGGGCAGCGGCAAGACTGGCAGCGGTCCAGCAGTCGTCAGCAGGAAGCACCTGGGAGAAGGATCTGCTGACGCCGGTAGAGCCATAGAAGCAGGCGTCTTGGGGGGAAGGAGACCTCCCCAGGCAAAGGCAGTGGTGGTGCCAGGCTAGAAGAGACAGTGGTAGCCTGCTGTGGGCGCTGCCTTGAAAGACTTACGTTGGGTCCTGCAGAGAAGACTGACATAAGCATTGCCTTGGCCGGGATGTGTGGACGATAGTTAAGGAACCAACGCCTGTGACACCAACACTGCCCAAGCTTCCTGTCTGAGAGCCCGTGGAAGAAATGGGCCTCAGCACCAGGGGATGGGAAACAGGGAATGAGGTCCTCTGCCCCAAGGGGCTGCCATCCGTAATGGAAACGAGGGCGGGCAGCTGTGCCACTGGTAGTCCAGTAGAGGAAAGGGCTGGCGGGGCCGAGGGAGCCAACTCCTCACGGGAGGACAACCCCAACATGGTCGAGGGTTTGTGAGGTGAGCGGGAAGCAGACCGGTCCCAGTCCCGGTGTCTGTCTCAGTGCTTAAACTTCCCACCAGATTTTGGAGAAGATAAGGAAGCCCCGGAGGACTGTGCCAACGAGGTTGAGGAGCTCCTGGCCTGCAGCTCTTTTTCCATCATGACCAACTTCTGCTTAATAAGGTTAAGACAATGTCTCTGAGTGGAGTGGTTGAATTTCTGGCAAATCTGGCAGGCTTTGGTGTCATGGCTAGGGCCTAGGCAAAGGATGCATGCATAGTGGCTGTCTTTTTCAGGAATTTATTTGCCACAGGCACACTTTGTAGAGTGGTCAGAAGACGAGGCTGGTGGAGAAGACAAACTCGATGGCTGAAACACCAAAAATTTGATGTTAAACTACTTAGAGAAAAGGAAAATGAGAAAGCGCGACAAGCGCGAGTAATGGTGGTTGACTGCAGCTGTGGCGTCTGCTAAGGTCTAACGTGTGCAGGTCAACAGCAGGAAAAGAACTGGGGAGGGTGTGGGGGACCACCCACCTTTATAGGACAGGCTGACATTAGAGGCTGATGTCGGTGGTGGGTGGTTCCCCGTGGTAGACTGATAGCTAGAAAGTTTTCTGTGTGGTCCTGGCGCCTGGCGGCTTAATCCTACTAATGTTGGCCTGCTGCAAGAGCCTTCCTCAAAGTAACATCAAGGTATATGATCTGCAGGTGCTGGTTGCACAACCCAAGTTGGACCTGGTAGCAAGGATGGAAACCTGGGAAATGCCAGCACTATGTCTGGAACCTAGCAATCCCTGGCTACACCCTTCTCAGACAGAACAGGGTGGAATGTAGAGGGGACGGAGTAACCCTGTACATCAGGAAAGGCATCAGCTGCTGAGGACAATGACCTGAAAGGAAACATGACCATAGAGAGCATTGTGGGTACAGTTGGTGGATTGGTGGTCTAGGCTAAAACAGTGGGAGTGGGGTGTCCAAGGCAGGGTGCGACAGGCACATTTATTTATTTACTTTGTTTACCGGGTAAGTACACTGGGCCAAGGCCCGTCTTCAGGAATGACCCAAAGCCGCTACAAAGGCAGCTTTGATGATATTTAAATGTTTTTTGAATAATCTTTTATTAAAATTTTAAATCAACAAATGACAGTACATTCAGGCATCACCAACATAAAAGCAGCACTTGCAATTCTACAAACAAATCTCGGAGGAAAACTTATAGTACACAGGTTATCAAATACCTCCTAAAAAGTCCAGTTAAGTGGCTGCTAGGATCGGTGTCCTTGACTGACCACCCCACCCAGAGCCCCAAAAGAGTTTCAGGACGCAAGTCACAGACAGGCAGGATAAAACGACAAAGCAATTAATACCTGAACTATGTATAAGCCTAGTTAACCTTATCTCATCCAAACAGATAAGTAATAACCAAACAACACAAAACTAGCCTAAACTACACTGGGTAGAAATTAAAACTTGTGCCACCAGCCCCACACCCACACAGAGAGCATCTACACAGCACACAGGTGCACAATATTCTCATACAACCCGCCCCAGGAAGAAGGTGGGAAACCACAACTTATCCCACCACCACAAGTACACAAGGTGATTTAAATTGTGCATCCCACTCTCAGCATCTCAGCTTCATGAGGCGAAAAGGAGTCAATGAAGGCTCCCCATACCCACTCAAATCGCACCCCTCTATCCTTAAGCTCATAGGTGATCCGCTCCAATAGTAATGTATGGGCTACTAAGTCTAACCACAGTCTTACTGTTGAGGATACATACATTTTAAAACACAGATACAATACAATATGCCACAGTACAATACAATGCAATACAGTGCTTAAATAATATCACATTAAAAACAGTTACAAGAATTTTGTTGCAACAAGTGACATTTCAACTGAGTTTTACTAGTCTGATGACTACTTACATTGAGGCATGATATTGGTAATGCATTTCACAACTTAGGTACCAGCACAGGAAAAGCATGTTCTCCCATAAGTGTTACCACCTTAGGAACCGATAATCGCATATTGGAATAAGATCTCAAAGTTCTATTCTCTTTCCTATATTCAATATGACTATATAATGGAGAAGAATGCCCTGTTCTTATTAAGGTGTCAAGTAACAGCCAAGACTGTATTGAAAATGTAACCTCGGTGGTAACCAACCAGTTTCAGTGCATAACAGACAATGGTGAGTACAGTATGGTTCGAGTGTAGCAAAACGACAAATGGCATTAAATATTTTAAGTCAACATCAGACAGCTGTGTAAAAAGTAATGAATTATAGTTTAAGGAAGGCAAAAGTATACGTTTAGATATTATAAACCTAGCTTCACTGGCTTCCGATTCAGTGGCAGATCACCTATAAGGTAGGTTTGCTTACCTTTAAAGCCCTACATGAACAGGGACCAGACTACCTGAAAGATCTCCTGGTTCCCTACACCCCCAAGTCGTCCTTTCCGATCCACCAATGAGGGACTGCTAGAGATTCATAGGATTCGTCTAAAAACATCTGGAGCTTGTGCTTTTTCTTTTGCAGCACCGACCCTGTGGAATTCTCTACCTCATCAGTTAAGGGAATGCCTGACCGTCAGCAGTTTTAAATCTATGTTGAAAACGTATTTATCTTCTCAGGTGCTCCCAGACTGAATTTTTAATTTATATTATTGTAATTTGTATATTGTGGCTATATTTTGTACAGCGCCTTGATATTGAAAGGTGCTATATAAATATTGATTTGATTTGCTTTACTAACATTCTTTAAGTAGGCAGAAAAAGTCAAGTTGAAATCGAGTAAAATTCCCACATATTTGAATTCAGTTACCTGTTGTAACACTGTACCCCGATCAGATATTTGTAAAGGCTGACACTTAGATAATCTTGGTTTAGATCCGAATACTATACACTTACGTCTTCTTGGTATTTAACAATAATCTGTGTTGCAACAGCCAAGTGTTAATGGCTACAAAGTCTATATTTAGAGACGTGCTTATGTCTTCCACCGAAGGGGCACTTTTATAAAGAATAATATCATCTACATACAGCAACATATCTGATTGGGTCGAGATCTTTGAGATGGGATATAAATATAAGGAAAACAAAAGGGGTCCCAGGATGAACCCTTGAGGAACACGCTGCTCCAAAAAGCGAGTATTAGAATAAGATCTACCATAATAAACCTTTAATGGGCGATCTGTAAGGTAACTATGGAACCATACGAACATACGAATCTGCCAGCAGAAACAGGCCACATGGTTTATCAAGTCTGCTATAATGTGCAGCTAGCACCCTTTAGCTTACAACTGCACCCCCCCCCTTCACAATTACTTTCCCTCTCACCTTGTCCTATCCCCTTTTGAAACTAGCCATTGCCTTGCAGGATACCACCTCCTCTGGCAGTGTGTTCCATTTTGCCACAACTCTCTCTGTGAAAAAGTGTCTCCTCATTTCCCTCCTATATCTTCCCCTCCTCCAATCTAAGTCCATTGCCTCTTGTGTCCCTCCCCTGCTTAGCTTAAACACCCCTTCATTACTTGTCTTGTTTATCCCCTTTAAGTACTTGAAGGTCTCAATCATGTCCCCTCGATCCCTTCTCTCCTCTCCAGTAAGTACATATTCAACTCCCTCAGTCTCTCCTCATATGGGTTGTCCTCCAATCCCTGGATCATCTTTATTGCTCTGCACTGTATCCCTTCCAGTAATCTGACATCCTTCACTGGGCACCAATACTGCACGTAGTACTCCAGGTGTGGCCTGACCAGTGATCTGTAGAGTGGCAGGATCACCTCCCTGCTCCTGGAAGAGATTCCTCTCGTAATACAACCCTGCATCCTGTTGGCCTTTGCTGCCGCCTTCCTGCATTGCTCTGTGTTGTTCATTTTCCCCGTTACAAACACCCCCCAGATCCTTTTTCTCCTCGGTTATGCCTAGCTGCACTCCTCCCAACTGGTTCCTCCTCCTTGGGTTTTTTGCTCTGATGTGCAGCATTTTGCATTTTTTAGCACTGAACCCCAACTGCCACGTTTCCAACCATTCCTCCAGTTTGGTCAGGTCATCCTGCAGCCCCTGCCACCTTGCTCCACCGTCCCCAGCTTGGTGTCATGAGCGAACAGACTAATCCTACTCCTGATGCCATGTGAGATGTCCGCTATGAATACCCCAAACAGCACGGACCCCAGTACCGACCTCTGTGGCACCCCACTCGTCACTGCCCATGGCGATGATAGCAGAAGGTGGTGGTGGGGGGGAGCTATCTCCCCTGCAGCCAGTTCTTGATCCAGTTAACCATCTTAGTCCCCACCCCATGTATCTCAACCCCCCCCAACCTCCCATGTGGCACTGAATCAAAGGCCTTGCTGAAGTCCAACTATATGACATCCACAGCATGGCCCTTGTCCAATTCCCTCGTTACCCAGCTATAATACTCAATTAGGTTGGTCTGGTAGGATCTCCCTGAGACAAACCCATGTTGATGGCCATCCTGGAGCCCACAGTCTTCCAGAAAGGTCAGCAGTCTCTCTTTCAGGATCATCTCCATAGGTTTCCCCACAATGGATGTTCGGCTTACCGGTCTGTAATTGCCCGGTTCATCCACTGGGCCAGTCTTACAGAGAGGCACCACGTGGGCCATCCTCCAGTCTTGTGGTATGCACCCTGTGACTAGGGAGGTATTGAATAGGTTTGCCAGTGGCTCAGCCAGGACCTCTGCCAATTCCTTCATCACCCTGGGGTGTATACCATCCGGTCTTGGTGCCTTAACCACCCTCAGAGCTCTAAGACCATCCAATACCCTGCTCACAGTGATTTCCCCATCAGTCACCCCCTCCCCCCTGCCCACCCTCTGCCTGTACTGTAGTTACCCACTCTTCTTCCTTGTGAAAACAGAAGTACTCATTTAGTGCTTTAGCCTGTTCCGCCCATTTCTCTGCCCACCCCCCATCTTTCCTAATCCTCACTATCTAGTCCTTGCAGCTCCTTCTCTCCCATATGTATCTGAGGAAGTCCTTCTCCCCTACCTCGATACCCTGTGCCAGTCTCAGCTCTCTGATAGCCTTGGCCGCCCTGACTCCCCTTGTAACTTCTTTGGATTTCTTCACATACTCCTCCCTATCCTTTCCCCTTCTGGATTTCCTGTATCTCCTAAAAGCTGCTTTTTTTGCCCTCACCTTATCTAAAACTTCCCTATTCATCCAGCTTGGTTTCTTAGCTGTACCCTTTTTGCTCTGTGATTTGGTACAGACCTCAGTAGCTTCCACCAGCCCCAATTTGATTCTTTCCCATTTCTGGTTTACGCCCCATTGTGGCTGAATTCCTGATAGATATCCCTCTAAGATTACACCCACCTTTCCAAAGTCAGTCTGTCTGAAGTCAACCACCCTGGTCCCTGTACCCACTGCTTCTCTGCTCATGTTGAGCATGAACCACACCGAGTGTGGTCACTCCCTGAGAGGGGGTCCTCCACCCCCACCTACCTTATAGCCTCACCGTTGGACAGTACTAGATCCAGAATATTTGCCAGTCTAGTCGGTTCGGTAACCATCTGTGTCAGGAAGCTGTCCAAGAAGGCTTCCAGGTGCATCGGTTCCCTAGCACTCTATGTGGTTGGGGTCCTCCACTCCACTCCTGGTAGGCTAAAGTCCCCCGTAATCAATGTGTTACCTTTCCCTTACACCTTCCTAATTTGCTCCGCTAGCTCCCTGTCAAAGTCCTTCCCCTTGAGCCGGTAGCCTGTACACCACCTCCATCCTGAGGGTCCTCTATTTTTCGTGTCCTGGAAATGCATCCACAAAGCTTCAGTTCTACCCTCCTCCCACTCTTCCCCTGTACACTTTATTCCTTCCCTCACGCAAATCGCCACCCCTTCCCTTTGACCCTATCCTTCCTGTAAATCCTATACCCTGGGATCATCAGGTCCCAGTCCTGGTATTAACTGGCCCATGTTTCGGTGATGGCTGCTATGTAACCCCCCACACTGCCAACAGAGCCTGTAGTTCGGCAGTTTTGTTCCACAGGCTTCTTACATTCAAGGAGACAACCCCCCATGATGTTCCCTTTCCTTCCTTACCCGATTCCACCCTTAGTACCTCCCCCATTCGACCCTTTCCTAGTCCATCCCTGTTTGGCATGGGGCCAAGCTGGATTAAGCTCCCTCTTCAGTGACCCCACATTCAAGCTGTCCTCGCCCTCCCCACCCTAGTTTAAATCCACCTTTGTTACTATGTACTCTACTAACCTCTGTTTCAACACCCCCTGCCCCTCGCTGATCAAGTGTAACCTGTCTCTTGCGAGCAGATCACTATTGTCCCAGATCCTGCCCCATCCCCCCACTATCCCATACCCCTTGGATCTACACCATTCCCAGAGTCAAGTGTTGAACTCCTCTATCCTCTTTCCTCACTGTACTTGCACAGGGTACTGGTAGTACTTCAGAGAAGGCCACCGATTCTCCTCCCTCCTCACAGAACCGTCCCAGCTCCTCGAATCTCCCACTTACCACTTCCACCATTTCACCCGCCAAGTCATTTATACCCAGGTGCACCACGACATGTGGTCTCAGCCTTCCCCTCCTCACACACCTGAGTATATCACGCACCTGAGAACAGACTGTCCCCCCCCCACCTGCCGTCAACCCAGGTACTGACTTGATCCACATGCAACTATGCCTTTCCCTTTTGCTTCCCCATCTGACCCCTTTGAGTATGGAGTCCCCCAGCACTAGTACGCTCCCACCATCTCTCTTTAATTATACCTGCTATGAAAGTTCGCTCTGTCCTGCACCTTTGCGACTCTATCCTTCCCCTTCTCGATGCCCCCAGCCACATTTGCGCCTCTGTCCTCCCCCCTTGATGCCCCCAGCCACCACCCCTGACTTCCCCCTTCCATCCTAACCCGTAACTGACTTGTCCCCATGGCTCTCCCACAATCATCACCTTCCTCCACTCACTTTTCATTTACATCCTCCCACCACCCTCTCTCGGTGTCCCTCTCATCCACCCTATTAGCTGGGCCCCTCTTGCTCTTTCCCTTGCTTCCTTCCTCTGGCTGAATGTTATCACCTGGGCATACACTACCCCTTCCTCCTTCTGCCCCCTCACTGAGATCCCTTCCCTCCTCATCCACCATCATAGCCAGCACCTCGAATCTATTCCCTTTCACCACTTTATTGCTGTGCATTAATGCCATCCCTCTGTTCTGAGACTCCCCCTTACTGCAGACCCTCCTGTTCACTTTTACCCTGTACCCCAACCCCATCCCCTCCCATGGTTCAAAACTCACATTCCTCCTTGGTTCTGAACTAATGTTTCTCCTTAGAGATGGTCATCTTGCTTCAGTTCTCCCCCCAACCCTCCTTAGCTCACTATCAAGCCACTGAACTTCTGCCTCCAGTCTCTTCAGCTTGTGACAAATTGGACACCCCTAGTTTCCATAACGTGTTCATCCAGGCAGCTGCCCCACATCCATTATAGCCCACTATTCTACCTGTCTTTGCCCCCCCCCAATTATCCAGCTGCCCCTGTACCATTTCTCCATCCCCTGCCTCCAACCCCCCCATGAAGGCCACTCCTCCCCCTAGAGTAACCTTCTCTAGCAGGCCCCATTTGCATGCTTCTAGTTTCCTCCCTGTTGCTCCTAAAACTCCTTGACACTAACTGTCGCAAAAAGGTTCCCCCTTAATTTCCTTGAGATTCATTACATTTCCCCAGCCTTAATAATAGTAATGGAGTACCCCCTTAACTTCACTACAGAATTAACTTCTGGGTTAGAGTTAAATACTTGAGAAACCCCAATAATCACAACTGTTTCCTCAGTCTCCCCTCCTCAGCACTTCAGTACTTCCTGGCCCTAAGTGTATATTCCCTACTGCACCAGTTGCCTTCCACCCTGCACCCAGTATACTGAAGGCTAACCCCCAAAGATACAAATCTGTTAAAACCCCTCTGTTACAAAATATTGCAACATATCATCCACTAGCCCATAACACTATGGCAGCAAACTTTCAAACCAATTCACAAGACACTTTAAGATCAAACCCCAGCCCTGTAGAAGTCACTCCCTTATTACTATCTACTTAGAAGGTTAACCCCCCCCACCACCACCAATTCTTACTTGGTAGCTTCCTCTGTGTGAAGCCCAAGTAGCCTACTTAATTAACAGAAGTGGTGCGGGGAGAGTGGGTGGGCAATTGCTTTTTAAAGCAACAACTGAAAATTTGGCACCTTCAGCTGCTGTGCCTTGACTGGTCCACAGAACAGGCCAGCCCAGCCCAGTTCAGAGGCAACGGCCACAGATGATCTCTCCTCATCCGGCAGCAGACTTTCGCTGTGCGGCAATGGCCAGGGAAGTCCTCAGTGGCAACGGCTGCGTGTGTTCTCTGGTCCTCCTATGGTGTGGCAACGGCTGCAGATCCCCTTCGGTGCAGCAATGGTTGCCTCCTCTCCCAGAAACAACAATAAGCCAGTCCTTCACCAGCCGACATGGTCTGCTTTTTATAGCCCGGTCATGCTGGTTTCAAATTGAAGCAACAATTGAAAATGTGGTGCCTTCAGCTGCTGTGCCGATTGGCCCACAGCACAGGCCAGCCCAGTTCAGCAGCAACGGCTGTGGATCTCCTCTCCTCGCCCGGCGGTGGCTTTCCCCCTGTGTAGCAATGGCCGTAGAAATCCTCAGCGGCAATGGCCGTGGATGCCCCCCGGAGCGGCAACGGCTGTGTGTATCCTTCGGTCCTCCTACGGTGTGGCAACAGTTGCAGATCCCCCTCAGTGAAGCAATGGCCACTTCCTCTCCCAGCAGCAACAATAAGCCAGTCCTTCACCAGCCAACCGGGTCTGCCTTTTATAGCCCGGTTATGCTGCTTTCAAATTGAAGCAACAGTTGAAAATTATGTGGCTTTAGCTGCTGCACCCTGACTGGCCCAAAACACAAGCCAGCCCAGTTAAATGGTAACGGCCGTAGATCTCCTCTCCTTGCCTGGTGGCAGTTTTCCCCCTGTGCGGCAGTGGTCGTGGAAGTCCTCAGTGGCAACAGCCACAGATGCCGCCCATAGTGGCAACAGCTGCATGTTTCCTCCAGTCCTCCTACAGTGTGGCAACAGCTGCAGACTCCCCTTGGTGCGGCAACAGCCGCCTCCTCTCCCAGCAGCAACAATAAGCCAGTCCTTCACCAGCTGACTCGGTCTGCCTTTTTTTTTTTTTTCCAGTTCTGTTTCTTCTCCCGTATCATGGCTGGGGAGCTGTTCCCTGGTCAGCCCTGATGAGCAGGGTCTCATATCCAGCCATTTGCCAGCCTCCACTGTGATCCCAGAGAGCAGGGAGGACAGTCGCTTGCCTCCCACAGTGGGGCCCTCCCCCAAGGGGGAACGGGGGAAGGAAGACCACGTCACCCTTAAACCCTGCCCCAGAGATAGGCTTTGTTTGGCAGTGCTGGGCAGGACCCCATCGGAGGTGTCATCCTGTCGTGAACAGGGGTATTTTTACATTGTATTGTGAGTGGTGTCCCTCCCCTGAGATGCAGACGTGCAATGACATCAGCGCAGTTAGTGCAGACATCTGCTGCGTCCCGCCCTATCTGCAACATTGCTCCTGAGTAGTCGTCGGTCTCCACTGGAGGCCGCTACAGAGTGATGCTCTCTAGGAGCCCCACCCCAGGAGAGGAGTGCAGTCTTCTGGACGCTCAAGCCTCTCCTTCCCCTGCCGACCCCCAGCGCCCTGAGCTCATTCCCGAAGTTGGGTCACTGCATGGTGTGAGACGTGGCATCCAGTGCCTTAACCCTCAGTGCCACTGGGCCAGCTAGGGTCTGCCTTTTATAGCCCGGTCGTGCTGGTTTCAATTTTTTTTTTTTTTTTAGTTGTTTAACCAGGAGTAGCACACTGATCTGAAAGCTTTTTTACAGGAGCATCCTGGGAGCACAGGGAAGTTAAGTGACTTGCTCAGGGTCACACAGTATGCAAGTGGAAGCTGTGGGATTCAAACCCAGGTCTGGCCTGCTGGATGTCCCTAATTTGAAGCAACAATTGAAAATTTGGCATCTTCAGCTGCTGCGCTGATTGGTGCATAACACAGGCCAGCCCAGCTCACAGAAACATGGAAGTTGACGGTAGATAAGACCGCAAGACCCATCCAGTCTGCTCAATTTTTCTACCTTATGAATGTGCCATAGGCCTTTACTCTGTCAATGGCCCATCTACTCATACTCATCTGTATTGCTCACTTATGTCTATCCTATGTCTGTTTGAAGCCCTGCACTGTGTTCATATCTACCACTTCCTGAGGTAGGCCGTTCCATGCACCCACCACCCTTTCTGTGAAAAAGAACTTCCTCACATTACCCCTAATCGACCTTCCTCTAATCTCATGCTGTGTCCTCTTGTCCTGCTATTTTTCTTACACTGAAACATGTTAGACTCTTTCACCTTGCTAATGTCCTTAAGGTGTTTGAATGTCCAATCATGTCACCTCTCTCCCTCCTTTGTTCAGTGGCAATGGCCGCAGATCTCCTCTCCTCACTTGGTGGCGGCTTCCCCCCTGTGAGGCAACGACTGCGGAAATCCTCAGCAGCAATGACCACGGATGCCCTATGGAGTGGCAATGGCCGCGTGTTCTACGGTCCTCTACAGTGTGGCGACGTCTGTTATCCCCCTCAGTGTGGCAATTGATGCCTCCTCTTCCAGTAGTAACAATAAGCCATGAACATGAACAAGGTGATTCCGCCAGACCAATGTCTCTCAGGCTCCGGAGCAGCATGGTATGCTCTACTAAATCAAAAGCCTTTGACAAGTCAACAAAAACCACCCCACATGGCCACAGCAAGAGGAAGTGGCAAAGGTAAGAGGGAGGCATGGCCACTAGGGCCTTTAAAGTGCAGCTAGGCAGTGTGGGCAGACTGGATAGCCACTGGGCCTTTTTCTGCCATCACTTTCTATGTTTAACATGCCAGATGTCAACTAAAGTGTCCCAGTTGCATGAAGCACCAGAAAGTACAGTTACGTAAGAACTTACCGTAACAGTAGATCTTCGAGAACAGCTCTTGCAGCATGTTACACCATTAGGACTGAAGCCGTCAGGTGCCAGGACCCCACGTACTAGCTAGCAGTCTTCCAGCGGGGACACCCTCCGACGTCGGTCCAGCCCCGATGTCAGACATAGTACATAAGGAGGCGGTCCCCACAATCCTCAGTTCTCCCGCCGGAGACTCCCGGCTGCTGGATGACATCAGAAGAGGAGACCGAGAATCCGCCACCAGATGGCCAAGACTAAAAACAGAACATCCCATCTTGTAAGATGGGCGTATGGCTACGACCTACCTCCACAAGAAGGGGGATGGTGGGAGGGAATGTACCTGTTGCAAGAGCTGTTCTCGAAGATCTACTGTTACGGTAAGTTCTTACGTAACTGTACTATCTTACTTCGAGATACAGCTCTTGCAGCAGGCTACACCATTAGGACCGATTTCCAAGCAATAGCGACAATCTTATGCCACAGGGAGGAGGAAAAGTAGAAATCTCAATACAACTCGGGGCTAGGACAGAAGACCCTGAAGGACGGCTAGGCCGAACCCTGCTCTTTGCCTCGATGCAATGTCCAGGCTGTAATGCCTGATAAAGGTATGCACAGAGCTCCAAGTGGCTGCAGCGCAAACAGCTGAGGTGGAGACGTTCTTTAACGCCGCAAAGGAAGTGGCCACCCCTCTCATGGAATGACCCTTGACTGCGCCCGGTAAGGGTTTATTGCGCTTATCATAACAGAAAGTGATGCACTGGATGAGCCACTTCGAGAGAGGCTGTTTAGAAACCGGAGCTCCTTTCATTCTAACAGCAAAGGAGACAAACAGTTGATCCGCCTTTCGAAACTGTTTGGTTCTGGTCAGATAATATCTGAGGCACCGATGCACGTCAAGGGTGTGCAGAAGGGCTTCTCCTCGGTTGGTGTACCTTGGAAAATACACTGGTAAGTCAATATCCTGATTAAGGGTGAGGGCCGACACCACCTTAGGCAGAAACTTTGGGTTTGTCCTCAGGGATACCGTGTCCTGATGGAAAACTAAATAAGGCTCTTTGCACATTACTGCATGCAATTCGGAGATCCTTCTGGCCGAAGTGACCGCAACTACAAATAACGTTTTCCATGACAGAAAACGTAGCTCGCAATCCGCGGCTGGTTCAAACGGTGGCAGCGTAAGCTGCTCCAGGACGAAGGGCAAGTCCCAAGGAAGAATCGGATCCCTGATGGGCGGCCTAAGGTGGAGGACTCCCCTTAAAAAGGCACGAGTAGTGTCCAACTGGGCCACCGTCCGATGGTCTATGTGGGCATGGTAAGCAGAAATTGCACAAAGATGCACCTTTATCGAGGAGTAAGCCAGTCTGGAATGAAAAAGGGAAAGCAGGTAATCCAGAACCAGCTTTTCGGGGCATTCTAACATCGAGAAACCGCGTGCTTGAGCCCACAAACAAAATCTACGCCATTTCATAGCGTACGTTGTGTGGATTGCCAGTTTTCTGGCAGCAGAGAGTACATCTGCCACTTCTTGCGAGACCCCGTATCACAACATGGCTATGTCTCTAAGAGCCAAGCGTGCAGGTTCAATGAACGTAAGTCTGGATGGACTAATGAACCCTCCTCCTGAGACAACAGATGGGAGCTGATTGGCAAAGGAAATGGAGGTTCCCGGGATAGCTGATGCAGAAGAGGGAACCAAATTTGTCTGGGCCAGAAAGGCGCTATCAAAATGAGCACCGCCTGCTCCCTGCGAAGTTTTAAGAGAACTCTCTGGATCAACGGGAAAGGAGGGAAAGCATAGAGGAATCTGCCCGCCCAGGAGAGGGACAACGCGTCTTGCCAGAAAACAA
This sequence comes from Neoceratodus forsteri, assembly GCA_016271365.2. Classification (NCBI taxonomy): domain Eukaryota; kingdom Metazoa; phylum Chordata; order Ceratodontiformes; family Ceratodontidae; genus Neoceratodus; species Neoceratodus forsteri. The sequence continues at coordinate 1,234,169,028 of CM028129.1, read as the reverse complement.
CAGGCCCAGGATCTAGCGAGCAAAAATTGGGCAGTTTTGCATTGGATGGGGACATGAAAAGGTCTAACTCTGGAGTACCCCATCTGTGAAACAGATCCTCTGCCACCTCTTGTAGAAGTTCCCACTCGTGGACTCTGGCCTGAGAGCGACTCAGACTGTCTGCAACTGTGTTGTCCACTCCCGGGACGTGTACTGCAATTAGGTTTACGCCGTGTTGCACTACCCACTCCCACACTCTCATGGCCTCCCTGCAAAGCGGGTAGGAGTGAGTGCCTCCTTGTTTGTTGAGGTAATACATCACTGCGGTATTGTCTGTTTGTAACAGGAGAGTACCCGGTGGAATCTCCGACTGGAAGGCCTGCAGAGTGTAAAGTACTGCCCTCATTTCCAAAATGTTGATGTGGAGATGAGATTCCTGGGCTGTCCAAATGCCCTGAGACCGCACACCATCTAGGTGTGTTCCCCACCCGAGACCTGAGGCACCTGTGGAGAGAGTCACAGTCGGAGACGGTGCTGTGAAGGGAACCCACGCGGAGAGATTCCCCGGATCTAGCCACCATTGCCAATCCCGAATCGTGGCAATCGTGATTCGAATTGGCTGCTGCAGATGGTCTTGCCTTTGGTCCCATTGCACCCTTAGCATCCACTGGGTTACCCACATGTGGAGCCGTGCCATCGGGACTGTTGCAATGGCCGCAGCCATATGTCCAAGCAGGTGAAGGACCAGTCTGGCCAGGACGGTCTTCATCGCCGACAGGTCCCTGATGAGGGATCTGATGTGTTCCGCTCTGTCTGAGGGGAGAAAGGCTTTCCCTCTGACGGTGTCCAGAACTGCTCCTAAAAACTGCAGTTTCTGGGATGGCACCAGGAGAGACTTCTCGTAGTTGATGAGGATACCCAGTGATTGAAAAAGGGACTGGGTGCGGTGAATGGCTGTCATCAGTGCCTCCTTGGAGGGTGCCATGAGAAGCCAGTCGTCCAGGTATGGGAACACGTAGTGGCCTTGTCTCCTCAGAGACGTCCGCTATGACCGCCATGCACTTCATAAAAACGCGAGATGCCGATGACAGCCTGAAAGGAAGAGCTCGGAACTGATAATGGCGGCTCTGAAACTCAAAGCACAGGAACCTCCTGTGCGCTTGAGCAACTGGAATGTGCAGGTAGGCGTCCTGCATATCCAAAGACGCCAGAAAGGTGTCCCGCTTCAGCATGGGAATTAGGCCCGGAAGGGTCACCATGTAGAAGCGTTTGTAAACGACCGATAGGTTGAGGTCGCTGAGGTCCAGAATTGGACAGAGGTCCTCTGTTTTCTTTGGAACCAGGAAGAAGTGAGAATAATACCCTAGCCCCTCTCTGGTTCTCTGGAACGTGCACTACGGCTTCCTTCTCCCGAAGTGTGAGCACTTCCTGCTGTATGAGCAGGGCGTGCTGACTCGAGTAGCGGGAAAGCAGGGGAGGTCTTGTAGATGGGCTGCCTACAAATTCTATATAGTGGCCTTTTTTGACCAGCTGCAGCACCCACCTGACGGTGGTGATCGACCACCACCCTGGCAGGTGACGTGCGATGCGACCCCCGACCTTCATTTCTCGTTGATCCTGAGGAGGGGCGGGGACGGGAAGGAGTCATGCTGTGGCAGCATTCGATCCCGCAGGCTGGGCCGACTTTGCGATTCGTTGGCCTCTGCCTGGGGATGACTTGGCCTGGGCTTTTCGGGTAAAAGTGCCCCGCTGCTGTTGGCTGGGATGTGGTTGTTGCCTTTGTATCCAGCCATGAAAGCGACTCTGGTTCCTACGAAAAGGGACCTGTACATGGCCTGGACAGATCTAACTGCCTTCTCTGCGTCTTGAAGTTTGGTGATCACCTTCTCGAAGGCTTCACCAAAAAGGACTTCACCGTTGTAAGGGACGTCTAAGATGTTCTTCTGGATGTCCGGGGTAAAACTGGAGACACAGAGCCAAGAGCGTCTCCGGAGACACACGCCTGAGGCTGCAGCTCTGGCCGAAGAGTCCGCAGAGTCGTATGCGGCTCTGAGCACCTGGGTCCCCATATCCGAATCCGTATGGAGGCGGTTCAAAAGCTCCTCCTTTTGGCCACCATTGGGCATCTTCTCAACCAGGTCCTGTCCCTGTTCCCACAGTACGTTCTAGAATTGAACCATGTGGGTGAGGTAATTCAGTGACCTGATGGCGCAAGTCGCAGCCCCGTATGTGCGCCTACCCAGGACATCCAATTGCTTGGATTCCGGGTCCGGTGGCTGTGTGCTCAAGTGCTAAGGTCTCTGAGACCGGTCATGTGAGGCAGTGATGACCAGGGAGTCAGCCAGAGGATGGTTAGCCAGATACTGGTCCTCCCTAGGGGCCTTGTATAGGCGGTCAGCCTTCTTTGGCACTGCCGGAGTCGAATGCGGACGTTTCCAGGCAGCCTTGGTGACGTCCGCAAAGGTGTCCACCAAGGGTGGCACTACCACAGGCTTTGGGTCTTTCTGCTGAAGGTAGCAGGCAAGGCGCTGTCTCTCGAGGTCGAGCTCTTCAGCATCCCACCCCGTATTCTCCTGAATGTGCCTCATGATCTCCGGGAAAGAAGGATCATCTGGAGGAGACCTGGGTAGGTCGTGTGGGTCTGGAGAGGGAATGCTGATGGGAGAAGGAGATCTGGAGCACCCTGAGGTGTCGGATCTAGAATCCTCTGCAGATGTGGTGTACCGGCGTCGCCAGGGTCTCTTAGGGCTATGTGACCCTGAAGTGGATCTTGAGGGAGGTCTTCTCCTATCTGCCCCTAGGAGGAGGTGTTGGCTCCTTGGGGGTTGGTGACCGTCCTACAGGCCCCTTGGGCGGAGGGGGGGGCGTAGGCAGTGAAGGAGTGGGTGGAGCCGGAGTGGGAGGAGGGTGCGTGGCGACCACATCTTTCCTGATGGTGTCCCACCAGAAGGTAAAGAGCTCCTTTACCTCTGCTCCTTTACCTCTGCCAAATTAAAACCCGACGGCGGGCTGGGCACCGATGGCCTGTTGCCGGGTTCGGGCGTCGGGTCCCCGGGGGTCTCCCGCTCCGGGGAAGGTTCCCGTGGGAGCCTGATGACTCCGGTGTCGCCCGCCTGGTCCTCGGGCTGAGTGGTATCCTCCTCTGATGATTTCTTCCGACTGATGTCAGCCGGCGACGGTGGTGCAATCCTCCTCTCTGGGATAGCCGACGTCGGCCCCCTGGCTGACGCCCTGGGAGGCGAACACCTGGCCGGTGACAGGTGTCTTGCTGTCGCCGGCTCCTGGGAGTGCCAGTGTTGCTTGGCCGACGTTGGGTGGGCTGACGTCGAGTCTGGCGTCCGTTTTAGGGATGTCAGGTCCTTAGTCTTACGAGGGACCTGGTCCGACCCATGCGGAGGCTGGGACACCGACCTGGCGTCGGAGTCCCCACGACGGGAGGAAGATTTGTGGTGCTCCCCAGACTTAGACGAGACCTTAGAAGGAGTGGATGAAGCCAACAGCCTGGAAGTCTTGAGAGGCTGCAGAGAGGAGGAGCCGCTGGAGGATCTGACCTGAACCGGGGGAGGCTGAGATTGAGCCCTGGAAGGAGAGCGGTCTGACCGCGAGCTGGAGTTCGGGAGTCCGAGGCCCTCGCCGGGGACCTGGGCCTTTCCTTCTCCCGGTGTTTGTGGGCCTTCCCTGACGACTCCCCCCTGGAGTAAGGTTCCCTATCCATGGTCTTTAGTTTCTCTTCCAAGAGAAACGCTTGAAGGGCCTTCTGGCGGTGGATCCTGGTGCGACTGTTGAAGTCCTGGCAGAAGGAGCAGGCCTTGGTGTCGTGTTCCGGGCCTAGGCAATGCACGCAGGTTGAGTGAGGATCCTTGAAGGGGATCTGTCTGCCGCAGGCACACTTCGATTGGTGACCTTCCAGAGAGGTGTTTGGAGAAGACATCAGATGAATCCAAATCCGTATAAGAAAAGAGAGAATGTCGTAGTTCTAAGTCGTCGCACGCTAGAAAGTGACCAAGAGGCCGATGCATGCGATGTCGACAGCGGGAAAAGAACTGAGGATTGTTGGGGGGACCGCCTCCTTATGTACTACGCCTGACGTCGGGGGGGTGGGACCGACATCGGAGGCGGTCCCCGCTGAAGACTGCTAGCTAGGAAATTTCCGTGGGGTCCTAGCGCCTGACGGCTTCAGTCCTAATGGCGTAACCTGCTGCAAGAGCTGTATCTCGAAGTAAGATGCCAGGAATTGGTAAAAGCATTTCAGGATGGTTTCCTGATGCAATGCATTGTTGAACCAACACAGAAACATAGACAATAACTGTAGAAAAAGACCAGCGATCCATCCAGTCTGCCTGAGTTCCCTATTTAGCCCTGGCACTTACTGTCCCTCCAGGGTGCTAGCCCTCCCCACCCATCCTTCCATTCTCCACCCAGTGTCTGCTGCCCCTGAGCTTCCACTATATCTTTCATTCTGTCCCAACAGTGCATGAAATCATCAATAGGTTTAGCATCCACACTTAGGCTACAAGACTGTTCCATGGCCCAACCAACATTTCTATAAAATAATACTTATACATGTCCTTACTGACCTCCCTCCTGTCAGTTTCCACTCATGTCCACCTGACTGCAAACTAGAACTCAAGCTAAATAGTGCCTTACAGTTCACCTTGTTAATTCCCTTTAGGAACTTGAAGGTCTCTATCATATCTTCCCCCTCCCTTCTGGTCTCCAGTGAGTACAAGGTCAGTGCCTTGAAGCACTCCTCTCAGAACCCGCCCTGTTGGCCCTGAATCATTTTTGTTACCCTGCGCTGCACTGTCTCCAGCCTATCCTTATCCTTCCTGAGGTGAGGGCTCCAGAACTTGGCGCAGTACTCCAGGTGTGGCCTCTTCAAGGATCTATACAGGGGAATTATTACCTCATCCCTTCTACTATCAATATGCATCCCAATACATCCCAGCATCATATTCGCTTGTCTATATGCCTTACTGCACTGACTTGATTATTTGAGGGAGTCACTGATGAGAACTCCTAGATCCTGTTTGGTAGTAAACCAGAAGTTGGATGTCCTGATTCAGCATCAGTTTGGACACCATTTTTCGCAAAAATATGGGATTCACTCTGTCCCTATAAATACAATATAAGGCTCATTACACATAAGGGCCTGAAGCTTGGAAACCCTTCGAGAGGAAGTAACAGCAACTAAAAATACCGCAAGTCGCAGCTGGTTCGAAGGGAGACAGGGTGATCTTCTCGAGAACAAAAAGCAGATCCCAGGGTGGGACAGGGTCCCTCCTGCTGGGTCTGATGTGTAGAACACCTCGCAGAAAGGTCTTGCACACATTAAGCTGTGCCAGAGTCTTCTCTCTATATGGTGCATGATATGATGATATAGCACACAGGTGCACCTTAATGGACGAATAGCTTAAGCCTAGGTCCAAGTGGTGGAGAAGGTAGTCTAGCACATACTTGACCAGACAATCCAGGGGATCTAGGGCACGTGCTGTTGCCCAAAGGTAGAAACGCTTCCACTTCATAGCATAAGTTGCCCTAGTGGAGGGTTTCCTCGTTGCCACCAAAACCTCTGCCACCTTGCTTGACACTCCTAATCTCTCCTCTGCCAAGACTGCAGGAGCCAGGTGTGCAGGTGAAGAGATCACACAGCAGGATGGATGAGTCCCCGGCTCTTGAGAGAGCAAGTGAGTGGAGAGGGGCAACCGTACGGGAGGCCAGTTGCTGCAGCAGCGGAAACGAAATGTGTCGAGGCTACAAAGAGGAGCCACAAGAATCATTCTGGCCTCCTCTGTCTGCAATTTGAGCAGAACTCTCTGAATGAGAGGGAAGGGATACAGAAACCTCCCTGTCCAGGAGAGGGACAACGCGTCTCGCCAGAAAACACCAGGCCCTGGATCTAGCGAGCAAAAATTTGGCAGTTTGGTGTTGTACGGGGACACAAACAGGTCCACCTCTGGTCAGCCCCAATGACTGAAGAGGTCGTCTATGACTTCTTGGAGCAACTCCCATTCGTGACTCAGAGAACGAGAGCAACTTAAGACTGTTGGCAAGAACATTCTGGCTTCCGGGCACTTGCAAAGCCGTGAGATCCAGAAGGTGTTCCACTGCCCAGTCCCAAACTCTCAAGGCCTCCCTGCAAAGGGGATATGACTGTGAGCCTCCTTGCTTGTTGATGTAGAAGACAACTGGAGTGTTGTCTGACTGCACCAAGAGAGGACCCTGGGAAACTCGGTCTTGAAATGCCCGTAGGGCGTATAGAACAGCCCTCATTTCGAAGATGTTGATATGAAGAGACTGCTCTGTGGGGGGGACCAAGCCCCCTGGTCCTGTGGTCCCCTAGATGGACCCCCCAACCTAACTTTGAGGTGTCTGTCATCAAGGTTTGCGATGGGCACGGTCTCTGGAAAGAGACTCCTCTCTCGAGATGTGGAGGGCAAAGCCACCACTGGAGAGAACAGATTGCCGCTGAGACTCGAATTGGGTGATCCAAGTCGTCCACTGCCTGGTGCCATTGGACCTTGAGGTGCCACTTCAGAACCTTCATGTTTAGCTTACCCGCAGCCATGTGGCCTAAAAGCTGAAGAATCACCCTCGCTGAGAGAGAGATTGCTGCCTGAACCCTGCGTGCCAGATCCATCAGATGGCCTGCTCTGTCTGATGGCGACAAGGATTTGCCCTGGGTAGTGTCCAGAATGGCCCCAATGTACTGTAGCCACTGGGATGGCCAGGTATGTGACTTTGGACAATTTACAGTGATGCCCAGGGAGTGATAAAGATCCTTCATTTCCTCCAGGGCCACGTTCAACTGGCTTGCTGACTGAGTGAAAGTAAGCCAGTCATCCAGGTAAGGATAAACGAAGTGGCCTTTCCTCCTGAGGGCCGCCACCACTACCGCCAAGCACTTGGTGAAAACTCTGGGCGCTGACGAGAGACCGAAGGGCACAACCCTGAACTGGTAATGCTGGTCCTGAAACTGGAAGTGTAGAAACTTCCTGTGGGAATGCAGGACTTTGATATGCATGTAGGCATCCTGCATATCAAGGGAGCATAACCTGTCTCCTTGATGGAGGAGGGGTAGCAGGCTTGCCAATGTCACCATCCAGAATCTCTGGTACTTGATAGACAGATTGAGCTGGCTGAGATCCAGAATGGGACTAAGATCTCCTGTTTTCTTCGGAACCAGGAAGAAACGGGAGTAGAAGCCTGTGCCCCATTAGGCCTGGGGGACAAGCTGAATGGCCTTCTTCTGGAGGATGGATTGAATCTCGTCTGCCAGAAGTTTGGCATGGGTGGGTGGATAATGAGAAGGGGGGGGGATTGTCCAGGGGTATGCTCAGAAACTCTATCGCATAACCTCTGCGAATGGTTTCCAGCACCCATTGGTCTGAGGTGATACTGGACCATTCTGTGAGGTAAAGGGAAATCTCCCTCCTACCGTCTCATTCTGCATAACCCGAGAAAGAGAAGGGGTTTGCAGCGAGTCATGCTGTGGAGGAGGGGTTGGGGCCCGGTGCCCTGGGAGCTCTGGGCACCTTGAGGGACAGGGTGCTCGCACCTCTTGGACCCTTTTCCTTAGGGTTGCTTGCCCCCTTGTCCCTGACCTTTCCGAAAGGGATGTCGACAGGGACCTTGAGGCTCCGACTTGTACATCCTGCGGATGTCGGCAACAGCCTTGCCTGAGTCCTGCAGGTTCTTCACAAGAGACTCCGCCTCCTGGCCAAACAATACTGGACCCTGGAAGGGGGCGTCCAGTATAGTCTCTTGAAGGTCTGGGCGAAAACCCGACACCCTGAGCCAGGAATGCCTCCTCAGACAAATTCCCGTTGCAGCCGCATGGGAAGCCATGTCCACCGAATCATATGAGCAACAGAGGACATGCTCATCCATGTCCATTCCAGACTGGACATAAGCGAGAATCTTGTTTTTACTGTCAGAGTCTGACAGGGTCTTGACCAACTCCATCGTTTTTTCCCACAGAAACTGCTGATACGAAACCATATGGTCAAGAAAATTCAATGAACGGATGAAGCCGGTAGCTGAAGAAAAGACTTTCCTGCCCCAATGATCCAATTTCTTGGACACTGGATCAGGGGGCTAAGAGCTCAGGTGCCTGGACTGGCTAACACGACCATGCACAGCCATAAGCACTAGTGAGTCTGCGTTGGGATGTTCCCCAAAAAGGGTTCCACCTTGGGGGGTTTATACAGTCTGTCCGCCTTCCTGGAAACAGCTGAGGTGGACGATGATTTCTGCCACGTAAGCCTGGTGACATCCTGGAACAGTTCCACCAAAGGCAGGATAACCAGAGGTTTTAGCTCTCTGGATCCCAGAAACTTAGCCAGTTGCCTTTGCTCTGGGTCCAGCTTCTCTGTGTCCCATTCATTAACAGACTGAATGTGGCGCATAATTTCCAGATATGATGGGTCATCCGGGGTGCACCTGGGCGAGTTACTGGGACCTGGAGAAGGCGGAATAAAGTCTTCCTCATCTGAAGATTCCGAGGAGGAGGGGCTTGCAGCACCATCTTCCAGAGAGGACGGGCGTCCACTGGAGGAGGGAATTGGGGAAGAGTGCCTTCTCCTGTGTTTGCCTTTTGGATGCAGATGTGATTGGTCATCTCCAACTGGTTTGTCAGGGGTTGGAGGGGGTCCCATGGGAAACTCTCTAGGAGGCGGGTCAGAGGATCTATATAGTAGGTCCCCTTTGACTGTATTCCACCAGGTGGAAAAAAGTGAGCCGATGTCCAGCAAGGGGACGACAGGTGGAGCGGGCATCAAGTTCACCGGACTGGGCATCTGCGGATCCTGGGGATCTGGCAACTGGTCAGGGGATCCCTCTTTATCTTTATAAGGCTGTTCCTTGACGTCCGTGTCCCTGGGGGACCCAATGTCCAGAGTAGGAGGGGGCTCATTGGGCGACCGACCTTCAGAAGGTGGGGCGGGCATCCAAACCTCATCCAGTGACGGCCTCCGATCAGGCGTCTGGGCACGAGTCGTCAGGGAGGGTGACCGGCTCAGTGGGTGCTTGTCAGCAGGAGGTGGGCGCACCTTGGCCGGCGGAGGAGGAGGGGGAGTCCGATGGCAGACGATCTACTGTCGCCTATCCAAGCCGTACGTACGTTTGAGCTTTCTGATGACCCGCCGGGCTTATGGCTGGAATCCTTAGGCCTGCCAGCAGGCGAATGACCTTCCTGGGTTGACCCAATGGAAGCTTTGTGGGGTCAGTGGGCTAGAGAAAGATGAGCGGGCAAATGCCCAGAGGAAGACGGCTCCCTGTGTTTGCCCTGGGAAGAGGAGAGAGCCGACTTTGAAAATGTCCAAGTTACTTTAAGAGTGACTGAACCTGACCTCCCACCGGAGGTCGAAGAAAAAGGCGTTCTGGTAGGCGACTCTGGGCAGGACTCAGACCTGGCCCTATCTTTCTCCCTATGGTGATGGCATTCCCCCCCCCCCCGAAGCCTTCTCTCTGGGTGGGGAGTCCTTCGTGGAAGAAGAAGAGCTGTGCTCCAAGGTCCGCTGCACAGCCGCCACCTTCTGTTCAAGGAGGTAGGCCTTAAGGGTGTTGGCTCTCGTAGTCCTGGTCTTCTGGTTAAATTTCTTGCAATGCGGGCAGTCGGCGGGCCGATGGTCAGGGCCTAAACAGATGAGGCAGGCCGCGTGGCCGTCCTTAGCCAGTAACTGTTTCCCACACGCACAATTAGACTTGTGCCACGGTGGAGAGAGCGACGACATGTAAGAAGTTGAATCTTGGAAAAAAACCTATGAAATACTGGAAATGGCAAAAAGTGCGGTCGATTGCGATGAGAGGCGTCCGTGGAGCCAAACTAAGTGGGTTTGCGGCGGGAAAAGAAATGAGATGGCACCGGTGGTTTGCACCCTTTATACCACATCTGACGTCGGGCAGAGCCAATGTCGGGGGCGGTCCCCCGCCTCAGACTGCTAGCTACAAGATTCTTCTGTGGGGTCCTAATGCCTGGCAGCACTAGTCCTAATGGTAATACCTTCTGCAAGAACTCCACCTCGAAGTCAGATCATCTGATTCAGAGTGATCGTACAGAACTTTCTCCTGCAGACAAACTGGTTTAGATTGTGCAGGTCCAAAATTGGGCACCAGCCCCCATCTGTTTCAGTATCTGAAAGTATCAGGATATTTATCTTTGAGAGGCCAAGGCATCCAGGACAGGCTCGACTGTGCTACACTTCAGGAGGGAAGAGATATCCCTCTGCAGCGTGTATGGGCACCCAGGATTCAGTTGGTGCTTGTGGTTGGTACAGCGGGGGAGTCTTGAAATCAAGAGACAGACCCAAGCCTATCGCTTCTAGAACCCACTTGTCTGAGATAATGGTGGACCGCTGTGGAATAAAGTGAAGGAGCCGATGCCAGAGTGTGGGCTGCTACAGGGACCGTGCAAGAGGTGGAATGGCACCCCACAACCTGTCACTTTTTTTTTTCCCTTAAACTTTGTATTCATTGAAGTTTTTTTGTTTACAACATAGCACATGATGTACAACACGATACCTTTTATGATGTATTCAGGTGAACAATAATACATGCTGAGTACATGGGAATTTAACACAAATTGAGAGAAATCTGAGGAGAGGACTGTTACAGAGCTCTCTAAAGCAACAGTAAGTCCCCATCAGTCTCCAGTGTCCTGGGGGGAATTGGATGGTGCTTCGGAGGACTAGCCACTGGATACACAACTACCCCCCCCCCCTTTTTTTTAACCCTGACTGCCAGCCTTAGGCTATGCGGGCCAACAGTGCTGGAACGGCTGCCACTGCTTCTCCTGGGGCTGCTGTTGTGAATGATGGCCTGTGCCATGAAATTAGCTCTTTTTGGCTTAGGAGGCTACTTAGCCTGTTGGGATGAGGCCACCAAGACCAGGGTGACACTGGACTCCTCAATCTACGTGAGGTGGTCCTCACCTTGGAGCCAAAGAGGTCTGTACTCTGCAAGGCACATCCAGAGGGGGTGCTGTGGAGCCAAAGCAAGATGACTGCTCCAGTGTAAAGCTCTGCAAAAAGATGACCAAACAGAACTTTCAAAGTGGCTCTGTTGAAGGACTTTCAACACCAAACCCACTTTACAAGATTTCTACCATGTTCGACCAAATAAAGGTGAAACCTCAGAAAGAATAAATGCAACAGGAGGAAGTAGAAAGCAAATCAGTTTCTACAGCTCCAACCACGAGGCTGGCTCCAGGCCAAGCAGCAGCAGCAGTGAAGAAACCAGTGGAGGAGACCTTCCAGACTCTGGGGGCCAAAATTACCAGATTAATATCCACAGTACATGGTCTGGCGGATACTCCTGACGCATTAAAAGATTGAGTTACTGTTTTGGAAACCTTGATAGATGGCTTAGAAACTGAGACATATGAGGCCAGAAAGCTTTTTGAGTCAGCCATGGGAACAGCAGCCACACTGATTAAGGAAAACAGTAATCTGAGCACCTGATTAGAAACTCTCCAAAATCAAGCCAGATCGTTGATCTCAGAATAATCCAGATGCCTGAAGAGTCTGAAGGTGACCACCTGCTTCTGTTTCTTTGAGATTAATTTGAACAGCAATTTGGAGCGGACCTTGCCATCAGGCCACTGCAACTACAGAATTATTATGTGTATGTAACTGACATGCTCTGTAATGTACTCTATACCCTATCCAATGTATGCTCCAGCTAGTGTGTACTCCTACCAAGGTATGTACTACTGTGTACTCCTGCCAATATATGTAATTATTGTCTGTAACTAATCCGGGTTGCTCCTGAAAAAGGGACCTCTGGTCTCTGTGAGCTTACCCGGTTATCAAAATCTAAATAAATAATAAATAATAAATAGGCCTAACAAGTTACACCTAGAAGGAGGCTGGAGAATCCGGAGGCCCAAAGGTCCATCATAGCAGTCACCAATGGGGTCGGGACTAGGGGTTTAATCCTGGCACTATCTCACAATAAACACACTTTGCTATACGATGAACAAGTGAGGATCTACCCTAATATTAGTTTTCCAATGAGACTAAAGAATAAGAAGTTTATTGGGGTTCGAGCAATGCTGCCAGAGGCCAAGACAACACATGGCATGATATTCCCTGACCCCTTCAGAACTGCTCATCAAGGTAAGGTTTACCTCTTTAATGATCCTGCAGACGCTTTGAAGAAGGCGAGGCAATATGCTGGTAGCTGACAGCTGAGAGAAGTGCAAGACTACTCTGAATTTGAAGAGGACGACACTCAAGGCAGTTTGAAACTCTTTATTAAATTACTTTTGTAATTATGGTGCCTTAATAAAGGACTGTGCCTTCACATTGCATGAGACCTTTTACTACAGGACAAAGTTTCCTTGAAAGGAGGTATTTTCAGCGTTCCTTTGCTCGATATTCAGACTTAGAAATTGTTTGTTTTGTACTTCGATTAACCCCCAATTAGTTCTTGGGGTTTCTGCACTGCATATTAGTTTGTGCTGAAAGTTGTTCTAAAATTCAGTACAAATGATTATGTTTGCGAAGAAACCTGCAATAATTTTCTACTTTGGGGTGATTTTTTGCTTAACCAGATGGAAAATGTACTATACTTGGTGTTGAAACAGAAAGAGGCTGAAGTCCATCTAGTCTGTCTCCCGCCTTAGCAGTGCCACTTTGTACTGCCCTTACTCAACATACAGCAATCCAATCTATTTTTGAATATGCTGAAGGAATTTGCTGCAACTACCTTCCTGGGCGGGTCATTCCTTAATTTAAAGAGATGCTGACGCCTCAAAGGAAACTTTGAAAAACATAATAATTAGGTACAATTCAGCTTGCACTCCAAATATATTCTATAGATCCCCCCCCATCTTTTATTACAGAGGAAATTTGCACAAATACACAATTTTTATCTGTTAGAGTTCAGTTACCTCTACAGCTTACTCCCTACTTCATGCCATAATCCTCTGCTGTGATATCACAATCTGTTGCGATGGGAGTAACTGTGATGCCACAAGCAGTGCATTATGACCTCAGATGGGGAGAAGGCAACAGAAATAGATGAACTCTTCAGGAGCAGAGATCCTGTTTTCATGTAAATGGCCTCAGTAATAAATAATGGGGAGGAAAAATAGAGAACTAATGTGAAATATAAACTGAACTATGTCTAAATTTTACATTTTAAGTTATCTTGAAGGTGTCAGCTGCTCTTTAACCGCTCTCTGTGTGAAAAAGTTCCTCCTCGTATTTTTCTTTGATAATGATAACTTGATCTGTTTACGGTAGCTTCTTAAGTTGACCTCCCATTCATTAAATTCTCAGTTCATGCTATTCACTAGTTTTTCATCAGCTATAATGTTAAACATTTGACACATATCCCCTCTTGTACACCTCATCTCCAGGCTATACAACCCCAGTTCCTGCAGTCTACTTTTGCATAACTTGAGTCCTGAAATTATTTTTGTTGCCCTATGCTGTACCCTCTCGAGACTGTTAATATCTCACCTTAAGTAAGGACTCCACAGCGGGGTACAGTAGTTGAGATGTGGTCGTATGTATGCAGTATAAAGTGGCAATACACAGCTTCTACTCTTACACAAAAAGCCCTTTTTATGCATCTCAAGATTTTATTTATTTTTTATAATTTCAGTACAGCGTGGACTGAAGTTCAAGTTGTTTCTATTCAACATTCCCAAGCCTCTGTCCACCCTTCTCAACATACAGCCATTTAATTTGTACATGTTTTTGTTATTCAATACAAGATTCATGACTACACACTTATTAGTTTTGAAAGTCATACTGTTCTTTTTAGCCCATTTTTCCATTATATGTAGGTCATTTACAAATTCACAAATCTGTTCGTCTGTACCTACAGATACTCCTATTTGATGTTGTTGGTGAACTGTACGACCTTGATTTGATCATTAATGTCTGATATAATTAGTGACAAAAGGACCGGTCCCAATACTGATCCCTGTGGGACACCACTCATGACCCCACCTGCTTCTGATAGGGCACCTCTCACCCTGACCCTCTGAGATCTCTTTGATAACCAGCTGGATACCCACCTATTTAATTTGTTGTCCATGCCCATTCCCTGGGCTTCCTGATCATGTTATTGTGGTGCACCTTATCAAATGCGTTTTGAAAATCAAGAAAGAGTATAGCCATTTACAAGTGCTTGGTGTCCTTTCTGATGTCTTGTTTAGTACAGAATGTAAGGATATGTGGGTAGTTTATTTAGGCACTTACTATGTTAAGGTATTTCATCATGGATCTGGGGACATGTCAACACTGGACGCTGAGTTTAAATTATGTCAAAGAGACACATTTTGGTTTAGTACCCCAAAAGCCTTAAAGTGCTGTAGCTATTCTGGTACACTGATGTTTAACAAGTAATTTCGGATTTTCCCCCATTTCCTAGGTAATTCTGTATTGGTTCTAGTTTAATCCTGATGTACATTGGATGTATCTGTACAACAGTTGATGCCTTACAGACGACTGTACTGTATTTTGTTGTTTTCCCAAAAAGCAATAAATATAAAATTAAAAAAAAAAAGAAAGATTATATCAACTGGTAGATTTTTTTTCTAGATCCTTGCTCACTTTTTCATAAAAAAACAGGGTATTAGTAAGACAGGATCTATTTCTTCTAAAACCATGTTGGGTAGTATCAATTAGTTTTTTTGTTTTAATCTCTATTTCGAGTTTTCCTTTAAGGATTGTCTCCATTATTTTGCCCAAGATGGATGTCAGGATTGTGGGCCTATATTTAGACACTGTCGCCCTGTTTCCCTTTGTAAAGACTGGGACCCTAATTGCCTCCCTCCAGTCCTCCGGCACCTCCCCTGCATCGATGGATCTGTTGAACAACGCTGTCAATGGACCCACGAGCCAACCGCTAATTTCTTTGAGCAGCCTTAGATTCAATCTGTTGGGACCGGATGAACTGGTATTGGTGATGTTTATTTTATTTAAAAACTGTCATCAACTCAGCTTCTGTTATGCTGTCAACTTTAACTTATTACCTTCCTTCAAGTTAGTATGTCCCACTATATTAGTTCCCTTTGGTGTGTCCTCAGTTTAAATATATACTGAGCAAAAATACTTGTTAAATATTTTGCCCATTGTTTTTGGGTCAGCAATCTCCTGTGATTCTTCCACTAAGGAACCCACAGCTATGTTGGCTGATTTGTTGTTAACATATACAAAAAAGCTTTTCCATTATCTTTTCTGTGAGCTGTTTTAAACTCTACTTGTTTTTGCCCACTCCTTATCAGGTACTGTACTTACTCTTTCTTAGCTCTTTTCTTTATTTCTCCCTGCTGTAGTTATTGTTTTCCTTTTTCGTTATTGAATATACATATCTTTTCCTGCTCAGCTATTTTTTATCTTTTGAGTATACCACTGAGAGGGCCTTACCCCTTTTAATGTATAATGGTCTATCTGGAACATGTTTATTTTCCAGATATAGTATTTTGTTTTTTATTTCCATCCGGAATTGCTCCACGCTGAGGTCTTTATATGTCCCTTGCTAGTTCCAAGCTTGTAACTCCTCCCTTATGACTATAACATTTGCCCTTTGATAACTTCTGGTGATTGTATTACCTAATAATTTTCTTGTTTGGACAGTCAAATTAAAAAAAATATATATATGGCATGGTCACTGTTGCAGAGTGGCTCTAGAATCTCAACATTTTTGCCCACCTTATTGGTTATGACCAGGCCCAGAGTATTATTTATTCTTGTTGGTTTATCAACCATCTGGTTCAATCCATTTTTATTAACATATCTATGAACAGTTGTTTTTGAGAGCTGGATACCATGAGATCTTCTCATCTTATTCCCAGTAGGCTGAAGTCTCCTAGTAATACTGTTTCCTTGCGCTGTGCTACCTTTGTAATATTAGTTAGTTAAGCATTAAGGCATGACCAGGGGTTATGCTAATCACCCTCTAGGGGTGTAATGTTGCATGAGGTGTACTGTAGCAGAGTGCCACATATCCCTAGAAGGTGATTAGCTGACCATTAACATAACCCTTGGGAGTGCCTTATTGCTATTATAATAAAAACACGTTAAACAGTGTTAAACCTTGGTCAGCATAAGATTAAGCTCTACATGTAATTTTTTTTTTAACCAGGAGAGACGCACTAAGCTGAAAGCTTGTTTACAGGTGCGACCTGGGAGCACAAGGAAGTTAAGTGACTTGCTCAGGGTCTCACAGTATGCGAGTGTATGTTAATAAAAGATTAACATAAGGCTGATAGAATGCTTACAGCCAATCAGAAAGCTTCATTTCTCAGACATGTTTTATAATATATCTTGGTAGTCACTTAGGTTAGTGTCAGGCAGTCTATAACATTTTCCCAGTAACAGCTTTTTGTTATTTTTTATTAAAACTTCCACCCATAGAATTTCTGTTGTTGTCCCATTTATTGTACTGTTTATCAGGGTATTGCATTCAATGTTCTCCTTAATAAACACGGCTACGCCTCCGCCCCTTCTGTCTGGTTTGTCACTGAAAAACAGTTTGTAGTCATCTGTGTTCCTGTTCCAATGAGTCTGCTCTGACCACCAAGTCTCAGTAATAGCAGCTATATCTATTTTCTTTTCTTTTAGGAGTATTTCTAATTCTGTTTTTTTGATGACATTCAGACTTGTCACATTAACTGTTAATATTTTCAGGCTGTCCCTGTTTTTGGGGGTGTTTGTAATACTACTGCTTCTTGGAACTATGATGCTCCCACCTCCCCCCTCCTTTATTAAAGTTTTTTTTTGTTTTTTTTTTAAATTAATATTCTCAAAGAAGAACATCCCCAGGATGTTACTACCCTTTATTTTGTAATATGTGTAGTAGCTTATAGCTGTAAGGGGTAATCACATGCTTGTGATTTTCAAAAGAGGTATAACACGGCTGCTTTCTTTATTCCTCTCTAGGGAGGATAAGACTTATGGACTACATAAAAGTTGTTTTGCTCATGGATTCATTTGGAATACTATAAACTTTTAAACATTTTCAATGGTATTTTAACTCCCAAGGATGCTTCTTAATGACATAAGACAGTTAATGTAATTGTGTTTAGAGGAGTGGCCTCTTCATAGCCTACTGATATTCTTGCATGTTCTGTGTCGGCATTTCATTTGCAGTATGTGAATCTACAAAAGAATAAACATATTGTTTAAAAAACCAAAAAAGCATGTCCACCAACTTGTGCTTTATCTCGGGGGGGGGGGGGAGAGAACGGGACGACTTGTGGTGGGTCTTTAGGGTGAAAGTGGTGAGACATATCCAAGCACATGAGATAATGGATACTGCTGTGGCCACGGTGCGTGGCCTCAAGTCACCTGTGTCTAGAACTGTCTACATCTGGGGTCTAGGCCTGCCCTAGGTCACCCGGAGACCAAGCAGCCATCTGGCTGGTAGCCAGGAGCAGAGGCATAAGGTCAGAGATAAGGCCAAAGATGTCATGGCTGAAGCAGGCCATAATAATGGCATAGCTGGACTGTTGAAAGCCCAAAGAAGCCACCACAGAGACTTTGTGCTATAAAGTTCTGCCTTTGGGACTCCTTGTCTGGTGACAAGTCTGCACCCCCTGGGACTGTCATTTTCCTGAAGGTAGAGTCAGAGACTAACCCCTTAACCAAGGGGTGCTTGGAGAACCCCCAAAACCCCCACTGGGATCACGTACTTGTGGTCCTGGTGGCATGGGAGCACTGGACAGATGTAGGGTGCTGCCACAGGTCAGAAGCAGGACCAAGGACCACCTTGGCAACTGGGAATGCCACTTCAGGGGAGCTGTCCCATTCCAAAATGTCTGTGAGAGGGTAGGACTCCCTTTTCTGGACCATCACCAGGGGTACATTAAGGACCTGAGATGTGTGATGTAAGAGAGAGAGCAGCGAAAGAGGCTGATCCATTCATCAAGAATCAACCTTCTGACAAGTCCTGCTCAGTTCAACCATGGCTGCAGGAGGCTCTTGAGGACTCCCTCTGAGTCAGAATCTCAGACCTCAAAAAGAGGATGAGGCCTCTTCTCGGGAGTATGGACCACCCTCCTGTCCTGGATGACCACTACCAACAGGTGCACAGGCAACTTGGGTGCAGACAGACTCCTTGGTGAGGCCAACTCCCATGGCTTTGAGAGGTCTTTCACAACTGTTAGAGGTGAAGGAACTGCAGGAAGTGGGGCCTCCAGTCAAGGGTCTGAGGGCATCAACACCCAAGCAGTGGCCGATGGGACAGGAAACATGGTATTACCCAACTCTTGGCCTGGGAGCACCCACTGTAGTCACAGGAGGTCTCTGCACCTTTGTTGAAGTCAGTGGCAGCGGTGACATTCCTCCAAAGAGGATGAGGAGATTGACAGGTGTCAAAAGTATCAATAACTGGAGCCAGATCAAGACCAGGAACAGGCCAACTAATGAGACCTCGATCTCCTCGGGGTCATCAGGAGTCTACCAACAGTGCCATGTAGACCACAAGCTTCATCGACGATACAGTGATAGGCATCACCCCAGGTGGTTCAACAGGGGCCAGTTCTACCAGAAGACCTGGCAGAGACCTCTCCTAGGCCAGGGGAAAGACCGGATAGAACTGAGGTCTTGGAGAGTGACAAACTTTCGGCCTGTAAATCCTGGTCGATCAACTTGAAAAAAGCTTCACAGGCTGTTGGCCCAGAGTCAATGTTGACTGCACTAGTGGGGGTCTGCAGTGGCTTTGACTGACTCCTCCACCAGCAGAACCTCAGCCAAGGTCAATCAGTCAGGGAACTTGAGTGATCTGAAGGAGTGGGAATGTTCTCTTGCCCAAGACAGATGGCGATGGTGCTTCTTGCATGTCTTGTGGTATGGGGTGCTCTCACTGAAAGTTTGGAGAGACACATACATCTCCTGAAACTCCAGGCAGTCCCCAAAGGGACCAACTATAAGGGAGTGCCCATGGCCAGCCTAGACAGAAAAATGGCCAAGATCAACAAAGAGCCCCCCTCCACTTCATCCTCCATGGCCACAAGCTAAGTCACTGGCCTGGCAGCCACTGTGGCCTGTTGTTGTTCCTGAAGCCTAGCTTGGAGAAAGCATACCTTCCTTTCTTCTAATGATGAAGGATGCATGGCCTGGCAAAATGAGTGCCCATTGACATTATGGTTCACTCCCAAGCAGTATAGGCATGTGTTGTGCTGATCCATGGCCAACATCTTTGGCTGGCACCTAATACAGTGCTTAAACCTAATTTTTTGCAGTCCATTCTTGTCAATGGAGCGTGTATTGGAAAATGAGAGATCCAGAAGTCAAAGACTATTAGAATATCGAGATACCGCCAAAAAGTCAGCACTTGAAAACTAGTTTTCCTCACACGGTGCACAAGCTGCTAAGGAGAAGTCCAGTTCCTTTCAATGGAAAACAAGATCTTACATCAGACGGGCGGAGTCAGAGGATGACACCAGGGGCAGAGGGAGGAGCTAGGCTTCGAGAACATACACACATACCAACTGCCAGCAGAAGGCGGCCATATGGTCTATCAAGTCTGCTTGATAAAGGCCCACTGTGTAAATGTTTTACTGTGAGTCCCATCCCCTCACTTCATTAACTACAACCCTCCCTTGAATCTGTTCCACCCCCTCTTGAATCAGCCAACCATCTTATGGTTGACAACCTCTGCCAGCAGTTTGTTCCAATTCGACACCAACAGCTCTGTAAAGAAGTATTTTCTGACTTTTTTCTTGAACCTTCTTCCAACCAGTTTGTAACTGAGCCCTCCTCGTGTTTCTGTTTTCATTCAAACTAAAGGTGTTACATGATCTAATTGTTAATATCCTTTATATATCTGAAGGTTTCAATCATGCCCCCTCTTTCCCTTCTATCTTCCAGTGAATACATATTATGGCTCCTTAATCTATCGTCATATGGTTTGTCCTGTTGTCCCCGAATCATTTTCGAGGCTCCTCTCTGTACTGCCTCAATACAATTTATGTTCTTAGTTACATAGGGACACCAATACTGCGCACACACACACACACACACACACACACGCCAGTTGTGGCTGCACCATGGATCCGTACAGTGGGGAGGATCACCTCCTTCCTTCTGCTTGTAAACAGTACAGTTACGTAAGAACTTACCATAACACTAGATCTTCAAGAAGAGCTCTTGCAGTAGGCTACACAATTAGGACTATGCTGTCAGGCACTAAGATCCCACGGAAACTTTCTAGCTAGTAGTACCCAGTGGGGATCACCCCCGATGTCCGCCAATGGTATAAAGGGGCGGTTCCCAACCCTATCTCAGTTCTCCTGCCAGAAACCTGGCAGATGGATAAAAAAGAGAACAGAGGAGGTTCCAAAAGTTCCCAACAAGGAAAAGACAGGACCAGGGGGAAGGTGGGAGGGAAAGCAGCACCTGTTGTAAGAGCTCTTCTGGAAGATCTACTGTTATAGTAAGTTCTTATGTAACTGTACTGTCTTTCTTCAAGTTGGAGCTCTTGCAGCAGGCTACACAATTAGGACTGATTCCCAAGCAGTACCAAAGGAAAATTGTAACAGGGAGGTGACTCCTTACACATGAGGGCCTGCAGCTCGCAAATTGTCTGAGCGGAAGTAATAGCAACTAAAAATAATGCTTTCCATGAAAGAAAGCGTAGCTTGCAGTTTGTGGCTGGTTCGAAGGGAGACAACGCAAGTTTCTCTAGGATGAACAAAAGGTCCCGTGGGGGAACGGGGTCCTGAATAGGAGGATTCATGTGCAGTATACCTTGTAAGAAGGTACAGGACAAATCCAATTGGCAATAGCCCTTCCTTCCACTGGTGCATGATAAGCTGAGGTGGCAGAGAGATGCACCTTGATGGAGGAATATCGGAGCCCTATACCAGAAAGAGACAGCAGATATTCCAGTGCAGAGTTCACTGGACAGGAAAATGGATCCAGGGAAAGAGCTGATGCCCAAAAGCAAAAATGCTTCCACTTCATGGCGTATGTAGCACATATGGAAGGCTTGCAAGCCTCTACCAAGACCTACATAGAAACATAGATGTTGACGGCAGATAAGGACTGCAAGGCTCATCCAGTCTGCCCATTTCTTTTTCTACCTTATGAATGTGCTATCAGCCTTTGCTCTGTCAATGGCCTATTTATTCATATTCATCTGTATTGCTCCCTTATGCCTATCCCATGCCTGTTTAAAGCCCTGCACTGTATTCATATCCACCACTTCCTGAGGTAGGCCGTTCCATGCATCCACCACCCTTTCTGTGAAAAAGAACTTCCTCACATTACCCCTTAATCAGCCTACTTCTAATCTCATGCTGTGTCCTCTTGTTCTGCTATTTTTCTTATACTGAAACATGTTAGACTCTTTCACCTTGTTAATGCCCTTAAGGTGTTTGAATGTTTCGATCATATCACCTCTCTCCCTCCTTTGCTCTAGGGTATAGACATTGAGCTCCGTTAATCTGTCCCCATATGTTTTCTGATGCAGTCTCGCCACCATTTTGGTTGCCCTTCTTTGGGCTGCCTCAATTTGGTTAATGTCCTTGTGAAGGCGTGGCCTCCAGTACTGCACGCAGTACTCCAGATGGGGCCTACCCAATGTCTTGTAAAGAGGGATTATTACCTCCCTCTTACGACTTGTGATGCCACTACTAATACACCTCAACATCCCCCTAGCCTTACCTACTGCTTTAGTGGTCTGCTTGGATGATTTCAGGTCATCGGTGATGATGAAGTCCAAGTCTCTTTCTTCCCTTGTGATTGCCAGCAACTCCCCTCCCAGCCTATAGGTGGCTTCAGGGTTTCTCTTCCCTATGTGCAAGATCTTGCACTTCTTTGCATTAAACCCCAGTTGCCACTCTTCCGACTATTTTGCTAGTTTATCCAGATCTCTTCTCATTCTGCCCTCCCCATCTGGATCATCTACTCTGTTGCAGATCTTGGTGTCATCTGCAAACAGACAAACCTTACCCTCCAGGCCATCTGCAATGTCACTGATGAAGATATTGAAGAGGACTGGCCCCAGGACTGATCCCTGAGGTACCCGACTTGTGACTTGCATCTCTTCTGACTGTTTACCGTTTACCACCACTCTGTTTTCTGCCCGTCAACCAGTTTGCCACCCAGTTGACCAACTTCTGACCCACCCTGAGCCTACCCAGTTTATTAATCAATCTTCTATGTGGAATAGTATAGTACAGTTACGTAAGAACTTACCGTAACAGTAGATCTTCGAGAATAGCTCTTGCAGCAGGTTACACCATTAGGACTGAAGCCGACAGGCATCAGGACCTCACGGAAAAATTCTAGCTAGCTATCTTCAGCGGGTACCGCCCCCGACGTCGGTCCCGCCTCCGACGTCAGACGTAGTACATAAGGGGGCGGTCCCGCCAGATTCCCCAGTTCTCCCGCTGGAGACTTCCGGCCGCAGGCTGACATCGAAATGGGAGATGAGGATCCACCGTCAGAAGACAAAGGGAAAAAACCCTGTTAGTAAAGGCTTAAGCCATGCCTCCTCCAAGGGGGAAGGTGGGCGGGAAGGTACCTGCTGCAAGAGCTGTTCTCGAAGATCTACTGTTACGGTAAGTTCTTACGTAATTGTACTATCTTACTCGAGACACAGCTCTTGCAGCAGGTTACACCATTAGGACGGATTCCCAAGCAGTAACGCTGCAAACATTCTGGGAGGAGGAAACTAAAAAGTACATTCCAGGTCCTGAATCTAGGACAGGAGACCCTGTAGCACAGCCAGGCCGAAGCCGGCTCTTCGCCGTGAAGCGATGTCCAGGCTATAATGCCTGATAAATGTATGAATAGAGCTCCAAGTGGCCGCAGCACAAATGGCAGAAGTGGAGACGTTCCGAAGTGCTGGCAAGGAAGTGGCCACTCCCCTAGTGGAATGGCCCCGGACTGAACCCGGGAGGGGCTTGTGTTTGATTTTATAGCAGTATGAGATGCACTGAACAAGCCAGCGAGACAGGGACTGTTTAGATACTGGTTGGCCCATCATCCTTTCCGTAAAGGAAACGAAAAGTTGCTCCGATTTACGAAGCTGCTTAGTTCTGTTCAGGTAGTACCTTAAGCTGCGATGAACGTCCAGGGTGTGAAGCAGCGCCTCTCCTCTGTTAGAATAATTAGGGAAGTAGACCGGCAGGTCAATATCCTGATTGAGAGTAAGTGCTGAAACCACCTTAGGCAAGAATTTAGGATTCGTCCTCAGGGATACTCTGTCTTGGTGGAAAATTAAATAAGGCTCCTTACACATAAGAGCGTGGAGCTCAGAAACTCTTCTTGCTGACGTAACAGCAACCAAAAACAACGTTTTCCACGAAAGAAAACGCAGCTCGCAATCCGCAGCAGGTTCAAAAGGGGAGAGCGTGAGTTGTTCCAAGACAAAGAGCAAATCCCATGGAGGCACTGGGTCCTTAATGGGTGGCCTAAGATGTAACACCCCTCTCAGGAATTCCCGACAGGCATCTAATTGTGTCACTGTGCGCTGTCCCACCGGAAGGTGATAAGCTGAAATGGCACAGAGGTGCACCTTAATAGAGGAGTAGGCGAGTCCCAAACGGAAAAGAAAGAGCAGGTACTCTAATACCGCCTTCACCGGACAACCTAAAGGGGAGAGGCCACGTGTTTGCGACCATAAACAAAACCGGCGCCACTTCATAGCGTACGTCGCATGCGTTGCCGGCTTTCTGGCTGCAGAAAGAACATCCACAACCTCTTGCGAGACCCCGTGTCGCAAAATGGGTATGTCTCTAGGAGACATGCATGCAGGTTCAGTGAGCATAAGTCCGGCTGGACCAGTGAACCCTCCTCCTGAGACAAGAGATGGGAGCTGAAAGGCAATGGGAGCAGAGGTTCCCGGGATAGCTGTATCAGTAAGGGGAACCAGATCTGTCTGGGCCAAAAGGAGCCACCAGGATCACTGTAGCATGCTCCCTGCGCAGTTTGAGAAGAACTCTCTGGATCAATGGGAAGGAAGGGAAAGCGTAGAGGAATCTGTCCTCCCAGGAGAGGGACAATGCGTCTCGCCAGAAAACACCAGGCCCTGGATCTTGCGAGCAAAAATTGGGCAGTTTTGCGTTGGATGGGGACGCGAACAAGTCCAATTCTGGCGTTCCCCATCGAAGAAACAGATCCTCTGCTACCTCCTGAAGAAGTTCCCACTCGTGGACTCTGGCCTGGGAGCGACTCAAGCCGTCTGCAATTGTGTTGTCCACCCCGGGAACATAGTACTGCGATCAGGTTTGCGCCGTGTCGGATTACCCAATCCCACACCCTCATGGCCTCCCAGCAAAGGGGGTAAGAGTGTGCGCCTCCTTGTTTGTTGAGGTAATACATCACTGCTGTGTTGTCTGTCTGAAGCAAGAGAGTACTCGGCAGGATCTCTGACTGAAATGCCTGCAGGGCATAAAGGATCGCCCTCATCTCTAGGACGTTGACATGGAGGTGAGCCTCCTGAGGGGTCCACGTTCCCTGGGACTTCACCCTGTCCAGGTGTGCTCCCCACCCTAGACCTGAGGCGTCTGTGGTGAGGATTACCTCCAGGGACGGCGTTATAAACGGGACGCCCGAAGAGAGTGCCCCTGGGTCTAGCCACCACTGCCAGTCTCGAATCATGGAATTCGTGATTCTGACCGGATGCTGCATGTGGTCTTGCCTTTGGTCCCACTGCACCTTGAGCATCCACTGAGTTACCCGCATGTGGAGCCTTGCGAAAGGGACAGTAGGAATGGCTGCAGCCATGTGTCCGAGCAAGCAAAGGACCGACCTGGCTGGGATGGTCTTGTTTGATGAAAGCTCCCTGATGAGGGATCTGATGCGTTCCGCTCTGTCGTCTGGAAGGAATGCTCTTCCTTGAACGGTGTCCAGTACTGCGCCTATGAATTGCAGCTTCTGTGATGGTACCAGGAGAGACTTCTCGTGATTGATTAGGATACCCAGAGATCGAAACAGGTCCTGGGTACTTCGGATCGCTTGTAACAACGCCTCTTTGGAGGCTGCCATGAGAAGCCAATCGTCCAGGTACGGGAACACATAATGGCCCTGTCTCCTTAGAGACGCTGCCACAACTGCCATGCATTTGGTAAAGACCCTGGGTGCCGATGACAGTCCGAATGGAAGGGCTCGGAACTGAAGATGATGGCCGAGAAACTCGAAGCGCAGGAACCTCTTGTGCGCTTGAGCTATAGGGATGTGCAGGTAAGCGTCCTTCATATCTAGAGACGCTAAAAAGGCGTCCTGCTTCAGCATGGGAATAAGACCCGGAAGGGTTACCATGCGGAATCTTTTGTAGGCGACTGACAAATTGAGGTCGCTGAGGTCCAGAATCGGACGGAGTCTTTTTTGGAAACAGGAAGAAATGGGAATAGTATCCGTGTCCTCTCTGGTTCTCTGGGACGTACTCTATCGCTCCCTTTTGCAGGAGCGCGAGTACTTCTTGCCTGATCAATAACTTGTGCTGACCCGGGTACCCGGAGAGCAAAGGAAGCCTCGAGGGTGGCTTTTCCGCGAATTCTATAAAGCGGCCTCTACCGACCAACTGTAGAACCCACCTGTCGGTGGTTATAGTCTGCCATCCTGGCAGGAAATTTGCAATGCAGCCCCCGACCATAATGTCCCGTTGATCCTGAGGGGCGGGGGCCGGGAAGGAGTCAGGCTGTGGCGGCTGAGGGTCCCGCTGGCTGGACCGGCTTAGGAGTGCGCTGGCTTCGACCTGCGGGTTGTTTCCCCTGGGTTCTGCGAAAACCGGAGCTCCTTTGTTGTGGAACTGGGCGGGAATGTTGCCTCTGCGTCCGTCCATGAAATCGGCTTTGGTTCCTATGAAAGGAACTAAGTTTGGGTCGGTACATGGCCTGAACCGACCTCACCGCCTTCCCGGCCTCTTGGAGTTTGGTAATTATCTTCTCTGAGGGCTTACCAAACAAAACTTCTCCCTCGAATGGGGCGTCCATAATGTTTTTCTGGATGTCTGGGGTAAAACCAGAGACACGGAGCCAAGAGTGTCTCTGGAGGCATACGCCTGAGGCTGCTGCTCGGGCCGAGGGGTCCGCGGAGTCGTACGCTGCGTCAGCACTGGGTTCCTCACATCCAAACCTGTACGGAGGAGCTGCAACATCTCCTCCTTCTGCTCACCTTCCGCAATTTCTCAGCCGCATCCAGACCCTGCTCCCACAGGGCATTTTGGAACTGCACCATGTGGGTCAAATAATTCAGGGATCTGATGGCGCAGGTAGCGGAAGCATATGTGCCCCTACCCATGGCGTCCAGCTGTTTGGACCCTGGGTCCGGTGGCAGGGTGCTCAAATGTTGCGGTCTCTGGGACCGGTCATGAGAGGCTGTTATGACCAGAGAGTCGACCTGAGGATACTGGGTCAAGTACCGGTCTTCTCTTGGAGCCTTGTACAAGCGGTCAGCCACCTTCGGCATCGCCGGGAGCGAATGTGGACGTTTCCATGCTGCCTTGGTGACGTCCACGAAAGTGTTTACCAAGGGTGGCACCACCACAGGCCTGGAGTCCTTCTGCCGAAGATACTTCGCAAGGCGTAGCCTTTCGGGGTCTAACTCTTCCGCATCCCATCCCATGTTCTCTTGGATGTGTCTCATGATATCCGAGAATGAAGGGTCATCCGGAGGAGACTTAGGCAGCTCACGTGGGTCCGGAGAAGGGATGGAGAGGGGAGATGGGGATCTGGATGTTGAAAACTCTGATCCCGTGTCCTCCGTCGAAGGCAAACGGCGGCATCTTCTGGGTCTCTTGGGACTGGTTGACCTAGAAGAGGATCTGGACGGAGGTCTCCTTTCATCTGGTCTCCGCCTTGGAGGGGTCCTGGGCTTCCGGGGAGGAGGTAACTGGCCTGCTGACCCAGATGGAGAAGGGGGCGCAGGAACCGGAGGAGCAACCGGTGTAGGAGGAGGAGGAGGAGGAAGCGGAGGTGGAGTGGGGACCATGTCCTTTTTGATGGTATCCCACCAGTAAGTGAAAAGCTCCTTCACCTCTGAAAAGGAAAGGCCCAACGACGGCCCGGGCACCGGTGGACGGTCGTTGGGTCCCGGCGTCGGCTCCACAGGGGGCTCGGGTTGTGGCGAGGGTTCCCTGGGATTCTCAACAGGACCGGGGTCGCCCGTCTGGTCCTCGGGCTGAGTTAACTCCTCCTCCGTGATGGTCTCCTGACCGACGTCAGTCGGAGGCGTCAGGTCCTCTTCTCAATTGGAGCAGGCGCTGGTCCCCCTACCGGCGTCCGGTGATGAGTTGGCCTGACTGGCGATGGTCTCCTGATGGACGATGGCTCTGGGGACCTGTGGCGAGAAGCCGACGTCAGGCGAACCGGCGTCGGGTCCAACGGTCTCTTGAGAGGGGTGAGCTCCTTGGTCTTCCGCTGGTGGGGGAAGGAGGCAAGGAGGCAGACCTGACGTCGGGTTCAGAATGGCGGGAACCCGACTTGTGATGGTGATGACGGTCCCCTGACTTCGCCAGGGCCTTGGAGGAAGAAGAAATCCTGGGAGTCTTGGCCTGGGAAGAGGAGCCTGAAGATTTTCTCACCGCAGCAGGGGGAGGCAGAGAGCTGGCCCGGGAAGGAGAGCGGTCGGACCTGGAGTCGGAGCTGCACGAGTCGGAGGCCCTAGATGGAGACCTGGAAGGAGCCTTCTCCCTATGCTTTTCAGCATGCTTGCGGGCCTTCTGCGAAGAATCCCCCTTGGAAGCCATGGACTTGAGTTGTTCCTCGAGCAGGAACGCCAGGAGGGCCTTCTGGCGACGGATCCGGGTTCTGCTGTTGGAACCCTGGCAAAAGGTGCAGGACCGGGTGTCGTGGTCTGGGCCTAGGCACCGGACACAGGCTGAGTGCGGATCCTTGAACGGGATCTGCTTCCCACAGGCGCACTTCGAGGAGTGACCGGAGGTCGGAGAGGACATCAGAGAAAAGGCTGATTGAAGAGACAATTTCGGAGGAAAAACTTTACCACGCTCGTCGCTAGAAACTGAACCGAAGGGTCGAGACATGCAAGTCGATGGCGGGAACGAACTGGGGAATCTGGCGGGACCGCCCCCTTATGTACTACGTCTGACGTCGGAGGCGGGACCGATGTCGGGGGCGGTCCCCGCTGAAGATAGCTAGCTAGAATTTTTCTGTGGGGTCCTGATGCCTGCCGGCTTCAGTCCTAATGGTGTAACCTGCTGCAAGAGCTGTGTCTCGAAGTAAGATCGAAAGTTTTGCTGAAGTCAAGGTAGGCGACATCAACTGCTCCCCCTTGGTCCACCACTCCGGTTATCCAGTCAAAGAAATCTATGAGATTAGTCTGACAGGACCTTCCTTTTGTAAACCAATGCTGTCTTGGATCCTGTGCTCCTATGGATTCCAGGTGTTGCACTATCCTTTCCTGAAGGAGTGCCTCCATAATCTTGCCCACTACTGAAGTAAGACTGACCGATCTGTAGTTCCCTGCCTCCTCTCTGCTACCACTCTTGTGGAGCGGGATCACATGAGCCCTTCTCCAGTCTTCTGGGACCTCTCCTGTGCTCAGAGACTCACTAAACAGTTCTGATAATGGCTCTGCTAGTTCCACCCTTAGCTCCTTTAGTACCCTGGGATGTATGCCATCAGGTCCCATTGCCTTGTCCACCCTGAGCTTATCAAGCTCTTGTAGGACCCTTTCTTTTGTGAAGGAGCTGGTGCACACCTCCCTCCCCGCTGTGTCCATGGTGCTGAGCTGTGGGCCCTGCCCTACCTTCTCTTCAGTAAATACTGAGCAGCAGTATCTATTTAGGATAGATGCTTTTACATGGTCCTCGTCCTCACATGCCCCCTTATCTCCTTTGATCTTAGTAATACCCGCTCTGGACTTTCTCCTTTCACTAATGTATCTATAGAAAGTCTTGTTACCTTCTTTTACTGTTTGTGCTAGTGTTTCCTCAGTTTGGGCCTCTGCCTGCCTTACTGCATTTCCTGCTTCCCTTAGGGAAGTTTGGTATGCCTCCCTATCTTCATCCCGCTGTGTTCCCTTATATTTCCTGAAGGCCAGCCTTTTAGCTCTGACCTTTTCTGCTACTGTTTCTGAGAACCAAAGTGGTTTCCTTCTTCTTTTGCACTTCCTTTTCTCTCTAACGCAATGGGATGTTGCTTCATGTATTTCATCCTTAATGCTTGCCCACTTTGCCTGTACCCCCTCACCTGTATTTCTTTTTGCCAGGGCTAGCTTAACTCTGTTGGCCATCTTATCAAAGTCAGTTCCTATGAAGTCCCATATTTTTGCCTTGGAATGGGATGATTTAGTTCTAGTGGCCAAATTGAACCATACCATGTGATGGTCACTAGCCCCCAGGTGACCTTCTACCTGGAGATTTGTGATCCTTTCCCTGTTAGTTAGTACTAGATCTAGGATAGCCCTGTCTCTTGTGGGTTGTTGTACCAGTTGTCTGAGGCCTTCCCCCTGCAGGGAATCCACCATGTGTCTAGTTCTGGCAGATGTTCCTGCTGGTATTGACCAATCTGTATCTGGCACGTTGAAGTCTCCCATTATCAGAACCTCCCCTTTAGCTGTCATGTTTTGTATACCTTCTAACAGTAATGTGTCTATGTCCTCCCCCTGGTCTGGGGGCCTGTAGACAACCCCAGTTCGTATGGCTGTCCCATTTCCTGTTTCCAGGGTGACCCACAGTTCTTCTGGCTCCTTATGTGCATTCTGAATTTCTGTAGCTTTGATATTTTCATTGACATACAGGGCCACTATACCCCCTCTTTTTGCACCTCGGTCTCTTCTGAACAGTACATAGCCAGGTACTGAAGTCTCCCAAGTGTGGTTACTGGTAAACCACATCTCACTAATTGCTACTATGTCCAGTTTAGTCTCTGTCATTATTGCCTGCAGGTCTGGGATCTTGTTTCCCAGACTGCGAGCATTTGTGTACATGATTTTCCACTGGTCAGATTTCGATGCGTTAGTTGTTGGGTTAGGTCTGGCGTTTCACCTGTGCGTTGTATGGGGAGCCGGACCTTTTTCCTTACCTGGTGATGCAGATGAACTGCAAACATGCTGAACTCCTATTTGACCACTAGCTGAGGGGGAAGGGGTGTTCTTCCCATTCAACATATGGGGTGCTGCAACCCTCTCCCCATTTGCTAGTTTAAATATTCTGCAAAGACATCAAACTTCTGCCCCAATGCATTGACTCCCTCCTTAGTCAGATGTAGTTCATCAAATTTAAAGAACTTTTGCTCCCAAAACTGTTGCCAGTTCCCTACAAATTTGTGTCCTTTTTCCTGGCACCAGCCCTTGAGCCACATGTTTAGCTCCCCTATCTCCCCTTTTCTGACCTTCCATCCATCTGCCCTCCCTCTCCCAGACTGGCAGGATCTCAGAGAAGGAGATACTGGATGAAATGGATGATAGTTTGTCACCCATCCTGGTCAGGTGTTCCTTGGACTCCACAACTGACCAGCTGGCGAGATCATTATTCCCTATGTGTACCAGGACATCAATGTTTTCTCCTGCTTCCTGAACAATTTTGGCAATGCGGTCAGTGTCTCTCCACGCTGATGTACCTGGGAGACATCTGAACATTACCCCTGGCTGGAGATAGGTATCAACTCCTCAAATTATGGAGTCTCCTATGTTCAGAAGTTGTTTGGATTTCCTTTTTGCATTTTTTGTTTTGGTTTCTGTTTTGGGCGAGTTTTGTTGCGCTAGCTCCTGTGCTGCAGTGTCCTACTCTGCAGTGTCCTCTGCCCCTTTGTTTGATTTCGGAGACAGAGGCAGATACCTGTTTGTAGTTTTTATATGGTTTGTGAAGGTACTATGTTGGAGAGCACCGAGTGATGGGGCACCCGATTTGCCCCTCCTAACCACCAACTAACCTCTCAGACCAAATACCCTCTGCGGTCGAGGTGCTTCTGTTGGATGTTGGGGAAATGGCGGGTGGTTCTTATAATATATTTCCTCTTGAATATGCAATCTGAGGCACGCAAATCTCTGCCTATGCTGCCTGGAGCTGAGCCCTTAGATCTCCAATGGCCCAGCATGTAGAACAGTGTCCTAAATCCTGTAAAACTGCCCTTCTGAAAAGTGTTCCGCAGTACCTGCAGTTAATGGTATCCATTCCAGATATGTTGCTGGGTTTACAACTTGGTCAGTGTAATTAGAAGGAAAAAAATGAAAGCAAAAGTTTGATTTTGTGTTTTGTTTGTTTTTGTATAACTTGTTATAGCAAGTTAAATTTCTAGCGCCCCTGTAAATGAGGTCACCGTGTGGATGCCCCACTGATCCACCCCTTCCTGCTTTGCCACAGGAAATGTCACAACTGTGCTACCCTATAAAAAGAGTGTAGTGTGGGGTGGTTGGGGATGGGGCTGGGTAGCTGCGCCCTTCCCCTGCCGAATAAGAAGAACCACGGACGAAAGAAAAAAGGAGGTAAAAGCAGAAACAATCAGCCGGCAACAAATGCAGTAGCCCTGAAAGCTTATCCTAATGATAGATAAAACTGTAAAACCTATAAAGCACCACCTGTAATAATTTCACAGACCTCAGCAACTCTCCGAGAGACCCCATAGCGGGAAACCATTAAGTCTGCAGGAGCCATGCATGAAGATACAGGGATTTGAGGTCTGGGTGGACTAGGGTGCCCTGCTCCTGAGAGAGCAATTACAAGGACAGGGGAGAGGGATTGGAGGCTCCACTGCCAGCTGTTGAAGTAGGGGGAACCAAATCTGACACAGCCAGAGCCGGTCATCCAAAATCAATTCCGCCCTCTCCTCCTGAAGCTTGAGTAGCACTCATTGGAGCAGAGGAAAGGGAGGAAAAGTGCAGAGGAACCTCCCTGCTGAACAAAGAAACAAAGCGTCTCACCAGAAAACACCAAGCCCTGGATCTAGCGAGCAGAAGTTGGGCAGTTTGGCATTGTACGGAGACGCAAAGCGGTCCAGTTCTGGATGACCCCACCTTTCAAAGACGTCGTCTGCCACTTCCTGAAGCAGTCTGCACTCATGGTTTCTGGACCAGGATCTGCTGAATCTGTCTGTAAAGACGTTTTGGACTCCGGGAACATGGACCGCGGTTAAGGTGAGACCATGATCTACGGTCTAGTACCACACCCTCAACGCTTCTCAGCACAGAGGGTATGAATGCATCCCCCCTTGCTTGTTTATGTAGAATAATACAGACATGTTGTCTGTCTGTCTGTACAAGCAAGGGTCCCTGGATGAGGTCCATCTGGAAGACCTGAAAGGTGTAAAGGACCACTCGCACATTTAGGATGTTGATGTGTAATGTCAACTCTACAGTTGACCAAGTGCTTTGTGTTCAGCAATCTCAGAAGTGAGCTCCCCCTATCAGAATCTGCTGCGGTGAAGCTGTCTGGAAAGGAACCCCTGACGCTAGGTTGGGAGATGTCTGCCACCAGGACAGAGTCTGTGACACGGCTCTCGAAATCTGAATGGGTTGCTCTAGGTCGTACGACCTTTGATCCCATCGAGTCCTGAGGGTCCACTGAGATACCCGCATATGTAAGCGTGCCAGGGGAACTGTCACTATGGTGGCCGCCATGTAACCTAGTTGTTGGAGCATGGTCCGAGCCGGAACCTGGGCTGTGGAGGAGACTCGAAGAGCCAGGTTCTGTAACCGAGCACCCCTGTCTGGTGGAAGAAAGGCTCTCCCTTTCTCTGTGTCCAGGATGACCTCTTAAGTACTGAAGGTGCTGGGAGGGCCAGGGACATGATTTGGAGATGTTCAGAATGATGCCAAGATTCTGAGACATCACAAAAGTGTCTGACAGAACCGATAGGAGCTATGCTCTGGAAGGAGCGGTCAGTACACAGTTGTCTAGGTAGGGGTAGAGAAATGACCCTGGTGCTACAAGGCTGCAGCCGGTACCGCAAGACATTTCGTGAAGACTCGTGGAGCTGAAGAGAGAGGCCGAAGGGCACGATTCCGAATTGGTAATCCTCTCCCTAGAAAGCAAACTGGAGAAGTCTCCAGTGAACTGGAAGGATTGGGATGTGCGGGTAGGCATCCTGCATGCCCAGGGAACAAAGCCAGTGCCCTTGATGCAGCATGGGGATCAGGCTTGTTAACGTCACCATCCTGAACCTCTTGTATTCTATGAAGTGGTTCAGGAGGCTGAGGTCCACGATGGGGTGTAGGTCCCCCATCTACTTGGAAACCAAGAAGAAGTGTGAGTAGAACCCCGTCCCTCTCTGCGATGGAGGCATGAGCTCAATGGCCCTCTTGGACAACAAGGCTTGTATCTCCTCGGACATGAGAACTGCGTGGGACTGGAAGCACTGAGAAGGAACTGGAGGTTTGTTGGGAGGAATCCTGAAAAATTCCAGAGTGTGTCCCTTCTCGATGATGTCCAGAACCCAAGCGTCGGAGGTGATGATGGTTCACCCTTTTAGGTAAAGGGAGAACCGACCCCCTACAGCCTCCCCCATCGACTCTGCTGGAGGTGGGGGGGTTGGCAAGGAATCAGGCATGGATCCCTGGGGTTGGCAGGGAAACCTGGGAGGATCTGGCACCCAAGATCCTGGAGCTCCAGGGGGCTGAGAGGGAGCCTTTCATTTGAAAGGACCTCGGGACTGTTGTCCCTTAGACTTCTGGGAGGTTCGATGCCGAAAGGACCTTTTCTTTGCAGAAAAGGGCTCCGACCTATACATTTGGTGGACTGACTGCACAGCCTTACCAGAGTTCTGTAGGTCTGTGATTATTTTCTGCAGGCCCTCACCAAAGAGGAAAGACCCATTAGAAGTCGGACCCAGGATGGCATCCTGGAGGTCTTGTCTGAATCCCGACATCCTATGCCAAGAATGGCATCTGAGACAGTCTTCAATCCCTGCGGCGTGGGTGGCCATGTTTGCGGAGTCATAGGAAGCCCGTAACGCGTGCCTGCCTATGTCAAGTCCTGATTGCAGAACATCAAGAAGTTCTGTTTTGTCGGGGGAGTCCGTCTGCTTCTGGGCAAGTTCCACAGCCTTTTCCAGAGAGATTTCTGGTATTGCACCATATGGGCCAGAAAATTTAAAGACCTTATGATGCATGAGGCAGAAGAGAAGACCTTTCTTCTGAATTGATTCAATTTCTTGTACTCTTTATCAGGCAGTTGTGAACTCACAGGTTTGGGCTATTTGGTTCACCCATGTGCTGCCAAGAGGACTAGGGAGTCTGCTTTGGGGTTCTTCCCCAAGAAAGGCTCATTCTTGGGAGACTTATAGAGTCAATCTGCTTTCTTCGGCACAGCTGTAACTATGGACGGGTGTTTCCATGCCAGTTCAGTCATGTCTTGGAAAGGCGGGACTAATGGTGAGACTACCACAGGTTTAGAGGTCGCTCATACCAAAAAAGGTAGCAAGCCTGTGCCTTTCTGGGTCCAACTCTTCAGTATCCCATTGATTGAGAACCTAAATATGGCGCATAACGTCCATAAAGTTTGGGTTGTCTGGGGGCAACCTTGGCGAATCTCTGTGGTCCTCTGGAGCAGAAGGAAAAGATCCTTTGTCAGACGAGTCTGAATATGAGGACAAAGACCTTCCTCATGAGCATTCTAAGGAGGTGGATCTGGATACAGTCCTTCTGGGTCTATGCCCTGTCTTAGAATGAATAGGAGATCTAGAGCAGGAGGACCTCCTATGACCTCTCCGGTGAGGTCATTCCTAATCTAAACCCTTCTTAGGGGGTGAGGGACTTCTGGGGGGTCTGCCCTGTGGGAGGTGCTGCTGGTGGAGTTAATTGAACCGGACCCATGGGTGGCATCACTGGTGTAGGAGGCTTTCTTGACCATGTTCCACCACGCGTTAAACAATGTCACTACCTCAGCCAGGGAGAATAAGGAGGCCTGCGGATGTTCTGGTTCCTCAGGAACATTTGCCAGGTCCAGAGTCAGGTCCAAGGGAGTGCTTGGCCCCGGCATTTCGCCTGGAGCCTGAGGATCCCCCATCTTCAGGTCCCCTGATGGACGGTTTGGGGCATCGTGCCGGTTGTCATGTCTGGTGTGTCCAGGACGTCCGCACCCCTGGCGTCTCGGCTGGGGACTACGACTTGGCTGGCATACAGTCCTCTGGTGAACGAGGTGGGAGTGTAGGCATGACTGGTGTATGACCCCCATGTGACAGGGTCTCCTCCAGCTACACAGTCAGCGACTTTGGGGGAGCTGTCACCTAAGTGGACTCAAAAGGAAGAAGCGGACACCAGGGTCTGACATTTGGAGTCAGACTGCTTCTTGGGGGAGCGATCTCTGGAATAGTGAGAGTGCTCCTGATACCCATGCCTGTCATCAAGGCCTAAGGATGTGCCTGACGACAGTGGCATCCCAGCCGGATGTACAGCAGACTTCTTGCCGCTGGAAGTCTCAGTTGAGTCCCCGGCCTTGGTCCCTGTGACCTGTTGGAAGGGCTGAAGGCTCAGGGAGGGACCTGAAGGCCCATGCCCCGAAGGACCCCCACTAGATGTCTGGATAAGGGCAGAGGCCTTCATCAATGGCAGTCCAGAAGTGGAGAGGCCTGCTGAGGGGTTGGGGGGTGGCAGAGTCCGCACTCCCACGGGAGTGAGAACTAGAGGACTTACCCTTCCGGTGAGGAGACTGGGAATGGGATTTAGACTTACGCTGCTCCTTCTCCCTATGATAGTGCTTCCCACTGGCCTTCTGATACTTGAGGGAAGGCGTAGACCTATGGGTGGAAGAAGAAGAAGAAGAAGATGAGCAGCCCGCTGGTTTCTGCTGGAGAGTGGCGAGTTGTTGCTCCACAAGGTAGGTCTTCAAGCAGCGGATCCAGGTGCATCGATTGAACTTTCGGCAGTGTGGGCAGGCATCCGTGTTGTGGGTAGGCCCCAGACAGAAGATGCACACTGAGTGCCCATCGGGATTTGTTTCTGACAGGTGCACTTATTTTTGCTGTTTGGCTGTAGACGAAGGTGAAAACGTAAAACAGAAAAAACGATGAAAAAGTGAACGAAATAGGGTACACGAAGCATAGAAAATGGTGGCTGACAGCAGCAATGAGACATCCGTGGAGTCGATGTGCACGGGTTGATGGCGGGAAAAGAACTGAGGTGGGGCTGGGGACCACTCCCTTTATACCATTGGTGGGCCAACGTCGGCGGCAGTCCTCACTGGGTTCTGCTGGCAGGAATTTTTCTGTGGGGGTCCTAGTGTCTGATGGCATTGTCCTAATTGTGTAGCCTGCTGTAAGAGCTCCAACTTGAAGAAAGATCTGTTTATACATCCAAGCATCTGGTTTGCTTTGGCTACTGCCCTTTTACACTGCGCAGTCTGTTCAAGACTGTTGGTTGTAAGTATTTCCAGAGCTTTTCCTCCTCAATTACTGCAAATCCCACTCAGCATGTATTCGGCTCTCGGGTTTCTGAAACCAATGTGCATGACTCTGCACTTCTTAGCATTAAACCCCAGTTGCCAGATAGGAGACCACCTTCCTAACCTTGCAAAGTTTCTCCTCGGTTCTCTTACACTCTCCTTGTAGTCCTCTATTCAACAGAGTTTGATGTTGTCTGCAAAGAGGCAGATCTTACCACTTTTGCCCTCCCCATGTCATTTATGAAAACATTAAATAACACAGGTCCTAGTATTGATCCCCGCGGTACCCCATTAATTACTTCCATTGATTCTGACAGCTCCCCTCCCAAGATCCTTCAGCTCCTTCCACTGAGCCAATCTGCCACCCACCTAGTCAATTTACTACCTGCGCTGAAGTCTTTCATTTTTCTGATTAACTTCTTCCAGTATGTGGAACTGAGCACAAGACCTTACTGAAACCTAAATATAGTAAGTCTACTGCCTGCCTTCTATTGACCACCTTCATCACCCAGTTAAAGAAGTTATTCAAGTTGGTCTGGTACAATATCCCAGCCATGAACCCACGCTGCCTAGTGTCTTGAAGCCCATTCACCTCAAGGAATTCAACCAACTGCTCTTTCAAGATAGTCTCCATCAGCTTGCCCACTACAGATGTCAAACTAATGGGCTTATAGTTCCGCAGACCACCTCTAGCTCCGCTCTTTTGCTGCACAACTACATGTGCTGTTCTCCACTCTTACGGCACCACCTCCATATCCAACAAACTGTTAAACAGGTCAGTTACCAGTCCCGCCAGTTCCATATCTAGTACCTTCAAAATTCTGGGGTGCATACCATCTGGTCCTGGGGACCTGTCCACCTTAAGGTTTTTTTTAACCTTTTTATTTATCAATTGTAACTAGACAAGCAAATGCAGGACATGTAAATACACATAGCACATAGATACTAAGAAGTGTCAGTCAACATCTGGTCAATAAATCTTTAAAAAAAAAAAAAAACTATTATAGAAAACACTGTTCTCAGATAATGTTCCTCAGTTCTAGTGAACATTCAGGAGTACAAATTCTGGGGAAGTACAGCCATAGGATATGGTGCTCTCACAAGAAATTGCTACTATTGTCTGTTTGCCGGATAACACCTTGAAGGGAATCCGTATGTTTCCTGTTTAAATTATTGTAAAGGTTGCTATGAGGATCCAGTATGTAAATTGCTGAGATATATTTAGAAAATGTTTTCAGGCTGGCCTGTCAGCGCAGTGGTTGGAGTTCCGCTTGTGGCGGCGACCTGGGTTTGGGGAGCGGACCCAGGTTGCTGGAAGAGGCTGAGCGGGAGAAGAATTGAGCATCCCTTGACTGCTCTCCTTCTCTGGGGGTTGGGAGAGTACGTGCGGTCAGTGCAGTAGCGACATCCAGTGGAGGCTGGGTTCGCCACATGCATCGATGCCTACTAGCATCAGGGGTGGGGCGGACATTGGCATCATTGCACGTCCCCGCCCCTGTCTACGGGGGGACATGTGTCCCCAGCCATCTCCATGAAGGCCTGTCCCTGGCCCTCTATTAGCCTCTGCCGCCGTCTCCCCGACTAGTTACTAGTGTTGAGGTGCTGAAAGGGCCAGAGCGCTGTGACCCCTGCCCTCTAGGGGGCAAGCCAGGGGTGACTGGGGAGTGCAGGCAATAGGTGGAGGTGAGGGGGTCCGTGACCAGGACGGACACTGATGGCTGGGGGGCACATAAAAAGTAATAAAAAAAATATATAAAAAAATGTTTTCAGTAAGACACAAAAATGCTTTTTAAATAGGGATGTAGAGGCATCCATTTTGTGGACAGGAAGTGTGTTGTGATGATGCCACTGCCTCACCAGTGTTAACAGTGTGCAGTGCAGCAGGTAAGAACAGTTCAACAGTGCTGTCAGGGATTTTATTCTATTCTGAGGAACACCCAGGATTTTATGTTTGGCAGAGTGCAAGAAAAGAATCCAGTGCTTCTCTTCATGATAGAACAGGATTCCTGTCTGTAGGAGCAGTTTGTTTTAACCTGCTTCACTGCATACACAGTTAGAGCTGGTGAGGCAGTGACATCATCACAGCACCCTGCCTGTCCACAAAATGGATGCCTCCACATCACAATTTTAAATGTATTTTCTGTCTTACTGAAAACATTTTCTAAATATAATCTAGCAATTTACATACTGGAGCCTCAGTAACCTTCACAATAATTTCATAAGGAAACGTACGGATTCCCTTTAAGGTTTTTGAGCCCCCTAAAGACACAGTCTACTGTGATCCTTACATCCAACATACACATTCCAACCCAATCCACAATCTTCATTTGTGGCAATGGTCCAGCTTTCTCTTTAGTAAAGACACAGCAGAAGTATTTTTTCAGCACATCTGCTTTATTCTTACGGCCCTCCACCTTCTTTAAATTAGCTATACCCTCCTTAGTAGCCCTCTTTTCCCTAAAGACATTGGGTGATTGATCTAAGCCTGGCAGAACTGTCAAAGTGTGGATAGTGACCTGAATCCACGTAATTTAAAAAATGTTTTTAAGTGGGATTTAAAAAGAGGGAGGGTGAAGAGTTTTGGTGAAGAGAGAGAGCTAAACTACTCCGGATGGCGAGGACTGCACAACAGAAAGCTCCACCACCAAAAGAGGAAAGGTTATTGATGGTCCTGAGAGGGGCTAGTATGTAAAGAGCAGTATGTAGATTGTTTATGTGGTGTACTGGGAGATGGGATGGATGAAGTAATCCATAGGATTGCTATCTTTGTAGGAGGCAAAAATCATAAGTAAACACTGCCTCAAATTCCTCCCTATTTATGATCGATGAGAAAGTTTCCCCCTTTAATGTTACAGAAACCTTTAATGGAGCAAGAAAAGACCACATGCAAAATATACAGTGGAAAAGATTAGGTTAATTTACTGCCAAGTCTTTTTTTTTCCCTTAAAAAGGTATTTTTTCCCCAGAGTCAGCTGGTCCCTGCTCTGCCCTAACCTGTCATCAGTTAACTACCAGCTCCCCCAGGGACTTGCTTGCAGTGCTAATATATCAAGGATTGCCCCGCTGTGGCGGAGCCAGAAGGGGGAAGTCCACTCCGTCCCCACCACTGCACACATTCAGATCTTGCAGGGATCCCAGAGTGATGGTACGGGCTGGAGGACAAGCTCAGCGTCATCCACCAACTTGTTTTTCTCCCTGGTTTCTCCCCCCGACTGACAGCATACAGGGAGTGCCAGTGTGCATGC
Organism: Neoceratodus forsteri; assembly: GCA_016271365.2. NCBI lineage: Eukaryota > Metazoa > Chordata > Ceratodontiformes > Ceratodontidae > Neoceratodus > Neoceratodus forsteri. Next base: position 1,234,129,558 of record CM028129.1, on the reverse strand, counting down.
ATATGGAGGCACGCAAATGCCATGCACTATGCCACCGGCCATCCCCGACATGTTGCATCTGCTGCACTACCACCACACCGTCACATGGTAACTGTCTAGGTGCGGTGGGGCAAGACCCCCTCCCTGGGAGATGAAAGCAGTTCTCTGGATGCTCAATCCTCCCCTCATCCCCCTGCAACCTGAGTCTACTCCTGAAGCCGGGTCACTGGCATGGGTGGAGGTGTAGTATCCACAGCCTCAATCCTTCGCACCACTGGGAAGATTCTTAATAGCCATACTTAACAGTCACTTGTCAGACTGACTGATTTTGCAAGCAAATGTCTGCATGGAATCAGATACTTGTGTGCAACCAGGACATGCAGCTAAAATGATGAATGAGTGATCAAAATCTGTGGTCACTTAAAATGGCTCAAAAATGGGAACATCTTTGAATAAATTCGAAGGACTGGATAAGGACCCTGAAAACTGGATCATCCAGTCTAAAACTAGACAGATGGTGACCGTCCCATTGGTGCACAGGGCTGAGGTGCTACGTGCCTTACCTCTTCCCATGCCAGTGACCCGACTTCGGGAATGAGCTCAGGCTGCTAGGAGTCAGCTGGGGGGGGGGAAGCTGGAGAGGATGACATGGCCACATGGCAGCTCTCCTCTCCTCTCCTCTCCTGGAGTGGGAGGTGAAGTGTTCCCACGCTTGGCTGCCACAAAGTGGAGGCTTGGTGCCAGGCCAGGGAGGGTGAAATGGGGTCACCGGTTCCAGAGCACATACACGTCTCCACACGCACGCACTACTGTGCTGCCAAGGCGCCAGGGTGCAAGGGAGAATAGCCAGTGGAAGAATGGTGGATCTGGGGCATTAACAAAGCCCTGCCTACAGTGCTGAGACCCGCCCTGCTGACTTGCCAGCACGGAGGACAGAAGGAGGTAGACAAGGTAGGTGGCCAGGCTTCGGCACCCAGGGACAGGGATGATAGTCCGCTCGGTTCCAGCCAGCAGGATAAAAACCTTTATTTGACAAAAAAAACAGATGGCAAACCTAGTAATCTGGCACAAGGCCTATAAGGTTCTTAAAAAGTAGGAGGACAATTTTAAAAGGAATCTGGCATGGGATGGGAAGACAGTGAAGACCCCAGAGAATGGGGAAGATATGGTCATGTTTAGTGGTGCATTTAGAAATGTGCTGCTACATGTTTTAAATTTACATTTTTACATCTAAAATCCCACGGTTACACTTATGGCTGTTACCAGCAACCACCCCAAACCTTCCTCGTCCACTGGCAAATCTGCCTTCACCTACAGACTCCCCTCTTTATGGAACCAACTTCCACCTCTCCTAAGAAACTCAACCTCTCACAACTGCTTCAAATATCAAATCCAAAAACTTCCACTCCCCACCTGCACCTAGCCACTCACAGGCCCAGCCTCATGCCAAATGTTTTTGTGGATAGTAATCAAATCCTAAGAATTGCATGATACTATCTGCATATAGTCCATCTGAATGTACAATACTTCGCTGTATAACTTATGAAACTGTATATTTATCTCATGTATCTAGTATGTATTTTCTGTTTTATATCCCTTCACCGGGTCACACCTGGTAATGAGCCTCGGGTCAGTGTGCCTTTCCTGGTTATCAAATGTTTAAATAAAAAAAAAAAAAATCAAGCCCACATCAACCATTAACTCACAACTGCTGCTGTCCTTCATTGCTTTCCTCCATGGCGGGTGTGGGGTTGAGGGAGGGCCATCCTCCCGTAGCCTAACCAGGACCCAGCAGTAGTCAGCAGGTGTATCACATTAGGAAAATTTCCAAAGTATGGTAACCTTGACAACATTGTCACAGTTATCATGTCATCAGGACACTGCGGTGTTTGGTTTGGGTTTTTTAAGTGGAACCCTCTGAACACTAATTTTTGGGGGGCAGGCAGGCGATGGGGTAGCGGACTGAGAAACTGAACTTTGCATACTTTATCACAATATATCATGGTATACCGTGAAAAACGGTTACCGCAATATAGGAAAAGAGACACGTTATCAGTATCATCAGGGAAAATCATTGTGGGTATCATGAAACACTTATCGTGATTAGCATCCCTGGATGACGTTATCCAGCCATGGAATGGGATTTTAACTATCACTGCCTCCCACAAACTTTCCTCTTCAGTGGGTGCAGGCACAGCCATTTTGTTGGCCTTATGTATGCACAGCGTGACCATGCAGAAGAAGCAAGTTCCCCAGCTGAACTGCAGGGGTCACTGTGGTGCCTGAAAACTGCCACCATCCCTTCCCAGCTGAGGGGCACTGCAACACGGCAACTACTCCAGTCCCGCCTACCTCCCAATGTGGCTTTCCAAGTTCACTCCCAAACCTGGGTCCTTGGCATGGCACTGTGACATCCATCAGGGCTGCCCCCTAAGTTCTAACATGTGTAAGTCTTGAAGGTGAGATGCAAGAGACAATCCAGTCATTGCACAGTTAACAATTTACCATAGTGATAGAATTCATCCTCAGGGCAGGACCCAGTGGAGAAGTATAGTGCATTGGACATTGCCTGAGTTGCCATAGAGCGGAACAGTTTATTCACAATGGGGTCACTGGGATCCTCTGCTCTGTCAAGAGACTCCGCTAAAGCCTTGTTAGAACTGGAAAAAAAAAAAAATTAGAAAATATAAGACAAATATTCCTCAAGTGTTGCATTTCAGATATTTGTTTTCTGTCACTTTGCAAAAAAAAAATTGTGTAAGAACAAAAATACATGAGGAAAGTTGATAATTCTGCAATATCAGCTTCAGAATGTTAGGCCATTGGAGGAATATTGCAAAAAGAAAAAAAATGAAGGGACTTACCTTAAAAATTAAGGTATGGATTGGTGCTGCAGTTGCACCGAGGCAAGTGATGCTGACCTGGTTTGCACCCTGAATCTGGATCTTCAGAGCTGGAGAGTCGGCAGGAGCACTGAGCACTCCAGAGGATGCTTCACTGCTCTGGGGAGGCAGGCGCATGTTACCTATGGAGCAGCGGAGACGCATGGAGCAGTGGAATGCTGGCTGCCTCCACACTGGCATGCTATGCGTGGATGCCTGTGTATAACTTGGAGCCCCTTGCTGATGGTATCCGGGGAATGGAAGAAAACATTTCTCAGCCACAGCAGGATGACAGTCCCAGCATTCTTGGGCCTGTCGCCTCCTACTGACCTAATCAGATATTAGACTCCAGTGGAGATAGCTGCACCACTGCTTTTGGGGTGTAAAGTCATGTGGTTCTCCAGGCCACTGACCAGATTAGGACCACAGTGGGGCAGCCTGGGAAATAGAAATATATGGAATGAGAAAACAGTGAATGTATGGATGAAAACGCTTTTTATAAAGTTGTATGTATGCAAGTATTTCTTTATTTTAAAAGCTTTACCATGAAAGACATAAAGAGCTGGTAACAGCTAGTTTCCAGGAAACTACAAATATAAATAGACAGCATGCCATGCTCAGGGTTCATTTCAGATATTTATCTATCTGGGACATTGACCCACTGGGTATAAAAAGTAAGGGTCACGTGAAGGGTCATACTGTTCAACCAAGCCCTGATTCCTAAAAGAGCTGTTTAAAACTTCTATAACAGTGAGCAGGTTGTCCCCAAAGTAGATGAACGGGTGGGTCAAAATTAAAAGCTGTGTGCCAGTTGTCCAATCCCCCACCCAAAAATGAACCCTGCATGCTGTTTGTATAAAATTATACAGTGAACTCTACAGACCACCAAGTGATACATTTCAGTTACAGATGCTCTGTAGCTAAAGTGTTGGGAATACCATGTCTAGTTATGTCAAGATCATTTTCCAAAACTGGAAGGTAGTGCGATCTAGTGAACACAGGCCATAATCATGAAAAAGAAGACACCAGTTCAGATCCCACCACAACCACTAGCTCGGGGTAAACCATTCAGCAAAGCCCATGATTGCTTGTCCTGAGCTGTGAAACTAGGCAGAAGCAGGACCCCAATGAAAACGAGATGGTGCATCTTAATTGGGCTACTGTATATATAAAAAAAAAAAGTGCAATGAAAAAGGTTTGAGAATGACGGCAGAAAGCTGCAGGTTAGCATGTTAATGAATCAAACCACTTCCAGTATGTAGGGAGAGTGTTCTCAAAATGATTGTTCAGTGTTGGACTATGGTGATATGGTCTATGGAGCTGCTCCTAAAACCATCCTAATAAGACTGGATCCTCTTTTCAACTCCTTCTGCCACTTTGCCTCTGACTCCCCCACTAACTCATCACTGTCCCCTTTTACCAATGCCTCTTTCTGTCCCATCTCTAGATTCCTGGTGTCTTTTGCACCGTGCCTTCTTTATCTCCAAATTTAGGTTCTTATCGCTCCCCTTCTGTCTCAATACCCGTTTATATCCTTTCCCACCATCCAGTTATTACCTTAGCTCTTCATACTCGTAACTTTTCAGATCCCGCCTGACAGACTGTTACAAGACAAACTGCTCACTGCTTTTGCTTCCTGCCTTATGGGACAAACTTCCTGCTCCCATGATTTGCCTCTGCACCACCTATCTATCTCTCACAACTCTTCTAACCAATTTCTATACCCCTTCCTCTTCATGCTGCAAACCTCTCCTCTATAACGGTCACCAGGGCTTTCTGCACCTACTCCTCAGAAATCATGACTCAGGCCCTTCGAATGTCTATTTTAAAATTCTGTAAAGCTTTACACCCTATGTACATTTTGTAATTTATTGTTCTTTTATTGCTGTTATGTATGTCATGCAATTAGTGCAACGTGGCCGTATGCACAGTATACAGTGTTCCTAATTCTTAAGATTGTGTTTTGCTCATGTACCTCCTACTTTTTTCCCCTCCTCCACACACACCTGGAAATGAGCCTTGGCTCAGCGTGCCTTTCCCCGTCACTAGTTTTCAAATAAATAGAAACCCTGTTAGCTGTCATATGACCATAAACAACATAACACATCGATTGACAATTTCAAGGTATTCATTTTCATTTTTACCGTGTATCTATGCTGAAGCCTTTTGCATTAGCACAGGTAATCAAGTCCGAGAAAAACTCTTGTCGAGGTGGAGGGTGTTGCCGTAATAGCGCTTGGTGAGGGTAGCTCTCACAGATCTTCTTTGCCACCCAGTGGTTAGCCAGAATCATACACTCTGCGACGGTCTCATGCACTTCCAGTGGCTGTTTAGGGACAAGGTCATCAATGCTTTTGCTCTCACCCAGCTGCACTTTGACCTCGACCCCCTCTAGTTCCAAGGCACCAGAGACATTGCGTTTGGCTCGGATGTGGCGAGCGACATCAGTGAGGGTACTTATTGCCCAAACCAGGTCATTCACTTTTTGTTGTTTCGTTTCCTCATCCAGTCCACGGAGCTCAGGAATCTCTGCCACAATGCTTAAGTCTCCATCTAGTAAGGCCTGTGCTGCCTCATAGAAGAGTTTATGTGCGGACTGGATCACGGTTCTGCCAAACCAGACTTTCTTTACTTCACAAGCTTCATCCAATTCCAACATGACACTCACTGTATACCTTTACAAAAAACAAAAACAAAAGAAAAACTTGTCAAAGTTTACATTCAAAAGACAAGATTACTTGGTGCGTGTTTATACATATATACTTATAAGGGACATCTAAAGAAGTTCTCTAATATCATTGGTCAAAACATCAAATGACTGTAAACTATTTCTTTCTGACCACAAGCCTCAAATATGTTGCCCTTTTTTCCTTTATTGTCTTCTTGGTGCTAAATATTTTTGGCACCAATTTTGTAAGTGTATTAACACACTTTAGGGTTAGAATACATGCTCATTTTGAAGGCTGTTGACATTCAGCTTCACCTCAAGCCCAGTTCCGAAGCATGTGTATATTTCGTTATTAACATCCATCCTTCAGTTGTGTGTGTAACCCCCTTGTTACCCGGGGTTACTAGAATCCCAGTAAGATCTAGTGGTAGGCAGGGAAGGCAGCTTGTGAAACTCCAATTAAATGGGTTTCACACTGTCTCACTCTGTTCTCAGTCTCAGCTGAGACTGAGGGATGACATCACCAATAGAACTGTCGCTGCTGCATAAGCTACATTGGAATCTGTGGCAAAGTGAGTTAGATAGAACGTTGGGAGTTTTCAAGGGTAGTGTCCAGTTTGTCTTCAGTAAGTGAAGAGAGAGTCTGCAGTTTGGCTTGAGGGTGAAGTTGTACTCAGTGGTGAGACCACTGTTAAGGTCTCAGTGCCCCCTCCCGAGAGAATGTAAGATCCTAGCAGATTCCTGGGCAATCCCCTTAATTCTGCTAAGTGGAAGAAAAGCTGCCTGTTTAGTCCAACATTTATTTTGGAAGATGGAAGATTTGTGAGTCACCTGTGGGGCACCTGCAACTAAAGGGTGAGTGTCTGCTCTGGCTAAAAGGGCAAATTGTTTTCTCCACCCTGGGACTTGTGTGAAAATCTAGGGATTGAGCTACATATTGGGAAGCCTAGAGAAATGGGCCAAACAAGTAAAGTAGTGTCAAATCCTAGAGTGTTGTGTGATTCAAATAATATGTAGAGGAGATGTGACACACATCTACCCTTTAATCTACATTTAGAAGTTCAGCAAAGGAATGATTCAGTTTTCCCAGGGAAATGGCCGGGTATGGGCTGTGGGAGCTGGAGGTGGGCAGACCCCCCATCTTTAGTGACCAGGTCCACCTCTACGGATTTCTTCTGTGGTTTCTACTTTGCTTCATGCACTTGGCCAGTGATGGGGGAAGTACCCAGACGTGGGATTGAAAATTCTCTCTAGGAGTCGCAAACTCTAGTGTGGTGTGGCGAGCCATGGCAAGGAAAAATTCTCTCTAGGAGTCGCAGACTCTAGGTGGTGTGGGGAGCCACGACAAGGAAAAATTCTCTCTAGGAGTCGCAGACTCTAGGTGGTGTGGGGAGCCACGACAGAATAATTGGTTCATTCTCTCAATGGACCGCGGATCCAGTGGCTGGCAGGGGAGCCGGGCCAGTGGGGAAAACCCAAGTGTGTACAAGTCGGGCTGTGTGCCTGGTGGGTTCAGAGCCTGAGGGCTGAAAACGGTGATAAAGTGTTCTGTAGTCTCTAATCCGCATTACCAGGAAATGTAGCCCCACGGGGGTCCGTCTTTGCTTTGTTTTGTTCAGCCAGTATGTGAATAAAAGCCACACTGAAGAATCCCATTCCTGGTTCTGGACATTACAGTTATTGCTTCCTGTGTTCGGATTTACTTGGGTGCCCCTGTACAGAGTAGTCAAACCTAGGCCCCCTGTGCCGAGTAACCTCATCCTCCCCGAACCCAGTCCCCACCAGGTACTGCTGTCAGCTTTAACAGCATGCCACCTGTCATTTTGGCAAAAAGGCAAGGCTGAGGGGTGACATGTGGTATCACTTACACATGCACTGATGTGTACCAGAGCTAGTTACAAGCAGCTACATACACAAAGTAACTTAGCAACTCGGGGGTAGTGGTGGGGGGTAGAGGAACAAGTGCATCAGACACAACACTGTTAAATAATACCCAACAGGTGGGTGGGATTGGGATATACCACACCACCCAGGGGCGTAATGAGGCCTGACACCACAGGCGGAGGGCCTTATAGCCCCTGGAAGGTCCAGCATAGTTCTCACCACTCACCCTGAAGGGTATTACTGCACTTAGAAATGGGTTATAACATTTTTATTAAAAGTTTAAAAAAATAAAATACATAAAATTGCTCACATAACTTGTGGTTATTGTAAAGTAGCCCCTTATGTGGGTCAATTGCCAGCAGAGGGCACTGCTCTTGGATGCTGTCTCTTTAATTACTGTGGCCGTTGTCCCCCCACACACACACACCTACACACACTAGATGATTTTTTTTTTTGCAGTGTTTCCTGTGGTGCACCTCCCCTCATGGCAGAATGGCTAATAGCTGTTTATAGTTTTATTTTTTACCCACCCCTCGTCCTGTTTGTCAGCAGTTGAAAGTGAATGGGATATCCAAAGTGACGCTGATGATCAGCTGGCAAGGCATAATTCTAGGACTAACAGCACTGCTGGAGAAAAACAGTAGCGCTAAATTAATTCAGGAACAAGAGTGAGGGTGACCTCGTAGTCCAAGTGGCGATGGAGGGACAGGACGTGTAAGTTGAATAAAAATATATATATATATATACCTTTTCTTGGGTCTAGTGAGGTTGGAGCTGGGGAAGCAGTCTCTAGGAGCACTTAGCATGCAACGTGCTAGCGCTACAAGTACTTACGAGAAAAACTTGTTCAGATAAGTTTTCTAAAAGCAAGTTAAGTAAGCACAGGGGGAAGACTTATGGAGCTGGCAGATTTCAAATGAGTTAGGGAAAAAACAGTTATGTACTTACCATAACAGTAGATCTTCGAGAGAATCTCTTTCATCAAGCCATACCTATTGAACTATAGCCGCCAGGCACTAGAATCACATGGAAACTTTTTTGCAAGTGGTCCACTAGGGGCTGCCCACAGCAACGTCTTGCATTGACATCCTCTATATAAACGTGGTTGGCCCCCCTCCTTCCTCAGTTCCCTGCCAGAGATCACACTCAGAGAACCACCCGCTAGGAACCAGGAGAGAACTGAAGTTCCCAGCTACCAGGCCAGGCTGGGAACAGCAGGTAGTCCATCTTGGACAGAGAGACAGCAGTGAAGAAGCTCTAAGTCTAAGGGAGATGGAGGATGGGATGGCATGGCCTGATGAAAGAGATTCTCTTGAAGATCTACTGTTACAATAAGTACGTAACTGTTCTATTTTTGTCAAGGATATCGCATCAGGCCACACCTACCGAACAAGTCCCAAGCAATACTGACAGAGAGACAGCCTGGGTGGCTGGAGGCTACAGACCTAAGTAAGAAGGTCGTGAAGCACATCCAGACTGAAGCCTTCTCTTCTTCTAGAGGCAGTGTCCACACTGTAGCATTTCGTGAAAGTGTGGACAGTACTCCAGGTTGCAGCAGCACAAATTTCTGCAGCTGATACATTCCTGAAACAGGCAACGGAAGTGGCCATGCCTCTCATGTCTGCCAGGAACTGGTTACCAAAATGGTGCTTCCAGTCTTTGACTACTCTATTGTGGTATACTGTACTGCTGCATCCTCTTCCCTCGCCAGACTGGACACACTCTGCAACACCTTCTGTTGTTTTGCCACTAACTCACCTCCTTATATCCATCATTGCACACTCTGCTCTTCCCTATCCATCCTACCACTTCCCTCGTGCAGCCTGCATCACTGTGCTTCCTTGATCTCTAAATACTGGTTTGAGGAAATGTCCTCATACTTATTCTCTCATTTCTCCCATCCCATCTGCCTCATATCGCCTTTATTCCCAGGACCCCGCATTTTCTCCCTCCCCAACCCTCACTCCACAGCTGGGCAGTCAGCTTTCTCCTATAACCTCACCTCTCTCCTATCATCTCACCTTCTCCCTTTGGGATTCTGTCACTCACTCTCCCCATCCTCACTTAAGCATCAGCTAAAACTTTTCCCACCTCCCTCCTGCACCTGTCTGCTGCCCCCCTCCTGACCTGCCTTTCCCTCCCTTGGGATGGTTGTACAACTCCCATTTCTCTGCACTGGGATGGTCTACCAGTTACTTGATTATTTTATTCTTGGGAAGTTGAGCGCTTTGTTGCTTTTGCTACCCATGACTTGTAAATGTTGCACCTTTTGCCAAATTGCACTACTGTTGTTGCACTGCATTTGTCTGATACCCACCTATTTTATTGTATTTACTTGATGTTTTCCTCTACCATTCCCCCACATCGCACCTTGAAATGAGCCCTGGCTCAGCATGCCTTCCCGGTCAACAGTTTTTAAAATAAATTAATCAATCACTTACAGTTGCTTTTTCTGCTGCTTTTCTTCACTGCAGTCAGCGGCAGGAGGTGAAAGTCGGCTGCATTGGCGGCTGGTCTGCAGGTGGAGGGGCAGATTTGTGCTGCAGTTGGCGGCAAGCTGGAAAAAGTTGGTGGCAGAGGCAGACAGGACCGGCGGCGCAGAGAAGCGCTTGGAGGGGGTCCACCGCAGTCAGTGGTAAAATTCCAAGGGAGACCGCTGAGGGAGTGAGGGCACCCCTGACTGGCTGCAACGGTGGCCGAAGGACTCGGCCTGCCAATCAGGAATGAAGGCGCCAACGTGGCCTGGCTTTAAAAAGTCGAGCCAGACTGCAGGAGCTGGGACACTTATAGCTGCTTTTTCTTCTCGACCTTTATTAAATGCCAGAGAGGGGAGGACGAGTAAGGTAATAGGAGAAGGAGTCAGCAAAGCCGAAGGAGCGGGGAGTGGCCAAGGAACAAAGAGGTCAGCTGGGGGAACAGGGAGCTGCACCGCTGAAGGATATCTAGGACTGCTTGATCACTTCTATAGGATTAATCTGTACTCTGAGCTAGTCTAAGGAAAATATCGCATAGGAGCTGTAATTGTGGGACTGATCTGGACTCTTTGCAAGGGAAACTACATAAGGAACTGGACCGATGAAATTTCAAAGTGGTGACTATGATTTGGTGATTCGACTATCTGGGTAGAGCTTTTGAAAGGATTAGGGTACTGCTATGGGTGGTGGGAAAAATCTGGTGGGGGTCGAGTGCACGAGTGGGGGGAGCGGAACTTGATTTCCACACTATATTCTGCCAAGCTTGTGATCTTTGGAAACTGGGGGATCTGTGCTGCCATCTATCACTAGTCTGTACAGGTTAGGCATCATACATTTATCCCAAACCTGCTGACATAGCTATGGAGGGGCAGCCAAAGGGGTGGATTCTTTGGCAGAATGGTGGGGTATAGCGGGTTTGGGGCGGCCATGGTTCTAAACTGGGCTTGGAGGATGGGAGGATGCATGGTGTGTAAACAAGTTACACAGATGAGGGAGGAAATGGGGTGGCTGTGGTGGGCAATGTATGGGGGGGGACACAAAGAGGAGGAGGGGCGGCGAGGCAAAGACAGTACCAGCTGGGGACAGAGAGGTAAGGAGGAGTTAGGGGGTTACACCAGGCATTTAGGCACATGGTTTGAGAGGACAGGGGTTTGGAAGTAGGAGGATGGAAGGGGTCCCAGTGGATGCAACAGAGCGCTGGGAGAGGATAGCAGCAAATCCAGGGGTGAGACGAGGAGTCTTGAGACAGGAGGTAATGAGGCAGCTAGGGATCAAGAGGCATGGAAAGTAGTAGGTCCAGGAAAAAGAAGGCAGACACCTGCAGCTCGGGGCCAGAATTCAAACAGGGCCACAACTTACAAGGAAAGAGAAGCATGGGAGCAGAGCAGGAAAACAGATTTGCACCCCTCGATATACTAGTAGGGGAAGTTATGGAGGAGAGTGACAGCGAGGTGCAATCAGAGGAGGGAGCAGGGGTGAGGAAGTTGGGAGACATGGTGAAAGATCTCTTGGGAGCAGAGAAATTGGATGGAAAGGGGAAGGACCATCTGGGGACTCACCAGGGTGATACACTAGAGGAGCCTGGAATCAGGGTAAGAAGCAGCAAGGTGACCATAGTGGGAGAGGCAAAAGCATGGGAACCAAAAGTGCTAGTGATGGGGCCTTCAGGGGCCATCAATGGGAAAGAATGCATATGGCAGGGAGAAAGGGTAGGGAATGAAACTGGAGATGCACTGGGGGGAACTATGCAAGCAGAGCAAGTGGTGAGGAAGATAATTCCCTCAAGGGGTACACAGTGAACAGAAAATTCAGGAATATCGAGTATATCAAGAGCAGGCAGGGTAAGAGCCAGTAGGGAGATGAAAGGGAGTAGTGCATGCACCGAAACAGATGCAGGCAGTGGATGTGTACCCACAGAGAATAAGAAAGAGGCAGAGCAAGAGAAGAGCATAGATGGGAGGAGGGGGGCCTGAGGGTAAGTCCAAGGGGGAGGAGAAGATGAAGACGTACTGGGAGAGGGCAAAATGTGAACAAGGACAAGATGGACAAGGGAAACAAGGAGACCAAGGGAAGGTGAGACCTAGGGAGTAAACTTGAACACCAAAAGAGCACTCAGGAAGAAGTGTGCAGAAAGGTGGCACTCATAGGGGACTCTACTGTCAAGGGAATCAGATGGGGGGAGGAAGGGAGCAAGAAACAGTGCAGTATGGGTTCAGTGTATGCCAGGAATGACAGCACTTGAGGTGAGGCACAATATTCCATCTTGGGGCAAGCATCAAGATGAGAGGATGCACCTGGTGTTTCACCTAGGTACCAATGACCTGGAAGGGAACAGTCTGATGGAGGTAAAGTCCCAGTTCATGGAGGTTGCTAGGTTCTGCAGTAACATGGTTTTTCCTTCCATTTCCTTCTCGGAGGTGTTGCCCGTACCAAGAGCAAGCACACAGTGGAAGGAAAAGATAGAGGAATTCAATACATGGCTGAAAGGATGATGTGGGCAGATGGGGTTCGGATTGATAGGCAACTGGGGTTCAACGTGGGAAGAAGAGGGGCTATATGCCCCTGATAGGCTGCACCCCGAGCTCAGAAGGGGCAGCTATACTTGAGAGTAAAATGGGTGACTTTATAGTAAGGAAATTAACTTTAAACTAAATCGAGGTGGTTTAATGGTTTAATGTCAAGGTCACCCAAACAGGTAAAAGAATGAGAGGCTATCAGCCTCCCCCTCAGGACAAACTAGATGAGGGAAACAACAGGGTAAAAATGACGAGCGAGGCACATCTACCCAGAAGAAAAATAAACACTGTGGCATGTAGAGATACGATAATTACACCTCTATATCCAGTTCCCAGTAAGCGAGCCCTGTAGTGTACTTTGCATCACTATGAAGTTGCAGCTCCGAGTTCGGTCATCGCAGTAGCACCGCCCAGACTGCGCGCGGCCGAACTCGGAGCTGCAACTTTCGCCAGTGATACAATACCTGAAAACTCCGTTCACAATGAAAATATGATGCTCATGCTCTGACAATGCTCAGAATGAATATTTTCGCTAACATTCTGACAACCTCCCGACACAGAACAAGGATGCCTGGGGCACACTCTGTCTTCGGTGCGTCGGCACTTTTGACATGGCGCCTCACGGAGAAAGATTAAAAAGCTACATAACTGGAGAAAGGTTAGCCAAATTTAGTTTAAACCATGTAGATTGTTTTAGACTGGCGTTTCTGCAGCCCTGGTGTTTGCCCTCACTGTTTTGGGCTGCTTTCCTTTAAGAAGCAGTTTTAATTCAATGACTTCATCACGTCGACGCCATCTTATGGCTAGACTGCAGCATGGCTTCAGCAGGGGGAAGTTTGTTTACATTTTTTAAACATGATGAAAACACTTAAAATTGCCACAGTCAAGGCAAGGAGCACTATGGTGTAAAATGTCAGTTCCTGCTGTAACTCACTACGATTTTAGATTTTGTTAAATAGCAAGCCCAGGGGGAAAAAAAAGGATTTAGGAGTCCTTTAAGTACAGTACTGCAATACCGGCTCGCAACATATAAATTCGATTTTTTTGTCTCTTACGTACTTGTAGTTGTAACTTGGCCGTTTACAATATTTTATTCCCAAATTTTGGACATACTATTTACATGACCATATCTCATGAACAAGGATGGTAGGAATTTTCAAATACAGTTCAAAAGGTGATTTCGCAGTCACTCTGCAAAACCACCTTTCGGGATGGATTTAGCCCATTCTAGAAATCAGGTTCATGATGTAGGATAATATAAATAGCATATATAAGATTTGTAGGAAAAATATGTACAAATGACCAACTTATGAGTGAATGTTAAAATGGAGTGCTGGCCTTGCCTCTCTGCATATGCAGTCACATGACAACGCAGTGCTCAGATAGCCCTTTGGTTCCTTTTTAGTGCCACAGAGAGCCTCACAGATTATTTGCATCCACAGCCACATAGAAGTGCACGTCTCTGTACTGTGCACTTACATAAGATGATGGAGTATTCCGTGGCAGAGTGCCCAGAGGGCCCTGAACATCTGCAGCTGTATTTTTCATCTGTGCCTCCCTCTCTTCATAACTCCCACCACCCAGCACAACACATGGAGAAATGTAGTATACAGAGCTGTCAATTTTCCCAGTGGGTAGTGTGTTGTGGTCCCATGTTAATTACCAGAGTTTGGGGTTGAGCTCAGCGACTCTGCAGGATTTGCCAAGGCTGGGGCGCATCACTCACAGCCAGGTGTGGGACGGTGCAGAGTTGACTGCAGGGGCAACAAATAATCATACTGTGAAGATAACTATTTTCTTGGCATACTGAACAGAGGGCCCTGTGCCTCTGCATCTGTATCTGTACAGAAGTGCAAGGACTTAGAGAGCTGTGCCCTTCTACAGCCAGATGGACTCTTGGCCCCAAGTGACTGCATCTGTAGCCACATGACAGTACAGAGGGCCCTTCACTTCTGCAGTCCCCCAGACAGCCCCACAGATTCTTTGCATCAGCAACCGCAAAGAAGTGCAGGGCCTCGAGGGCTCTGCACTTCTGCAGGCAGATGAACTCTTCTGTTGGAAATGGGTCCAGAGGGCCCTGTGTGTCTACATCTGTTCATGCAGGTCATGAAGGGATCTGCATGAACAACGTTATGATTCCATGATCTCAAAAAGAAAGAAACTTCACTGCCAAAAATGACATTAAGGCATCAGTTAGGGTTCTGCTTAACCCCCAAAAAGTAGAGAAATTTGGCATTAGGACTTCCAACCCTAACTCCTCACCCCCACGTGGCAAAAAGACAAGACCGCACAAGCAACCACATTCAGTTATCACCAGGTAAGTCAAACAACACACAACTACTTCCAGATGACACAACTGCAGTAGCACTGATGTGCTACCTTCTTGAATCTGTATCTGTTGCTGCTTTGTCCAAAGCTAAATCTGATACCCTCAATACATGGGTCAGGCAACACAAGCCTGATGTCCTTTCTGTGGTGGAAAAGTACAGTTACGCAAGAACTTATTGTTACAGCAGATCTTTGAGAGAGGCTCTTGCAGTACGTAAGAACATGTAGGACTGGCACCCCGGTGTAAGGATCGCATGGAAACTTTTGCCAGCATAGTCTGATGGGGGACCGCCCACCAGAAGTCACGTGACTAACATCAGCGTGATCCTATATAGTGGGCGGTCTCCACGTCTGCCCTCCAGTTCTCTCACCGGAGACCAAGAAAAGGATGTGACAGGAGAAGAAAAAGAGGCCCCTGGATCCCCAGAAGAAATAGCTTCTTGGAGAAAGAACATGAAAATAAACCCCAGACAGAAAAGGGGGAAGGTGGGTGGGAAAAGCATTACCTACTGCAAGAGCCTCTCTCAACGATCTACTGTTACAGTAAGTTCTTATGTAACTGTACTATCTTACTTCAAGAGGGCTCTTGCAGTAGATAATAACATGTATGACTGAGTCCCAAGCAGTAAACTGTCCAAGGGACAAGAGAAAAACTAGGGAGGCTGGAAACATAATCCAGTATCGCCAACTGAGAAAGTTAGGACAGGAGTTCTTGGAGAACTGCTAGCCCAAAATCAGCCCTCGCCTAGAGGCAATGTCCAGACTGTAATGCTTCGTGAAAGTGTGGACAGAACTCCATGTCACTGCCGCTCAAATATCTGCAGTAGAGATGTTCCTGAAACAGGCTATGGAAGCAGCCATTCCCCTGGTAGAATGTCCTTGGACTTGACCCGGAAGGACCTTACCATACTTCTGGTAACAAAAAGTAATGCAGTTTGCCAGTCATCTGAAAAGACACTGTCTGGAAACTGCTGCACCCTCCCTCCCTCTTTGGTGCGGAAGAAACAAAAAGTTGATCCATTTTACAGACATCTTTTGTCTGGTTCATGTAGTAACGATGGATCCTGTGCACATCCAACATATGCAGGATGGCTTCACCCCGACTGGAATGCTCTGGATAATATACCAGCAATTCTAAGGACTGATTAAGGGTCGTTTCTGACATGAGCTTAGGAAGAAACTTAGGATTTGTATGCAGTGCCACCCTGTCTCTGTGAAAAATCAAATAAGGCACCTTGCACATCAGGGCCTGAAGCTCAGAAATTCTACGAGCTGAAGTAATGGCAACCAAAAAGAATGTTTTCCAGGACAAAAAGCATAACTCACAAGAGTTTGCTGGCTCAAAGGGAGGTAAAGTAAATTTTTATAACAAAAAATTAAGGTCCCACAGTGGCGCAGGATTTCGCACCGGGGGTTTCAGATGCAGAATACCTTTCAAAAAGGTTTTGGAGACCTTTAACTGAGCCACTGTTTTGCCTCCTACTGGATCATCGTAGGCTGAGACGGCTGCTAAGTGCACCTTCAATGAGGAATAACTCAGACCCAGGTCGGAAAGATGAAGCAGGAACTACATGACCTGGGGAGCGGGGCATGAAAAAGGGTCCAGATTTTTTGCAGTGGCCCAAATACAGAAATGCTTCCACTTCATGGCATAGGTAGTTCTGGTGGATGATTTTCTCACTTTCACCAGAATTTGAGCTACCCTGGGAGAAACCCTAAACCGTGAAGCAGCTATGTCCTGAAGTGCCACAGATGAAGGGACTTCAGTCCTGGATGAACCAGTGTGCCCTTTTCATGAGTGAGAAGGTCGTAGGACAGAGGAAGGGGAATCGGAGGTTCCACCGCTAGACGCCGAAGCAGGGGGAACCAGATCTGTCAAGGCCATAACGGAGCTATCAAAATCATTTGAGCCCCATCCAAATGAAGCTTGGTCAATGCTCTCTGTAACAGTGGAAAGGGAGGAAATGCATACAGAAACCCCACTGTCCAAGAGAGCGACAGCACGTCTAGCCAGAAAACACCATGCCCAGGATCAAGCAAGCAAAACTTGGGAAGTTTTGTGTTTGATGGGGCTGTGAACAGATCCACCTCTGGATGACCCCACAGGTCGAAGATGTGATCTATCACAACTTGTTTCAGCTCCCACTCGTGAGCCTTTACCCTGGTGTGGCTTAGACCATCTGCGAGAACGTTCTGCACTTCTGGGATGTAAACCACTCTCAGACGGACTTTGTGCACAACTGCCCAATTCCAGACCTGCATTGCTTCCCTGCAAAGGTGATACGAGCGAGTGCCCCCCTGTTTGTTTATGTACCACACTACACACATGTTGCCCATCCGAATCAAAAGGACAGCTTGAAGAAGCATGTGCTGAAAAGCTTGAAGAGCATAAAGCACTGCCCTCTTTTCCAGCACACTGATGTGCAAGTGTGCTTCCACAGAGGACCACAGACCCTGGGTTCTGTGGTGTCCCAGATGGGCACCCCAACCCTGCCCCGATGCATCTGTGGTTAGAACTTGGGATTGGGGTGGGGCCTGGAAAGGAGCCCCCCCACAAAAGACTGCTGGGGTGCTGCCACCAAAACAGGTCTTGTTGCACTGGGGTGGAGATTAGAACTCGGCAATCTAGATTGTCTTCCTTCTGATCCCACTGAGAGCTCAGAGTCCACTGCGTAATCCGCATGTGGAGTCTGGCCAAAGGGACCATGGGAATAGCTGCTGCCATGAGGCCAAAAAGATGGAGAACCGCTCTGGCCGAGATATGACAACTGGAAGAAACCATCTTGGCCTGACCCACCAGGGTATCTGCCCTGTCTAGGGGGAGAAAGGCCATGCCCTACACCGTGTCCGAAACCGCCCCAATGAACTGAAGGCATTGGGATGGGACCAGCTGAGATTTGGGGTAACTGACTAAACTACCCACTCTCTGGAAAAGGTGCAGGGTAGCACAGAGGGAAGATTCCAACTCCACCCTCGACGGAGCTGCCAGGAGCCAATCGTCGAGATACAGAAAGACAGTGTGCCTCTAGTATCTCAAGGTCCCTGCCACGACTGCCAGGCATTTGGTAAAAATGCGCAGGGCAGATGACGAACCAAAAGGGATCGCTTTGAACTGATAATGCTCCCCCTTAGAAACAGAACCCGAGGAACTTCTTGTGAGGGCTGAAAATGGGATGTGAAGATACGCATCTTTCATGTCCAGAGCACAGAGCCACTGGTCCTGGGACAGAAGAGGCAGCAGACTTTGCAATGGCAGCATTCTGAACCTCTTGAATTCTATGAAGATGTTCAGAGCACTGAGATCCAGTATTGGGCAGAAATTCCCTGTCTTCCTGGGAACTAGAAAGAAGTAGGAGTAAAATCCCTTCCCTATCTGGTTTACTGGCATGGGCTCTATCACTTCCTTGAGAAAAAGAGCCCTGATTTCCTCCTTTAAGAGTGGGATGTGCGCCCTTGGGTAACGAGAACATCTTGGCAGAGTATCCAGAGGTTTTTCTCGAAATTCCGAAGTAAATCTGATCGGTGGACTCCAATCTCCCAAAGTACTCAGAATCTTCTGCCCACCTGCTCTTCCAAAGGAGGAGGAGGAGGAGGCAGTCTCAAGTCAGGAGTGGGAGGGTGGGTTAGGGAGGGCCACACCCGCAGCTCTTTGAGACCTGGCTTGGGGGCCAGTGGTGGCTGTGGGAGCCCTACACTTAAGCTGGCATTTGGGCACTTTCTGATTTTTTTTGCTTGGCATTTGTTTTGCTAATGAAAAGGACGTTTTTCTTGTTATGGTTTCGGACGGTACATAGTGCGGACTGACTGAAGAGCTGTGCCCTTATCCTGCAGGCTAGTAATGATGTCCTGGGCATCACCGCCGAACAGGACAGATCCCCTAAAAGGGGCATCCTGGATAGCCGACTGAACATCAGAGGCTAATCCTGATACTCTCAACCAAGAGTACCGTCTATGGCTGACAGCTGTGGCCGCACCTCGAGTGGAGGAATCCACCGCATCGTAGGTGGCCCATAATGAATGGTGTCCAGCCACTTTGGCCATTTTTATAGTAGCTGCCAAAGATGACTTGAAGTTGGAGTCCAGTAAGGCTTTGATGGCAGGTTCTACTTGATGGCAGGTTCTAGCTGGCAGAACAATGTCTTCTGGAATTCCAGCATGTGCGACACAGTTCAAAGCACAGACTGCCCGAGTTGAAGATGAGTAAAATTTCCTCCCGAACTGGTCCATTTGTTTAGACCCCTTATCAGGAGGAGAGGTGCTAAGGTGTTATGGCTTAGCGGATCTATCATGGGCCGCTATAATGACCACTGAGTCTGCCTTAGGATGGGTGCTCAGGTGGTCTTTTCCCTCAGGTGTCCTGTAGACCTGGTCAGCTTTTTTGGCCATCGCCGGGATAGAGTGTGGTCTCTGTCAAATGGCTGAGCCTAATTCTCATGGGGTTCCAAGCCAGGGTGGGGCGAGTACTGGACTTGTGTCAGGGAAGTCCAGGTGCTCTGCTAACCTATGCCTTTTAGGGTCCAAAGCCTCTGACTTCCACCCTTGGGCCTCCGCCATCTGCCCTCCAAAATGGTGAGGGGGATAATAAGAGTAACCTGGCGAAGAAAAGGAACCAGGGTAGCCATGGTAAGAATAGCCTGGCATCAGGTCAGACATACGATACCCCGACGGAGAATAGGCTGAAGACGGGAAACCCGACATGAGGCTGTACTGATGGTGGGACACACAGCCAGATGGCGGGTAACCCGACGGCAGTCCAGACAGAGGAAAGGCTAAAATACCTTATGTGGGATAGTCAGAAAAATGTCTCGCTGGGAGATAGCCTGTCAGCGGCCCCGGCGGAGGGAAGTCTGACATCGGTCCTGACGGTGGAAGGGCTGGTGACAGCCCCGACAGGGGAAGACCAGATGGTGGACCCGGCAGAGGAAGACCTGATGAGTCTGCCATTATCCCCGAAAAGACAGAAATCTCTGATGAAGGGGGCTCCCGTGAGGTGTCTCGTCTGAGGAATGTGAGGTACACCTGATGGCGGGAAGCCCGATGGTGGACCTGAAGGAGGTAAAGGCATCTGCGGACGTTGAGCTGGGTCACGTGTTGCCAAAGGTGGTGTAGGAGCCACAGTAAGGCTGGGTGGCCTACTATCATCGGGTACCCCGGCGACAGGTGGACTTGCGTCGGAGCTTGCAGATCTGGCAAAAGAGTAGGAAGTTCTGAAGGGTCAGGCGATGGGGACTCAAGAAGTGCACCCCTTGGAGAACCCAGATCTCTGGTCTTGACATAGCCATCGTCCAGCAGTATCACGTCAGAGCCTGATGGATGTGAAGCAGTCCGGCGATTGTTGGAGGGGCCGACGATCGGCTTATCGATTTGGGCTGCGCAGGAGTCGGAGGAGCCGGCTCCCAACTTACCAACCCGGCGTTCATCGGAGGGGCCAAAGAGCGACTTACCTGCTGCGCTGGCCATCTTAGAGCCTGAGGTGGTAATGGGCTTACGAACGGTGGAGGCCTTGGAAGAATCCGAGGGGGCCCGCAGTCACTGAGACCAGTGGTGGCGGGGGGACCAAGGCCTGCTCAGTTGGTGGGAGCACAGGCATGGTCATGGCGCTTACCTTCTGGCCAGAAGGTGGCTGGTCCTCTGACGAAGGGCCTGCGGGCATCTTCGATGGAGGATGGGAATGCTCCTGTTCTCTGTGTTTCTCTTTGTCCCTCTTCTTCTTTTTGTGAGGGTCCACAGGCCAGGAAGACGTGCTCTTCAGTTTCTTTAACTCCTGCTCCATGGAAGCTAACTTTTCTTTTAGGATGTGGGCCTCGAGGGCTTGCTGGCATAGTTTCCACATGGCCTAATTAAAGTGGGCACAGGCCTCGCAATCCTCGACCTAGTGGCTAGGCCCGAGACAGAAGAGACACAGAGAATGTTGATCTTTGTACGGCAGCTGTACTCTGCACAAACTGCACTTGTTTTTAGGCAGGACAGAATTAGTAAAAGATGGGGTGGCTGTGCAAATTATTTAACCCATTAAAGGATTTGCCACTTTGTTCCCAGATTTAGGGGATAATGTCCAGTCTCTGGCTGTTACAGTTCTACTGGGGGTATATAACAAGCCCCTTACAGTGTTCTCTATATACATCCCACCAAAGGGTGAGAATGCTGTTGTTCAAGAGGTAGTTGAATACCTCAACAGTCTCAGCAGCCACACCAAAATCACTGTAACCAGAGATTTCAATGTTAATTGGCTTTCCCCTGCAGCAGAACCCTTTAAGGTTGCCATCTTCTCCACTGGTATAACACAGATGGTTGACTCTCCCACTAGAGTCAATTATCGTACAGGTATATGTTTGTTGCTAGATTGGTTTCTTACAAACCAACCCAGGAGAATTTGGAAAACCATGGTCTTCCGGACACTCTTAGTGACCATTCACCCATCATCTGCCACCCGACCTATAAATTCACTAAGTCCCCTGCCACAACTATAACTGGGAGGTTACTAAAAACAGGCCATCTGGAATGGTTAAAATTATTCCTCTGGAAACAGGACTGGTCCACTATCTATAACTCTAACAATGTCGACCAACCTTTGGACCACTTTATTGAGGTGTTCAATGGGGCCTGTGATATACATGCACCCATTAGAAAAAGAAAGGTGAAGGGGGTCTGTAATCCCTGGATAACTCCTTCCCTCCTTAAACAACTGGGTGAAAGGGACAAACTCTGGTACAAGGAGAAGGCCTCTGGGAAGCAAGAAGATTTTCAGCAGTATAAACAAGCCAGAAATGCGTGTACTCGTGCTGTTTTGGCCAAAAGAAAGCACTTTAAGGAGCAGCTGACCAACCCCTGGGGTGATGGGAGAACATTTTGGGGAAACATAAAGGAACTTCTAGGGAAAAATGATAAAGACTCACCAGCCATGATTGATTTATTTTTTTTGTACTTTATTTTTATTATTAGTCAAAGTGACATACAGTTCAATAACCAAAGCATGGAATTGCCATTAATACATAATTTATCTGCCATGAGGGCGCCACTCCTCTTATTACCATCAAAATTACATTTTGTCTTATGCCTTAAGATACATCCTTTTGGGGGATATAGAATTGAAATTAAAGTCCACTGTATATAATCCAAAATGCTGGGAAGGAGTCCATGAGCTGCGTGGTTAAGTTTATCTAATAGTCATGTATAAATGTTCCAGGAATATTCCTCCACCACCAGGGTAGGAGGTAATGACCACGCTAAACGATAACTTAAGCACCTATAGTGCTAAATCATCAATTTATAAAAAGCTGCTCAGTCTATCAATATTACTTAACCATTCTAAAGCAAAATCGACGTTTTTACCCCATCTACGATTCCCTTGGTGCAAAATAACTCCATTATCACTAACAGAACCATCAGAAAGCCCCAAAATTGGACTATTATAGTTAACACAGGGAGCCAAACATCTGAATCCTTCTGAGATATTAATTATCTCTATTTAGGAAATATTTAACCATTCTTGGCTATCTCATTAATTTAACAATTGCTAGTATTAATTAAATACCCTATATAGGGCAGCAGAATAACAGTAAGGTAAATGTTAATGTCCTCATGGGGCTTTGTCATTTTTGGATGAGGCTTCACTTTCTATTTCTCTCCTTTGACCCTCCACGTTGCTTCTGCCCACTTCAAGGCCTCTGCTGCTCCGTGTATAAAAATACCTTCCCCAATACGCAATTCTCAGCTGTGCTGGAAAAACAATTCCATGAGGGACATTTGCCTCACACAACAAAGCTCTAACCCCGTAAAAATTTTTACGTCTATGGCGGGTCGCATAACCGATGTCAGGAAAAATCCAAATTAGTTCTCCATCGTAAAGAATGGTGCGCTTCCGTCTTGCCAACGCCAAAATTGCACCTCTGAATCCCATCTCATCTGCCATTACCACTATTGCTCTCACCGCTTCTGGATTATCGGGTCTGCCTCTGGGAGTTACCCAGTAGGCCTTTTGGAACTACTGCACTCGCTCTGTAACCTCTTCCACAAGCTGCTGAACAAGCCACTCTTGCAGAAAGAGAAGGAGATGGTCACCCTCACAGCCCTCCGGCAATCCTAATATACGTAAGTTTGCTGATCTCGCCTGGTTTTCGAGAGTTTCCAAGCGAGCTCTTGGGTGTGTGCTCTCTTTTAGGACCGCTGTGACTGCACCCATTGCTGCATCTGCTCTTTTCGTGGCCTCCAGAGATGCTCCTTGCACCAAATCCGGCGTTACTTCGACCTCAGCCACTCAGTTTGATAGAGTGTCAAATTTGTCTGAAAGACCTGACACAGAGGCCAACAGCTTATTCATTTTTAAGCCCAGGGATTGTAGAGTCTCTTCAGGAGATGCAACAATAGTCTCTTCGATATTGCGGCCCTGTTGGGACCATGTGGCTGACTGTCCCTGCCAAGCTTTGGCTTTTACGCCTTCATTCTGTGTTTTATCCTTATGAGGATTTCTCATAGCGTGCAGTATTTTTTAGTCGTCACCTTACAGTTTTCAAGGCTGGTCTGTTCGATCTGGAAATCGTTCTTTTATATTATTTTATTTGCTTAGAAGTATAGAGCTGTAAAGAAAAGCAGCCATATTGCTCGGGCTCCACAGTGCCCCCTTCCCCCGCCATGATTGATTTAAATGGGACAATCACCCAAGATGCAAAGGTCATTGCAGATACCTTTAATAAGGCCTTCACTGACCTCAGCGGTGTGTTACCACCTGATTTCCTTCAGGAGGCCACAAGACCCTATTCAAATGTTGCCTTGGGAAATCCTCAGCCGAGTCCCCCCCTTCTATTTCAGAGCTATTTCCTGGAATGAAGCTAAAAATTACCTTTTGAAGTCCCGAGCGGGGTCAGAAATAGTGGTGACACTAGACCTTAACCTTATTGAGCGAACCCTTGATGTTATTTTAGCCCCACTCACACGCTTCTTGAACCTCTCGTTGTGTTTTGCCCAATTCCTACGGAGGTGGAAATGTGCAGTAGTCACTCCAGTTCATAAAAGTGGGGATAAAACCCTGCATACTACCTACTGTCACATTTCCATTCTCCCTCCTCTATCCAAGGCTCTTGAAAGAATAGTCTCGGACCAACTGGTACAATACCTTAAAAAATACCAGATTCAGTGTCCCCAGCAACACGGGTTCTGTAAGGGGTACAGCAGCACCACAGCGCTAGTTGAATTTACCAGTTTCACTCACAAGGCTATTGATCAGGGTCAAATAGTAGCATTTATTGACCTGACAAAAGCCTTTGATACTGTTAACTATTCGCTTTTATTGGAGCAACTGTCCCTGACCGGCCTTTCCAGAAACACAGTAGACTGGTTTCGGAGTCACCTTACGAATCGGATGCAGCAGGTCAAAATAAATGGGACACTCTCTGACTGTCGCAATGTTACAACTGGTGTCCCCGCAGGGCTCAATTCTAGGCCCGCTTCTCTTCAGTGTCTTTCTCAATTGCCTACCTCAAGTCTGCCCTGATAGAATCTTACTTTATGCAGATGATGCAGTAATTTTCACCTGCAATACGGACCCGGTGGCCCTACAGAAACAACTTCAGCTCAACTTCTCCAATATTGAGGAATGGTTCCTGAAGCAAAAACTGCTTATGAAGTATAAAATAACAAAGGTAATGACCTTTACAAATCTGCATAATAAAAACAGAACTTACTAGCTCACAATTCTAAATAACCAAAACAAATCGTTGGAGCAAGTTTACACTTTCAAATACCTTGGTGTCACACTTGACAGCACACTCTAATATACCAAACATGTGGAACAGGTTGCCAAGGCTGTCAATATAAAAATCAGACTGTTACATAGGCGTAAGCACTGTTTACCAACAATAGCATTGCAAAAACCTACCCCTACACTGGAGAGGCGAAAGTCATGTTATGTGCTGACGACGCAGTGCTGTACAGAACAGGGAAGGACACAGCGTCCTTAAATCTGGCTTTCTATCCCTCACCACCATAAATGAAGTAGGGATTGAAGTAGTAGACTCCATCAAGTACTTAGGAACGTACCTGGACCAGGAGGTCTTCATCAGGAAGCATATGAACCACCTCACAAAGGCAGTAAACCAAAAACTGGGCCTCCTCTACAGACTAAACCCCTTTCATAACAAAGAAACTAGAATAGTGGTTGGCAATGGGACAATACTCCCCACCCTGTTCTATGGAGCAACCTTGCTCCAGACGCTGAGGCCAACAGAGAGACAGCACCTGAGCACACTCTACCATAGGGTCGGAAGGTTTACAGCTGGGGCGCAACAGATGGAGCATCCCTGCAAGCTGCGTCAGGCCTTACTATGGCCACCCCTTGAAGCCAGATTAGCTTATCCCTCCCTGTGCCTTGCTTTTAAGCTACAGCAACCCGCCCCCCCAAGTCTACAAGACTTTCTTGCCCCAAAGACAAACCGAAGAGAGTTCAGGTCCACCAATCGGACACTACTCGAAATACCTAGAGCCAGATCATCCATAGGTCTACGGTCAGCCAGGGCAGCCCTACCCAGACTCTGGAACAATCTCCCGAGAGAGGTACAGGATAGCACCTCTCTAGAGGGCTTCAAGAAAGCACTATAATCACACCTAGGCACTGGGTACCAGTGCTGCTGCCTCAACTAAGGTCTCCCAAAGGTAATCCGACTAAGGGTGCTATCTGCAAATGAACACAACTGGAGAAAGGGTTTTAAAGCACAAAAGGAGCACTGGTTTTTGCACTTATCTCGGTAGAAAACTATTGATAGTCTGTTTCTAACAAAAACGTCTGCACTACTGTTGTAATGTTTCTGTGCTGCAATGTATACTCATACTATATGTAAGCCTTGCTGTACTGTACTTATCAAAGCTTTGGCTTTTCCTTCCCTCTAGGTACATGTAACTAATCCCGGGTCACCCCTGAAAAGGGACTGTCAAGGTTCCAGTGGGTCTACCCGGTTACCAAAATTTAAATAATAAAATAAATAAATAAATTGTGGGTAGTGTGATTTTACCCATAATTGACTATGGGCTATTTATGGGGCTGCATCAAACATGGTTTTACCATGCCACAGTGGCAGCAG
Organism: Neoceratodus forsteri; assembly: GCA_016271365.2. Taxonomy (NCBI): domain Eukaryota; kingdom Metazoa; phylum Chordata; order Ceratodontiformes; family Ceratodontidae; genus Neoceratodus; species Neoceratodus forsteri. Next base: position 1,234,103,755 of record CM028129.1, on the reverse strand, counting down.
ACATGGAGAAATCCCCAACAGTGACAGCTGCGGTGCCGACTGTTGGCACTGCTGTGTTGGGGATGCCTCCATGAACCATCCCCAACACCCCCGGTCTCTAGAATTCCAACTCCGAGTCAGAGTTGGGGGGGGCATTGACACCCCATGTAGGCAGTCTCAAGGCTACAGACCATCACAGCAATGTGCGTGTTCTGCCCGATTCATGTCGCTGTGATGGTCTTCATGGCGGAGAAGTCGCTGCGGTAACAGTATACCATCAGACACAACCCTTAGACGGGTTAAACAAGGCCTGCAGACTTGTAACTGGTGCTCAATGTCTCCTACTCACCTGTGACCTGTATAGATAAGTGGACTAGCTCAGCCTAATGGGGAGGCAGTAGTATCAGATCTGCTTGCTTGCCAAAAAGACCTTGCTGGGACTCACTCCTCTATCTACTAAAAACCTCTGCAGTACAACTAACTCTCATTATACCCTCAGATCAGACAAACAGTTCTTTCATGTCCCCTTCTGTCGATTAACGCAAGGGCAAAGATCATTTGTGTGTTGTGCCCCTCTATGTCTAAACACTACATGTGGAGACTTTATATCTGTGCCTACGATTGGTCCTTTCAAACAGCTCCTGCAGGATCACCCTCTTGTGCTTAAGGTCTGTGACTGCTCTAACTAAACTAAGCTCAGCAGGGCCCTATATCCTCGCCTTACCTGCTTTCTTACCATTCCCCTTCCCTTTGGGACCCCCATATCCTCTTTCTCTGGTGGCTCTGTTCCCTCTCATCCTACACCCCTCTCCCACTACCTCCTATTCCCTAACCCTCAAAACCTGCCCTGGCCATGGGATTAGGAGCATATTCCACCCCCCCCATTCTTTCACCATCCCACTCCAGCTTTTACTTCCACCCTTCTTTCTGCGTCCCCATACATATCAGGAAGCCCTCTCCTCCCCTCCCCTTTCCCACTCCCTCTCTTCATTAGCTATACTCTCTCCCATTTTACTCCCCTTCCCTCCCTTTCCCTGTTCCCTCTCCCCATTGTTCTACTCTCTCTCTTTTACTCCCACATTGCTTTTTCTTCTTCCCTGTTACCAAATAAATGTCCACACTATGCTAAATTCCATGTTTAACCCTTTCTTAGATTGTATCATCCTCTTGTGAGAATTTGCTTCTACCAATATTTATGGCACTTGGTTCTGAACTCACCAACAAGACTGTTACAACATTTTGTAATTCTTAGCATTTGCTCAGTGTTTTGCTCTGTATGTTGCTCAATGTTTGTATAATTCCTCCAAAGCAGAACTTTTGAAAAACAGCCTGGTATATTCCTAGTACTGAAATAAATAAATAAAATAAATACAGTGTGCATGGGTACCTGTGGCTGCAGAAATGCAGGCCCCTCAGGAGCATGTACTCCTGCAAGCAGAAGTACTGTTACAATTTAGGTATCACCGATTTCTATCTCCGACTGCAGAACTGCAGGCCCCACAGGGACCAGCACTTCTGCACAGAGTAGCCAGTGTGTATGCTTTACACCTGCATCTGCAGAAGTGCAGGCCCCTTAGGGGCTTCCACGTTCTACAGTCAGCAGTCTGTGTATTCCTACAGTGTGCAGGAGTACATGTGACTATAGAAGCATTGGCCCCGCAGCTAGAAGTGGGTGTGTATGTTTTACACTGTGCATGGGTACCTGCGGCTGCAGAAGTGCTGACCTGGATTTTATTGGCAGCTGCAGAAGTGCAGCAACAAGCTGGTGTGTACGTCTTACACTGAGCATGTATATTTGTGGCTGCAGAGGCACTGGCCCCACTGTTGTAATTTGGGTATTGTGGATTTGTACCTATGGCTACAGGGCTGTGCATCTGCAGACAGAAATAATGTGATTTGAGTATCATGGATTTCTTTCTGTAGCCAGAAACGAGTGTGCATGTCTTGCAGTGTGCATGCTGCAGATACAAATCCACAAAGGTAGCACATCACTGCTACTGCATTTGTGTCATCTGGAAACAGTTGTATGTTGTTTGTCTTACCTAATGATGTCTGTCTGTGGTTTCTTGCATAGTTTTGTCCTTTTGCTGCTCAGGAAGGGAGTTAGGGTTGGAAACCCTAACACCACATTTCCCTACTTTTGTGGGGTTAAGTTGAACCCTAACTGGTGCATTAACACATCTGTTTGCATTGAAGATATCTATATCTATCTATCTATCCACTATCTATCTATATCTGGGATATGCAATGGACTGACTTGAAATATGCAATTTATCTTCAGATGCGAGAGGGCAGGACCATAACTCACAATTGGCAGAGCTACGAGTGAGTTACAAAAGTCCTGCCCACTCTTTCAGTTTGGTTTCAGTGCTGCACTACGCATGATGTCATCAGCATTGTGAAAGATGCTCTCTGACTAGTTAAGTATTCCACTGTGATAACAGTAACCTTAAAAATATCCACTGTGACAACAACATAACTTGTTAATATGTTGCTTACTGATGTCACTAGCTAAGCTATCTTTTTACCTCATAGAAACCTACAGTAGAAAGTTTCTTAACCACCATTTCTGCTGTGCATGTGTGTCTGTCTGTCTTGAAGGTTTTAAGAAACAGCAGTGTTTAAAACATCTCATCATACAGTATGTCAGGTTGCTACTTGCTATTACCTTTCATTCTCCGTTGAATCTACACAGAATGATGAGCAAATGATACCAAACAGTACAGGTAACACCATAAGGAACTGACTGGGAGCCAATTTAGGAATGGAGAACATATTACGTAAGAAAACGAAAAGAAACTGCTATCCAGTTTTTTTACTGGATGTTCTACACACAGACTGACTACACTGGCTATTTTCTTTGCTGCAATCATTTTTAAGGCAGTTGTACCTCGCATGGACAGAACAGGGCTCCATTCTGCTGTTTCAGAAAACATACCAGCATCTGAGATTATAAATCCCAGGTGTTAATGGGAGCTGCAAAGGTGATTCAGTGAGCTTACCTGTCCACACCACCAAGAAGAGAACAGAGGTCTGCACTTAGGATGGAGGGCAGCATGTCATAGCGACGATCTGCTAAATAATATGTTGTAGCCCTAAGGGGAAAAGATTGAGAAAATAACTTGCCTTTGTCTGATCTCTTTTAATATCCGATGTTGTTAACAAGTAGCATAATTTGTGACTTCTAAGTAATGATAATTCTCACAAGATACTGTATACAATCTCTGATGCTGGAGCTGGAAAAATATTTCCTGGAGGAGCCCACCACCTTCCATGTAGGACTCAACATACCTGACAGGGCTGGAGAAATGCTTTCTTATTATATGCTGCATTATTACACCTTTAGTCATACATTAGGACATAAATTTTAACAAGAGGAGTCCTTCACCATTTTGCTCCTGAAACTTCAGGATTTTTAGTTTCACTCACATAACTGAGTACCCACAGTCCTCCGCCCCCATTTCCACTTGGTCAACACAGTTCTTGAAAGCATCAACTACAGCGCAGACCTGTCTTCCAACATGACCTTGTTTCACTCAGCCGTTCATGTCAGCAAATCTTTTTTTCTTGTTTTTGTAACTTACACTGCTTGACAGAGTAACAGACCATACACAGGAAAATGTAAAAATTTAAACTGCCAGACCTTTGAACACTTCTACAGTTTTTCTAGGACCTCTTTCATATTTCTTATCCTTCCCTGCCTATCCCCTCTTATGCAGAGCTTAGTATCGTCTGTGAAGAGGCAGACCTTCCCCTGCATGCCTACTCCAAAATCAAAGAAGATGATGTCAAAGAGGACTGGACTCAGGCTGAAACCTGTGGAACACTACTTGTGACCTCCCCAGCCTCAGAGTGCTCCCTATTAAGGACAACCCTCTGGATTCTATCACTTATCCAATTTTCTACCCTTCTTGTGATCTCACCCCCACACCCACCTTCAGTTTAGGATAAACAGGGAGGGGAGGAGGGGTTGTTCTGTATGTGAAGGAGGCTATCAGGGCTGTGGAAGTGCAAGGGAACCTAGAGGTAAAGGAAGGGCTGGAGGTGCTGTGGGTCACCAAGGAGACAGGGGACATGGGGCCACTATACAGACCTCCAGCACAAGGGGAGAAGTTGGATAATGCACTAGGAGACACCATCAACAAGATGGCAAAAAAGGGGGAGATGCTGCTAGTTGGGGACTTCAATATGCCAGATTTACTCTGGAGCCTTCCAACTGCAGCTTCAGCTAGACGAAGGGCCATCATTGACTTCCTGCAGGGGGCGTTTCTCGGGCAGCTAGTCAGTGAACCCACTAGGGACATGGCAATATCAGACATGGTGCTTACTAACAGGGTCAGTATTGCAGACGTCACAGTGGGCTGTTCCCTGGGGACCAGTGATTACTGTACAGTGTGGTTCAACATTAAGATGGTGGAAGAGGCAAACCAGATAAAGACAAGGGCCCTGGAATTTAGAAAGGTGGATTTTAAACAAATGGGAGACTGCCTCAGAAACAGCCTATCAGGGGAGGATTGCCGGGGAAGGGTAGAGAAACAGTGGAGAATATTAAGGGAGGGTATAGTGAAGGCAACCAGCCCCTGCATGAAGGAAGTGAGCAAAAGCAGGAAGGAAAAAAGAACATTGTGGTACTCTAGAGAAGTGACCATGAAGGTGAAGGAAAAGAGGGTGCCATTCAGTAGATACAAAGAAATGCAGGCAGATCAAGATAGGGAGGTGTACCAGTTAAGGCAGTGAGAGAAGCAAAGACACAAACAGAGCAAAGGATAGCAAAAAGAGACAAGATTTCCATCAGGTACATAAGCTAAAAGAGGAAGGCAAGGGGACGGATAGTGAGGATAAGGAGGACGGCAGAGGGAGACTGCCTAGAGGAGGACAGAAAAAAGCTGACACCCTTAACAAGTACTTCCGCTCAGTTTTCACAGTGGAGGAAGTGAGGGATGGACCACTAAGGAGCAGCAGGAACACTGCGAGGTGGAGGTGGACACAAGTCCATTTTCTCAGGAAACAGTCCTGAAGGGACTTACAAATCTGTACATGGACAAGGTCATGAGACCACACAGGATACATCCAAGGGTGTTAAGGGAACTCTGCTGCGCCCCTGACTGCCGAGTGGCAGCAGGGAGGAGGTTAGCAACTTATAGACCTGTGAGTCTCACATCAATGTGTGGAAATTAATGTAAACTTTGTTAAAGGAAAGGCTAGGGGAGTATTTTGAATCAAATGGGTTACAACAGCAAAGGCAGCATGGACTCGGGAGAGTCATGCCACATGAATCTGATCGATTTCTTTGTCTGGGTAACCAGGAAATAGATCAAGGAAGAGCAGTAGACATGGCTTACTTGGACTTCAGCAAGGCCTTCATCACTGTGCCACACAGGAGAGTGATAAAGAAATTGGGTTTTCTAAGGGTGGTATCCAAGGTGGAAAACTGGGTAAAAACTGGTTAATGGACAGGTAACAGAGGGTGGCGGTAAACAGCACTTACTTTAATGAGGGGACAGTGACCAGTGGGGTGCTGCAGGGCTCAGTACTAGGACTGGTCCTCTTCAGTGTCTTCAGGAAGTACAGTACTGGAAGGGAAGGTATGCCTTTTTGCATATGACACCAAAATCTGTAATAGGGTGGATACCCAGGAGGGGGTAGAGAGAATGAGTAGAGATCTTATAAAACTCAAGGAGTGGTCGAGGGCATGCCAGCTGGGGTTCAATAAAGTGTAAAATTATGCACCTAGGGCACTGAAACCCAGAGCTGAGTATGGAGATTACTGACAGTCACTAAGCAGGAGAACACAGTACAATTACGTAAGAACTTACTGTAACAGTATATCTTTGAGAGGCACTCTTGCGGTAGGCAATACCTTTAGAATTAAGCTGCCAGGCACTAGGACCACACGGAAAACTTCTAGCTAGCAGTCTACAGTGGGGGACCATCCCAATATCGGCATGCTGACATCCCTCCCCCTATGGTATAATGGGTGCAGTTCCCCGGCCACACCTAAGTTCTCTCACTGGAGACCTGCCCCAAAGCAAGACAGGAGGAGGGTGGGGCTCCTGGAGTCACAGAAAAAGGCCAACACATGAGAAAAGAAGAGCAGGGGATGGAGGGAGGGTAAAACATTTATGGTAAGTTCTTATGTAACTGTACTGTCTTACTTCGAGGGGGTTCCTGCAGTAAGCAACACCATTAGGACTAAGTCCCGAGCAGTGCCAGGAAATGAGCAGAAGGCTTCAAGGGACAGAGCGCCCAAAGCCTATCCCACATTCCAAGGTAAAGTCCCTCCAGCATGGTGGTAAAATGGGCAGACGGAACCAAGAAGATGGTCCCCTGCACAAAGGCCCATAACAGGCATGTGGAAGAGACAGCCAGAGGACAGGAGAAGGCTCCCGGAAGGAGACCCTTAATAGTCCAGTAAGGGGGTAGCGTTATGTACCATAACCTGCGGAAAAAAAATGGAGGGCCCTCCAAAGGTCTAAGTCAGAAATTCACCTAGGCTATCGAAAGTAAGGGAGTGGAGGGAAAGAAAAGAATAACAAATAATAAGGAGCTCAGCCCAAAGGTGTGGATACTAAAAGATACGGCTTCCATTAGGAAGGCTAAAAAGCACTTCCCTCCCCACTCAGACGACCAGATAAAAGCTCATGAAGGCGAGGAAGCCAGGAGATAGTAAAAAAAAATGAAGCCATCTGACAGAAGGGTACTCCCTCCCTCCCCCAATCCTTTCCAGTAAGGGAGAGAGGGAGGGAAATATTCTCATTCAGAAAAGAGTGAGAGGAGGGAGACCCTTACTAGAAGTGACATACGTCCTAAATGGGAGGAGAGAGGGGATGGCAGAGGAAGAGGGTTGGTCACCTGGAGGGACCCCAAAAAAACCCAAAAAAAAAACAATCTAGCCAGGATGGTGATCCAGTCAGAAAAGGCACTGAATGGATAGAGAAGGGAAACTGTGCCCTCCGGAAGCCGGACTGAGTGGAGGGACTGACTGCTCCAAGCACATATGAGGCCAGGAGACCTTGTGTGGACCCCCAAGGGATTTCTGAAAGAGAATAGGGGAAGAGAATGTCCCTGAGGGAGGGGGCCAGACAAGAGGGCAGAGGAACTAGAGGCCCAAAGAGCAGAAATGCCCTAGATTCCAAGGGTTCCATTAAAACAAGAGGTGGACAAAAGGGAAACCACCACCTCAAAAGGGGGATGGGGCACCAACAAGAGAGTGCCCTAACAGCATATGTTGTCCCAAAAAACCTGACTAGAAGAGGAGTGCTCTCTGGGTCAACAGGAGATGGAATCCAGTGACGGCAGACAGGAAGCCAAGCTGAAAACCCGGTGGGCATAGCCACCTGGTCTGGTTTGCTGACCATGAACTTTTTCTCAATGCCAAAAAAGACAGTCTCCATGACCTTTGGCACAAGGCAGAGACTCTCTGGGCTTCCCTCTCTACCCACTTTTCACACCCTTGAGGGGACTTCACTTGAGGATGCGTCCTCCTTCAGGTGCTTAGGTGTTTGGTTGGACCAACACCCAGACTTCTATGGACATACTGATGCCATCCAGAAAAAAACGCGCCCCAAGCTTGGTGCCCTGTTCGGGAACCGTAGTTTCATCCCTCCTACGGCTAGGCGTGAACTTGTTCAGAAGATGATACTGCCCATTTTCAACTACTGTGACGTGGTCTATGGTGCTGCCACTAAGTCCTCCCTCGCCAGACTGGACACCCTCTTCAATTCCTTCTGCCGCTTTGCCCTGGATGCCCCCCCCCCACACCCATCACTCCGATCTTTATCGTGCCCTATCCTTCCCCTCTCTTACAAACAGGTTACTCTCCCACTGTGCTAAATTCGCCTCCAAGTACTGGCTGGGTGAGCTCCCTTCCTACCTCACCCCCTCCTTTATAACACCCCCTCACTCTCTCATTCCCTTAGATCAATTGACTCCCGTACTCTGGCTGTCCCCTGCAGATCAACCCAAATCAGCCAATCCAGTTACTCTCACTGCCTCCCAAAAATGAGGAATTCCCTCCCTCCCCAAATCCGGAACTCATCCTCCACCTACTCCATTAGCTCTGCCCTCAATAATTACCTTGCACATAGCTGCTCCTTCCATGTCCCTTCCTAATTCCCTCCTCTAGGCCCTAGACAAACCCAACCCCCCCAGAGTCACCTTCATTTTACCCTGTGCACTTTCACCCCTTCTCCCCGTCCCCCTAACTGCTCCCCTTACTGGCCTCCCTTGATCTCACACAGAATGTAAAGGACCCTGAATGCTCTCCATGGGTCCCTGTCCTGCTCCCCAAGGGGCTTGTATCTCTCATCTACATCCCCCCCCCCACCATCTTAAAGGGGTCTCTCTGGGACACTGATTTTTCCCCTTCTCTCTGGTCCCCCCAGTCCCCTTGCAGGGTTCCTCGCATCCCAAAGGGGTCTCCAGGGGCATGACTCCCCCCCCCTTTTCTTTCATGTAAGCACTTGTTTACTTATTAACCCAGCACTACTTACTGTCCCCTCTTTCAACATGTTACAAGCAACACTGTTGTAACACTGTTTATAACACCTGCCTTACAACTGTATGTTAATTTTGATCCAGCAACTTGTATGTATAATCTCTCATTCCAGTTGAACCCCTTCCCCCCAGGTCGCACTTGCTTCCTTTCCACCTTCGGGGCCCTGCAAGACAAGCATGCTCCCAAGGTCACTCGTAGGGTGAGGGGGTCTGCTACCCTCTGGCTAAATGGGAATCTCTTAGCCCAGATGCGGGAGAGAGACAAATGGGCCCGTATCAAAGGATCCAGTGATCCTTCTATTTTTCAAAGATACAGCCACCTCAGGAACCAGTGCAAAAAGGCTATCAGGGTAGCGAAAAGTGACTTCTGCAAGTCTGCCCTACTTAGCTCTGCCAGAGATCCCAGGAGGTTTTGGAGGGATATTAAATATCTTGTCAGTGGGTCCTCCCATCTGGGGGTCACGGACATGGTCATAAATGGAGTCTCATGCAATAATCCACATACCATAGCCAACTCCCTAAATACTCACTTCACTGACCTCTCCGGACTTCACTTCTCTTTTCGGCGGAAGGAGCTGCTCTCTCACCCCTCCCTCCAGTGCAGGAGGATCACCCTTCTCGGCTAATGTTTTACCTCAGGGCTGTATTAGTCCAGGACATGCAGAGACGCCTAGCTGGCCTCTCCAGCACCTCTAGCCCAGGCCTTGACAACCTGGAACCTAAGCTTCTAAAGCTTGGTGCTGCTTACATTGCCTCACCAGTAGCCCACATCTTTAATCTATCCCTTGGATCGGGGATAATCCCTGATATCTGGAAGGAGGCGAGGATAGTCCCCATACTGAAGCAGGGCAATCCTAAACTGTCAGACAATTACCGTCCGATTGTTATTCTCCCATCCCCTAGTAAGCTCCTCGAAAAGGTGGTGGCCGAGCAGCTCTCGGAGTTCATCCACGCCCATGAGCTGTTGTCCCCGGCCCAGCATGGCTTTCGAAAGGGACATAGCACCACAACTGCCTTGATTTCGGTTACATCAAGCATCAGGTCAGCCATGGACCAGGGCAAACTCTCTGGTGCCATATTTATCGACCTGTCAAAAGCCTTTGACCTTGTTGACCATGAACTGCTTGGAGCACAGCTGTGGTCACTTGGACTCTCTCCCCATGCCATGAAATGGCTAAAGGGCTACCTGAATGATAGAAAGCAGCAAACCTGCTTCACTAAAGTCCTCTCCGAGCCCCGGCCGGTGACCTCCGGAGTCCCTCAGGGTTCGGAACTGGGCCCCTCCTTTTCTCCCTCTTTATTAGTCAATTACCCATGGTGACTTCCAACTGCCGAGCCACCATGTGTGCGGATGACCTGGTGATAGTGGCTCACTCCCAAAATGCCATCGCCCTAAACCAGTGCTTGTCCGACGACTTCAACAAAGTCTTGTCCTGGGTTACTAACCACAAACTGGTACTGAACCTGAAAAAACACAGGCTATGCTCTTTGGGTCCACGGCCAAAATCAAAGCCTCATCGGCCTTGCTCAACATCACCAGTGCTGATGACCCCTCGCTGCCTACTGTGAACTCAATCAAATATCTTGGGGTTACGCTTGACCCCCAACTTGATATGGGGAGTCATATCCTAAACATCTGCAGGGCAACGAACAGCAAGCTTGGCCTGGCTTATAGGGCCAAGTACAACCTAACTCCGGCAGCTAGACTTGCCCTTGCGAGAGGTGTGCTTCTTCCCTCCCTCAGCTATGGTCTGTACCTATTTGCTCGGTCCCCCCAAATTCATCTCACTTGGTGGAACACTGCATATAACAACATCTGTCATTTTGCTCTAGCTGCTCCCCGACTCACCCACCGATGTGAGTTATACGACAAACTTTGCTGGCTCTCCCCAGCCAAATACCTGGAGTTTGGGGTGGGATGCCTCTTGGGGAAAGTGGTTAAAACTGGCATCCCTCAGGGGCTGGCCATGCTTCTACAGAAAATGGACCCTGCTCCCTACCATCTTAGGTCCCTGACTGCAGGGATGCTTAAAGTCCCCTCCACCCGTACCCTAATGGAGGATCGTGACTTTGCCGTATGTGCGCCCAGACTCTGGAACTCCCTCCCTGATCATATCCGTTCGGCCCCCTCCGATGGGAGTTTTCGCATTTCCCTGTGGGGTTTCCTGAAACTAACATCAGTGTGTGACTGTCCCAAGCCCCCCTAGAGTAATGTATCATGCTGCCGGTAACCTTCCTAGTTGCCTCTGCTAAAGCTATTGATACTTCCCGTAGCTCAAATGATTTCTATCTACTCTATTCTCAACTACCCATTTTCCCAGTTTGTGGGCATCTTCTGCGTCCACAGTATAGCACTCTGGACATGGGTTGTACTGCCTACTCCCCGGTATGCTGGTACTGCCAACCTGTATGTCTTGGATAACTGATGACCTATAAATAATTTGCCACTTGAGCCTGCTAGTTCCCAGGGATTGCCTAACTATAAAGTTTAAGTTATATTGTTACTAATCTACTCCGTGGATAGTACTCCACTCCTATATAGTTCCTCCTATTGTCAATTATGTATTTCTTCCCATACGCTGTACTATTGTTAATTCTTGTATTTTCTTTTTCTCACATGTTTGCTTATTTAATGTAATATGCTATTATCCTTGTTGTACCTTATCTGTATTCCCCATGTTGTACTCTCCCGGGTCGTTCCTGAAAATAGGCATAATACTTGTCTAGTGTACTTACCCGGTAAACAAAAGCTAAATAAATAAATGAGTGACTTGTTGCTCAGTGCGCCTTCCTGGTGAAGCATTTCAATAAGTAAATAAATAAATAATATCTGGACAGAGGCTCCAGACCCCAAAGGCAGTACCCAAAAGATTGTGTTCCCATGCGGTAGGGGACGGCCTGTAGGGTAGACTGAACTTTCATCAGTAACACCGCAGCAAGGAGTGGAGCCCCATGTCCGGGCTCGCAGCTTCCTGACTGCCTCGAATATGGGCAAGGATACTCCCCTATGGCATCAGACCAGGTGGCCCATAAAAGAGGGATGGGAAACCCTGTCCGAGAGTGAGCTCCAGAGGATACTGGCTTATGGTGTGCCAGGACCCGCAAGAGGGCGTCAAGGAGAAAAAGGATTTCCTATACCCCCTTGGGGCCCACAGAAATGGGACCCTGTAGAGAGAAGGGGGGGTTAGAAACCTACTGCACCTGACAGAGGTCCAAGTCAGGCCTCCCTTAATGGGCAATTCTCCTCCAAAGGAGAAAGCAATCAGTGAAGTCTCCCAAAAGCTGCAACCGAGTGGCCAGCCCAGTGGCGCTGAAGGTTGAGGCACTGGATGATACACCTCGCGCCACAATGGCAACCTGGGTTCGGGAACAAGCCTGGACCGCTGGGGGTCAGTAGGGGCGAGAGAGAACTGAGTGTCTGGAGGACTGCTCTCCTCTCTCAGGGAGGGAGGATCTGCCATCCGGCTCACTGACTGCCCTCTATCGGTGGCTGGAGGGCGATACGAGTTAGGAGGCGCATGGCTGGCGCATCTGGCGTCAGAGGGGGGGTGGGTTGGGGAGAAAAGTAAAAATCGAGCTGGCAGGCTCCGTGATGGCTGCAGCAGTGGCATTCCCCTGGAATCTGGATGCTGGCTTTCCGGGGAGGGGAGAAAGTCGATGCTCCTTGCCCATGGGGGATTTCCCAAGGAGGTTCCATGTGGGGATGCTGAGGCCGGAGAGATGAGCTCCTCTGAGAGAGGAGCCATAGCCTCCTGCTAGCCCTTCCAGAAAATTACATATGGAGGGAAAAAAAAAAAGCCTCAACAGGGCAGAGCCCGTGGCACGACGGCAGGGAAAATCCAGTGGAGGGCACAGCAATCGCTCGAGGGAGGAGCAACCCCAGGGGGAAAGACAGTAAAGGCAAAAGGCTCTAAATAAGGCCACAGGGTATCTACCCAGATAGCTGAGGTACTAAGAGCCACACCCGCCTGACAAGGCCTCAGTTTATGACCCCCTCGAGTATCTAGTGAAGAACCTAGCAGAGTAGATGATGTCAAATCCCTGAACCAAAAACCCTGCCTAGAATAAAAGGTGAGGGAAAGGGAAAAGGCTGAGGAAGGTGAAGGGGGGTGGTGCCTTTCAGGAGTGGCATGGAGCGGATCCTGGGAAGGCCAATGATGGGGAACCACAAAGAAAACCCCCTGACCAACTTGGCCGCACAGCAGAACCCCACGCGGATCTGGGGGTTGAACAATAAGGTCACCTGAAAAGGGAAAACTACCCTAGCCTCCAAAGGAAAGCATGGAGAGGGGGAGAAAACAGGGGGAGGGGGATCTATATGCATCACTCCCCCCAGTGAGAAAAAAGAGAGGAAAAATTACAACCCCTCTCTTCTGTGGGGGAACCCCTTAAAAGACCTAGGGGCCCCAGAGCAGGTAAAAATCCAGCTCCAGACCAGAAAGAGAGAAATGACCCTGGGAAAACAAAACTGAGTCTCCGGCTAACACAGAGGAGTGCAGGGGAACCCCCAAACAAAGGCCCCAGAGATATAATCCGAAGTGGAAGGGGCCTGGCGCTTTCGCTTGGCATGTTGAAGCAGCCGGCGTAATGGTCCCCATGTCAGGTCAGAAGGAGGAGGCTGGTCTGCCCCACTGTAAGATGGGTGGGAGGAGAGGCGCTTCAAGCATAGAGGCCTGCCTGAGTTCTGAAGAGAGGCCAATATGTCTCATACTTCAGCCCCAAACAGGTCAGAACCTCTGAAGGGGGCGTCCGAGGACTGGATATCTAGGACAAAGTCAGAGAGGCAAAGCCATGCATGATGCCAGAGAGAAATAGTGGTGGCAGCACTCCTCACGGAGGTGTCCACCATACTGTAAGTGGTACAGAGGACATTGAACCCCACCTTGGAGGCAGATTGAAGCAGCTGCTCCAACTGGATCTTAGATGAGGAATCCGGGAGGCTGGCAAGAAGGCCACTCGCCTGATCCAGAAGAGACTGCTGGTGCTCAACCATGTGAACCAAATAGTTCTGGGCATGCAGGGCCAAAGTACAGGAGGCATATACCCCACAACCAAAATGGTCCAACTGCCTAGATTCCCTATCCGGGAGGAGAATCCCCCAAGTGCATGGGCTGAGAAACTCCGAGCCTGTCTGACAAGGGAACAGGGAAATTGGCCGTAGGATGAGAATCGAAGTGAGGCCTAGCCTCAGGGGTGCGGCACAGCCTGTCCGCTTTCTTGGATACAGGGGGGACTAACGCCAGTTGTAGCCAGACAGTGGAAGTAATGTCATCATGAGGGGTCACCAAAGATGGGATTACTACCGAGGTGGCAACTGGCAAGCGTAGATGCTCAGCCAAGCGATGCCTCTGAGGATCTTGCTTCTGTGTTAGCCAATCCTGGGACTCTTGGATAAGCTTAAGTACTTCCAAGAAGGAAGGGTCTTCCAGAGGGGGGCTTAGGAGTCTCCCCAACCTAGTGGTCTTTGAGAAAGGAATGAGAGGGAGAGCACAGTGAGTCGACAGAATCCAACTTCCCCTGGCCTGAGACCTCAGAGTCCTGCGTGGGTAGAATGGAAGGACCCAGGTTGGAAGTGGCGTCAACCCTAGCATTGGGTGGTCACTCTTGAGAGGTCAGACGCACTCCAGGGAAGGACCTAGGAGAATCATGCATCTGTGCATGAACCAATGCAAGTGTCCCCGACGTTGGCACGCTGATGTCCCTCCCCTATGGTATAAAGGGGCAGTCCCTGGCTCCACCTCAGTTCTCCTGCCAGAGACCCCATGTTTGAAGCAGAAGAAGAACTCAGCAGGTTCTCTTCAAAAGTAAAAGCAAAGCACGAGCCAGGGGAAGGGAGGGAAAGCAGTGCCTGCTGCAAGAGCTCCTCTCGAAGATCTACTGTTACAGTAAGTTCTTACGTAACTGTACTATCTTACTTCGAGTGGGAGCTCTTGCAGCAGGCACTAACCATTCGGCCTGAGTCCCAAGCAGTAAAGAGACAAGGCACAGGAGAAAGTCTGGGAGGAGGCTAGAGACTAGACTGCCAACTAAAGGTCTAGGACAGGAGGCCCTGCAGAACTGCCAGTCTGAACCCGGCTCTGTGTCGAGAAGCAATGTCCAAGCTGTAGTGCTCGATAAAGGTGTAAACCGAGCTCCAGGTAGCCGCTGCACAGATGTCTGTTCCAGAGAGAGATGAAAGAGGTTGCCATCCCCCTGGTGGAGTGACCCCTTACTGGTCCCAGTAGGGGCTTGCTGTACTTCTTGTAGCAAAACACAGTATAGTTCACCAACCATTTAGAGAGCATTTGCTTTGTTACTGAGGTGCCCTGAGACTTGGGAGCAAATGAAACAAACAACTGATCCACAGATCGAAAAGGAGCTGTACGGGTCAAGTAACAACAAAGCGTTCTATGCACATCAAGGGTATGCAACAACGCTTCCCCTGATTGGGATATTCAGGATAATAAACTCAGAGGTCGATGTCCTGGTTAAAAGTGAACTCAGACACAACCTTAGGCAAGAACTTACGATTTGTGCGTAAGGACACCCTGTCCTTATGAAAAACCAAATAAGGCTCTTTACACATTAGAGCCTGGAGCTCTGAAATTCTTCGAGCGGAAGTAATGGCAACTAAAAAGACCGTTTTCCACAACAGAAAGCAGAGCTCACTATCTGCGGCTGGTTCAAATGGGGGGGGGAGCGTGAGTTTTTCCAACATAAAAAGGAGATCCCAAGGGGGAACGGGATCTCTGATGGGAGGTCTTACGTGTAGAATGCCCCACAGGGAAGTATGGGACACAACCAGCTGAATGATGGTTTTGCCTGTTATCGGGGCATGATATGTTGAAATGGCGGATAAATGCACCTTGATACAGGAATAGCTCAGGCCCTGCTCGTATAGAGAGAGAGAGAGAGAGGAGATACTCTAGCACAAAGTTCAGAGGGTGGGAAAAGGGATTAAGCTGTTGCGCAGAAGCCCAAAAGCAAAATCTCATCCACTTCATAGCGTAAGTAGATCTAATGGATGGCTTTCTGGTGGTCACAAGGACATCTGCCACCTTTTGAGAAACCCCATACCTATCCATAACTAAGTCTGCAGGAGCCATGCATGAAGATGCAGGGACTTGAGGCCCGGATGGATCAGTGTGCCCCAATCCTGGGAGAGCAAGTGTGAGCTGAGAGGCAGAGGAAGTGGAGGTGCCATTGCCAGCTGCTGCAGTAGTGGGAAGCAAAACTGCCGAGGCCAAAGAGGGGCAATGAGAATCATCTCTGCGCCTTCTTCCTGAAGCTTTAGAAGAACCCTCTGCAGAAGAGGAAAGGGAGGAAAGGCATAAAGGAACCTCCCTGTCCAGCACAGGGACACTGGGTCTCACCAGAAAACCCTAGGCCCTGGATCTAGCGAGCAAAAATTGGGCAGTTTGGTGTTGAGTAGAGATGCAAAAAGGTCTAAATTTGGATGGCCCCATCTGTCGAAGAGCTGATCTGCTACTGACTGAAAGAGCTTCCACTTGTGAACAGTGGACCGAGACCAGCTTAGGCTGTTAGCCAAGATGTTTTGGATGCCTAGAACATGAACAGCGGTGAGTTCTAGGTGGTGTTCCAGCGGCCAGTACCAGAGCATCATTGCCTCCCTGCAGAGGGGTATAAATGAGTCCCCGCTTGTTGATATAAAACACTACCAACATATTTTCCAACTGGATCAAAAGAGGGCCCAGAAGGAGGTCTGCAAGGCATTCAGGACCATCCATATCTCCAGGACATTGATATAGAGTAATTGCTTTTCTGTAGACCAGACCTCCTGGGTCTGCCTGTACTCAAGATGCGCTCCCCATCCTAAACCTGAGGTGTCCGTGGTGAGAACCCATTTCAGGGTCTCCTGCTGGGAAATGAACCCCTGCCAAGAGATTGGAGGTGTTGAGCCACCAAGAAAGAGTCCTGTGAACTAGGTCCAACACTCGAACTAGCTGGTCAAAGTCATCGGACCTCTGGTCCCACTGTACCCTGAGCATCCACTGAGGGACCCTCATATGCGGGCGAGCCATGGGAACCATAGGGATGACTGCCGCTATGTGGCTGAGGAGTCTCAGGAAGCTCCGAGCTGGAACCTGAGAAACAGAAGACACCAGATGTGCCTGAACTCAAAGGTGATCCACCCTGTCCAAGGGTAGGAAAGCCTTGCCCTGAACGGTATCTAGGACCGCTCCTATAAACTGGAGTCTCTGACTGGGCTCTGGGGACAACATGGGAAGGTTCAGGGTAATCCTCAGGTTTCGGAAGAGAGTAAAGGTGTCTCTGAGAGTGTGAACCAGCTGATCCCTTGTGGGAGCCGTCAGAATCCAGTTGTCTAGGTAAGAAAAGATGTAAAGGCACCTGCATTGTAGAGCCACAGCCACCACCATGAGGCACTTGGTGAAGACTCTGGGAGCGGAGAACAGTCCGAAAGGCAGGGCTCAAAACTGGTAATGGCGTCCCTGAAAGAAGTAACACAGGAACCTCCTGTGGGGTGGAAAGACTAGAATGTGCAGGTATGCATCCTGCATGTCTAGGGAGCAGAGCCAGTCCCCTTGATTTAGGAAAGGGATGAGACCTGGAAGCGTCACCATCCGGGACCTCTTGTACTCTATAAACTGATTCAGAGAGCTGAGGTCCAGGATGGGACGAAGATCTCCCGTCTTTTTTGGCACTACGAAAACGTGCGAATAGTACTCACTTCCAAGCTGGGATGGGGGAACTGGCTCTATAGCCCATTTTTGATGGACGGCCTGAATTTTCCCTTTGATCAGGGGGATGTGAGAAGGAGGATAATGGGAGGACACTGGTGGAGTTTCCGGAGGTATCTGTATGAACTCCAGAGTATGGCCTCTTTCTATGAGCTGTAACACCCAAATGTCTGATGTTATGCTTCTCCCAGCCCTCTAGGTAGAAGGAGAAGCAACCCCCTACTGACTCACCCATAGACTCCGCCGCAGGAGGGGGGTTGGGCAAGGAGTCACTGCGCAGATCTGGGAG
Source organism: Neoceratodus forsteri (assembly GCA_016271365.2). Classification (NCBI taxonomy): domain Eukaryota; kingdom Metazoa; phylum Chordata; order Ceratodontiformes; family Ceratodontidae; genus Neoceratodus; species Neoceratodus forsteri. Next base: position 1,234,086,292 of record CM028129.1, on the reverse strand, counting down.
TGGGCAGAGGGGCTTGGAAGGACTTTGTGACGCGACAGGAAGAACTACCAGGAGTCTGAGAGGTTGTCTTTCTTTTATAGCCTCCCCTCAGCTGAGGATGATCTGGGGGCTGCTGACCTGAGGTCTTCGGAAAGGGCCATTTTCTAAAGGGCTTTTGGACCCCCTTATACATTTTTTTTGACAGACCAGACTTTCCAGATTCTTGTAGACGAGTAATGAATTTTTCAGTCTAGTCTGTTAAGAGAACTGAACCCTTAAAAGGGAGGTCAAGAATGCCTGACTGCAGATTCAGGAAGAATCCTGAGACTCTATGTCAGGCGTGGTGCCCAAGACAAATGCCAGAAGTCACTTCTCAGGCTGCTATATCTGCAGTGTCGTATGAGGCCCTCAAAACATGAGTGCCCACGTCCGACCCCTATTTCAAAAGATCCAGAAGCTCAGACTTCTGCATCGACTCTGAAAGGGCCTGGGTTATTTCCATCCCTTTCTCTCACAAGGCATTCTGGTATTGAACCATATGTGTGAGAAAGCTGAGTGACTAGATGGAGCAAGTCGATGAAGAACAGACTTTCTTGCCCATCTGGTCAATGTATCTGGGCTCCTGATGGGAAGGCTGTGTATGACGGTGTCTCAGCTTCTCTGATCTATTATGAGCTGCCGTAATGACCATAGAGTCCACAGTAGGGTGTTCTGCCAAAAAGGGCTCCTCCTGCCGGTGCAGTGGTAGCACTACTGCTTGCGATGCTAGTGGCCCAAGTTCAGTAGCGAGTCAGGGTTGCTGGAGTGCCAGCTGGGGGAGAATTGGGCACCCAATGGGCCGCTCTTCTTCTCCGGGGAGGGTAGGCTGCAGACCTCGCTGCAATACTGACACCTGGGTGACCTCGGGTAGAAGATGCAGTCAGAGGCAGCAGATGTGTTGGGAGGGGCGGACACCAGCCAAAGACCGAAGCAAAGGCACGTCTCACCGTGCCTTTGTTTCACTGGCCCTCCTAGTGCACTGATGCCCACAGGGGGGTGGGACCACAGAAAACCAGGAAATACCCCACAGTGGCACTGCCGGTAGACGGGTCCAAGCGCCGGCATTCGGAGGAACTAGAGGAGGCAGCTCAAGATGCACGCTCCGATATAAGTGTGGAGGAGTTAGGGGGACTCCTCCGCCACAGCTGGGGGGTCATCCAGAGTGCTCAGGGTCTAGGAGCGGGGCACCCATATGAGCTAGCATGCCTTGGGGGAGCTCAGGATGCAGGGTAGCATTGGGGTCCCTGAAGAGAGGGGTTACTGTGGAGATGAAGGGGCATAAAGACTAAAGTAAAAAGGGGGAAAAAAAAAGGCTCCTCTCCTGGGGCTCTGTGCAGCCTATCCGATTTCTTCGAGATGGTGGAGGAGGAGGACGAATGTTTCCAGGTGAGCCTTGACAGGTCCTGGAACGTGTCCACCAAAGGAGGGACCAATAGAGGCTTGGGCTCCTTTTGCCTCAGGTATTTAGCCAGCCTCCATCGCTCAGGGTCCAGGTCCTCCGTCTCACATCCATTGGAGGCATGGATGTGCCTCATGACGTCCATGAATGCAGGATCGTCAAGAGGTGACCTGGGGGTGTCCCTATTGTCAGGAGACAAGGGGCGACCCTTGGGGTCAGAAGTATCGGAGCCCGAGGACTCTGAGCTCTCACTAGAGTCCACTAAAGAGGCTGATGAGGAAGAGATGGAGTGACATCGGTCATGAGGCCGGCGATGGCTAAGTGACCAATGACCCTTAGACAGATGTCGGCTAAAAGATGGATGACAGCGGTGGCTCAAGGAGCGTAAAGACCTCCGGTGATGCCAGCATCTATGAGGGGTCTGCAGCGTGTATCCTCAGGGCTGGGAGTGTGATCTTTCGGTGGTGGAGTTGGAGGCTTGGGCTCCAGAGCCCCCTCCCCAAGGGGTTCTGGGGTTGGACCCGGCACCACCATAACTGGTTCTTTTGGTGGCAGTAAGTCCTGTCTGACCTGACTCCACCAGAACAAGAACAGCTCCTGTATTTCATCTTTGGTAAATTGTGGTGCCAAGGGACCAGCTGGGGGCTGAGGGTCCAGCATTGGTTTACCCGATGGAATAGCCATAGTCAGCGTGATCAGTGACCGGGGTGGTGGAACAGCGGGTGACTGGGCCGGATGAGAGGGAGTGGCCTGATGTCCGTGGTCAGTTGGCAGAGACCTCCCTTGAGGGGAGTCCACCTATATAGGGGATGTGGAATGAGCTGGCGGTGAGAAGGGTTACTCCTGGGCTGACGTCTGAGCAGGCACATCCCTGCGGCTGACGGCGGCTTCAAAGAGGAGGAGGCCATGAGCCTAAGAGGTGTCTGGGGCAAAGTAGCCTCAGACTGGGGCATAGGTGTCGGGTATTCGAACGAGCCCAACGCCAACCCCTGACGGCAGGACTGGTCCAAGTCTATGGACGTCACCGATGTCTGGACCAAATGGATGGGAGCCAAAGCACCTCCATCCTGTTTGTGACTGGTCCTTGTCCCTGAAGTGGAGGATGATGTATGGGGTTTTGCCTGCATCTTCAGGGACACTGGGGAGGTTGGCCAAAGCCCCTGACCCTGACAGACCTCCACCCAATGCCAAGGGGAGGGTGGAGAGTTTAGTTGGAGCCTGCCCCGAAGGAGGGGAGGCCTGGAAGGATGGTCTGATCCCTGTGAGGAGAAGCACTGGAGGAGGACTTTTCGTGCAGTGGGGACCTGGAGCACGAGCGTCCCCAGGGCTTTTCTTGATCCTTGTCCTGAGGTCGATGCTTCCCCAAATCCTTCTTCATGTCCTTGCGGGTCTTCGAGGAGGAAGTTGTGCAAACTGAAGAGGAGGAAGATGGGCTTTTCCTCGCTGGCTGGGCCTGCATGGCAGCAAGCTGTTGCTCAATAAGGTGTGCCTTAAGGGCTTTCTGGCGGTGGATCTGAGTCCGGGAGTTGAACACTCGACAGTGTTCATATGCGGTGTTGTGGTTTGGGCCTAGGCAAAAAAGGCAGGCCTCGTGGCTGTCTTTTGATGGCAGCTGTTTGCTCCAAACACACTTACATTTTCTTCTTTCCATTGAGGAAATGGAGGAAGAAGAAGACGACATGCAGAAAAGAAAAGAATACAATAATTTTAGGAAAGAAGTTAAAGATAAACACAGGCCAGCCTGGTGGCGCAGAGGGTTGAGGTGCTGGATGCCACACCTCGAACCACGCCGGCGACCTGAGTACGGGAACAGACTCGGGTGCCGGGGACTGGCAGGGTGAAGGAGAAGACTGAGCATCTGAAGGACTGCTCTTCTCTCCTGGGAAGGGTTGGGGGGTAGCTCCGCTCTGTAGTGGCCCTGGTGGAGACCAGGGGTACTACACACAGCAGCGCAGGAGGGACCTACAAAGCCAGAAAAACAGCTTTGATGGCACCGAATGATGGCCTTCATGCTCCATGTTCCCAGGAACCTCCAGGAGCATCCTCCACCACAGCAGCGTCCCCGGACCGTGGAACAATAGTGTGCTGGGGTTCCCTGCCAAGTGGTGCCTTCCCCCTCAGAGGAGGGGGACCCACCTGGCGATGGGATACACCAGGACAACTCAGGGATCGGATGTGATGTGTGTGAGAGAGGGAGTGCTCCAGAAGAGGACTGCTGGGGCATGGAAGCACTAGGTGACCTGAAGATTAGGTGGATGCCGTAGTGCAGGGGAGGTAAAAAGATCACATACAAAAAATAAAAGACAAATGCTATAAAAGCGAAACTGGAGGTCAAACTGAAGATAGCTGGCAGCCGAGGAGTCGATGCTTGCGGGTCAACGGCACAAAAATAACAGGTAGGGTCGGGGACCGCCCCGTTTATACCACTAGCTGACGTCAGGGCGGGGTGATGTCGGGGGTGGTCTGCCGTTAAAGTCTGCTAGCTAGAAGGTTCTATAGGGTCCTAGCTCCTGGTGGCTTAGTCCTAATGGTTACTGCCTGCTGCAAGAGCTCCCACTCGAAGTAAGATCTTCGGGTTATCATATTTGATGACCTCAAAGTCACAGGGCAGTATGTTAAGGCAGTGGTCAGTGTATCTCTCAACCTCTCAGCTTTAAAATTCATAGCACTGGCCTTTATAAATCAGAGAAAATGGTCAGAATGTGCGGGACGTTTTTGTTTTAAAGAATAATGTCTAAGAATAGCAGGCCCCATATATTTAGTGCTAAGGAGAGTTCCTATCAAGTTATTTTAATAGTTTGCGTGTCCAGGAATAGCTCTAACATTATGAGAAACATCAGTAAACCTTTGCCTAACAACAGTAACTTTGAGTGTAAAAATCATAGCGCTACGCAAAATTCATACCAGCTGAGAAGTATGGTTGCCAGGGCCAGTGGGATGCGGGGATGCACAGGGAGAAGTATCATCACCAGCAGGAGGAGGGAGGTGGTGTTACCACTATATCGGTCGCTGGGGAGACTCCACCTGGTGTACTGTATCTAGTTCTGGAGGCTGCATCTCAGAAAGCACATAGGGTAGAGGCAGTCCAGGGGATGGCAACTAAAATGGTTCAGGGGTTGCATCAAATCCCTATGAGAAGAGACTGGGGTATCTCAACAAGTACACCCGGAAGGGGGGTGGGACATGACAGAGACCTACAACTCTTTTACAGTGGTGAAAAGGGTCCAGGAAGAGAGTCTATCTCAAATGAGAAATGCACCAGAACAACACGGCATGCAATGAAGCTGGGGGGAGTTAAGAGGATATGAGGAAGTGCTACTTCACTTAAAGAGGTAGATGCCTGGAACAGTCTGCCAGCAGAGGTGGTGGGAGTGAAAACAGCGGGGGGGGGGGGGAGTTAAACATACATGAGAGAGGCATAAGGGAATACTGGTAAATAGGCAGTGCATGGGATGGGCCAAAGAGACCAGGCAGGGTCTGCGGAGACAGAACTGGTAGGGAAATGTGCAGACTACGTGGGCCAAAAAGTGGTCCTTTTCTGCCAACTATGTCTGTTTCTACCCAGGTCTCCCAACAAACACAGCACCCTGGAGTAGGTTACTGCTTGCATAACATGGTTTGGTATTAAAAGTTATTGAGAGAGGTCAAATCTGGTGATCAGTGTTGCCTACCCTGTGCTACCCAAGAAAATGGAAACACAATTTTTTTTTCCTGCAGTGGGTGCCCCAACTGATGTGCCAGAAGAGCAGAATCACAGGATGCCGGGCCCAGTAGGCAGATCAACCTGGTGCCAGGTTCAGGTGAGTAAAAAAAAGATTAGAACCCTAACCATTCTAACCAATATTTATGATATATATATATATATATTTTTTTTTATAATCAATTTTTTAGAAAACTGGGCAGTCACACAGAAAGATGGATAAGAAGACACCTTCTCGAGTGGAATCCTTGCCACACTGAGTACAGACAAAATGACTGCCAACATCCATCAGAGACACAAGTCATGTGTATGCAGATGGGAGATGCTCCACGTGTTACTAGTCCTAATGTGAGGGATCTCACAACACCATGTTATTAGAATGGGTACCTCTGACATGATTTTCATGCCAAGGTGGGGGGGGGGTCATCAGATTCTGTCTATAAATGCTACCACCCAATGTTTTTAACTTCCGTATCACTCACTCATGTACTTTATCTGCCCCTGGGTATTGGGGAGGGGGGTCACTGTATTGTTTTGTATGTGTTCACTGTTCTGTGTATTGTGTACTGAAAATTAAATAAAGCACATTAAATAATAAACAAAAAGCCAGCAAAAATAATGCACAGCTGAAACTCCCTGGGGTCTTTCTGTTCAGGTGTCTGTGTGCAACTGTAAAATTCACACTATAGTGAAGCCAACTCTGTTTAGGATTCAGGAGCTGGTACCTTAGCTGCTTCAACTCCGCATGTGCCACAATATTTCTAACCCTGGAAAAGGGGATTTCATAACACTATGCTATGTGTTCAAAATAAAGAAACCTTTTCCCACTTATAGGGATCTTGTATCCCAGAAGAGGTAGTGGTGGCTGAGGTAGCAGAACCTTTACTGAATTCTAACCTTAAAGAGCAGCTGACGCCATTAGGATGACTTTAACAAAACATATTATTTAGACACAGTTCAGCTTGTATTTCACATTGGTTATGTATTTCTCATCCCCATTATTTATTACCAAGACCATTTGCATGAAAATGGGATCTTGGCTCCTGAAGAGTTCATCTACTCCTATTGTTTTCTCCCTACATGAGGTCATAATGCTCTACCTGTGACATCACAATTACTCCCATGGCAACAGATTGTGATGTCACAACAGAGGACTACGACAAGAAGTAGGGAGTAAGCAAAAGAGGCAGATGAACTCTAAGGAATTTAGAGCCTGTTTCCATGCAAATTTCTCAGTAATAAGTAATGTGGCGGAGAAGTCAATTGAATACATATGGAATGCAAGCTGAATTGTATCCAAATATTATGTTTTTCAAAGTTTTCTTCGAGGCATCAGCAGCTCTTTAACGTTTTGTTAATATTGTGTAGGGTTTGGAATGAATTATTCATTGCTGCACCCAGTTGAGGATGCCATTTGTTTCTCATACAACAGTTACATTACCTTGCTCGGGCCTCTAAATCTGTAAGTGACTTTAGTTTCACAAAATGCGTTACATCAGCTATATGAATGCCCAGTTCCAGATTGCCATTATCTAATCTTCTCACAGACAATGTGTCGTCCACATCTTCACAGTCCTTGGGATCTATGCTGAACACCAGGTGAGTGTTTCGCAAATCAGTCCGCTTCTTCTCCTCCTCTGGTTCTATTGTCCAAGGCTTTTCAGGGGGAATTGACAGGCATCTCTCGCATCTGCACACAGGAAATCTCAATGAGAACGGAAGAGGCTTGAGGATGTTTCCATGATAACAAACATTTGTCAATGCCGAATGTTGTCGCGCTGGCATTGGCAGTGGGAATGGCGGAGCTACAGACGCATAGTGCTGTGATTTTGTGAATGTGTCTGAAAAGGTGATTTTGCACAGCAAGCACGCCATTGTGCGCCACAGCAGCGGAAACACGTTTTTGGGCAGGCTGTGAAAAATGGCAGCTGGACTGCTGATAAGGAGATGTGCACAAATGCCAGTGGTGAAAATGTGGCATGAAAATATTGCAGATTGACGAAGTTACAAGGGTGCATGGAAACTGCGCAATGCACGCTTGCAACACAGTCATTGTATGGAGTTTTCGGCACCAAATTTTCAACATAGGCATTTTAGGACCTCTGCTCATGACTAGTGTCACCAACATTTCCTCAAACTGTCCCGAAAACTGATTTCGCACAGCAACCGTGCAATTCTGTGCCGGATGTGCGAAAACACATTTCAGGCAGCTGTAGTGTTCATAAGGAGGTATGGAAAAATGCCAATGATTAACAGCTGGAGTGAAACTATTACAAATTCACAAAGTCATGAACATGCGTGCAAACTGTGCAACACACGCTCATAATACACTCATTTTATTGACTTTCGTTCCCAAATTTTCAACATAGGCATTTCAGAGTATCTGCTAATGAACAGTGTCACTGTCATTCTCATCATGTGTTTCAAACACGGGCTTTCCACAGCGACCACACTATTCTGCGCTGGAACTGCGAAAACAGATTTTGGTCAGGATGTGGAAAATGACAGCTGTACTGTTCATTAGTAGATGCAGAACAATGGCACTGTTGAAAACCTGGAGCGAAAATATTAGAAGTTTGTGAACGAGCGTGCGTGCAAACTGCGCAACGCACGCTCGTAACACAGTCACTTTATGGAGTATTGTCACCATATTTTCAACACAGGCATTTTAGGACCTCTGCTCATGAACAGTGTCACTGTCATTTTCGTAATATGTCCCGAACACCAATTTCGCACAGCGAACACACTATTCTGCACCAAAAGTGCGAAAACACATTTTGGCAAGGATGTGAAAAATGACGGCTGTACGGTTCACAAGAAGGTGTAGTAAAATGCCAATGCTGAGAATCTGGCGTGAAAATATTGCGAATGCGCTAACTTCGCAGTTGCTACGCACGCACGTAAAACAGTCATTTTATGGAGTATTGTCACCAAATTTTCAACACAGGCATTGTAGGACCTCTGCTCATGACCAGTGTCACTATCATTTTTGTAATGTGTCCCAAACACTGATTTCGCACCACGACCGCGCTATTCTGCGCTGGAAGTGCGAAAACACATTTCGGCCAGGATGTGAAAAATGACAGCTGTACAGTTCACAAGAAGCTGTGGTAAAATGCCAATGTTGAGAATCTAGCATGAAAATATTGTGAATTAAGCTAACTTACGGCGTGCATTGCGCAGTTGCTACTCATGCGCTCATAAAACAGTCATGTTTTGGATTTTTCCCACCAAATTTGCAACATAGAGTTTTGAGCCCCCTCATAAACATTGGCACTGCCATTTAGTTACAGCGGTCCCAAAAGGTGATTCGGCGCGGTGACTGCGAAATCACCTTTCTCGGGACCGAATAACGCCATGACAGTGCAAGAATTCATGAGAAAGGGTCCCAAAAATCCCATGTTGAAAATCTGGGGCCAAAATTCACAAAAATGCCTGAGATATGCAGCAAAGTTGAAAAAAACCCTATTTATTCCATGATACAGCTTACCAGCATTTCCTCAGTTTGTGGTTGGCTTTGAAGAGTGCAGTCGTGTTCCCGGTCCACCAAAGATTGTTGCGCCGTACTCCAGAGTTAAGTATGGGGTGAGGGGTGTGTGTGTGGAGGCAGGGTGTGGAGTGGGTGAGTGCGGGTGGGCAGGGGGGCACGGAGACTACGAGGGACCGTTTTCCTTTTACAGGTTCAAAATGAAAAAAAAAAAAACATCATGGGACAGTTGTTTTTTTTTGCAGAATTGTAACTCGCTGGGGTTGGCTCCCAGAGTGCCACCTAACTATTTTGGGAGGTTATCTGTAGCCGATGGGGACTGGGCACCCTCGTCGGCAAACAACAGAGGTTATTTCTGCTGACGGAGTGGGCTCCCGTCGGCGAACAAGAAAGAGGCGGGCTCAGAGCCATGGGGAATTGGGCACCCCCTGGCATATCACAAATGGGGTGGGGGATGCTTTATGCCGACGGGGAGTGGGCTCCCCCATTGGCACATTCACAGGGGGCAGGGGTAGCCGACAGGGAGATTGGGCACTGTTGAAGTCGGCAGTTCGGCGGCCATTGTGCCGCCATTTACATAATGGCGGCAAGCACGGCGAGAAAAGTACCACTGCGTCTGACGAGCTTTGCTCAGATTGCAGTGGACCTTTTCTTAGATGTGCTCGCCACCAGTGGTGCAAGTGGTAGACAAGAAGTACAGGAACTCAGGCATTGGCAAATATGAAATGCAGAATGACGATCCTCAATCTAAAGGATAGCTGTGTCAAGACACATCTATCTGTTTAGTCACTAGTAGATTCAGTTAGTGATACTGAAGTATTTCTAGGAAAATAACATTATTGTACAAGCCAAATGTTATGGAAACACTGATTTCAGGTCATAGGCCCAGAAACTGTCATTATTTAGCTGGTTTAAGAATGTCAGTTCCAGTGTCAGTGGGAAGAAGTACAGGAACTCAGTTCCTATTGCAAAAAAGGTACAGGAACTGAGTTCCTGTGCATTCCTGTTCACTTTCATCACTGCTCGCCACATTATGTATGCATGGCGTGGTGCCGGCATGCAGGCTGATTGGGGAATGCGGGACGCACCTACTGGTGCGTGCCCTGCATTTGGCCCAACAGCGACCGTGCCTCCAAAGCTGCACTGTTCCAAGATATTGGCTGTGCAAGCACGCCAACATAAAAATGAGAAGCTAGAATAGTGATCACTCTCATTTCGTTCTGTGATCATCAGTCCCATGTGATGTGGGGCACGGTGACTCCCACTTGTGATGAGGTATATGCTCACTTATGAGTATGCAGAATGCCCTTTTCCCTAGATTGGCTTGTATCTGGCAGTTTGAAGGAGCAATTTGCTACTGGCACAAAGCAAACTCGTCAATAAGAACAATTAGAACGCTCCCCTCTTCTATGGTATATATTGTATTGTGTAGAATTTATTCCTCCACCTCATATAAATCCAGCATTTCATGGCTCCACCACTTCATCAAGACTATGGTGGTTACATACACATTTATTGCAGGATAACTTCAAATGATCTCTGATAATTAATCTTGGCTTCAAGCTGAAGAAGCAACCTGCTCCTTGCCAGTCTAGAGTTCCAGACCAGCAAGGAGCAGGCTGCACCTAAAGACACTCAGAATTGTTATAAGGCAGGAAAGTCAGAGCAGAAATTACAAAACGTTGAATTTATAGCAGGTGGATGAATAAGTTCTACACAATACATATCATCATACAGGAGTGGAGTTTACTGATTTTTCTTACTGACATATTTTTAGCTCACTTACTCATGAACCTCTGACTCCATGAAAATGTGCTGGCCTTTCACCTCTAAACAAAAGACCAGAATTCTGTGCTCCATGTTCACATGGAGGACGAGCTGTCAGTTATGACTTGAAGATCTCACCAAATGCACTAAAAAGAGCTGATTTCAAGGCGGTCTGCTTTGCATAGTAGTTCTTACCGTGATTATACAGAGGACTGAGCAGTCATTATTTCTCACAGTGAAAGCACTGGGTGATGGGATATGTGGTAGTTTTGTGGCCAAAAACAAGTGGGTGGGGCCGGTGCAATGAATAGGGCTACTGCTGGCGACACTGACGACCCAGGTTTGAGATCAAGCTTGAGTCATTGAGGATCGGCTGGGGCAGGGGGATAAGATTGAGCATCCCAGAGGATGCTGTCCTCCATGGCGGGGGGGGGGGGAGAGGAGGGAGGAGGGAGAAAAGCTAGCTCTGCTGCAATACTGCCACCTGGGTAAGGTGGCAGTAAAGCCGGGAGACGTTACATGGGTGGGAGAACACCGGCTGGTGCCACGCAATATACACTTGTGTGCCTATACCTAAGCACCCTTGCTGCTGATGTCCTGAAGGCCATGTAAGGATATAAGGAGACACCCTGACTAGGCAGGATGAATTCCAACCTCCCACTGGCCCTGACCTGCACCTGCAATCTTGGCACCTCCTCCAACTGGATCCATTCTGCAGTGGGAGTTGGAAGATCCCAGCCACCCCCTCCATGGAAGGGTAAGCCATAGAAGAATACAGCTGAGTGGTAAGTACAGAAGAAGCCAGGTGATGGGGCTAGCATGAAGGACTCATGTTCGGCAAGCAGAGAATAAACCTACAAAATGAGTGGATGCTGTGTGATTTAATTTATTAGCTGTCATGTCTGTAACAGCAGCAGGCACGTTTATTGGTTGTGAAAGGAATATGGTGGGGAAACTGTGGCAAACTTGTCCAGAACCAGCACAGTGCATGAGCACAAGCCTGGTTTATCACTTTTAGCAGTGGTTAAACTGGAAATGTTTAGGTGGGAAAACGCATACATATAAATTTCTTGGTGGTGGAAATGTCATTTCCAAAGGGTGGAATTCTGCTATGGTATTTAATGAAGGAAGATCACAAAGGTGGTGGAACTGTCATTTCTGCATGGTGTATCTCTCCTATAGTATTTAATGGAGGAGGATGACAAAGGTGGTGGAACTGTCATAAAATTTTCTATGAGATGGTGCAGCAGAGTTCTTGAGGGCTCTTGCCCAATTTAACCCGACTTTTAGTTCAAATTTCAAGCTGCAATGAACTCCCCCATGCCAGTGAAGCACTGAGAGTAGGAATTTTTAAGGAAGCTGTGATCCAATTAAGGGAAGGCCAAAGACCAAGACTGGCATCAGCCATGAAGACACCCACTCACCTGCACTCCCAGCCAGAGGGTCAGGCATGTCTGAGAAGATCCTGAAGATCTGTGTGATGTGCAGAAAGAGCAAATGGGAAGGGGGTGCCATTTGGCCCATGTAAAATGTAATCGACTTGGGGGCCTATCCACAAGACAGTTCTTCCACTCTGTGTCTATGGCAAAAACCTTTTGTGGGTAGGGCCCTCAGTTCCAGTAGTAATAGTACAAGGCAGCAGTTAGAAAGCAAACCCTTTAAAAAAAATAAGACTAAATCATGAACAGGCTGATAAACAGCTGGTAGCAGACCACTAACAGGACCAAAGTTCGACCATACTCCCAGAGCTGATGATCTGGATGTAGTGTGACAAACAGATACTATGACACTCCAGTAGGTGCCAACAAATTTATTATGATCCCAAATTCAGTAAATAGTTGCAAACAATACACCAACAAGTAATGGTTCAGCAGCTTACTTAAGACTTACTGTGTGTTGTTTGCAGCTATTTACCTGTTTCTGTTGGGTCACCAAAACCCACGACCCACACCACTGCCCAGCACCAATGAGAACAATACATCTTTGGACAGCCAAGCAGCAGATCACTACCCTGCTGCAGCATTAAAAACTCACAGTTTGATTGGCTTCCATACATTCTATGCTCCTGGGTTAATTACTGATAAACTTGAGGTTGGAGCTTAATTACAAAAAGGTATTGAAGACCCATACTCTGTGTGACGCTTGGACAGCTGGTTCTGATCACTGTATCATTTTTTGTAACATAAAAATGGGTTATGGACTGTCTGTCATAAGAGATACTGAGAAATCTGGTGCTCTTGGAATGACCTCACCCCCCCCAGGTCTCTGCTAAAAGATGAAAGCCATGAGCTAATTACAGACCAGGCCTTAATCAAGGATCTCCTGTTTGTCTGAGTTAATTATAGCTGTAGTTGCTAAGAGGGAAGATCATATCCATTTTATGACGTTTGGAGGGAAACTCAGGTTATTACACACGGTTGTGAAGTTGTAAATGCTCCTCTGAAGCCTGTGTGAGAGAGGATGCAGCATAAGATCAAAGAAATGTCATTTAAAGAACGAGTCATGCTGAGGTTGCAGAATTTAATACTTGGAAAGGACATCCTATTTTTATATAGATATATTTTTTATATATTCTGACAGGGAGGAGCTAGGTGACCTCACGCCAAAGGGGTTGGCAAATACAGTTTGCTTTAAGGAATATTCTGTTTTACTTCACAGAGACACTTTTTATCTAGACTCTGACAAAGAAACACCTGTGAGCACTTTAAGCAGGTATTTAATGAAAGAGACAAATCTAAGTACTGTATTAAGAATAGCACTGTTTAAAACCTTGTTCTTTTAAAATATTTGTATATCTTGTAATATAATAGTTCTGTATTGTATGTTTTACATATTATTATCTATTTAGTAAAACTCTTTTTAGAGCTTACTTGGTCTGTCTTTGACTTCTTTCCTTTACAAGTAGAGTATATATGGTTACAGCAGACACTGGGCATAAGCTTGAATGGTCATACCAAACTGGAAAAAGGTAAGAATAATCTGAGGTCTTCATTAAAGTTTAAGGGTTCACTTTTGTACACCTGGTTAGGTGCCTGTAGGCAAATATATCTGGCCCCCCGAAGACAGATAGATCTGAGCCTGTGCATTGGGTATGCTAGCAAGAGGTTCACAGTTTGAATCCCTCCAAGACTTGAGACCAAAGGTTGATTCGAATCCACAAAAACAGACAAGAGGGTTACCTTGTTCTGTTAAACAGTTCACAAGACTGCGCTCGGAGGTTGGCACTTTGGGAGTAGAGGGCTGACCTGCTGAGTGGGTTTGTGACAGATTGGTTGGCAGCAGTGGCATAATTTTGGTATCACAAGCTTTTATTGTTCTGTGTTAGCTTGAGACCGTAAGCTCACTTGCAAAGAAAGAAAAAGGCAGAGTTTTATTTTAAAAAGGAAACAGAATTATACCACTTGGCATACAGTCAAGTTCCTACCCGTTTTATTTTTATTCCTAAAGTGCAAGTCAGAGTAGCCATAGTCAGGGAAGAAGAAAATGGCTTCCGACTACAGCAGGCACACTGTAGATTACTTAAAGCAGTTTTGCGGGGACAGAGGAGTCCCGTTCAAGGTGACAGCCAAAAAGCAGAACCTTGTAGATGCCCTGATGGTAGCAGATACCCAGAGCAGTGAGACACAGACCATGACTGGAAAGGACCAAACCTCGAGTGTGGCAGGGCTAGCGGCCAGTGCAGTGTCCAGATCCAATGAGGAGGGCAACAGGGCCACTGTCAGTGAAGGGCCACAGCAGCAGGGGAAGGTCACCAGTACCCTGAATCCAGAAGTACTCAGGCTGCAAACTGAGTTGCACAGGATGGAGCTGGAGTTCCAGAAGATAGTTCAGGAACAACGAGAGGCAGAGCGAGAACAGAGAGACGCAGACTGTGAGGAGCGTGAGCACCAGCAAGCTGCAGAGGAGAAGAGAGAACAAGAACACCGAGATGCAGACCATGAGGAGCAGGAGCGCCAGAGGCAACACGAACTGAAGAAGGTACAACTCCGATCAGCGGCACCAGAGCAGGTAAGTGGCTTGGGTTTAACTGGGACTGCAGGACTGGGTTACAAACTGAATTCCAAATTAACAGTCGAATTTAAAGAGGAGGAGGATAAGGATGCTTTATTAAATTCTTTTGAAAAAGTTTGTATTCAGGTTAAAATTCCTAGGGAGTCCTGGAGTTTCCAGCTATCCCCGCTACCTACCGGGAAAGCTCGGGATGCATTGGGTCAAATGGACAATGAGGATAGTGATGATTACAGCAAACAAAGCTGCACTGTTAGGTGCCGGCCCAGTGACGCTGAGGGTTGAGGCGCTGGACGCCACACCTCACTCCACGCCGGTGACCCGGGTTCGGGAGCGGACTCGGATCGCTGGTGGGTCGGCCGGGGGGAGTTAGGCTTGAGCATCCCATGACAGCTTGCCTACTCTGGGGAGGTAGCCCGAACACTTGCCTGACTCCGAGTGGAGGCTCGGAGTACTGCAAGACCCTAACATCAGGGGCATGGCCGGCCACTATACAGCATGACGTCGGCGCTTGATGCCTTGATGTCGGGGTCCTACTGTAAAGGGGTGGGAGAAAATGGAGAAATGCCTGCCATCGCTGGAAGACGGAGCCCCGGAGACATGCCCTCGATGCCTTTCGCCGGCGGCCTGCCCCGGACCGGCCAAAGTTGATTGATGGGTTATGGGCCTGCCCCCATCCCGCCGGGAGGGTAAGCCGAAGCTCCATGAGATCCAATGGGGTCATTCGGGCAGGGTGGAAGGTAGAGGGATGAATGCTTTGGGGCTCCTGAAGGGTCGGGGATGGCAGGCTGGGAAAGGCAGATAAATAGCGATTTCAAAAAAAAAAAGCTGCACTGTTAAAAAAGTTTGAATTAACTGCTGAAACATACAGAGCTAAATTCTGTAAGCTCAGGAGAAGCCCTGATATGAGCTACGAGGAGCAAGCCATGAAACGTCAGTTTTTAAAATGTTGGTGGGAAGGAATTGAGGCAAACTCTGTTGATAAAACTGAAAATGTAATTTTATTAGAACAGTTTTATTGGGCATGCCCAGCAGGGCTAAAAACCTGGCTAGAGGACCAAGATCCCAAAACAGTGCAAGAGGCTGCTGAACTCTCGGACCGCAATGCCAAGAGCAGACCTGCTCTGAGAGTGAATGGGGCGGGCATGGCAGCACAGAAAGGGAAATGTGCGCCTTCAGGGCAGCCAAAACTCTCACTGCCTCCACCAAAACCAGTTAACCCCAGGTTTCAGAGAAAAGATTTCTCTGAGAGAAGAAATGAATGTTGGTTGTGTAAAGAAACTGGGCACATTGCCAGACAGTGTCCCAAAAAGGCGAGCAATAATACACAACCAGGTGCTAGAAAAGAAGTGGGCTGTTTGTGTGTCAATGGAAGCATGCCAGTGAACATGAGGGAACACATGCACCCAGTCATAGTGAATGGTGTACAGACGCAGGGGTTAAGGGACACAGGGGCATCCCTGACCTTGGTAAAGGGGGATCTGGTACAGCCTGGTCAGCTTATAACCAATAAATACGTCACTGTACAGGACTTTGCAGGAGGGGAGAAAACATTACCCCTCGCTAGTGTTCTCTTAGACTGGGGTGAAACAGGGGGAACTGTGCAACAGGTGGTGGTAGCCAAAACCTTAGCAGTGGATGTGATCCTGGGCAACAATCTAAAACAGGGGATGGTATGTGCAGTTACCCGTAGCCAAGCAGCAAAGGAAAATTGTAGTTCCCTGAACCACATGGAAGCCATTGTGGAAAGCACTGAGAGGCTGGTTCCCCAGCCTGTGTCTCCTGATATGGAGATTAATGAAGAGGAGGTAGAAATTTCTCCAGTAGCAAGTAAACACACAGCTATAGAGGGCTACTCCAAAGAGGGAGGGGTGACTCATTGTTAGAGGGTTGGGATTGACAGTGATCCTGAGTGCCCTGATGCTAGTGCTAGGGACCCTAGTTTAGCGATTGAAGGGGACCTGTCCCATGCCTTGGGACTATGTGAGGGGTTTGCAGCTGCTCAGAGGAGTGACCCTAGTTTAGAGAAGCTGAGGACTTGGGCAGACTCTGACAGAGCACAGGGAGGTGATGGCAGACATAAGGTTTATTGGGAAAATGGACTTATGTATACTCAGGCAGTACAGACAGAGGGAGGGATGCTAGGCAGGCAGCTTGTCGTTCCCCAGGGGTATCGTGAGCAGTTGCTCAAAATTGCACATAATATTCCCTTGTCTGGTCATCTGGGAATTACGTGCACTATGCAGCGGTTAGCCCAGAATTTCTACTGGCCTAACTTCACCCAGCAGGTGAAGGAGTACTGCAGGTCTTGTCACTGGTGCCAAGAAATAGGGAAGGCAGGCAAGAAAACCCAAGCCAACCTGATTCCATTGCCCATAGTGGAGGAGCCATTCCAGAGGGTGGGAATGGATATTGTGGGGCCTTTAAATACCCCCCAGCTCCTCAGGGAAGAAATTCATCCTGACAGTGGTGGATTATGCCACCTGGTACCCAGAGGCAGCCGCTCCAACCTCACTGAGGACAGACAAAGTGGCAGATGCCTTACTTGGGATTTTCTCCAGTGTTAGGTTTCCGCAGGAGGTAGTCACCGACTGAGGGGGTTCCTTCATGTCGGCCCTGATGAAATGTGTATGGGAGAAGTGTGGGGTGGTGCAGAGATGCACGACACCGTATCACCCACAAGCCAATGGGCTTGTGGAAAGATTCAATGGTACCCTAAAGTCAATGATCCGGGCGTTTGCTGAACAGCAGGGGAAGGACTGGGAGAAATACTTTCCCCACCTGTTGTTTGCATACTGGGAGGTGCCCCAAGAGTCAACAGAATTTTCCCTTCGAACTCTTATATGGACACGGACGCGGGCCCCTTAGACTTGATCCGGGAGGACTGGGAAGGCAAGCATGCCACCCAGGGAACTCCCATTGGGATTACGTCCTTAGGTTTAGGGAAAGGCTGAAGGAGCTTATGGGGATAGCCCAGAGCAACCTGGCAGCTGCCCAACAGAAACAAAAAGTGTGGTACGACCACAGAGCCAGAGCTCGCTGCGTACATGGTGGGTCAGGAAGTCATGGTCCTTATTCCGGTCTGGAAAGACAAGCTGCAAGCTGAGTGGGCAGGACCGTACAAAGTGGTTAGGAAGATAAATGACGTAAACTACATTGTGGAATTACCTGACCGAAGACAGACAGAAAGGATGTACCATGTCAACATGATGAAGCCATATGCAAACAGGGCTGACATGGTGTTTGCAGTGTGTAGTCATGGGGAGGGGACGGACGAAGGAGACCCCCTTCTGGATTTGCTGGAAGAAGTAAGCGGAAGTCCTCTGTGGAGGCAGTAAAATTGTCTCCCCAGCTGGCCCCGGACCAGATCCAGAAAGTAAGAGAGGTTTTAGCAGACTTTGCCCCGTTGTTTAGCGCCAAGCCTGAACTAACCCCCTTAGCGATGCACGATGTGGAGACAGGGACACAGACGCCCATACAGCGGACAGCATATCGGGTGTCGGAGGCTGTCCAAAAGGACATTAGGAGGGGAGTGGAGAAGATGCTGGATTTAGGGGTAATCCAGAGATCCCACAGCCCCTGAGCCTCACCCGTAGTCCTTGTGCCTAAACCAGATGGCTCTACTCGTTTCTGTGTGGACTGTCATGGACTGAATGCAGTCAC
The DNA here is from genome assembly GCA_016271365.2 of Neoceratodus forsteri. NCBI lineage: Eukaryota > Metazoa > Chordata > Ceratodontiformes > Ceratodontidae > Neoceratodus > Neoceratodus forsteri. Next base: position 1,234,068,250 of record CM028129.1, on the reverse strand, counting down.
GAAGTCAGACGCCCACCCGACGCCCCGGACGGACGAACTCCTGGACAAGTTGGGAGAGGCGACCTACTTTACGACCACTGACCTGACAAAGGGGTATTGGCAGGTAGAGTTGACAGGCAGAGCTAGGGAGAGGTCGGCCTTCATTACTCCGATAGGCTTATTTGAGTTAAAGTACTGCCTTTCAGAATGAAGAACGCCCCAGCCACTTTCCAAAGGTTGGTGAACCAGGTGTTAAATGGTGCTGAAGAGTATGCCGTGGCGTACCTGGATGACATTGCCATCTTTAGTACCAGCTGGTAGGAATACCTATGCCACCTTAGGGAAGTGCTGGGCAGGATACAGAAGGCCGGGCTCACTGTCAAAGCTGGGAAGTGCCAGGTGGCCATGGGAGAAGTGGCATACCTCGGGCATGTGGTAGGCCGGGGACAGCTCCGTCCTAACCAAATAAAGATAGAGGTGATCCAGGCGTGGCCCAGACCAGAAACACAGAAGCAGGTCAGGAGTTTTCTAGGGACAGCAGGATAGTACAGGAAATTTGTACCCAGTTAAAGTGCCCTGGCTGCTCCCCTATCTGACCTGACAAAGAAAAGGACGCCAAAGAAAATTACCTGGGGCCCAGCCTGTGAGGAAGCGTTTACCAGATTAAAGGAGGCACTGTGCAGTGCTCCTGTTTTGACAAGTCCTGACTATAGCAAAACCTTATAGTTCAGACTGACGCCTCAGACGTGGGTATTGGGGCAGTACTGAGTCAGACATCCAGCCAAGGGAGGGATCACCCAATAGCCTACCTGAGTAAAAAGTTACTTCCCAGGGAGCAGACATACTCCACGGTGGAAAAAGAATGTCTTGATATAGTGTGGGCCCTAAAGAAGCTAGAGCCATACTTATATGGACAGCATTTTGTGGTGCAGACTGACCACAACCCCCTGGTTTGGCTGAAGCAGATGGGAAAGACAAATGGTAGATTGCTAAGATGGAGTCTCGCTTTGCAGAGTATGATCTGAAAATCGTACATAGGGCTGGAGAAAAAAAATGGAACTGATCGGCTGTCTAGGGTTTATGAGGCGTGAACTGATTTGGAAAGCTCAACCCATGCAGGGCACAAAGCCCCCAAATTCAGTCTAGGTGGGGAGGAATGTGACGCTTGGACAGCTGGTTCTGATCACTGTATACTTTTTTGTAAAATAAAAATGGGTTATGGACTGTCTGTCATAAGAGATGCTGAGAAGTCTGGTGCTCTGGGAATTACCTCACTCACCCCCAGGTCTCTGCTAAAAGATGAAAGCCATGAGCTAATTACAGACCAGGCCTTAATCAAGGATCTCCTGTTTGTCTGAGTTAATTATACAGTAGCTGTAGTTGCTAAGAGGGAAGATCATATCCATTTTATGACATTTGGAGGGAAACCCAGGTTATTATACACGGTTGCGAAGTTGTAAATGCTCCTCTGAAGCCTGTGTGAGAGAGGATGCAGCATAAGATCAAAGAAATGTCATTTGAAGAACATGAATCATGCTGAGGTTGCAGAATTTAATACTTGGAAAGGATATCCTGTTTTTATATAGATATATTTTTTTATATATTCTGATAGGGAGGGAGCTATGTGACCTCATGCCAAAGGGGTTGGCAAATACAGTTTGCTTTAAGGAATATTCTGATTTACTTCACAAAGACGCTTTTTATCTAGACTCTGACAAAGAAACACCTGTGAGCACTTTAAGCGGGTATTTAATGAAAGAGACAAATCTGTACTGTAGTAAGAACTGCACTGTTTAAAACCTTGTTCTTTTAAAAGATTTGTATGCCTTGTGATATAACAGTTCTGTATTGTATGTTTTACATATTATCATCTATTTTAGTAAAACTCTTTTTAGAGCTTACTTGGTCTGTCTTTGATTTCTTTCCTTTACAAGTAGAGTATATATGGTTACAGCAGACACTGGGCATAAGCTTGAATGGTCATACCAAACTGGAAAAAGGTAAGAATAATCTGAGGTCTTTAATATTAAAGTTTAAGGGTTCACTTTTGTACACCTGGTTAGGTGCCCGTAGGCAAATCTATCTGGTCCCCCGAAGACAGATATATCTGAGCCTATGCATTGGGTACGCTAGCAGAGAGGTTCACAGTTTGAATCCCTCCAAGACTTGAGACCAAAGGTTGATTCGAACCCACAAAAACAGAACAAGAGGGTTACCTTGTTCTGTTAAACAGTTCACAAGACTGCGCTCGGAGGTTGGCACTTTGGGAGTAGAGGGCTGACCTGCTGAGTGGGGTTGTGATACTCTGAAATGTGGAAAAAAGGCCACATATCACTAACAGTATATCTTTTTTTTTTTTTTCAATTTTTTTTTTTCAATTTCTTCTTTATTATTTTTCAACTTATTTACAAACATACATTCACAGGACCAAGAAACAGGCAATTTCATATAAAGGGCACAGTAAGGGTTCAGCAGACATTAGGTAAATGATTAGCTTAATGGTTACAAAAGGGGAAGTTAATTCAGATCCCAAGTCTATGGACTTCACCACTCCAGAGGATGATAGCAAATAGACTGTTATAGAGCATTTGCGGTTGCAGTTCTTGTTATCTCAAAAACTTAGATACTCCCTTCACATACCTCTCTTGTGTTCAGGCCTCCTTCCATCAAGACATCTCCCGTTCCGGGTTACAGTCTAAAACCTTTCTGTGGTTCACCATTTCTGAGGCAGAGGGGGGAGTGTGGCCCCTCCTTCCCATGACCCCCAGAGGGGGAGTAAGCATGCCATGGGTCTCTTAACTGTCCACTACGGGACGAAAGTTTAGTCCTGGAGCATGTAATATATTTGCCAGCGGGACCATCTGGCAGTGAAGGTCTCACCTCTTCCGTTTAAGTGGTGTGTTATTCGATCTAATTGATACAGGTGTTTGGTTATAGCCCACCATTCCCTCATTGTACAGTAGGTGTCTTGGGAGTCAGCCAGTGTTTAGTTATCGATTTCTTGGCTGCTATTAGCAGGAGGTGTAAGAGGTATTTAGTGTTAGGGCTCCTATATGTTTTGGGGATTATCAAGAAGAAGTACATTTCTCTTGTTAGTTGTAGTTGTGGGTCAAAAAGCTCCCTTAGGTGTTCCTCCAATTGTAGAAAAAATGGAAGTGAGGGCTGTACATGACTACATGACCACATGACGTGTGTGTGGTCGGCCCTTATTTCCCCACATTCTCGCCAGCAGTCTGCGGAGTTAGTAAGGGAGAAGTGTCTTGTCACAACTGGAGTTCGGAAATATCTGATGAGATTTTTCCAGGCGAATTCTCGGCATTGATGTGAGCTGGTGACACAGACTGCATGTTCACATGCTACCTGCCAATCTTGTTGTGTAAGGGGGGAGCCTATCTCATCCTGCCATTGCAGACGTATGTTATCTGTATATATTTTCCCTTGGGAGTTCAGTGCTGGATAATAGGTTGATATCAGTTGAGCGCTCTCTGGATTCATATTAAGGTGGAGCTGGGTGCTCAGCAGAGGGGGATATCACTGGCTGTCCCTGGAAAAAATGCCGTAACTGTAAATATCTATAAAAATTCGGGGAGGTTGAAATGCCTCTGAATGGACTCAAAGGTCCAGAGCATCCCCTGTGTGGTTATTTGCGACAAATATCTCAAACCATATCTCTCCCATTCCTGAAAGCCATGGTCTAGTCTGTTTGGGAGAAAGCCGTCCAGGTGAGCGATCAGGCAGAGCAGTGCTAAGAAAGGGGTCAGATGCTGTGCTTTTCTAATGGTTTGCCAGATTCTCTTGCCATGTCCAATCCAAGGGTTTGGGGGGGGGGGGGCTGAGAGTATCTGTCCCAGCTCTGGGCCGTAAAGGGACTGGAAATAGTCCTTGTCTGGGGAGAGGGACTTCTCTACTTGTATCCAATGCGGCATGGCTGTTCTATTCTGCCTGGCCATTAAATGGGTCAGATTTGCTGCGAAACAGTATAACTGCAGGTCCGGTAGGGACAGCCCTCCTGACCGTCGCGGTAGGTAAAGCACTTTCAACCGGACCCGGGGTTTCTAACCAGCCCGAATAAATTGCGAGATGAGTTGGTTCCAAGTCCTAAAGGTCTTCTTAGGTATAAAATTGGGAATATTCTGGAATAAATATAGGGCTCTGGGAAGGGTGATCATTCGAATTAAGTCTATCCTCCTGCTGAGGCTCAGGGTGAGGGTAGCCCATGTAGCCAGATCTGCCTTTAATTGTGATAGGAAGGGCCAGTAGTTGTTTTTATAGGCTGCTTCACTAGTTTGGGATATAAATACACCAAGATATTTTAATTTGGTTAGATTCCACCGACATGGCATGATATTTCGATTATGTGCTGAGAGAGTATAGTGAAAGGAGAGGATCTCCATTTTCGTCAGGTTCAGTTTGTGCCCTGAAATCTGGCTAAACGTATCCAGAGCTTGTTTTATAATTGGAAGAGTTTCTTCAGTGTTTCTGAGGTACAATAAAACATCGTCAGCATATAGTACTATTCGATGTTCCATGTCTCCCATCACCACTACCAAGTCACCTCGAATTTCTCGTATATGCTGTGCTAAGGACTCAATATAAGCCGCAAACAGAAGGGGACTCAGAGGACAGCCCTGCCTGGTCCCCCTTTTCAGGGAGAAGTACTCAGAATGATGACCTCCCTCTTTAACACATGCCTGAGGGGATGCATAAACATTCTGCAGGACTGATATCAGTGGACCAGGGAAGCCCAGTCTCTCCAAAGCTTTGTAAAGGAAGGGCCATGCGACCCTGTCGAATGCCTTTCGGCGTCTAGACTAATTAACACTGATGGGGTGTTCGAGGTCTGCATTTTATGAGTGAGGTATAGGGTACGCTTGATATTATCGGCTGTAGAGCGGCTTCTCACAAAGCCCGTCTGGTCCTGATCTATCAACTGCAGCATGACTTGGTCTAGGCGTTTAGCTAAAATATGCATAAATAGTTTATAGTCTGCATTCAAGACTGAAATTGGACTGTACGAACTGCATAGCTATGGGTTCTTTCCTGGTTTAAGAATAACCGAAATGGTTGCATAGAACCAAGACAGGGGGGGGGGTCGCCCTCTAAGATTGAATTAAACAGGGTGAGGAGTTTAGCAGAGGTCTGCTGTTTCATAACTTTGTAGAACTCGCTCCTGTATCCATCCAGTCCAGGGGCCTTGAGTGATTTTGATGCGGAAATCGCAGCTGCGAGCTCTTGTGCAATTATAGAGGAAGTCAATGCCCCACCCTGGTCCACCGAGAGTCTGGGCAGAATTATCCCTTGTAGGTAGTCTGCAATTGACTGTAGGTCGGGCGTATGCTCGGGGGTGTAAAGTGTGGAGTAATATTCGGTGAACGCATCTGTGATGTCGTGCAGATTAGTAAGGGGCTGACCATCAGACGGGTGTCTAAGGGTGGTGACCATTGAGGCCTTCCTCTGCCTGCGTACCTGATAAGCCAGCAATTTTGTTGATCTAGGTCCCACCTCGTAGTATCTCCCTCAGGAAAGTCAAGGCAATCTCAGTTTGCAGTAGCACTAATCGATCAATATCCTCCTTTACTTCCTGAAGCTGAGGCAGGACCGAGGAGTCCCCCGCCTTATGCACTATTTGCAGAAAGTGCAGTGTCTCATCTAACCTTGCCCTGTGTTTCATTCGGCTTTGATTCAGCGCTGCAGTGTGCTGAATGATGTGGCCTCTAAGCACCGCCTTTATTGTGACCCAATATACTGCTGGGGATACTTCATCTGGAGGATTAAGTTCCAGAATTTCAGAAATTTTATCCGAAAGAAACTCACAGAATTGTTCGGAGCGTAAATAGTATGGGTTAAGCCTCCATCTAGTATTTTTAATTTGATGGGCCATCTCCCATGATGATATCAGGGGGGCGTGGTCGGAGAGGGTGATATCACCCAATTGGGCATTAGTTAGCCAACCCAAGTTTTCTATCTGCGTGTAAGTTTGGTCTATACGCGAATATGTCCTATGAACAGTGGAGCAGTGGGAATAATTTCTAGTATGGAGATGTAAATGTCCCCAGACATTGACCCACCCCACCTCGGCCGTGAATCGTTTAAAAAATGTTTGTGCTGGCATATGTTTCGATCCTCTCGGAATAGAGGAATCCAGAGAGGGGTCCTGCATCAGGTTGAAGTCTCCTGCAAGTAGGACGACTCCTTTCGTGTTCTGCACCACTCTATCCAACAGGGCCTTCAGATGTGTGACAGGAAGCGCAGGAGGGGCATACACATTGGCTAAGGTGACTTCCACTCCATTTAGTGTGCCTTGGACTAACACCAATCTGCCCTCTGGATCCTCTAGTGTGCGTTCATGTTGAAAAGGGGTCTCCCTTGGAACAATAATAGCAACGCAACGCCTTCTGCCTCGCCCGTGAGAGCTGTACAGAGCACCCCGGCACAGTTTAGCCAGCTTGAGGTGCTCCGTCGCATTTAGGTGTGTCTCCTGGAGGTAGATTAGGTCACCTCTACTCTTCCGGAGATACGATAAGACTTGTGTGCGCTTAATAGGAGAGGTCAACCCACTGACATTTTGGGATAGCAGTTTTACACTAGGGTTAGTCATATCTGCCCCTGCTAATTACCGCATTCCGAGGAAAAACCCCATATACACCTCTTTGATTTTTAGCTGATTCCATTAGGAATACGCCTGTCCTGTTTACCAAACAATAGTAAATGCATTTAACAACCGTAGATAGTCAAACATACTATGAACGACAATAAACATAACCAGACTTGTGTAGTGCCCAACAGGGCGCTCTGCACTGGGGCTGTAAAACCTGTACTTCCAAATGTTAGAATCTGATCCAGATTCTGTAGTAAGGAAGAATCCTTACTATGAGGCTTCATCTCCCAACGAGATGCCTTTAGACACTTACAGTGTCAGAAAAGGGATGGGGGTAAGGGTTAGTGGGACGTCTTGTATGGGTCCGTCGAGACCTCTTGCAATGGTGAATTACTAGACCGCGTGTCTTCAGTACTGCTTGGTCTACAAATATACCTGACCTGTTACTAATATTATATCTGTAAAGGAGCATGAGCAGAGTGAGGAGATCAGGAGGCACGGGGCGAAGGTCAGAGGAAGAAAACCCCATCAATTCAAACATTTCCCTCCAGTCAAACCCCTCCCCAGCAGTGCAATGGGCCCACCTCCTCAAGAGCCCATGCAATCTGAGCGGTCCTAAATATTCAGCAACTGTAAACAAGGGAGGATGGAAGTGGATAGCCTCCCAAGGTGACAGGCTCAGAGCCACCGGAGACCACAGGATCCCACGATATGGCGTCTTATGAAACGCTTAGTTTCCTCCACCTCGCAACTGTAGAGAAGGGGTGGAAGGCGGAGTGCCTAAAGCAGCATTGCTGGACTTGCAAGCTGTGGCTCCATGAGGCTGTGACAGAAAGCCCTGCCTGGCCACGACTCAGCATTCGGGTCCATGGTCTCGTCCAATCAAGGTCAGGGAGGGACAAGATCTAAATTTATTTTGTGCAGGCACCACCAAAGGGGAAAGTCCCCAGCTAGTCACCTGTGGGGGAGGCGGGAAAGGCAGGGATGAAGTGCTCTTGCCCAAGGGCGCTGCAAAAAAGGCTTACAATGTTAGCCCCTCCCACCTCCCATGCCACAACCCAACCCAAAAAGGCAATGCTCCTAAGGTTAAGAAACTGCCCCTCCCCCAGCACCCCAACCACATCACACAGTACTTTCCTCCACCAGACCCTAAGCCATGCGCTCAGTCATACCAAAAGTCACTCTCAGGGAAATCTTCCAGAGTTGTCAGCTTTCCAGCCGTCGTACTGTGCTTTCTCAGTTCGGCCTTCTCCCGCCTGCAACCATCTAGCCTAGAGCCTCACAATGTTTGTATATCACACCTCACCTACTCCTGGCTTCTTTCTGACTGTCATTCCACACTTTTGAGACAGTTTTGCTGCGATGGTAGTTCCTGGGAAGCACTTTTGAGACCTCGATCTTCCTGCTTTTCAACTCCTGAAGCGCTCGGTCAGAGTTCCAAAAGAGATGGGACCCTCCTTAAAGAACGCAATCAGTTTTGCAGGATATGGGGTCCTGAATTTAATCCCCTTCGTTTTTAAAGCACGGAGAATTGGAAAATAAGCTTTCCATTTGGCCATTATCTCTGGTGAGTAATCATTCTCAAAAAACAGCCTGTTTCCCGAGTACAACACCGAGCCTGTTTTCCATGCCGTATGGAGGATGCACTCTTTATCTTGCTATCTTAGGAATCGCACAAGAATAGTCCGTGGATGTGCTCCTGGGGGTGGCCTTGGGCCTAGGCTGCGATGAGCTCTGTCGATCTCCAGAGTTAGGGAGTCTGGTAGGGTTAATATTTCACAGAGCATGGTCTGGATAAATTTCATTATATCTGAACCCTCTGCCCCCACTGGGAGGCCTGATATCCGTATGTTGTTTCATCGATTTCTACTTTCAGTGTCCTCCGCTCTGTCTTGTAGGGTTTTAATGGTTTGATGCAGCTGTACTATAGCCCGCTCTGTATCTGTGACCCTGGTCTGTCTCCAGAGCATGGACTTTGGCCAATTCCTGGCACTTCTATATTTTTATTAATGTCGGTGAGGAGCGCTGTTACCATGGATCTCATCTCTTTGCGAAATTTTCTAAGCTCCGTTAACGTCTGTGTCATCTGTCTTTGCAGGATGTTGGTGGGGATCTGGCTGCATGCTAGGGAGCCAGTTGAGGCCTACAAACTCTCGCTCTCCGACTCATCCTCTCGCAATCCTGCGTCATCTGGTAGGTCTGGTGGTCTGCTTTTCCCATGCTCATTTTTTTTAGGCATTTTTCTACCTCCTACAGTGGTTTACTGTGGAGATTTGAATAAAAAAAGCAGTTTTAGGAGGTTAGTTAGCTGAGTCTCGATGGAGCCTCCCGATTCAGGCTGCACTCAGGGGCATGACATCACCGGAAGTCAACAGTATATCTTTGAGACAATCTCCTCCAGAGAGAGCGACACACACCGAACAATAAGTCACTGGCATCAAGACTACTTGGAAGTTGTTGCCTAGCTGAGCCCGGGACGATGTACATCACTAACGCCTATGTAACATAAGTGACCCAATACTCCTCAGTTTCCTGCAGAAGGCAAACTCGGAGCTGTACAATTCTGACAGAAACAGGAGGCCAAAACCCTGACCAGGCCATCAGGAGAGGCAAGGAGACAAGAGACCCCAAATGAGGGGTACAGAAATGACAAGAACAAACATGCAACTACTGGCAGGTCTTCTACAATATGCCGCCTGAACAATACAGACAGGGATCAAGAGTTGTGGTTCTATGGAGATGATTCTCTCGAAGATAGTACAGTTACGTAAGAACTTACCATAACAGTAGATCTTTGAGAGGCGCTCTTGCAGTAGGCAACACCTGTAGAACTTATCTGCCAGGTGCTAGGACCACATGTAAAACTTCTAGCTAGCAGTCTACAACAGGGGACTGCCCCCGGCGTCAGCACATTGACATCCACTTATGGTATAAAGGCAGTCCCCCAGCCCAACCACAGTTCTCCCATCAGAGACCCCGGCACAGGCAGAAAATGGAAAACCGAGCCGGTTTCTCAAAAATGATGAAGGCAGAGTAGCCAAGAAGGAAAAGCAGCCAAGAGGGGGTAGGAGGGAGGGAAAGCAGCGCCTGCTGCAAGAGATCCTCTCAGAGATCTACTGTTACAGTAAGTTCTTACGTAACTGTACTATCTCACTTCGAGGGGGCTCTTGCAGCAGGCAACACCGGTAGGACTGAGTCCCAAGCAGTGGTGGAACTGACACAGTCAGTCGGGAGGAGGAAACAACAAGCTGAAGGCATTCAGGAAAGGAGGTCCTGAAGGATTGCAAGTCCAAAGCTTGCACTGCGCCTAGAGGCAATGTCCAAACTGTAACGCCTGATGAAGGTATGGAAAGAACTACAAGTGGAGGCTGCACAAATGGCTGCAGCAAACACGTTCCTGAAGGAGGCAACTGAGGCAGCCATGCCTCTAGCAGAATGACCTTTGACTGGTCCCAGCAAAGGCTTTGTCATATTTGCAGTAGCAATAAACAATACAGTTAGCTAACCACTTAGACAAATGCTGTTTGGAATCAGGATCCCCTTCACTCCAAGGGGCAAAGGAAACAAACAACTGATTAGTTTTTCTTCCAGAACAGGTACAATCCAAATAATAGCAGAGCACCCAATGAACATGCAGAGTACGAAGTAAGGCCTCCTCCTGACTGGAATACTCAGGATAATAAACAGACAGGTAGATGGCTTGAATCAGTGTAAACTCAGACACCACCTTAGGTAAAAACTTAGGATATGTATGCAAAGACACCCTGTCTTTGTGAAAAACTAAAGGCTCTTTACACATCAGAGCCTGAAGCTCAGAAATCCACTGAGCCGAAGTAATGGCAACCAAAAATAATGCTTTCCAGTAGAAGAAGTGTAGCTCGCAGCTTGCGGCTGGCTCAAAGGGAGGTAGAGTAGGCTTCTCTAGAATAAACTAAAGATCCCATGGTGGGACAGGGTCCTTAATGGGAGGCTTCAAATGCAGAATACCCCACAGGAAAGTGCAGGAAAGATCCAGCTGGGCAACAGTTTTGCCCTTAACAGGTGCATGGTATGCAGAGATGGCGAAAAGGTGTACCTTAAGTGAAGAGTAACCCAGACCGGAGTCCGAGAGTGAAACGAGGTATAGAGTAGATGAGGTTCACTGGACAGGTGACGGGATCCAAGTGCTGAGTGGTGGCCCAAATAGAGAAGAGATTTCACTTTATGGCATAAATGGCTCTAGTAGAAGGCTTCCTAGTAGCCACTAAGACATCCGCCACCTGGGAGGAAACTCCAAAGCAGGCAATAACTAAGTCTACAGGAACCATACATGAAGATGTAGTGACTTGAAGTCCGGATGGACCACCAGAGTACCCTGCTCCTGGGAGAACAAGTCGGAGCATGGGGCAAGGGGACTGGAGGTTCCACTGACAGTTGCTATAGTAGTAGGAACCGTACCTGATGTGGCCAGTAGAGAGCAATTAGAATCATCTCTGCTCCCTCTGACTGTAACTTGAGGATAACCCTCTGCAGAATTGGAATGGGAGGGAAGGTGTATAGAAACCTCCCTGTCCAGGAGAGGGATAACGCATCTTACCAGCGAACACCAGGCCCTGGATCAAGTAAGCAGAAATTGAGCAGTTTTGCGTTGAGTGGGGATGCAAAAAGGTCCAGCTCTGGATGGCCCCACCTGTCAAAGAGGTCTTCTACCAAGGAGGGTAGAATTTCCCACTCATGCACTCTCGACCTGGATCAGCTTAGGCTGTTGATCAGGATGTTTTGGACGCCTGGAACATGAACTGTGACTAGCTTCAGGTTGTGCTGTATGGTCCAATACCAAATGCTCATATCCTCCCTACAAAGAGGGCAGGAATGAGTTCCCCCTTGTTTGTTGATTTAGAAGACGACAGACATATTGTCTGTCTGAATCAGCAGAGGTCCTGGAAGAAAATGAGTCTGAAAGGCCTGCATGGCTTAAAGAACTGCCTGCATCTCCAGAACACTGATGTGTAGATGCCGCTTGCACTCTGACCAAAATCTCCTGAGTCTGACGTTTGGCCATATGGGCACCCCATCCCAGGCCCAAGGCATCCATCGTAAGAATCTGCCATGGGGACTCTGTCCTGAATGGGAGACTGGATGGGTTCTGCCATCATTCCAGGGTCTGCCTCACTAGAATGGAGACTAAACCCTGTTGGTCCAAGTCATCGAAGCGTTGGTCCAACTGGGCTCAAAGGGTCCACTGGATCACCCTCATGTGAAGGCGGGCCAGGGGTACCACAGCTATCACAGCCACCATGTGTCCCAGAAGTCACAGAATGGATCTGGCTGGAACCTGATGAGAGGAAGCGACCAGCCAGGCCTGCGCCACTAGACGTTCTGCCCTGGCTTAGGGCAAAAAGGCTCTTTCCTGTGCTGAATCCAGGACTGCTCCTATGTACTGGAGTAGCTGGCTCGGTGAAAGGCAAGATTTGGGAAGGTTGATAGTAACCCCTCAGAGCCTGGAACTGGGGGAAAGTGGCATCCAGAGTCCAAAGCAACTGTGTCCTGGAGGGGGCTGTTAATAGCCAATTGTCCAGGTAAGGAAAGACGTAATGCTCCTGATTGTGAAGGGCCACAGCTACCACCACCAGGCATTTGGTAATGACCTGGGGGGCTGAGGAAAGACCAAAGGGGAGGGCCTGAAACTGGAAATGGTTCCTCTGAAAACAAAAATGGAGGGACAGATGGTGAGGTGGGAAAACCAGGATATGGAGATAGGCATCCTGTAAGTCCACTGAACACAGCCAACCTCCCTGGTGGAGGAGGGGTATCAGGCCATGAAGGGTGACAATTCTAAAGTGCTTGTACATTATGTAAAGGTTCAGATGGCTTAGATCTAGAATCGGTCTCAGATCCACAGTCTTCTTTGGGACTAGAATGAAGCGGGAGTAGAACCCTTTCTCTCTCTGTGCTGCTGGGATGGGTTCTATGGCCTTTTTGCACAGAAGTGCCTGGATCTCCCCCTGGATGAGGGCAACACAGACTGGAGGGTAATGGGAGTGCAGAAGAGGACTGACTGGAAGGACCTCCAAAAACTCCAGAGTCTTTCTATCACTTTCTATCATCTGAAGTACCCATTGGTCTGAATTTATGGTGTGCCACCCATCTAGGTATAGGGAAAAGCACCCCCCCCCAATCGTCTCCCCCAAGGCTGCTGCTGGAGGAGGGGGGTCAGGTAAGGAGTCATGCAGTAGCCCCAGGGTGGGCAGAGTGGCTGGGGATGCTCTGGGGGCCCTAGGGGCAGAGGCTCCAGTTGGCTGGGAGGCAGCTTTGCGCTTGAAGGTGCCTCTGGGCTGCTGATCCTTGTACTGCTGTCTAGGGGTCTGGTGAAAGGACTGGCACTGGGTGGATTTGGGTTGGGAACGGTACATGAACTGTACTGACTGTAAAACCTTGCCCGACTCCTGGAGATGAGAAATAATGTCCTGGGCATCTCCGCCAAAGAGGACAGGACCGGAAAAATGGGCATCCAGGATCTTCGTCTGCACATCAGGTGCGAATCCTGATACCCTTAGCCAGGAATGCCAGCAGATGCAGATTCCTACCCGGCGGCATCTACCGTATCATATGCTGCCCAGAGCACGTGATTGCCCATGTCCAAGCCTGATTTGAGAAGCTGGATCAGCTGGGTCTTAATTGAGTCCTCTGGGAGTCCACAAATGGCATGCCCACGGTGACAACCAGGATGCTTTTTACCACACTTCTGGTAACAGAATGAAATGCAGGATGCCAACCATTTGGCAATGCACTGCACAGAAACGGGTGACTACCATCCTAGGGGAGAATGAAACAAAAAGCTACAAGGACTTCCTACAGTCCTTTGTGCAATCCAGACAGAAGTGTAATGCTCTATGGACATACAGAGACTGCAGGATAACTTCTCCAGTGTTCCATGTGGAAGGAGAAAAAAATGCAGGAAACAGAGAAACAGAGACTATGACGGCAGATAAGGACCACTTGGCCCACCTAGTCTGCCCTTTCCGTACCTACAGGATAGGCCGCAGATCCTAGTTGACCAACAGCCTATTTCTTCCTACCCCCCACAAGAATTGCCTTATGTCTGTCCCATGCATTCTTGAATTCTCCACAGTTTCAGAACCTCACAACCTCCTCAGGAAGGCTGTTCTATGCATCCACTACCTCTCTAGAAAATACTTCACATTGCCCGGAACCACCCCCCATCTTTAAATTGTGTCCCTTGTTCTTGCACGCTCTTTTTCTGAAAGATGCTACCCTCTTGGACTTTGTTGATTCCACTGAGGTACTAGAAGTTTCTATCATGTACCCCCTCTCCCTTCTTTCCTAAAGGGTATACATATTAAGCTCCTTTAGTCTCTCCTCGTACGGCTTCTCTTGCAGACACCGCACCATTTTAGTTGCCCTCCTCTGGACTGCCTCTATCCTGTCTATGTTCTTGCAGAGATGGGGTCTCCAGAACTGGACGCAGCACTCCAGATGTGGTCTCACCAACTGTCTGTACAGAGGGATAACAACTTCCTCTTTTCTGCTGGTGATGCTTCTCCCTATGCATCCCAGTATACCCCCAGCCCTCCCTACTGCCTTCTCACATTGCTTGCTAACCTTAAGGTCATCTGATATGATTACCCTCAGGACCCTTTCCTTTTTTGTTGTTGTTACTACCCCCCCCCCAATTGTGTAATCTTCCCCTGGGTTCTTGTTTCCGAGGTGCATTATTCTGCACTTCTTTGCATTGAATCCTAGCTGCCATACTTCTGATCATTCCTCCAACCTTGCCAAGTCCCTTCTCATCCTTTCCACGCCTCGTGTATCAACCCTGTTGCAGATCTTTGTGTCTTCTGCAAAGAGGCATACTTTTCCTTCCAGTCCCTCTGCAATGTCACTTATAAGACATTAAAAAGGACTGGACCCAGTACTGAACCCTGCGGTACCCCACTAGTAGCCCCTCTTTCTTCAGAGTGGACTACATTTACAGCTACTTTCTGTGTCCTGTTGTCCAGCCAATGTTTTAACCAGGCTACCACCCTGGGACCCACTCCCAGGCTGGTTAATTTGACTATTAATCTTTTATGTGGGACTGTGTCAAATGCCTTGCTAAAGTCTAGGTAGGCCATGTCCACAGCCCCTCCCTGGTCTACTACTTTGGTCACCCAGTCAAAGAAATCTATTAGATTCGTCTGACATGACCTTCCCACTGTGAACCCATGCTGCCTTGGGTCCTGTGCCCCACTGGCCTCTAGGTACTCAACTATTCTTTCCTTCAGAAGTGACTCCATCACTTTTCCTACCACAGAGGTCTAACTGACAGGTCTGTAGTTTCCTGCCTCTGTCTTGGTCCCACTTTTGTGAAAAGGAATCACATCTGCCTTCCTCCAGTCCTCTGGTACCACACCATCCTCCCATGATTTATTAAAAAGAGTAGTCGGTGGTTTCACTAGTTCCCCCCTTAATTCTTTTAAAATTCTGGGGTGAATCCCATCAGGCCCCATTGCTTTTCCACCTTCAGTTTTAGGAGTTCTTGCAGAACCCTTTCTTCTGTGAAAGGACTGAGATCGACCCCCCTATCAAGAGTGCTTCTGTTAACTGGATTAGGCACTTCCCCCTCCTCTTTTGTGAATACTGAGCAGAAATATTCGTTCAGTATCCCTGCTTTTTCACTGTCCCCCTCTGCCCACCCACCATTCATTCTATTCAGCCTCACTATCCCTCCCTTTGTCTTCCTATGCTCCCTGATGTACCTATAAAAGGTTTTATACCCTTTCTTAACCGAGTTGGCTATTATTTCCTCAGTTTGGGCCTTTGCTATTCTGACTTCTCTCCCTGCTTCCTTCTGCTTTAACTGGTACAGCTCTCTGTCCTGCTCCTTCTGTGTTTCCTTATACTTCCTGAATGCTATCTTTTTCTCCCTGACTTTCCCACCCACCCCTTTTGAGAACCATAGTGGCTTTTTCTTTCATTTTGATTTGTTTATTTGCTTCACACAACGGCTTGTTGCCTCTGTGATGGCAGTTTTGATGATTCCCCATTGTTGCCCCACCCCACCTTCTAGCCTGTTTGCTAGTGCTTTTCTGAGGCACTCTCCCATCTTGCCAAAGTCAGCCCTCCTGAAGTCCAGTACCCTCACTTTTGTATGGCTTGACTCTGTAGCTGAGTTTAACGTGAACCACACTGTTTGATGGCCACTTGTTCCCAGATGGCAACCCACTTCTAAATCTGAGATCCTCTCACTGCCCCCATTTGAGAGTATGAGGTCTAAGATTGCTCCCTCACGAATGGGTTCCGATACTAGCTGTCTGAGGCCTGCCACCTGCAGGGCATCGAGAATGGCCCTGCTCTTGGATGTGGCTGCAGCAAATGTGCTCCAGTTAACATATGGCATATTCAGGTCTCCCACCAACAGTATCTCCCCTTTCTCTGCCATCCTAAGAATGCCTTCTATCATATCCTTGTCCATTCCCTCCCCCTGACATGGGGGTCTGTACACAACCCCTGTGCGGATTGTGGTACCCTTTCCAGTCTCCAAGTTGACCCACAGTGCCTCCTCTCCTCCTTGTTTACTCTTTCGTTTAGTTGCTTTTATCCCTTCCTTTACATAGAGAGCTACTCCTCCCCCTCTTCTCCCCTGCCTGTCTCTCCTGTAGGTTATGTACCCTGGTATGTTAACATCCCAGTCATGGTTCTCTGTGTACCATGTTTCTGTGACTGATACCATATCCAGGCATCCCTCTTCCATCAAGGCCACCAGCTCAGGGAGCTTGTTCCCTAGACTACGGGCACTGGTACTCATTACCCTCCATTTCCTGATGGCCTCACTCCTTTTTGCCCCATCCCTGTCCTTCTTGCCTTTGTCACTTTCCCCATTTACCCCTGCCCTTCACCCTATCGCCACCTCTATGTTGGTGATATAGTGGTGAAGGCGAATAGACTGATTTAAGGTACATGCAGACACCACCTTGGGCAGGAACTGTGGATGAATATGAATTGAGACCCAATTCTGGTGAAAAACAAAGTACAAAAGATCCGTTAACAATACCTGCAGCTTGGAAACCCTCCGGTCTGAGATGAAAGCAACCAGAAAAAGCACCTTTCATGAGAAAATGAAGATCAGAGTTGGCAGCAGGTTTGAAAGGAGCCTGAGTAAGGGACTCCAGAACCAAATTTAGGTCCCAGATTGGAACTGGATGATGGACCAGGGACACAGATGCAGGAGACCTTTCAGAAATCTGTAGGAAACTTCCAGCTACGCTAAGTCTTGAGCAATAAAAGGGCATAAAAGGCAGAAATGTCCACAAGCTTTGCCTTCTCCAAAGAGCACTTGAGGCCAGAGTCCAAAAGGGACAGGAGATGGCCCAAAACCCACTGGACTAGACAAGAGAAGGGGTACAGGGAGCAAGATGTGCACCCAATATTGAAAGGTTTCCACTTAAGGGAATGTGTGTGCAGAGTAGATGGCATCACAGTAGCAAAGAGAACATTCAAGACAGTAGAGGAAACCGTGAACTGGGACAGTTCTACATCTTCATGGGCCAGACATGAAGGCGCAGTGCTGCAAAGACTGGACACAATAGGTTGTTTTTCTTTTTTTTTGCAAAATAAAGTAGAACTCTTCAGTGACTGAAATTGATACGGACTTTTCTTCAGTCTGATGAGAGCTCTCAACGGTGGAAGAAAGGAAAGTCAGGAGGTTTGGGGCTACCAGCTTTATAGAGGCACCAATGCTTTACGTCATCACGGACAGTCCCAGCTGGGCAATGTTTCCCAGTGGTCCTGATGCTGACAGCTTACAGTTCAGCGTGTGTGGCTCTATGGAGGAAGATGTCATCAAAGAAGAGGGATTTGTCTAAATTCCAAGCATTCTGAAAAAAAAAAAAACTGTTAGCCATTTAACAGCAGTTATCAGTTGTAGTAAGTACAAACTTTGCTATCTACATTCAAGCATTTTTTTTTGTTTGTTTGCTTGTTTTAAAGAATGTCTTCCAAACTTGTCTTTGTTTCATTTATACACAGGACTGCTACATGCACAGCAGTAAAACAAGTAAATTTATTTTAAGTAATTTACTTCTCCCCGACTGAACATGTAACCCCTCTGCCTGAAACTGCCCAAGTCTCTTCTGTGATAAAGTGGCCTCTTCATTAGCTCCACCTTCCCGACACCGAAAAGAAAACTTTATGTATATCTGCAAGCATTTTTAGTGTTAAAAAAATTATAATAATTTTTATTTTATAATCGAAAAAAGGCTGGCAGGATGACTCACCAAATTCTTCCCCGGAACTGTGAGTCTGACCTACAAAGTGGCACAAAAAATTCACCCACTCCTACCCTCCCTTCTGCCATACCCCCCCCCCCCAAAACTGACTTGCATGAACTGTTGCTGAAATGGCTGTCTTCTGCAAGACAGTCTATGAAGAGGAAGGCAAATCAGTTTCTGTTCCAAAACTGGTGCTCAGCTGTCAAGACTCTGCCATCTTTCAGCAGAGAGAATGAATGTGCAGTTCTCTTCATTTAATTCTCAGCAACAGCTCAAATGTGTGTGTGTGTGGGGGGGGGGCATTATTATGGCAGTAGGATGTCTGGTACAAAGATACATAGACAAGGATGGCAGAAAAAGACCTTGCGGTGTCATTTGCATTTCTTATTAGCAATATGAATATTCTGACATTTTGCTCCTGGAACGTCCAGGGGTTGTCCACCCCAACTAAAAGAAAGGAAGTGCTCAGCACACTTAAAAAACTTAATGTAGATGTTGCTAAGTTACAGCAAGACACCGCACCAATGTACTGTAGAACATGCAAAAATTATTAGGGAATGAGTGGGCCAGTACTGTGCAGCAGCATAAAATGGGCATAGACGAGGAGTTGCCATACTACTGTGCAAAGGGGTACCATTTGTTTAACACAGGTGAGTAGCGGATCCCAGAGGGGGCTGATACATTTCTGTACAACTGTACAAGGACAACTGAGTGGCGAATTAATCATTTTTGGGAATATTTATGCCTCCACACAGTATGACCCTGTATTTTTTTAAGAAATTTTGACTCTTTTGCAGAAGGAACAATTTCCAAACCTGATACTAGCGGGATATTTTAACTGCACTCTTAATGTGACCTTTAATAGATCCTCAGGAGGTGGCAGTCAAGAACCGGGAAAAAGAAATGGGGTCCGGGCATCACAGAGTTAGACCTGGTGGATGTCTGGTGGGAGGCACACCCTGTTTTAAGTGAGTACACCTTCTTTTCCAAGCCCCATAAAACATGGTAAAGAACTGATTATATATTTCCCCTAGAGCTTTGTATCGTAGCATAGATCGGATGGAGCTGACTTATCTCAATATTGGACCATACAAAGGTACAGGGTTCGAAATAACCGGCTGTCCACCCATCCCGGATGGCCGATTTTTCATTGGGTCAGGTGTTTTATTTTATTTGCCTGTCCCTTGGACAGGCAGTTCCTGTTTTAACTTTGCTACACCTTGTAGGGTGCTAGGACCCAGCCATGGCACGCTGTCGAGAGAGAGAGGGATGTCAGAACATGTGACGGCATGATCTCAAGATGAGACGCTGCTCTTTCACGGTGCCCCGCCGCCACTTTCACTTTCCTGGTTGGCGCCTGGCTTAGTGGCTTTGCTCCCTGTTCAGCAGTCACCTGATTCATCACAAGTCCTTGAGGCAGAGATCGGATGCTCAATGCTGCCTGAAGACTGTTCCAGCGCGAGCAGGCACGAAGATGGTTAGCGTGGGAGCACAGTGAGCAGGTGCCAGAAAGAGCGTTTTCACGGTTGCATGCAGCCAGTTTTATGTGTAAAGCAGCTTAATGAAAGTCTCCTGTTATTAGCATATTTTTACAGAACTGGACTTTTTAGACTGAGTTGGTTCTGCTTCCAAAATCAGATCAAAGAATTGCCGGAAGAAAGACCGACAAGAGCGCAGTGTGTGATGCCCCTCACTTTCACATGGTCTAACAAAGTGTTCAGTAAGTCTCTCACCCATAACTTTCTGCTTAGCTGACAAGTATGAAAACTGGATAGCGTTATCAGTTGGCTGTCATAATGCAGCATGCAGTAGCCTGTGTACATAGATACATAGATACATAGACAGTGTCGGCAGATAAGGGCCTATGGCCCACCTAGTCTGCCCATTTGAGTTTGTAAGTTCAGTTTGTTTTCCTAGAAGTCTATTTCCCCTTACCCCTGACCTCTAGAATTCCTTTATGTCTATCCCATGCATTCTTAAATCCCGTGATTGTTTCAGCCCCCACCAGTGTATTTTGCTATGAAAGCAATGTGCAGCTCTTGTTTAATTTACAGTGGAAAAATAAAATCAAACAGCCTGTCAAGTGTCAACTGTGTAATTTAAAAATTGTGCACTTACATAAATATCTTTACTACTCTGTTGTGTTAACAGAACCCCTTGTAAAACAGATGTTGTGCCTCAGCCTTACTGTACCAAAAGCTTTATTCTGGAGAGCATAACTTCAATTAGGGAGGCAGTATAGCGCAGTGGTTTAAGGCTCTGAACTGCAAATCTGGAGACCTGGGTTTGAATCCCACAGCCCCCACTTGCATACTGTGTGACTCTGAGCAAGTCACTTAACTTCCCTGTGCTCCCAGATTGCACCTGTAAACAAGCTTTCAGCTTATTGCATCTCACCTGGTTAAACAACTGGAGAAAAAAAAAATACTGTACAAACAAATACGATTAAATGAATAATTTCCGGGAAAAAATAACCTGCAGCTTTAGGCAATTGTTTTGAGCTCTGTTTTATATTAGTGACAATTTAAAGTTGGGTCCCCTCATCTTTCTTTTAACTGCTGCATTTTTGGCAACTGGGCACTTGCCCTGTGGGGACATGTGGCTAGGTTCTACTGAAACCCCAAGTCATGGTTCCCCTACTGTATATCTTTTGATCATGTTACCCTCCACAAGTAAGGGGGAAAAAACACAACAAATGTGTGGCTGTCTGGGACTGTACACTTGTGTTGGGTGCTTGCTTATTAATTAAACCAATAATCCACGACAGTGTGTGTGGGTTATACTGGGATTAACCCATGCCTGGTATGGTTTGGTCTTTAGAACACAGACAGAGTGACTTAACCACACCAGAAGTTAGTAAATCCACCATAACACACATCCTGTAGTGGATTATTGTAATTATACAATGTCTCGTAAAACAAGGTTAAAATAAATCTGAATCAATGCAGTGGTGAAGTGGGCTATAAACAGAGAATGAAAAAAAAATATTTAAATTGTGTGGACAGGCAAATGTTTTGTATGACAGGCAAAATTTATGTCCCACCTGTCCCTTGGACAGGCAACTCAAAAAAATTATTTCTAGCCATGTGAAGATACTTTAGTCCTGAGCAGGTCCAGAAAACCTGGAGATTTCCAGCCTATTTTACACGCCAGAAAGATTTTACAGATTACATGCAAGGGCAGTGGGGCAGATACCTGGTGGCAAATCAGGCTGCTGCACCATCTAAAACAGTATTATGGGAAGCACGGAAGGCCTATATGAGGGGCATGATAATTTTCTATGTAGCCACACAGGTGAAATGTAAAAAAGAAAAGATCCGCCAATTGGAGGACTTGCTAAAGGGGTTGCAGAGGAAGTCGTATGAGAGTCATTCTGACACCACCATGAGGCAGCTGAGAGTTGCCCGAGAACGCTTTAACTTGGCCATTACTAATGTGGCCAGCAGGACCCATTACTATGCCTAAAAGTGAATTTATGAATGGGCTAATAAACCTAGCTCATTATTTGCTAGACTAGCAAGAGACAGGCGAACCTCAGATCTTGTCACCACTCTAAAGGATGCAACTGGAGTCATACATACTACAGGCCGTATAGCACTATATACAGAGGATCGCGTACAGAACAAGTCTGAAGCAGTCACCTTCTTACACAGGTTAGATCTTCCTGTGTGCTCTGAAGTGCAAGCAGAGAAGCTGGGGGAACTAACTCTAGCTGAGCTTACAGTTGCCACGGCTTCCCTGAAACAGGGTAAAGCAGCGGGTCCAGATGGCCGGGAGCAGAGTACTATAAAATATTGGGAACTCTCATACTTCAAGTCCTTAAACTGATGACTGATGAGGTAGTGGACCATCACGTTCTACCACAGTCATGCTATCAAGCAACCATTACAGTTATCCTGAAGTCAGGAAAAGACCCCATGACCTGTACAGCCTATTGGCCCATTCTTGGGTAGACTGTTTAAGATCAGAATGGGGGAACAACTCTGCTCCATTAGGCAACAGGACACAAGAAGTGCCACAAGTACAGTACACATCTCATGGAAGTCAGGGGGGAGGAGGGACACACTATTTCCTTTTGTGGCACTGATCGAATCAGGGTGGGACCAAGGGATGAGGATGCTGAGGCCCTTCTGTCCCGAAAGGAAACTATCTGGATTTATACTCTGGGAGCTTTAAAAACCCCTGGAAAGAATGAGGGTTTTGCTCTCTCTGCTTTTCTGAAGAGAAAATAAAGGGAAAAATAAGAATCCTCTATCAAATTTAATATATATGAAGTATAAGATTGTTGATCTCATCAGTTTGCTTTTGTTTACTCACATCTCTGCCTTAGGACTGATACATTTACATGCACCTGTGATAAATTACAATATCTTGGGGATATAGCAGTCCATTAGGATATTTTTCACGGAATGGACCCTTGGTTTTATATATATATATCTTATTAAGGTTTTGGTATTAATTCTTAGATGGGTTTTCAGCCCCATGCAGTTATATTTTTGAGCAGAGTTCTACATCTCTTTTTACTTACTTATTTACATTAAAATATCCCCCGCCCCGGATTTCCTTATAGGTGCATGTGGATGGATCTAGTTGGTATATCAGCAGGATATGAGCAAATTATATGGTCATCGTTAATATCTAATGGGTTTAATCTTAATCGCCCTTTTTATGTTTATGTACGGCTAAGTAACTGTGGTCTGGTCCCCTTATCTAATAGGAATTTTAAATATGGGAAATGGCGATACCAGACTTTTCTGAATATACGAGGTATTTGAATAATGCTATTCACTTTGGTAATTGTTTTTCAGTTTTTTTCACATCTAGTTTGACAAATGGTGTATATCTTTAAATGCTGCACTTAAAAGTAAGGTATCATTCCAGGTGGGACACTCCCTGAGGACGCTATTGCAAAACCGGTAGGAGTTGGTGGGGTCCTGATAGCGTTTCCTCAGTCTTCATGTATTCTACGAGGTTTGAGGTCAGTACACTTATTTGAATAAAACGCTCATGTTTTATATCACATTTTGAAGCCTCTTGGTGGTCTGCAGCAGTGGGTGGTGCTGTGACTTTTCCACTTTGCACACCCAATGGTGGGGTGACTTTTGGCGTTTTGTTGTCTCGCAAAACAAAAATAAGATGGTCGCAGCATGAACTAGGATTCCACATTTGCAGAATAGGATTCCATGTTTGTGAACTAGGATTCCACATTTGCAGTGAAGAATCCTATTTCAAGCCTGACATCTAATTTTTCCCATAGGAAGTAATGGGAACTTTAAAATGTAATACGTTTAGAACGGAGTAATATTTTTTCACTAAACCTTCAAAGGCACCGCTGTGACCCAAGACCTTTATACCCTAAACATTTCAGACCAAAATTCCACACAGTTTTTGTGCAACGTGGTGACAAAGAATTTGACAAAAAGTGGTACTTTTCACATTGACACTCCATGTCTCCGCAACCACATATCCAACCAGAGTGAAACTTGCCACATCAAGAGATCTTTTGTCCTTGATAGAGAATGCCAAATTTATTGCGACTCGCCTGAACGGTTGCGAGGTTATTAAAGTCCCAAATTTTCAATTTAACATAGAAGTGAAGATTTAACCATAATATAGGGGTGCAAACGCCCCTATAATAAAGCAGCCATATATATATATATATATATATATTTAGAAAATGGGCTTCTTACTTGCTGCAATCTGATTGGTCAGTACCCTCAAGATAGGGGTACATTAAGTTTCAACAGATGACCAGCAAGTAAGAAGTACTAACCTATACTCCCTTAACCACTCTAGTATCCTAGTACCCACCTCGGCTCCCTAATTGGCCAAAATAACTTCATTTCCATTTCAAATTAACGCCATTTTTCTTTCGCTTAGCGAGCATCCTGCCCTACCCTCCCCAATTCAGTGCCACTGCCAACATGAACCCAGACCTGGCCACATCCAGAAAGTATCACAATTAAAAAGAAATTTTTAAAATAAAACTCAAAGCTGTCCGTCTCCACATCACGCAGTCACCGAGTAATTCAAAACTGCAGCAGCGCCACTACATAAAGCTGCCTCTTCCGTATGCCAACAGAAACGCTTCCATTTTAAAATAAAAAATCTAACATTCTGGAACTCATCGCACTGCTGACTCTCCGCCTCGCCGTCTTCTTAGCTTCCTCCTGGTCCGGTCCGGTCCCGCAACCACACCAGCAGAGCCCACGACACAAACTGCACACCAACCCCCCACGGACTCTCAAGCTTCCTCTTTACTCCCGAGCATTTCCGCAACAATGTAGACTCTGGCCACAAACTGCACACCAACCCCCCTACTGGAATCTGCAATAGGGACAAAATCCATACTGGAGGAGGAAACTACTTTACTAAAAATGACTACAAAACTTTAGTTAAACAATTTTTTTTTTTTTTTTAATGAACTTTTTTCTTTGCAGTGCCCATTTTCTAAATGCAATAATGCCCTCCAGGGTGGGCGGTATGGGCAATACCGGACCGGCCAAGGGCTATAAGGCCCTCTGCCTGCGGGCCAGGCCTCATTCGCCCTGGTCGGTCCGGTATTGCCCAATACCGCCCACCCTGTCGGGCATTATTGCTTACACACACACACATATATATATATATATATATATAAAGTCATCAAAGGCACATTCATGTACTCTTCATGTCTGCTTATTAATATTATGTGCCATGTATTTATTTGGAAGATCTGCTGTACTGTTATGTCATTCATCTGTTTGTATTCATGAAATTTTATAAACATAAGATCCCCCCACCAAAAAAAAGGCCTATCCACCCATTCAGTCTGCCAACCTCAACTACTCTGCACTGACTCTAATGATGATCCCTCCCCTTTGTTTCTGTCCCCCTCTTCTAACTAACCTCACATGCCTGTCACATTCCTGCTTGAAGCTGTTCACTGATTTGGACTGTACAACTTTCTCCGACAGCTTGTTCCACTTGTGCTCCACCCTTTCTGGGAAAAGGTGCCTACAGACGTCACCTCTGAATCCCCCTCCTGCGAGAGTAAGCATGTTACTTCTTATCCCTGTAGATGAACTCAAGGAGGACTGCTCCTTGGCATCCACCCTATTTATCCCATGCAGACACCGGCATGACTCAGTCAAGTTGCCCTTTCCCTTCTTTTCTCAAGGGTGCACATATTCCTGTCCTGCAGCCTCTTCTCGTATGTCTTGCCCCCAGTCCACATACCATCTCGGCTGCTCTGCGCTGTACTGCTTCCACCTTGTCGCAGTCTCTCCTCAGGTGACGACTCCACTACCTTCTGCAGTTTTCCCATGTGTGGTCACACCAAGTGACCTGTACAATGGAAAGGTCACCTCCCAACTTCTGCTGCTTATCCCCCTCCCTATGCAGCCCAGCATCCTGTCTGCCTTGCCCACAACTCTTTTACAATGTGCTGTTGTTTTTAGGCTCTCTTATTTCATGACTCCTAGTACCTTTTCCTCCATGGTGCTTTCCAGCACTATCCCCCCGATTTTATACTGCACACTTGAGTTCCTCTTCCCAATGTGCATCATTTAACATTTTTTTTTGCACTGAAGTCCTGCAGTCCGATCTTTGACCAGCTCTCCAAACTGCCCAGATCTTCACCGAGTTCACTTATCCCTTCCTCCATGTCCAACCTTGCACAGATCTTTGTGTCACCTCCAAAGAGGCTGTGTGACAGGGTTGAATATGGCCCTGTACCAGTTGTTATGGAGAAAGAGTTGCTTTAAATGCAAGAATCTGTTCTATTCTCTCCTTTTCTGTCTCTTCTCTGTCTGGTTGCACAACCAAATTGTCTTGTGAAACCTAGGACTTGATCACTCCAACAGTTTTGCAATTCTCTGCCTCTCGCTATCTGTCTACCCTCGCTTGCTGTTCTGTCTTTTTTCCCCCTTGAATATCTGCTGGTATAAAAATATATGTGAATCATTTTGTTGAAATGTAATTTATACTAGGATCCCTTTGTTTAAAACTGTATATAGTTACACTGTTGAAATGATTGCAAAGCTAAAACTGTATATATTTATACTGCTGAAATGATTGCAAAGCTATTTGGAACTAAAGAGGTTAACCTGAAATGCAGTTTTAAGCCTTTTGCAGAGATGTAAACAAGAGGTCAGTTCTAGGTCATAATGTTCTTTTTGCTGCACCTGCTGAAACTGACAAGAACACTGTGTGAGAAGCATTCTGTTTTCTTAATGAGCTCCTGCAAAGACTTATAAAAAAACAGCTGCAGTTTTTTCCAAAAGACAGAGACAGACTGAGATTTGAAACTGAGAAGAAAAAGGACACTGCTTTCTAGGTTTATACTGCCACTATAAATAGTTATTCAGAGCAATTTTATTTTTTTTATTTTACTGTTATTAATAATAAAACACTTGTTGTGAATTTTACAACTGCTCCTGGTTTTCCTATACTTCCTGACCTGTGCCTCGACGACAGGATGGTCTTACCCTTGACACCATCCCCTGTCACAAATGAATACATTAAAAAGGACTGGGCACAGCCAGCTCCATGGCACTGAGTGAAGGGGCATCACTCTGGCATACTGGCGATCTGGGTTTGTGCCCCAAGCCCAGACGTCAGGTGCGGAGATCGGCAGGGAGGGAGGGAGTTTGAGTGTCCTTTGGATGCTTCCCTCCTGGGGAACGTGCTAGTCTGCTGGACAGGCGGCTCTTGGAGGTGGCTAGTGAAGGCAGTCTTGGTGGCATGGAGCAGTGCACCTGTTACTGATCGTCCTCACACCCAGGACACTACTGCAGCCACAAGATGGTGGGAGGTGGAAGGGGCCCCAGAAAAAAGAGGAAAATCGCCCATTCGGCTACTGGATGATGGTCCCCCCCCCGCGTCGCATAGCCTCGCTTAGCAGCACCCTTCGATTCCCTGTAGCTTCCCTGCATTCCCAGTCAAGGTAGCGGAATAATCTCCCTTCCTCTGCTGCCCTCGGTGGGCCCCCCCCAGAAGGATTACCCTGTGTCTCAGGGATGTGGGACTAATGGAGGATGAAGCAATGGCAATCGGGGATGGCCCTGTGAGCTGGGATCCCAACGTGCGGCCCAAAGGAGTGGTGGGCTGGGGGGCATGGGAAGGTGGGGGGGAAAAAAAAGGACTGGGCTCAGCACCAACCCCTGAGGTACTCCACTTACCTTACCTCTAAAAACTCTCCATCAACTACTATCCTTTGTTTCTTCCCTTCAGCCAGTTCTCCACCCAAGTTGCCAAATTTTCCCCAACCCCTAAGTCTCTTATCTTCTTGACCACCCTCCTGTGGGGGACTGAGTCAAAGGCCATACTAAATTCTACGTATACCATATCTACTGCCCATACCCTATCTGATGTCCTGGTCACCCAGTTGAAGAAGTCAACCAGATTTTTCTGGCAAGACCTTCCCCTCATGAACCCATGTTGTCTGGGGTCCTGTAGCCCATTTCCATCCAGGAAGTCTATAGTTATTTCCTTAGTGAAGACTCCATAATTTTTTACACTATAGACATCGAGCTTACCAGTCTATAGTTCCCTGGCTCATCCTTTCTTCTTCTCATATGTAGAAGGACCACGTCTGCTGTCCTCCCCCATGGCCAGCGAGCTGATGAATATGTCTGCAAGTGGCCCTGCTATCACTTCTGTTACCTCCTTCAGCACCCCCAGGTATAAGCCATCAGGTCCCATATATTATGTACCCTGTAAACATTTTCAACACTCTTTTCTCTGTTATTTTAAACATGTCACTTAAGCCCTTGCTCGCCTTCCTTCCCCTCTTAACCTCACATTCTGGCAGTGAACCATCCTTTTCCCAAGTAAATAAGGAACAAAACATATTTGTTCAGTATCTCTGCTTTCCATTTGTTCCCCATCTCCCATCCTTCCTCACTTTTAAGTTTCACAATACCCCCTTTGACCTTATGCTTCTCCCAAATGAACCTAATGAATGCCCTTCCCCTTGCTTCACTCCCTTTGCCAACAGGATGTCTGCCACCACCTTGGCCTCCCTTACCTTACTGTTGGGATACTTTTGTTGCCACCAAGTAACTCTCCCTATCAAACTCCCACTGGCTTCCCATATACTTTAAGAATGTCCTCCTTTTGGCACGTACCACCGTTTTTACTTCGGTCTTGAACCACATAGGATCCCTTGCCCTTTTTCCCTTTGCAACTGAGCTTTCTGCCACTTCTATTACTGCTTTTTTAAATTCTTCCCAGTTTTCTTCCGCTGCCTCCACCTGTTCCAACTCTTCCCTCATCTTTCCAACGTCTGCTTTTTTAAATTCCATACACCTACTGTGGCCCTTGTTACTTGCACGATGTCCATAATATGTTAAAATCAGCACTTCAACATGCTAAAAAAAAAAGTAGTTAAAAACGTGTCCCTATAGAAGTCTATGGAGCACGCCCCCACACTCTCCATAGTATTACATCAGAAAACATTACAGCATATGTAAGTATATGGGGATGTGTCTCCCAACTGGGAAATGGAAGGGATTAGGCTCTCTGCTCCATGACGCCAAGTTACAATCCCTTCCATCCCGAATTATAGCCACAGAAAATGTATCATTTTGGCACAGTTGACTTTGGGGCAGGTAAGGCTTCTAGTGTTTTGGGTGGGGAGAATGTAAAAAAAAGAGCAGGAAAGGAGCTCTTTAAAGTCCCCTACTACCACCACTTCCCCTAAATTTATCCAACATATCTCTCTCAGTTCTCTGTCTGACTCCTGATCCTGACCTGGTGGCCGGTAGACCACCCCAATCCTGATCTGTTTCCCATTTACTGTTGTTGTTAGCACCCAAAGGGTTTTTAGTTTATATGAGTGCCCGAAGCGGTCTCTTTCAGTTGCCTCTGTTCTCTCTTTCACATACAGCACTACTCCCCTTTCCCTGCCCTTTGCTCTGTCCTTCTGAACAGTGAGCGCCCTGAAAGATTACGTCAATGCCTTACGTAAGATGCTGGAACTCAGTACTCTGCCACCAGTCATTGCTAAGCAGCATTGTTGGCAGTATTCCAGAGAGAATAACATGCTTACTTTTGCATGCCCTATGGAATATGCCTATATATAAAATATATGTGAAGCTTGCTTTTACATGCCCTGTGAAATATCACTATACATAACATATATATGTGTATATATCTTATAGGGGCACAGTCATGCCCCTATAGTTAGGGTTGAGTAGCATGTTTAATGTTAAACCTCAAATTTTGCACTTTAATAACTGTGCAACCGATCAATGGATTTGCTCAAAATTTGGTATGCCCAGTACCATGGAGCAGGTCTCTTGATGTAGCAATATTCGTTCCAGTTGGATGTGCGGATTCTCAGATCCGAAGAGTGCAAAAAGTCATAAAGTCTCCTTTTTTGTGTTTTTTCCTCATCACCCTGTGTCCAGACAGTGTGGAATTTTTGCGTGTTTTTTTATGGTAGAACCAGCTTTGGTAACAGAAGAGGCATGCCAAGTTTTGTGAAAAAATACTGACCTGTTGCAAAGTTATAACATTTTTTCATTTCCCATTGTTTTCAATAGGAAGAGCATTTTTCAGGATAGAGGGAGAAAAATCAGCGAAAGAATTTGCTCTCATGAAAAAGGATTTACTCTCGCGAGAAAGTTCCTCTTTCGTGAGAGCAAAATCCTTTTTCGTGAGAAAAATATTATTTTTTTGCGAGCCGCCATCTTGTTTTCCTTTTTTTTTTTTTTTCTGAAAACCCACAAAAATAAAGTTGTACAGAGGCACCAGCTCATGTATCCTGGTCAATGGAACTCCGTTTGGTGGATTCTGAAGTCATTTGTCGGAAAAGCAACCTTGGAAGCTTTTTTTTTAGCATTTTAAATCCTTTTTTGTGAGCTTAAGAAAAGGATTCCTTTTTGTGAACTGATTCTTTTTGCGAGCTCACGAAGAATTCTTTTCGTTGAGCTTGCAAAAAGAGCCCTTTTTTGCGAGCTGATTCCATTTTCACTACAAAATGATTCCTTCTTCACTAAAAAAGATTCCTTTTTTTCACAGAAAAGGAATCTTTCTTTTTCGTGAAAAATGAGTGCAGGGTTTAAAGTACCCTGCTCTCCCACCGCAAAACTCTGGAGGACAGCAGAGTTCAAAGGACCTTGTGTTGCCACCTCAAAAGGTATGGGAGCACAGGGTATGAAGGACCCTGCGCTCCCACCACAAAATGCAACTTCAATCCCACCTCAAAATGCATGGGACCCCATCCAACACTCATGGGAAGGGCCCCTGTGCTCCCACAGTCAAAGGAGGACAATTACAGAGGGTGGGAGCACAGGGCCCAAGGGCCCCAGTGCTCCCACAACCAAAGAAAGACAGTTACGGAGGGTGGGAGTGCAGGGCCCGAAGGGCCCCCTAGAGCCCACAGGCAAATAAGGATACAAGTAAACTATCTCAAAAAGTCAGGAAATTAATTGCAAAAAAGTTTGTTAATGTATCAGTTAGGGTTAAAGCGACAAAAGCAGGGAAATGTGATGTTAGGGTTTCCAACCTTAACACCCCACCCCCACCCCAACCCTATACAGACCAAGAGGCATCAGCAGACAGCACTGGGGTTGTCAGCCCTAATGCTCATCCCATTCTCCTATGCTGTATCCTCTCAGCTTATTTTTTAATGGAATGGGGCAAACCCATTGCCGCCCCCTCCCACGCCTCTTGGTCTGTGCAGGGTGAAGGTGGGGTGTTAGTACTTTTGACTTGAAATTTGTAGGGTGCAAAGGGGGCGTCTCAGAGATGTGACTTATGCTGGCTTGGTGTAAAAATGTGCATCGGTTACATAGTTATGGCATTCTGAAGTTGAGAAATTTCCCACAGGATAACACTGTGGCGAATGCGGTGCCTTTCAGTACCTATATCTTGAAAACGATTCGAGATACGGATTTTTCGCTAAACGAAGCTTAGTACACCTTTAGGTGTACTAAGCACATGTGCAGGTTACCAACCCATGATTACAACTGCAGTGGAATTTTTTCCAAGGTTGCTATGGTTACTGAGATATTGCTCAATTTGCAGCACAAGGGTTACTTAGAATGTGTCTAGGCCTGTGCTGCATCGCTACAATTACAGGTAGGTGGGAGCGCGCAGGGCCCAAAAGGCCTTGCGCACTCACATATGGATACCATTATGCAGTAATGGGACTGCTGAGCCATCCAGTATGCAATACTGGGTGCGCAAGGCCCACAGCAAGATGACAGTTCATTACAATGTCTGTGCACTCATGGAGAGATGGCACCATGGGAGTGCAGGGCCCTACATTTTCTCAAAAAGCCAGGAAATTCATTGCAAAAAATGTAATGCATCAGTTAGGGTTAAAGCGACAAAAGTAGGGAAATGAGGCATTAGGACTGACACCCTAACACCCCCACACCCTACCACCCCACCCTCCACAGACCAACAGGTGACGGGGTGTGCCTTGGGGTTGCCAGGCTGAACTCTCACCCCATTCTCTTATACTGTACCATGTAAGCTTTGTTACACATGGAATGGGGCGAGGAGTTGGGCCTGGCGACAAGCACCAAGCCTGACTGGTTTATGAAAAAGTGAAGTAAAAATCAATGAAAGGTGTCAACCTGCTCACTATCATATCAACCTAACGATGCGTCTTTCTTTTACGATGACATACATATATATATATATATACATATACATACATACATACATGCGTGTGTGTGGAGTGAATATGACAAACTCAGTTATATTTTTTCATACTTTACTTTGGTCAGGAACATTGAAAATTGCACTACAGGAAAACTCCACACTTGTACAACAATGGATTTATAATAATTTGAAGACATTTTTAATAAAACGGGAAAATGATCCAATAAAACTTTCACAATTACAAATACCCAATTACATGAAACCCACTCCACCAAGTTTTCCAGATGGAAGGTTTTGAAATAACAGGTATCACAGCAATCAAGGAAACAATTATATGATTTGGTACTAAGTACTGTAGGTCCGACTGAACCTGATTTTAAAAACTGCAGACCAGATAAGAGAGGATTAGTGATCAAGCAGCTCACAAATAACATAATATCTAAGAAAATATGGAATGTTTTATGGCTCTGTTCTTACGGGAAACTGAATGTGAGAGGGAATAATAAGCATAAAGCAGTGGAAGAAAGAATATGCCCTTACCCGGAATGCAGCTCACAAATAGAAACTATGGAACATTTTCTATTAGAATGCATGTACACAGTGCAGTTATGGAAATACTTAGCTAGCAGATGGAATCTTCCATGACTGGAAACACTATGAGAATTTAGTTCTAGGTGACTTTCCACATTCACTCCGGAAGTATAACAGCAGTACTTTAAAGGAAAACTCCATGTTAAAATCAGAAAAAGATATGTAGTAGTCTTTTTTTCTGTGTTCTAACCAGTTCCCAGCATTTTCTTTTTCTCTGGCTGTGAGAGATGTTTTTTCTAACTTTCCCTAACTGTTTTATTGCCTTTGGAGGTTGCCATTCTGGTTTCTTTTATGGCCTCTAGTCTTCCCAGGGTGCCCTTTGGTATGATGTCTAATTGCCCCTGCAGTAAGCCAGTGTTTTATTACAGGGTCTGTCACAGCTCAGCCACAGAGAAAATACTTCTTCCAGAAAAGACAAACTGCTAGATTTTGGGTGAGTGTAATCATTATTATTTTTTGATATCAGTACCTTGTTCTGCTATGCTCTGCTGTGTGTGTGTGTGTGTGTGTGTGTGTGTGTGTGTATCATGTCACTGTTCACTCTATTCCTCTTAGTCACTTTCAGTTTTTGCACCAGTACTAAGTAGCAAAAACTGAACATCAACTTATAGGTTGTAACATAGCAGGACAAGGTATTAATATCTCAAAATAATAATGATTACACTCACCCAAAATGTAGCAATGTGACTTCTTCTGTGAAAGAAGTATTATCTTTGTGGCTGAGCTGTGACAGACCCTGCTAAATCTAGGGGCATAGCTACATCACTGTCCCAAGAACCAGGGTGCATCGTAGGAGAAAGAAAGCCAATAAACCTATTTGTGATGGAGATACCCAGGGGTTGTAAAACTACCATACAGCTAGCAGGCTAATTTAGTAAAAACTCCTAATAGCAGACAGAGGGAAGGACACACTAGGACTTAACATACATATCAAAACACTCTACATATGTTTTTGCACATTCTGGGTGGACTTCTTTAACTGCAGTCTTAACCTGCCTGAAGTTTTACTCGTGACAGGTGTGATGCCAGCTGGTACTACAACAACAAGTGATATATATTTCTAGTTGCATAATGTGTGAAGCGACTTTTGAAGAAATATATGAGAAGGATCTGCAATTTCACCCAAAATCAAGAGTGGTCCTTTGGTAGAAAGGTTTTCCTTTTTTTCCAAAATTCAAATAAGTATTACATCAGACGTATGTATAGTTACCTGATATAACAGAGTATCATTTAAGAGACTAACTGAGGAATTACTACGTATACCTTTATTGTTTTCCCTTTTATCTTTTCAAATATTTCTGATGATTATGGGAATCAGTGCTGCCGAATTTCAGTGTTTCTAGGATATTGTATGGTTGTATTTGTGGTTTGGTTTCAATAAAGCTCCCCTACATATAACATTTCTGTTTCAGTGTTATTGGGGTGGGGGTGGGAGGACAGGACCACTTTATTGTAACAGGGCGACTTGGAAAGTTTTGTGGTGTTAGCACGATGGTTGATATGGGTATCAGTAAATCACTTAAAAATGAATTTACTGACTAATTTTACTACTGTGATTAAGGGACAATGTTTTATTTGGTATGTATGTAAACCAATCAATTAGAAATATCTTCTCTAACAAGTTGGGCTTCAACCAACGAGACAGAGATGACATGAAAAAACAGGTTACTCACCTGTAACAGTAGATCTAGGAATGGTATATGATGATGAGAGATTCCCCAAAGGGTCTGGAAGGTTCGCCCAAATCTGTGCTTCCCCACAGTCCCTCCATTGATCCTGCCACCGCTGAAACTCAGAGATCCACCAAACATATGCAGGACAAGCTCCACGTTCTGAAGCTGGCACCTTCTGGGCAGCTGACAGAACTCTGCACATTTAATTTGATTTTGGCTCCTTGGAAGCCACTTACTAGCCTAACTGGTAGCTGTACATAGGAGTCAGGTTCTCTGCTGCAACCTCCAAATTAACCTGTGTGCCTTCTTGCCTGCCCTCTTTAGTTGGAACTGCCATCGAGACACAGCACCAGCTCCAGTTCTAACCTGCTTTTTCTCCCATACTAATTTCACTAGGTGTAAATCCCCTACATATATAAGTATCTTGCTCTCCAATTTTAACGCAGTTTCTCCCGCAGTTTCTTCCTTAAACTACCACATTAGTTAGCAAGTGTCTTGGCTAGACTTGCACTACCCTCCTACCCATTTTCATTCCTGCCAGCTTTCTCCTGCCACTATGAATCTGTTACAGCTCACATGCTCGCTGTCTCATTGCCATCTTTGCTGGTGCTGATGGACTCCTGTGATATTGTGCTAGCCCATGACAAAGAGCACCTTGCCTTCCTCTCTGTCACCTACTCCACCCTGCTACACTCCTCCCCTCAGTCCATATGGGAACTATCCTCCCTCGGACCTACCACCCTCTCCTTTCTCTCTAATCAGGAACGCCGTCTACTTGGCCACTACCTAGTTTCCCTCTCCTGTTCTACTACTGTCCCCTCTTGCACTTCTATACTCCTGCTATCCCTCCTCCTCCTAGCTGGAGATGTCAAATGCAACCCTAGCCCACCCAACTCCCACCTCCAGCATCTGGGCTAATGCCCCAAGTCTGAAGATTACTCACAGCAACATATACAGTCTTTCCTCCAAGTTTCCTGATCTGGAGGCTTGGATTACACTACACAAGCCCCACATTCTGGGACTTTCCGAAACCTGGCTAAAGCCTCACCTTGCCACCACCACATATCAGCTACCTGGGTACTCTTCCTCCCTGCGTCTCGATAGGCCAGGGAAGAAAAAGGGAGGTGGTGTTGCACTGTTCATCAGGGAACCCCTCTCAGCCAACACTGTCCTCTGCTCTGATCCAACCTCACCTAGTGAACGGCTCCTCTAAGAACTATCCCTGGACACCAGTAAGAAACTCTACATAGGCTGCTGCTATAACCCCCCCACCACTGGAACTGAGGGTCTAACCAGCTTTCTTTCAGGCCTGAGCTCCTTATCCCCTCATAGAGACTCCATTCTCCTCGGTGATTTCAATTTAAACTGGCAGAGTACTGACCAGTCGGACTACGCTTCCCACCTAAAACCACACAACCTGGTCCAGACTATTGCACTCCCCACCAGACAAAACCCATGCACGGCCACTCAGACCCTACTGGACTGGATAATCACAAACAGGGATGATTACGCACTGCATGCTGGTACCATGGTGGACTCCATTAGTGACCACTCCCCTACATATCTCCTCTGGTCATCAAAATGTAAATGTCCCCCTCCCAAATACCTGTCCTTACTAACATACTAAAATTACCAGCAGAATAGGCCTAATGGTCTTTCGTGTCTGCTCGTTTGGTCAGCCCCCACCCTGGGAGCTGACCTTGCTGCCCCCCTCACCCTCTTTGGCTTCTCCCTTCCCAGTTCTGGATATTCTCGCTGCACTGGATTTTGCTTCCAGAACCCTTCCCCTGTACCTGTCCCACCCCCTCTGGAACCCCTCCACCATCTCTGCCTCCACCAGCCCCTGGGCAGCATTCCATGGCTCCACCACCCTCTCAGTGAAGTAGCACCTCCTCCTTTCTCCCTAGATCTTCCCCCTCCAGCTTCCACCCATGCCTCAGTTGCCCCTCCTCCTTCCTTCGAAGCACCCTGACTGCTCCTCCCCTATTTACCCCCTTCATGTACCTGGAGACCTCTATCATGTCCCCCCGGTCCCTTCCCTCTTTCAATGTGTACATATTTAGCTTTTCGAGCCTCTCCCCATAGGTCCTGTCCCCCAAGCACCAAATCATTTGGTTGCTCTCCTCTGGACCTTCTCCAGGAGTTTAATGTCCCTCTTTAAGTGCGGCCTCCAAAACTGCATGCAGTACTCATGGTGTGGCCTCACCAAGCAGTTATACTGAGGGAGTATCACTTCTCTCCACCTGGAGATGATCCCTCTAGAGATGCATACCAGCATCCTGTTGGCCTTGGCTGCTGCCCTCCTACAAGTCTCTGAGTTGTTCACCTTGACATCCACCATCACCCCCTGGTCCCGCTCAGCCATCAAGACTTGTAGCATTTTCCCCCCAGGGTGTACACTTGGCCTGGGTTTCTGGCCCCCAGGTGCAGTACCTTGCATTTCCTGGCATTGAACCTCAGCTTCCACTTTCTAGACCATCTTTCCAGAGCCTCCAAGTCCCCCTGTAGGGCCACCCTCCCCGTCTCCCCATCCACCACCGTCCCAGTTTTGAGTCATCCACAAAGAGACTCATCTCACTCCTGATACCTGTCCTTATGTCAGAGACGTAGGCGTTGAATAGGAGGGGCCCAAGGACTGATCCTTGCGGGACCCCACTAATGACCCTCCTTGGGGATGAGACTATCCCGCCAACTATGACCCTCTGGGTCCAGTCCTGGAGCCAACTGCCTATCCATCTAATCATCTGGTTCCCCACCCCCCATTTCTCCCAGCTTATCCAACAGGCCCCCGTGAGGAACAGAGTCAAATGCCTTGCTGAAGTCTAGAAAGAGGACATCCACTGGTCTACCCAGGTCCAAGGCACTAGTCACCCAGCCATAAAACTCCACAAGGTTTGTCTGACACCATTTCCCCGGGACGAATCCATGCTGTCTATCGTCCAGGCACCCTGACTTTTCCAGGTCCCCCCCTAGCCTTTCCTTGACAATGCCCTCCATCACCCTGCCCACCACCAATGTCAGGCTGACAGGCCTGTAGTTCCCTGCCACCTCCCTTGATCCCCCCTTGTGGACAGGCACTATATGCGCCACCCACCCTGTCCTCAGAGAGATGGTGAAAAGCTCTGCCATGGGTTTCGCCAGGACATCTGCAAATTCCTTCAGCACTCTGGGATGTAATTTATCCGTCCCCGGTGCTTTGTCCATCTTAAGGGACTTGAGGGCTTCCCTCACTCTCTCTACTGTGATTTCCACCTCCGCTACCTCGTCCCCCTGCTTAGCCTCCCCCCCTCCTGCTAGTGATGCCTCCGCCTCTCCCCAGACTCGCCGATTGGTGAGGTCCCCCTCCTCAGTATCACTGTCTCCTCCCATGTATGATGCAGCCCCCCCCCCGTTCCTTGGTGAAAACTGAGGTGAAGTACTCATTTAGTACCTCAGCCTGCTCCCCCGGGTCTTGTGCCCATCTCTCCCCTGTTTTAATCCTGCTAATCTGCCCCTTCACCCTTCGTTATTCCCCAATGTATCTAAAGAACCCCTTGTTCCCTCTCCTAATTTCCCTGACCAGGTTCTGCTTCTTCCTTGCCTTAGTCGCCCTCACCACCCTACTGGCCCTTCTAGCCATCAGCTCGTACTCCCCTCTATCCCTTTCACTCCTTGAGCACTTGAATTGCCTTCCACAACATCAGTAGCCCCAACACCACATGCCTCCTCAAGGAGGCTTGGTCCCTGAACTGGTCTGCTCGATACTCACTTTCTGATGCGACTCCTGGCAGTAACCCTATTTACACAAACCCTTATGACCCTACAGGACAGGCACTTTCCTGTCACTACAAGAAGGATCAGAGGCAGTTGCTAGCATTGGGTCACAAAAGACTTCCTTACCTTATGAAGGATAAGGATCGTGCTTGGTCCACCTACAAGGCATTCCCCCTCCCCTGCCCTCTGGGATGCCAATAGGAACATGAGGAATCTATGCAAACATCTGGCCAAATCCCTGAAACAGACTCATTTCTGTAATCTCCAACAGGCTAACCTTGGAGACCCTAGGAAATTCTGGGCATCCACTGGCTCCCTCCTAAACCCCCACTCCAGTAAGGCAGCCCTGCAACTAAACTCCCTAGATGGCCTCAATACCGGACCCTCTGGAAGTGGCCAGGGCTTTCAATGGCAAATTCTCCAACCTATCCATTTATCTAAGTAAACTCCCAAACAGCCAGCCAAATAGCTCAGCCCCCCATTCAAACCCCTTGTCGACCTCCGCTGGGCCTACCACCCATCCCCAAATCCCATTTTATTTCAAAGCTCTCTCAACTGCCGACACCACTAAGCTCCTCAAAAGCCTCCCAAATCATGGCTCCCCCGGGGCTGATGGCCTGTCCCCAGTCTTCCTCAGGCTCATTTTCCCATCCATCATCGAACCATTCACTTGTATCTGTAACCTTGCCCTTTCCGCCTCCTCCATGCCCGACCCCTGGAAGACTGCCAAGGTGATTCCCATCCTCAAAGCCGGTGACCCTTGATCAATTAGCGTCCAATCTCCATCCTCCCACACCTTAGCAAACTACTCGAGAAGGCTATCCACCATCAGCTTGCTGAGCACATGGGCAAATACAACCTCCTGTGTAGCCAACAGCATGGCTTGTGCAAGAACAATATAGATATGGACAGCAAAGTGCAGAGTTTGAGATTTTTTATGTTTGTCTGTTTATTCACTTTACTAACTTCAATTATGCAAAGATTCCATGTAAGCATAATCGATATTTGAGTTGACAGAGTCTGTGTTACGTAGCAATACATTTCGGAATGCTCATAGTCCTCTGTTTAACAACACCAGTCTCATGGCACACAAGTATCTGTTCAGGCTATATAACCTACGGTGCTATTAATGGAACTGTATGCACTTTGTCGTTGGAATCTGCAATGAACTTCTATTGTACTTTAAAGATGGGTTGAAAATTTCCCAGCCTCTGATTGGCTAAGAATCCTGGCAAGGGATACACGTGTCA
Source organism: Neoceratodus forsteri (assembly GCA_016271365.2). NCBI lineage: Eukaryota > Metazoa > Chordata > Ceratodontiformes > Ceratodontidae > Neoceratodus > Neoceratodus forsteri. Next base: position 1,234,029,561 of record CM028129.1, on the reverse strand, counting down.
AAAGAGATGAGAAATAACAAGTCCCATACCAATCTGACTCACCATCATCTAAATCACTGTGTCCCTAAGTTTTCAAAACTGAAGAGCATCTTTCTTTCGTTCATTTTACTGAGCAACTGAACCCTACCCCCAAAACACAACAGCAGTCCCTAAATCACACTAGCTTTTTTTTTTATTCTCACCACTAATACACACAAAAGACTATCTCTTCAAAATAACTGCACAGTTGGGTTCGCTCAAACTTTTGAGTCACGTCGCTCCACATTGTTCCTCCCACGTGGGTGCCTGTCTATTGAAAAATTAAGGTTACATTTTGTTCAAACTGTCATTTTCTAAAAATGAATTAAGTACATTAATATTAATCAAATTCAATGCTGATCTCTGATGGAAATCAAACTCTCCCGATCTGCCTCACTCACCATGACCCTTTGCAGATCAAACTCTCCCATTCAGGCTCACACACCATGACCCATCCGACTGCGAACAGCATGCCGTCTGCCAGTCTTCTACTACGGCAGCTCCCAAATAATGTCCTGGCTCCAACTACTCTACTCATATAAAAAGAAAAAATATAAAAAATACAGAAGTAGGCCAGTATGCAGCACAGAGGGGGAACACTATAACGTTTCTCACAACCACGTGAAATAGCGCCACTCTCCCATCCATGCTGTTGCTCTTGTGCTCTCACCCAGCAACAGTTCCTCTAACAAAACAAACAAACAAAAAAAAAAACAGAGAGTGTGGGAGAAAGAAAAAGAACTACCAAATCAGATAGGAGAGCCTGAAATTCATAAAAGTCTAAGTGGTGGTGGTGGTGGTGGGGAGCCACAAGAAAACAAATAGTCAAGCACACATGAAAGACACAGTATTTAAAACAATAGTACCCTCTACTGGCAGCTGTATCAGTAAAGGCACTACTTTACAACAAAATAAATCTCTATTAATTTATACTACTCTTTTAAGTATATTTGTGACATTCTTAAATTATTTTATAGCTCCCTGGCTGGCCACATGATGGTTGCCAGCCCCACCGCTGCAAAGCCTCGGCCAGCCCGGACCACCTCAGCAGCAGCACCCTGGGCTAAGGTAAGAGTAGTGCACTGGCGGCCCTCCTGGGGCCTTCACCCTTGAGGGGGAGGGGGAACACCCATTCTGTGAAGGGTTACGCTGGGCTAGGGAGGCTGCGATGTGGGATGGTGGTTCGCGGCAAGGACAGAGTGCTGGCGGGGTCCTAGGTGACCAGATGTCCTAGGTGGTCAGGGAGCACGGGGAGGAGCAAAAAAAAAAAAAATATATATATATATATATATATCACAGCTCATTTTCTAAGCACAATAATACCCTCCAGGGTGGGTGGTATGGGCTATACCAGATCTTACAGAGGCTATAAGGCCCTCCACCTGTGGTGTCAGGCCTCATTACCCCCCTAGGACTGTCTGGTATAGCTCAATACCACCCACCCTGTTGCCTATCATTGCTAGCATATCAAATATTTCTCTTCATTAAAGTGAAGTTAAAAAAAAATATGAGTCTTTTCGAATGTACATAAGGTACTCCTGAGAGATGGTTTACAGATAGTTAATTCAACCCCCAGGTACATGAGGCCCTCTGCAACATCGCAGGTCTTATTACACACCTGTGGGTTGGATTAACTTCAGGTGAACTAACTCCCTGCTGCAGCAGTGTTTTCTTTAACAGAATAAATTTCCATGACATGGGTTTTATGTGATGATGTGTGGCTGGCAGACACATCAATATGTTTTTTCTTATTATTATTGCAATTCACTCCTGAATGGAGATGTGGGGTTCTGAAGGTTTTAACATTCTCTGCTCCTTGGGCTTGACCACCATAAATAAATTAAACAATCTGGTGTACTGCTAGGCTGTTTAACATCGGAAATGTGTGCTAGCGCTCTCCTAATACAGCCTCTGTATGAATCCAGCATGTAAAGTCAAAAATGTAAAATGGGATTTTTAAAAAATTGCTACTAGCAGCCATTTTTAGTGACTTGAGTAATTAATTACCAAAATCTGTAATAAAAACAGCTTTAAAAATACATGAGAGAAATAAAAATGTACTGCTGATTAATTTCATCATGTCAGAACAATAGTAATGCTAAAAAACTTCAAGGTGAAATTTCTGGATGACTAACAAATACTACTGGTTTAAAAAGTACTTTTTCTGCTCTTTTTGAAATCGCACCCCCTCAAACCCTGAAGGACTTTTACTTGCCCCCAATTTGAATGATGCACAAAGTAGAATTTATGTGCCTCTATGAAGGAAGGGAATGGATGGGATCGTATTTTGGCTCTGTGCAGCCGAGTCGCCAATCCCTTTCACTTCTTGGTCTTGAGCGCCACACCCACATAGCCGTTATGTGATAAAAGAATACGGAGAGCATGGAGGCACGCTCCATAGACAGAAATGGGGATTTTTTTTTAATTTATTTTTTATATTTTAGATGCCCATTCCAAACAAATCAAGGCTACCCTTTAACTAACAACAACGTGCTAGCATAGGGCGGCACTCGGGACCAGGCAGTGGAAGGGATCAGTGCCTTGCCTCCAAACAGCCAAAATAGAGTCTCTTCCCTTCCTGAATAGAGGTACATAAAAATTCTACTTCATGCATCATGAACTGGGGACTGGTAAGGGTCCTCAGGGTTTCTGGAGTGAACACCAGAAAACGTGCTATTTAATGCTTTAAAAGTTGCAAAAAAATGATCAGGAGTTGAACAATTCATTTCCCATTGAAGGAATGAAAATAAACTAAAGACATGAAGGTGCTGACTGAGGATGTGTTCCAGGGTTCTACTTTCTGTCATCTCTTGAAAACATGAGACTGTGCTGACTGCATGGAGTAAAAATACAGGTTACTCACCTGTAACAGGAGTTCTAGGAATGGCATATGTTGTTCATCCACAATTATTGGCAGGTATCCTTGCAGCTTTCAATCTTGCCGGAAGGTCTTCAAGCTGGCTCCTCCCACCCACCCGGGTGGTAAAACTCTCGGCTTCACCCCATGATGCCAGATCTAGCCCGTTGGAAGCCAGGTTGTGCATCGAAGCCGGGGAGGCCGGGTGGGTCGTGTGGATGAACAACATATACCATTCCAAGAACTCCTGTTACAGGTGAGTAACCTGTATTTGTAGGGACATGGATATGTTGTTCATCCACACTTACTGGCAGACTCCTAGCAGTTCTCCAGGAGGAAGGAGGCAAGGCGACACCCCCTACTTAGGAATAAAGACTGGAGAACCGAGGCCCCGACCAACTTCCCGGCGTGACCCAAGGTCGATGTGGAAGGGGAAATCGGTATAGGCCTGCTTCCAGGCAGAAGCCCTGCGGATAACCTGGACAGAAGTATCCTCAGAAGCAGCCACCGATGCAGCAGAAGGGTGCGTAAAAAAGAGCACTTATCCCTCTGGGAGGCTCCATGCCCGCCCACCTATAGCAGATACCTATGCAGGAGGTGACCCACCCGCTCGTCGTCCGCTTGGCTGCAGGTCTGCCAGGTGCGGCTTCAGCGTAGATGACAAACAGCTGGTGAACCTCTCCCGAACTTCAGTCCTACGCTCCCTGGGTAGGTGAGTGTTAGATAGGGTCTCATGGATCCTATACACGGCCTCCGAGGCGTGAATGGGGATGAACCCCTGCAGAGACAATACCCGGTTAGGTAAGATTCCGCCACTGCCTACGGAAGGAACTTCGGGTGGGGCGCGGGTTAAACTTGTCCCTGTGGAAGACCAGATAGGGAGATTCAAAGGAGCGCCTGGAACTCTCCCCTCCTTCTGGATGGCAGAGTAGCCCCAAGAAGGTGTTCTTCCACAACAGGTGGGGGAACTCGCACCTGTGCAAGGTTCAAACGGCTTGCCCGTGAGCTAAGCCCATACCAGCGAAGATCCCACAGAATGGGGATACTCTCCCCCAAAGGGGAGGTGTGATCAAAGCCTAGAAAAGTGCCAGACCACCTTTTCTGCACCATCAACTGCCTTCTGGCCCACGCCCGGAAGACAGGGGTGACCAATAGAAGCACCTAGAGGGTCGTCGGCCGAAGCCCTAGTTCAAAAGAACGGACCACAGATGGCCCAGAATGCTCGCCCAGGGAGGAGAGAGGGGCCCATGCCCTATCCAGTTATCAAATGGAGAACTCTTCCATTTGAAGGCGAGCATGTTCGGCCGACTTCTAGCAGGACGCCTCGAAAGCGTCGAGGACCTTGCCGAAGGACCCAAGGCCTGGCCCCTAGCCGCACGGGGACTAGGTTTGCCGGTGCAGGGATTGAAGGTCCAATGAAAAGGCCTTCCCCTGAAAAGAGAGATCAGTACCAGGCGGGCTGGAAGTCACATCGGGAGCCTGGGGCTGAGACTGAGGAGAGCTGAATACCAGAGCTGGCAATCCAGTCTGGGGCTACCAGCATCGCCTGTGCCTAGTCCCTCCTCGCCTTGCCCGTAGGTCAAGGGAAATGGGGGAGAGGCGTGGAAAGGCCCAGGGTCCGCGGCCTCGACGGCATCCCCTACAGCAAACCTTGCTGAGGGGGCGGGCATGAAACAGTCTTGGCCTCGTATTCTCCCTGGAGGGAAGGAGGGAGAAGATCCTGTGCTACCTCCAGCAGGGGAGACCACTCGTGAGGTGCTGCCCATGTCCGGCTTAGGGTATCAGCCAGGGTGCTGGAGGCTCCTGCCGACAAATGGCTGGGAAACCGCCTCTGGCTGCACGAAAAACCCAATGCGGAGAACCTCCTTATGCAGAGGTAAGGGGCTCGACCGAACCTGGCGGGGTAGGTAGCACATGGTCGTGGTGTTGTCCGTTTGGACTTAAACCACTAGAACCCGCACAAATGGAGCGAGTGGTGCAAGCTAAGTGGACCGCCTGGAGCTCCAGCGGGTAGGAAAGACATCGGGACTCCCGAGAGGACCAGAGGCGAAGACCTCTGTATTCCCCTAGATGGGCACCCCCACCCATCCAAGAAGCATCGGTCGGAGAAGACCGTTGACTCGGGGCAGACGAACAGGATGTTCTCCTGCAGGAGCTGGAACGGTCCGAGGGGGAGCATTCCCCTAACTCCTGGGCTGTGGTCACAAACCGGTCTGAGGAACGCAGCACTGTGACCGCTGGCTGGCCAGTCCCCACTAGGGGAACGCATGAACCAGCGGGTCCAAAGACCACGCTGGAGCAGGCCGCCGTGAGCCCAGGAGGTCCCGGCAGGGCGCAATTGCCCAGTCAGACCTGACTAGGTAAGGGAGGAAGAACCTCAGCCCTATCTGCCAGGAGCCGAGCTCGGACTTAAGAGTCGAGCCTCGTCCCGAAGAAGCATCACCCGCTAAGACACGAGTTCCAACGTGGCTCCATTAAACGGAGACCAGTCTGAGCCTGGAAGGGTTGTAATCAGGCCGCCATCCGGTTGGGGTTACACCCGGACCACTCAAAGGTGCAGAAAGCTGCCGAGCAGAGAACGAAGGGCCTGGCCAGGAACTCGTAAGGAGATCCCCCACTTAGGAAAGGGAGGAGTCTCCCAAGAAACGGACGGAACGAGGAGTAAGTACGTCCTGGAGGCCCAGGAAAGAAGCCACATGCCTCGTTCTCAGGATGGGATATCTGAGGCAGAGAGCCCATCCAGGCGTGCAGAAGGATGGGGCGCAAGCCCCCAGTCCATTTTAGACCAGGAATACCTTGACACGAACCCAGGGTCGGAAGGAGGGTCCGCAACCTTCCTGATCACCCCTAATTAGAGGGCCAGGCAAGTCGGCTCAGCAGGCCGACGAAGAGGCTGTGGACCAAAATCCCGTGGACGCGGCTCAAAGAGAGAACCTGCTCGCAACATGCGACAGGAACTACCCTTAGCACCACCCAAGAGGAAGAGGTGCGGAGCCGTCCCCCCACGGGGAACCCCGAACAGGGACGACGGTGCCGGGGACAGCGCCCCTTAGTCCGTCACTGAGCTGGTTTGGCGGAGGAAGAGGCCGAGGGACCTCTCGGATCCTTACCTCCCTGCATCCTTTTGGAGGAAGACGCTGGTCTGGCGACAGGCCACCCAGCGCATGCCTGCTGGCCCTTGTGTTGGGCCGGTCAAGCCGCAGGGGCCGGGGGGAAAAGGGGCTTACACAAAGGCTGCCGGCTGCCCTTGACCCTCCGGGCGGGAGTGACCAAGTCCGGAGTGGCATCGGAATTCTCGGACCCCTGGAGGTGTCCCTTCACTCCAGGGCCGAAAAGGTCAGTCCCCAAAAAGGGGATGTCCGCCAACTCGTGCTGGGTTTCCAAAGAGAAGGAGGATAACCTCAGCCACACCCTGAGGCGCATGGCCACCGCGGCCGCCACCAATCTGGCACAGGAGTCGCCCAGATCCAGAGACGTCTGGAGCTGCTGTTTCACCACCGCCCTACCCTGATCCCGCACCCGACGGACCGTGGTCCGCAGGTTGGCCAGGAGATGAGGGAGGACCTCATCCAGGGAGCCCAAGAGGGCGTGGGAGAAATGTGCCATCAGTGCCGCTGAGCTGGCCTGATGGAGGCCTAGGGAGGATGCAGTGTAAACCTTGCGCCCGACGTAGTCCATCCTTTTGGACTCCTTGTCAGGGGGCCTATCCACATCCCTAGCATTTCCAAAACATTGGAAAACATTGTCGGTGACTACCCCTCAGCCGAGGGGTGTTCCGAGAAACCGGGCAGAGAACCGACAGGGACAGGGTACTTCCTGGCCACCCTGGCCGAAGGCGCAGGACAGGAAGTAGGCCGCCGCCAGAGCTCCAAGGCTGGGCCCACGATTGCCTCAGCCACCAGGAAGGCCTCCGAGGGTGAACCCCCTCGGTCTAGAATCTCTGTAAGGGGGAAAGGGGCCTGTTTGGAAACGGGCTCGAGCTGCATCCCAGTGAATTCCGAGATGAGCTGGAGCAGACCCATAAAGGATGATGGGCTGTCGTCCACAGAATGTTCCGAGGAAGACCATGGGTCCTCCCTACTAGGAAACATAGAGGAGTCTATTTCGGGCTCTGAGGGGTCTGCAAAAAGCTGCCGCAGGATCGAGTCACTCTTCATGCGCCGAGGGCGGACAGGAGTGAGGGGAACAGATAACCTGCGGGACAGGTCATGGCCCAGCCTGGTTTCCACCGAGGACGGTGGGGCAGCAGGGATTGGACGAGCAACCGGCCCCAGAGAGGGCACCTCGACTGCCTCGAGCAGCTGCGTCGGCCGACTGGGCGGCGGCTGCTTACTAGCTGGAGAATGAATCGGGGTCAATTGATTCCTGGACAACAATAGCTGCTGCCACATAAACTCCTCGTAATGTAGACGCCAACGGCATCGAATCCACTCCTCATCCGAGGAGGGGGACGAGGAAGAACGGCACAGCCACTTGATTCGGTGCCCCGACTGAGAACGCCAAGGTCGGCGTGAGCAGCTAGACCGAGAGGAGGACCGAGACCCGAATCCTCGGGGGAACCGAGGGCGGGCCTGGGAAGGAGTGGGGCGTGCCCGCTCCTCCTTCAGCTCAGAAGAAAGTGCCGAGGACTGTCGACCTGAAGGTACAGCCAGAACCTCAGCCTCTGCTGGGGAAACTGGCGAGGGGATGGCGGCACCAGCAGAAGACAGCCCAGATGACGGGCCGAGAGACTCGACAACGTCGACAGGAGTCCTGGCCGGCTGACCTGACGAGGGTACCGTGAGGCCAGCGGCCGAAGCCGCATCCTCGACCAAAGTCGAACGTCGGCCGGCAGGGAAGGGGGAACTCTCCCGCTCCCTCCGGTGCCGACGAAGAGACCTAGCCTGTGACTCCTTGGACTTGGGCCGAGAGGCAGGTCCCAAAGGTCCCTCTCCCTTCGAGGAAAGGGACTATCGAAGCTCCTTGAATGAAGCTGTATGAGGAGAACTCAAGGAGAGCGGGATAAGTGCCGATCGAGGAAGAGGAGGGCAGCCGCCTCCTGAATGAAGGAAGATCGGGCTGCTCAGCGAGACAGCCGATGGGACCCACTGCCAGCAGAGTCTCCAAGGAATTTTCCGAGGCGGGAAAAACTACAGGTCGCCCGGGCCCTGAATGGGCTGCGCGATCCTCCAGAGAGCTGGCCGAAAGGGCATAACAAAATTCGCAAAGTTGAGGATCGTGATCCAAGTCAAGGCAGTAAACGCACAAGGAGTGCGGATCTCTCCTGGAGGAACTAACCGGGCACCTCCCGGAGCCGGAAAAAGAATGGGCCATCGCCACAGCGAAGAAGAAAAGATCGAAGTTTCAGAAAACTTCCAATTGATTTCGAAGACCGAAATTTCCAGGAACCAGTCAAAACACAGAGCGCTAAGGAGGGAACCTGAGCTCAAGCGGTAGAAAGATTCAAGGCCATGGGTGGAGCCGAGAGTTTTACCACCCGAGTGGGTGGGAGGAGCCAGCTTGAAGACCTTCCGGCAAGATTTAAAGCGGCAAGGATACCTGCCAATAAGTGTGGATGAACAACATATCCATGTCCCTAGAAATATAGGTTACGCACCTATAACCGTTATAACCATAGTTCTAAGAGTGGTATACAGTTCACATCCACACAGTGGCAGTCTTTCCAGAGGTAGCCGAATAATCAGAATGTCTCAAAGCTAAACTCCTCCCACCGCCTGAGTGGTATATTCTTCGACTCTGTCTTGATACATCTGATCTGTGCACACTGGAAGCAGAAATCTGGGTGCCACACTGCCAAGGGAGGTTGGGTGGGCGGTGTGGCTGTGAACTCCCCTGAGGAAGAGGTTTTTACCTCAAAGCGCCAGGGCACGTTTAGGTGATGGGCTTGGTACTATAGAACTACATTTTTTTTTTGCACAGTACACTATGCATTTTAGTAACTATTCAATAAACTAGTTTCAAATTCAGCAGAAGTGCTTGCTTTGCGTTGTTTTCTGAATGCCAACTATATAACACTCTTTGAAGTATGGTTATAGGTGAGTCACCTATATTTCTAAAGGCATGGATATAGTTCACTATCCACACAATGGCAGTCACCTAGCAGTCTTCCAGGAGGAGGTATGGTGCACACCCCTATTTGGTGCATCTCTTATCCCCTTCATGTTGTCAACTCTACCACAGAGTTTAGTACCTTCCTTGGAATCCTTTTCCGACATCCCTAATGAACATATTGAAGAGATCTGAGCTCAGGATGGATCCTTGTGGTACTCCGCAGATGACCTCTCTTCACTGATCTTTCCCCATTCACCACAACTCTCTGCTGCCTCCCCTCCAACCAGCTCCTATCCACTTCACTATTTCCCTAGCAGTACTCACCAGCGAGGATCTGTCGTCTGCCAACAGAGTGGAGGGGTGCCTCACAGTTGTGTCCTGTTTTCCATGGATTGTGAGATTGGGACATTGAACACAAAAAGAACCGGAAGCCAGAAACGGTGTTCCAATTATGGGAGGGCCTGCAAGTGGTGAGGGAGCCTGTAGGCTCAGTATTTATTCTTAAATTTATCCTACTGAATATATATTTTGATGTGAAGACAACACTGGGAGAGCTGTCTTCCTGTTACTGCAGCAGTCCATTGAACTTTTAACTTTTCTGGTGAGAGTAGGAATTCTGGCATCCCTAGGGTTCTGGGGATAAAGCCTTTTATAATCTTGGCTTATTCTTTGGATTTACGAAACTGTGTTCTTTAAAGTCTACATTCCTGGACATTTTGCACTGTGGACCGTGGCTCTTCCTTTTACTGACTGCTTTATGTTATTTTTGATTATTTCACTGTGGATTTGTTGGCGTGAGTGGGGGTATGTGTGTGCTTGTTAGGAGCGTGTGCCATGAGTGATTAGGAATTGTAATTTAGTGTCAGTCGTCCTAGTGCGATTGTTCATAGGACTGTAGAAAGTGTATATGTTGTATGAATCATTGGGTAGGGAGACTTGTTTGCTTTTAATTTATTGTAGATTTAATCATGTGCTTGGGTTTTGAAGCCCTCACGCTTAGCTACTCCCTGTCCCAGCTGTTGAACCTACATTCCTTTGATGACCCCCTCAGTGGTGGGATACAGGTACTGCAGGGTGGTGGTCACTGTTAGGAGGCGTGATGGTAGGTGGTAGGGCATGGAAAGTACCACTGGACTTGTGAGGACCGGGACATCCACGGACAAAACGGGACCTACAGCAAGGTCAGACGTGGTTGGTTCCCAAACCCAGGGCTCCCACCGGACTGAGTAGGCAAGTAACTGTAAGGCCAGCTGCCTCTATTCATCCTCTGTGGGTTATGTTTTGCAATGCCAGATCAATGAGGAACAAGACTGCCATCATGGCAGAATGTCTGGTTCCTCGTTTGATCTGACTTGCGTCATGGACACTTTTTTACAAAGAGGTGGTAGCTGGGTGGAATGCGTTACCTGCGGAAGTGGTATCCAATAGAACAGCGGACTGCTTCAAAAGGGGGATGGGACAGGACAAGAGGGAGGGGAAGGGCGGAAGGAAGGGGCAGCTGCAGAATAAGGGATGCTAGCTGCACATTTGAGCAGACTTGATAGACCTCTAGGCCTTTATCTGCAGGGAAATTTTGTATGTTCATATGGAGACCTTAATGAGTGATGATGCTGGTCCAGTCTTGGAGGTGACAGTCCTAGCTGGATTCTCTGTGGTACACTGTCAGGAGGGATTGCGGAGGGTGGCATCGGTTTTAGATCCAAGCTGAACTTTACTGTGCACCCAGTGGGATAAACTCCATCAATCAAATACGTGGCCATGTGTGGGGGTCCAGGGACAGGTTGTAGGATTCTTCTCTTGTACCAGGTGTTCAGGCACAAAAGGGATTTTCTGCAGGATGTATCGTGGACTTAATTGCCAGAGTCACCAGATGGTTGATTCTGGATGACTTTAATGCGTGGATCAATGATGAACAATCACAGTTTGGTCAAGATTTCTTCCAACTGATGGAATCACTGGGCGTAGTACAAGTGGTCACTTCTGTGACCCAGCAACATGGACATGCCTTTTATTTATTTATTTATTGAGTTCTTGGATTATACCTGTGAGCGGATGCTCGTTGAAAGGTTCCACGTCAAATACATCAGAAAACAAGGTACAATACTGTGCACAAACATACAAATACTGAGAAAAATATTTGTGGAGGTTACAGAAAACAAACATAAATCACTAGCTATGCTGAGGCATTGTACAATATATGGCTGTGTCAAGAAGATAAGCAGACAAGGATAGGGAAGGATACATTGGGAGTGGGAGGGCTAGGTGAGCAGAGCACATAGGACAGGGAGGGAGGAGGACGGGGGGGGTACTGGGGCAAGGGACAGAGCCAAGGGGGGGTAGGAGGTAGGTGTTAGCGTGGCTCAGTTGGCAGCACATCCACCTCTGGACCAGAAGGTTGTGGGTTCTTGTCCCACACCGGGAGTGGACTTGCACCTAAAAATCGCTGGCATCCGAGTGCAGTATTGGGGGGTGCTATACTGCTGTGGTGTGCCTTCCTTTGGATGAGATGTTAAACCAAGGTCCCTTCTGCCCATCCTGGTGTTGTCCTGTTGGGTGTCCAGGTGGAAGTAAAAAAAAACCAGGGCACTCTTTGCAAAGAGCAGGGAACATTCCTGGTGTCCTGGCCAACATCTCCCTTCCCATAAACCGGTTCATGCAATTATCCAGGCTGTGTGTGGGTGATGATGTGCGATATGGCTGCCACCACACATTCAGTCACTTCACTACCAGTCTAGCATTGCTTGTAAAGCACTTTGGGATACTGTGTATGAAAAGTGCTCTATAAATGCTGATTCTTCTTCTTCTTCTTCTAGGAAGGTGGGTGAAGTGCTGAGGTTTGACTATCCTGTCATGACAGAGGCAAAGATTAGTGCTAGAGGCAAAATGTTACTGCTTGCTGAGCCTTAGCTGGGGCACATGCAGCTACTCGTATCAAAGAAGAGCTGACGCAGTCCACATTTAAAAGAGCCAATCGTTGAGGAGCCAGAGATGTCAGGGGCAGTGCATTTACCCAGGGGGTGCACGATGTGAGAATGCACGCTGTGCCATGGTAGTGCGGCATCTGGGCACTTGGAAAATTTGAGTGCCAGAGCTTCTGGCTTGTCTGGTATTCATAGGCAGTGTTAGCAGGTTCTGCACCCCTGTTGGAAGCAGATTTACTGTGACTTTTTTGGCAAGAAGGCAGGTTTGATACCTGATTCTGTCATTCAGTTGAAGCCAGTCAGCCCAAGCATAAAGTTCACAGGTGTGTGTGTGAGTCTTGGTGCATTTGAGAGTAGGTGGCAGGCTTTGTTTAAGGCAACTGAGATCCATTGGAGCACCGTGTTGGTGGCAGAACTGTATATGGCCAGCCCATAGTCTGTGAGGGAGACAACTGAGCTTCTGATTGCCAGGTTTAAAGCTTCATGCGTTAGACAATGCCTGTGGCGGTAGAGGATCATGATTCTGGTATTAATAGCTCTTGCAGTGATATCGATATGCTGGAAGAAGGACAGGGAGGAATCAATTGTAACCCCCAGGTATTTGAAATGTGAAACGAGCTCCAGTGTGTCACCGCTGTCATTGCTTATTGCCAGGGGGTAGCTTTTTAGCTTGCTTTGGGCTGTGGAGTACAGCATGGTCTTTTTGTTGTTTTTTTTATAGTTCATGACCAGTCTTTGCTCTTTAAACCAGTTTTCCACAGATGCAAAGCCATTTTGGAGATCAGTTTCAAGGAGTCCAGGGCACAGGTTGCTGGTAAAAATCACTGCATTGTCAGCATATAGGAGCATGCGACAATGGCAAGAGGCTGGGAGATTCTTTAAGAAAACACTGAACAGCAACAATCCCAGAATGAACCCTTGCAGTACACCAGATAAGACAGGTCAGCTGTCCGATAGCACTTCCCCAATCCTGACTCGCTGGAAGCGGCGGCTCAAGTAACTCCTAAACCAGTTCACAGTTTCAGGTGTCAGTCCAATGTCAGATAGCTGCTTGAGGAGGAATGCATGATGAACCATATCAAATGCCTTTGATAGGTCAATGAAGGCTGCCCCTACAAGCTGGCCTTGGTCGAAGGCGTTATGGATGAATTTGGTAAATTCGAATAGGGCTGTGATGGTACTGTGGCCACCCCGGAACCCATGTTGCTCTGGGCACAGGAGTTGGTATTGATTAAAGTATTCCACCATCTGGTCAGCCACAATCTGCTTGAGAGCCTTGGAGAGTGGCAGGAGTATGGAAATCAGTCTGTAGTTATGTAAGCACCTGTCCCCACTTTTGTGTACAGGGGTTACTGTAGCAGACTTCCACTTTGGGTGAATTGGGAGTGAAAGAGGGATAAGTTAAGTATTTTGGTTAGTGGTCCAAGTATTTCATTCAGTGCTAGGTGAACAAATTTGAGGTCCAAACAGTCCCCACTGTGCCTAGATTTTCCGAGGACCTTTTCAAGGTATTTCCTAGCATTTGCTTCAAAGACCATTCTGAAGCGGAATAGCGGCTGGTTAGGTGGTAGTGCAGGTGAACTCGTATTGTCACTTGGACTCGATTTTTTTCTCCTGGGGCTTGGGATTAGCAACCTCAAGAGTGATCCAGTCAGTTGGTGGGATTACTGTACAGTGAAGTTCCTGTTCGGAGCCCCCTTCATAGTCCACCTCCTGTGGAGATGGTCTATTATCATCATTTAAGGTTGCTGTCCCCAGAAGGACTCCAGGCAGTAATAGGTATGATGGCAGCATGTGAGATGGGATCTAAGGAGGCGATGGTGGCCTATAACAGGACTATTACCCTGGCCTTCGATTTGGTAACACCAGCATGTATATGACCCTGAACTTCACACCAGAGATCCCCATGGTTTGATGTAGAGCTCAGTGACTTGAAGTCCAGGGGTCAGAGGTTAGAGCACTGTTGGAGGAGATCTACGTCCAATAAGGACAAACTGGGTTTGAGAACTCATTATCGTAAATATCAAAGAGTACTCTACTGTAAGGAGGCATTTCTGTCCAGGGAGATTGCTGTTGGGAGGAACCAACTGGCTCAGCTTTTCTAAACTGTGGACGGGCTGCTCCATCCTGCCTGTCTACAACTGGTGAGAGCAGTTTCATCTGCCAAATGTGAAGAGTTTGCTTGGTTCTTCTCAGACAGGATGTCCTTTATTCATGCTAGGATCACCCCAGCCAGGTTGTTACGATCCGGCACGGTCATGCAGGTATAGAACAAGTGCATTCCTCTGGCCTGGGAATAGTTTAGGTCAGTTAAGGTGAAGGAGGTCTGCAAGGTAATCTCGGAGCTGCAGTCCACCTTTTGCAAACTGGACCCAGGCCTGACATGACTTCTAGTAAATCTGGCCCAGTGTTTGCTGGGACTGTTTGGTGTTCCTTCTCAGAGGGGACCTTCCCAAGCTCATAGCACCAATGAAGCCCCTTCTGAAGAAACCTACTCTGGACCCAGACTGCTTGGCATATTATAAACCATTAACCCCCATTTTTGGGAAGGTAATTGAAAATACTGTGGCATTACAGCTTGAGGTTCATCTAGCAGCCTCTCCAGTCTGGATTTAGTTCTCGACACAGTACTCAGACTGCATTGGTCAAGGAGCACAATGATCTTCTCATGGCGAGAGACAGAGGAGAGTGGTCAGTTCTCATCCTCCTCAATCTCTCATAAGTTTTCGATACTGTGGACCATGGATTGTTGTTGAGCCACTTTAGGGAGTACTATGCACTCACCGGCACAGTCATAAGCTGCTCTGAGTCCTTCCTCAGAGACAGGTTGCAGAGGGTAATGATGGGGAAATTATCCTTGCTCTCGAAGCCCTTGCTCTGTGGTATACCCCAGGGGTCGGTTATCTCTCCTATGTTGTTCACAATGTATGTGCTACTCTGGGAGGAATCATTAAGATGATATAGGCTGGGTTTCTACTGCTATACAGACAATGCCCAGCTGTATCTGTTGTTTGCAGCCTGGATACCTGATGCGGCTGGAGTACTAAATTTGTGTTTGGTCCAGATCCAGGACTGGATGTCATCTAGTTGGCTGAGACTTAACCCAGACAAGATGGAGGTACTGTTTATTTATCTTGATAGGAGGAGGGGTGTGGAGGCAACCAAAGAGGCTGGCCTCCGCTAGGGTGAGAAACCTGGGGGTAGTTCTGGATGAGAGGCTGACAATGGAGATTCAGATGGCAGCAGTAGTTTGGAATGGCTTTTACCATCTCAGGAACATTGTCCAGATTAAATCTTTGATCCTTCCGGAAGACCTGTCATCACTAATGCATGCATTCGTGACATCCAGGCTAGACTACTGCAACGCTCTTTACCTTGGGGTCAGCAGAAACATCCTGCAGCTGGTGAAGCACGCAGCAGGCAGGTTACTGACAAGCCTTCCCAGGTCCTGTAATGTCACCCTGGTCCTGTGTGAACTGCACTAGTTGCTGGTGAAGTGGTGTTTTACCTTCAAGGTCGGTTTGGTAACCTACAAGGTCCTACATGGACTGGGCCGTAGTTACCTGAGGGAATTCCAAACTCCTTACCACCTTGCCTGCCCCTTTCACTTCTCTGTGGTGGGCCTCCTGGCAGTTCCCAGGGCTAGTCTCAAATTATCAAGGGTCCAAGTATTTGAGGTAGCTGGTCCTGCCCCATGGAACTCGCTTCCTAGCTCTCTGAGGAAGGCCCCTGGGTGGAGGTTTTTAAGGGGGGGGGGCCTTAAGACCTTTTTATTTATTGAGGCCTTTGGCTCTATTTCATGGCCATGATTTACTCTGATGCCAGCCTCTCTTTGATTATATCTATCAATCTATCTATATATCTACTGTATATATCTACGTCTCTATATTTCTCTCTAGATATATATACATATATATATTTTTTTTCGTTTACCAGGTAGATGCCGTAGTCACAGGAGCAACTATTTTAAGGTGCGACCTGGGAGGTTACAAACAATAAGACATTTTACACATACATACATATGTGTATATATATATATATATATATATATATTAGTACGGGCACGGGGGGGGGGGCTCAGAAGGCCCCTCACAATCTCGGGACTGCTGACAGTATCCTCGACTGCCACGGCCTCCTGGTCTATGAAATGAACCCCTACCATGTATACACAGAAACACAGAAAATACCACCAGGCCCGTCTAGTCTGCCTGTATACCTTTGTCTTCTTGCAGGTTGAGGGGTCAGGGATTTGACAGGTCTTAATGTCATTTTGAATGATTTGAGCTCCCTAAGGGCATTATCAACATCTGTTCCAAACAGTCTGGAGATCCTAAGTGGAGCATTCAGCACACTTGTTGTACATCAGTAGCAAAGGCAGGCATCCGGAGCCAGGAATATCTTCTGAGGCAGATGTCAGAAGCAGTAGCCCTGTCAGATACATCAGAGGATTCATATGCCGAGTGTAAAAGATGCTATCCAGTACCAAAACCAGCTGAAACAGCTGTCAGCAGTTCAGCCTTGGCAGGACTATCAATCAAAGCCTGAACAGTAGTCATGGCAGTTTTCCACAGGCTATTCTGATATTTTATCATATATGCCTGATAGTTTGAGATGCAGAGGCATGAATTCTTTT
Organism: Neoceratodus forsteri; assembly: GCA_016271365.2. Lineage (NCBI taxonomy): Eukaryota > Metazoa > Chordata > Ceratodontiformes > Ceratodontidae > Neoceratodus > Neoceratodus forsteri. The sequence goes on along the minus strand of CM028129.1, from coordinate 1,234,013,081 downwards.
GCCCATATAACACCTGGCCACCTGGATTCCTTGAAGTAGGCATGACTCTAGGGGCTCTAGAGCGGTCATGAGCAGCCTTGATTATTACAGAATCAGTTTCCAGCTGGGAAGCATAATAATGCTTAACAGACAGTGCAGGGTACTGTATAACAGCCTTTCTAGGGACTGCAGGTAAGGTGTTAGACCTATGCCAGACAGCAAAGGTAGCATCCTCCAATGCAGGGTATACAGAAGTAGATGCAGCTGTAACCTCCAAAATTCCACTAGATCTTTTCCTACTAGAGTCTTTCTCTTCACCCTCCCAGCCCACAACATCCTGGATTTGTTTGAGCAAAACCTAAAATGAGGGGTCTTCAGGAGGAAAGCTGGGGTTACGGATCACATAATCCTGACTGTAAGAAGACAGGGTAGGGCTGGAAGGGAACCCTCCTTCATAGGGATCTTTCTCCCTATTCTTATCCTCCAAATCCTCCTCCATGTTTAGAATATCAGGATTGTATTTCTCTTCCTTGTCATCTTGAATGACAACAGGGGTAATTAACAGAGTCGGCGACAGAGGCAGCAGCTGTGATGGACAAAGAGTAGGTACGCTTTTATGCCCTGTCAATGACAATGGTATCGGCAGGGATGGTCCTGTCGATGGGACTATAGGCACTGTTGTGCAACAGGCAAAAGCAAGCACAGCCTGGGAGTTGACGCCTGTTACAGTGTTCCTGATGCCATCGTCGCCAGGACAGAACCTGAAGACGGAAATGGCATACTGTCTGCAGTACTCAGTGACAGTAAAGGGGGCTGTAGTCAACACTGCCAGAGCGTCTGACGACGAGAGACCTCGACCTCACCAGTGAAGCACTTTTCTACTGATGCTTATGATGAAGGCTAGAAGAGGACGGCTTTGACACTGATCTCTTTTTTCCAAGTATTTCGCTGACCAACCTGGAGCATCTTTCTTAATGGCCGCTAGGTGTGAGGGAGAAGCCAGTTTGGAGTCCGTGGCCCTGGCCTCAGCTTCTGTGGCCTTAATGGTGACAAGAGGTTTCTACAGCTTTCTTACAGTGTCTCCATGTGTCCTGGTTAAATCCCTGGCAGATCTTGCAGGTCCTCATGTTGTGGAACAAGCCCAAACAGCAAACACATACTGTATGAACACTGTCCTTGTGGATCTTGTAACCACAGGTACAAAACCTAAAAAAAAAAGGGTTCTTTCAATGACAGCATATAGGGGCAATGTTGATAAGTTAAGCAGAAAAAAAATTACTCAACTGTAGCTGTAGTTCTAGGAGTGGTACAGTATTTGGTGTACATCCACACTTCTGGCAGAATTTCTTTCCCCTTTAAGAACTGCTGGAAGGTCTTCAAGCTGGCTCCACCCACCTGGGTGGTATCCTCCTTGGCATTGCCCCCATCACATCTTACCCGCTGGAAGCAAAACCAGTGTGCCACTTGCAAGGGGAGGTCGAGTGAGTTGTATGGATGTACACCACATACCACTCCCAGAAAGTACAGTTATGTAAGACCTTACCGTAACAGTAGATACTCGAGAGAGACTCTTGCAGTAGTTAATTACTTGTAGGACTGTGCCTTCTGGCATCAGAACCACATGGAAACATTTGCTAGAAGTGTCTGAAGGGAGACTGCCCACCTGACGTCATGTGACAGACGTCAGTGTGACACTATATAGTGGGTGGTCCCCACATCTGCCCTCCAGCTCTCCCGCTGGAGACCTCCATGAGTCATGACAGGAGAATGGGAAGAGACTCCTGAATCCAAGAAAAGGCTCCTGGAAAAAAAGCGACGGACTAAAGAGGGGAAGGAGGATGGGAAAAAGGTTACCTACTGCAGGAGCCTCTCTCGAAGATCTACTGTTACGGTAAGTTCTCATCTAACTGTACTATCTTACTTTGAGAGGGCTCTTGTAATTACTTGTAGGACTGAGTCCCAAGCAGTAAGAGTCCAAAGCACAGGAAAACATGGGAGGCTGGAACTGGAAGCTAGTAGGTCGCCAAATACTTAGGACAGGTGTCCCTGGAGGACTGCCAGTCCGAAACCAGCCCTGCGCCTAGAGGCAATGTCCAAACTGTAGTGTTTTGTGAAAGTGTAGACGGAACTCCAAGCAGCAGCTGCACAGATATCGGCAAAACATACATTTCTGAAACAGGCTGTAGAGGCAGCACTTCCACTTGTAGAATATCCTTTCACATTCCCCGGAAGGACTTGACCATACTTCTGGTAACAAAAACCAATGTAATTTGCCAACCATTTGGAAAGGCACTGTTTGGAAACTGCTGCACCTTCTCTCTTCGGTGCGAAAGAAACAAAAAGCTGATCTGTCTTTCTGACATCTTTTGTCCTGTTAGTGTAATAACATAAAATTCTGTGAACATCTAATGTATGCAGACTGGCCTCTCCTTGATTAGAATGCTCAGGGTAATATACCCGCAGTTGAAGAGACTGATTCAAGGTAGTCTCAGAAACAACTTTTGAAAGAAACTTAGAATTAGTGTGCAGAGCCACTGGTCTCTGTGAAAAATCAAATAAGGTTCCTTACACATCAGGGCCTGAAGCTTGGAAATTCTTCGAGCAGAAGTGACTGCAACTAAAAAGAGCGCTTTCCAGGACAAAAAGCGCATGTCACATGAACTTGCCAGCTCGAAGGGAGGTAAGGTGAATTTCTCTAAAAGAAAATTAAGGTCCCACGGTGGTGCAGGGTTGTGCACCGGGGGTTTCAGATGCAGAATACCTTTTAGGAAGGTTTCTGAAACCTCTAAGCCAAAGTTTTGCCCCCTACTGAAACATGGTAGGCAGAAATGGCTGCTAGATACACCTTCAGTGAAGAATAGCTCAAGCCCAGGTTGGATAGATGAAGAAGATACTCCACTACTTGAGGAGTGGAACATGAAAAAGGATTCCAACTCTTTGAGGTGGCCCAGATGGAAAAAACGCTTCCACTTCATGGCATAGGGTAGTTCTGGTAGAAGGCTTTCTGGCCTCTACCAAAATCTGAGCTATCCAAGGGGAAACCCAAACCTGGATGCAACTATGTCTTGAGGAGCCATGCATGGAGATGAAGGGACTTCAGACCCGGATGTACCACTGTGTCCCCTCTCTGGGACAGGACATCGTAGGAAAGTGGTAGAAGAACCAGAGGTTCTGCTGCCAGCTGCTGAAGCAGTGAGAACCAAACTTGTCAAGGCCAAAAAGGAGCTATCAGAATCATTTGTGCTCTTTCTGTTTGGAGCTTGATCAGCACTCTCTGAAAGACTGGGAAGGGAAGGAATGCATACAGACATCTCCCTGTCCAACAAAGCGACAGCGCATCTTGCCAAAAAGCGCCATGCCCGGGATCGAGCAAGCAAACCTTGGAAAGTTATTTGTTTGATGGGGTTGCGAACAGATCTACTTCCAGATGACCTCAGAGGTCGAAGATGTGGTCTATTACCTCTTGCTTTAGCTCCCACTTGTGTTCTTTTACCCTGGTGTGGCTGAGACTGTCTGCGAGAACATTCTGTTTGCCTGGGACATGGATTACCAGTAGGCGAACCTTGTCCAGAACCACCCAATTCCAGACCTGCATCGCTTCCCTGCAAAGAGGATACGAGCGGGTTCCCCGTTTGTTGACGTACCACACTACACACTTTGTCCAAATGGATCAACAGAGTATCTTGCTGAAGCAAGTGCTGAAAAGCCTGAAGCGCATATAGAGCTGCCCTCATTTCTAGCATGTTTATGTGCAAGTGTAGTTCTACAGGCGACCACAGGCCCTGGGTCCTATGATGTCCCAGATGGGCACCCCATCCCATTCCCGACGCATCCGTGGTCAGTATCTGGGAGTAAGGAGTGGCCTAGAAAGGAACTCCTTGAGTTAGGCTGTCAGAGTTCTGCCACCACTGCATATCTTTCTGCATCGGACCGGAAATTAGGACATTGCTGTCCAAGTCGTCTGCTCTATGATCCTATTGAGACCTGAGAGTCCACTGCAAGATACGCATGTGGAGTCTGGCCATTGGAACTGTGGGGATAGCTGCTGCCATGAAGCCAAGGAGGCAAAGGACCGCCCTGGCCGAAATGTGTCGGTTGGAGGATACCAGCTTAGCCTGTCTCTCCAGGGTCTCTACCCTGTCCGGGGGAGAAAGGCCATATCGTGTACTGTGTCCAGAACCGCCCCAATAAATTGCAGGTGCTGGGAAGGAACGAGCTGGGATTTGGGGTAACTGACAGTAATACCCAGTCGCTCGAAGAGGTGCAGGATAGCTGACAGGGAAGCCTCCAACCTCTCTCTCGACGGGGCTGCAAGAAGCCAATCACTAAGGTAAGAGAAGATGTAGTGCCCTTGACTCCTCAAGGCTCCTGCCACAAACGCTAGGCACTTGGTAAAAACCCGTGGTGCGAAGGTTAGGCCAAAGGAGAGAGCTTTGAACTGGTAATGCTCCCCTTGGAAAGAAAACCTGAGGAATCTGCGGTGCGGACAAAACATTGGAATGTGCAGGTACGCATCCTGCATGTCCAGGGCACAAAGCCACTGTCCTTTGGAAAGGAGAGGCAGCAGACTCTGTAGCGTCAGCATCCGAAACCTCTTGTACTCTATGAAGAGGTTTAGGGTACTGAGATCCAGAATTGAGCGTAGATCCCCGTCTTTTTGGGTACTAGAAAGAAGTGGGAGTAGAATCCCTTCCCGATCTGGTTTGCTGGCACTGACTCTGTTGCTTCTTTTCGAAGAAGAGCCATGATCTCCTCCCTTAATTGGCGAATGTGCGCCTTTGGGTAGTGGGAAAAACCCGGAGGACTGTTTGGGTTTTTTTCTCGAAATTGGAGTGTGTGACCAAGCCTTATTAACTGAAGCATCCAGGCATCGGTCATGATGGACTCCCAGTCTCCCAGATGCCTTGCAAACCTTTCACCCACCTGTTCCTCCAATGGACGTGGAGGAGGGAGGGCGGTCGGCGAGTCAGGACCGAAAGGGGGGATTAAGGAGGAATGCTCATGAATCTCTCTGAGCCTTGGCTGGAGGGGCGGTGGCTATACTGGGAGCCTTGCGTTTGAAATGGAGCTTGGGTGCCGATGAAAGGGACACTTTGGTTGAGATTTCAGGCGATACATAGTGTCTACTGACCAAAACGCAGTGCCTTTATCTTGCAGGCTTGTAATAATGTCCTGGGCATCTCCACCAAATAGGACATGGCCTCTGAAAGGGGCATCTTGGATAGCCAACTGGACATCAGGGGCTAGACCTGATACTCTTAGCCAAGAGTATCTATGAAGGCTTACTGCCGTGGCCGTACCTCTAGCGGAGGAATCTACCGCATCGTAGGTGGCCTGTAGTGAATGACATCCCCCCACCTTGGCAGATCTGAGTGTATTCACCAAGGTGGTTTTTGCTTCAGAGTCCGGAAGGGCCTCGACTATGGGCTCGAGCTGGCGGAACAGAGAGTTCTGGTACACTAGCATGTGTGCCACATAGTTAAGAGCACGGATAGCTAGTGTAGAAGAGGAATAAAACTTCCTCCCGAACTGGTCCAGCTGTCTGGATTCCTTGCCGGGAAGAAACATGCTGAGGTGCTTAGGCTTAGTGGACCTATCATGGGCCGTAGTGATGGCCACCGAATTAGCCTTTGTGTGTACACTGAGGTGGTCCTTGTCTTCTGGAGTCCTGTAAACCCAGTCGGCTTTCTTGGCCATAGCCAGGATAGAGGAGGGTCTCTGCCAGATGGCCAAGGATAAATCCTCATGTGGTTCCAGCCATGGGGTGTAAGCACGGGACTCGTCACTAGAAAATCTAGATGCTTAGCCAACCTTTGCCATTTTGGGGCAAGAGCATCTGACTTCCATCCTTGTGCCTCCGCCATTTGTCTGAGGAGGCCCACAAGGGAGGGGTCTTCAGGTGGGGATTTGGGAATCTCTCTAGGGACTGGCTCCCCAGTAAGAGGTGTCTCAAATTCCGAAACCTCAAGAGGAGAAATTGGAATCCTCTTCAGAATCGTCGGAATCCTCTGGATCCTTGTCTGGAAGAGCAAGTTCCTTCTCCCTGAGAGTCACCTCTGACATCAGGGCTTGTGTACAGGCTGTCGTCTGGGACGTCGAGGTGCGAGGAGTGACCAGAGAGGGCACCCTAGGAGCAGGATCTGGGCAGCCTGTTTCCAAAGGTCGCAGATGACTGCTGTCCAACTCAGAGACTAAATGAGATTTTGTCTCAGATCACCAAGACTTCAAAATCTCCCTAATATCCACCTGTGGATGAACAGGAGGAGGTGGAGTGGGAGGTGGTGAAGGGTGACAGGGATGGAACCCAGACCCGGCGCCATGTGCCGAGAAGTTCGTAGTAGGATAATGGTGAGGATAACCTGGTGACGTATAAAGAGATGGATGATAACCAGGATAACCTGGGTGATAATAATCCGTCGAAAAGGGGTCTGGCGTTGGGCCTGATGGAGGATAGCCTGACGGCCAAAAACCTGATAGTGCCCCCGATGGAGGGAAGCCAGACGGCAGCCCTGATGGATGGTAACCTGATGGTGATCCTGACAGAGGGTAGCCTGACGGCGGCCCTGACAGACAGAGTAGCCTGATGGTGGCCCTGAAGGTGGACAGCCTGAAGGAAGGCCTACTGGTGGCCCTGATGGGAAGAACCCCGGCAAAGGGCCCAAAGGTGGAAGTGCCAAAAGTGGCCTCGAAGGTGGGAAACCTGATGGAGGCCCGACAGATGATGGCCTGCTGGCGGTCCTGATGGAGTGAGTAAGGGGCCCTGCGGGCACTGAGGAGGAGTAGGGTCTGGCACCCCTGCCAGGCCTTTGGTGGCTCCGTCGCCAGGTATAGTTGACAAAAGGTCTTCTTCCCTCAGGACCTGTGGGTCTAGTGACAGCGGAGGAATCTCTGATGATGGAGGAGACAGGGGTTCTCCATGAACAGAACCCCTTGGTGACCCTTGCCCTCCAGCTGTGATGGAGCTGACGTCTGGTTGCATGTCATCAGAACCTGACAGATGCAAAATGGTTGTGCAATCGTTGGAGGGTCCGATGATCAACTTATCAACCTGGGTCGTGCAGGAGTCGAAGACACCGACCCCCAACTTACCTATCCTGGCCAGGTGCTTGTCAGAGGGTCAGACAAGCGGCTTATCGACCGTGTCTGCCAATTTAGAGCCCGGGGTTGTGATGGGCCTAAGTGTGGGGGTGGCAGCCTCAGACAAATCTGAGGTACCAGCTGTTACCATAACCAGTGGCGGCGGGGTGGCCAAAGTTTGCACTTCTGGCGGAAGCGCAAGCGTGGCCGCGGCGCTCATCTTCCCGGAGGAAGAGGGCTGAATCCCTGCCAAACAGCCCATGGATGGCTTTGGGGGGGGGGGAATGCTCCTGGTCCCGATGCTTTTCCTTGTCCCTCTTTTTCTTTTTACGGGGGTCAATTGGTGAGGAGGAGGTGCTTTTTAGTTTCTTTAGCTCCTTTTCCATTGAAGCTATTTTTAGTTTCTGGAGATAGGCTTCACGTGACTGTTGGCACCTTTTCTGTGTGACCTGGCTGAACTGGGCGCAGACCTCACACTCCTTGATATTGTAATCCAGTCCCAAGCAGAAGAGGCAGAGGGTATGCTGGTCCTTATGCGGTAGCTGGATGCCGCAAGAACCGCACTTATTTTTATGCAATTCTGTGGAAGAAGAGGACAACATACACGATTACGGTATTAGGAACATTTTTAGATAAGAGAAAAAATGGATACTCATCCGAATTAGGTGTTCATACTGTTGCAATGAGCTTCAGTCGGTCTGATGTGCACAGGTCGATGGTGGGAAAGAGCTGGAGGGCGGATGTGGAGACCGCCTACTATATAGTGTCATGCTGACGTCCATCACGTGACGTTGGGTGGGTAGTTCCCTGTCGGACACTGCTAGCAAAGGTTTCTGTGTGGTCCTGACACCAGGGGGTACAGTCCTACAAGTAATTACTTACTGCAAGAGCCTTCTTGAAATAAGATCTACAATTACAGGTGAGTAACCTCTTTTTCTAGAGGTGTGGATATAGTGTACTTATCCACACTTCTGGCAGACTCCTAGCATTTCTCCGGGAGGAAGGGGCAAGGTGCACATCCTCTATTTAGGGAACAGAGACCGTTAAACCAAGGCCCCAAAACCAGCATCCCGGCATGATTTAAGGTCGATATTGTAATAGGAGATGAAGGTGTGTGCTGTGGAGATGAAGGTGTGTGCTGTGTGTATGCTGACTTCCAGGCAGCAGCTCTGAAGATCTCCTGGATAGGAACGTCCCTGGAAGCAGCCACCAAGGCAATGGTACATCTAGTGGAATGAGCCCTAAGCCCTTCAGGAGGCTCCTTACCAGCCAACCAATAGCAGACATCGATGCAGACTATCCACCTGTCAACTGTCTGCTTTGCTGCTGGTCTGCCAGGTGCGGTTTCAGCGTAGGTGACAAACAGCTGGCGAACCTCTCCCTGAACTCCAGCCGTGTGCTCCTTATAACAAGCAAGTGCTTGCCTTACGTCCAATAAATGGAGCCTGTACTCAGCCTCCGAGGTTGGAAGTGTGAAGAACACCAGAAGAAGCATCAACTGGTTAAGGTGAAACTCTGAAACAACTTTCAGAAGGAACTTTGGGTTGGGGTGGATGACAACCTTGTCCTTGTAGAAGACCAAGTAAGGAGACTCCACAGAGAGTGTCTGGAGCTTACTGATCCTTCTGGCGGATGTGATAGCCACCAAGAAGGTGGTCTTCCACGACAGGTGTGACATCTCACACCTGTGCACTGGTTCGAATGGCTTGCCCATGAGCATCGCCAACACCAGGAACAAGTCCCAAGGTGGTGGTTCATGCACTGGAGGGGAAATGTGGTCAAGGCCTTTGCAGAAACACCCAATCACCTTCTCCTGTGCCACCGTTGACATACCAGCCTGCACCTGGTATGCAGAGATGGCTGCTAGGTGCACCCTGAGGGTCGTCGAACGAAGGCCCAACTGACAGAGAGACCACATGTAATCGAGGATGGTAGCCATGGTGCATGACAAGGGGTCAAGCTCCATGTTCTGGCACAAAATGGAAAACCTTTTCCACTTAAAGGCATAGCACCGATGAGTTAACTTCTTCTGAGAGGCCTCACCCACATGGAGGACCTCATCAGACAAACCCAAAGCCCGGAACTCTAGCTGCTCAGGAACCAGGCTGTCAGGTGCAGGAACTGAAGGTCCACATGGAGGACCATCCCCATAGAACATGACAGCAGGTCCGGGAGAAGAGGCAGACGCTATGTTGGCCTGCTGCTAAGGCTGAGGAGATTGGGGTAACAGAACTGACATGGCCAGTCTGGAGCCACCAACATCATCCACGCCTTGTCCCTCCTAGCTTTGAGCAACACGTTGTGGATCAGAGGAAATGGAGGGAAGGTATACAGGAGGCCCAGGGTCCAGGGCCCCACAAAGGCAACCTCCCAAGCAGAGTTCCTGCTGGGGGGCACAAAACAGCCTCACCCCACATTCTCCAGGGAGGCAAACAGGTCCACCACCTGGGGGTTGGGGGGCATCCCACTGGGAGAATAGGTGATCCACTACCTCTTAATGAAAGGACCACTAGTGGGAACACCTCGCCCACTCGGCTGACGGAGTCTGCCAGCTGGTTGGATACGTTGGCCACATGAATTGCCAGAAGGTCGACATCCAGGCTGCAAATGAGGGGCCAGATGCAAAGAGCTTCCTGGCACAATGTGACGGAATGCGTCCCTCCCTGCTTGTTGAGGTAATACATGGTCATCGTGTTGTCCATCTGGACCTGGATGACCTGACCCCAAAGGTGTGAACCAAAGGCAGTCAGTGCCAGATGCACTGCCTGATACTCCACCAGGCTGACGTGACATCAGAACTCCTCAAAGGTCCAGAGTCTGTAGACTCTGTGGTCCCCCAGGTGGGCACTACAGCCAATCAGAGAGGCACTGGTCGTGAGAGTGACTGTCGGCTCCAGGAGGACAAATGAGACTCCTTCCTGCAGATGGCTCGGAACTAGCCACCACTGGATTGGGTCCCACATCAGCTGAGTCACCGTGACCGGGTGGTCGAGGTGACCACGGTGCTCAGACCACTGATGGGCCAACCCCCACTGCAGGGAGCGCATTCTCCAGTGGGCCCAATGGACCACGCTGGTGCAGGCCGCCATGCAACCCAGGGGACGTAAGAAGTCCCGGTTAGGGCGCAACTGCCCAACCAGAAATGATCGGGCAAAGGAGGAAAGATCCTCTGCCCCGTCTGCTGGGAGCCGGGCTTGGGCTCGACAAGAGTCAAGCTCCGCCTTGATGAAGAGAATCACTTGCAAGGGAACGTGTTCCGACTTGGCCTTACTGACCGGCAGGAGGCCTAGGTTCAAGCAGGTCTGGAGGATCAATAGAAACACAAAAACTGTCAGCAGATCAGGACCGCAAGGCCCATCTAGTCTGCCCATAAGCCCTACACTTGTCTGCGTCTACTGACCCCATCTGGTCAGTGACTTCTCACCACACCATCCCATCTCCAAGGTTCACTTAAACCTATCACATGCATGTTTAAATCCCTCCACTGCGCTCATCCTCACTACCTCCTGTGGCAGACTATTCCATGTGTCCACCACCCTATCTGTGAAGAACTTTCTCACATTTCCCCTTAATCTGCCCTCAACCAGTTTCATGTCATGTCCCCTTGTTCTTGTATTCCCTTTATATGGGAAGATTTCTCCCCCTGCACCTTGTTAATGCCTGGTACTTGAATGTTTCTTTCATGTCCCCCCTCTCCCTCCTTTCCTCCAGCGAGTACATATTAAGGTCCTTCAATCTCTCCCTATGTTTTCTGCTGCAAGCCCTGGACCATCTTAGTTGCCCTTCTCTGCACCACCTCCATCCTGTCAATGTCCTTGTGAAGATGCGGTCTCCAGAACTGCACACAGTACTCCAGGTGGCGCTCCACTAGCACCTTATACAATGGCATCACTACCTCCTGCCTTCTGCTAGTGATACCCCTGCCTGTGTCTACTGACCCCATCTGGTCAGTGACTTCTCACCACACCATCCCATCTCCAAGGTTCACTTAAACCTATCACATGCATGTTTAAATCCCTCCACTGCGCTCATCCTCACTACCTCCTGTGGCAGACTATTCCATGTGTCCACCACCCTATCTGTGAAGAACTTTCTCACATTTCCCCTTAATCTGCCCTCAACCAGTTTCATGTCATGTCCCCTTGTTCTTGTATTCCCTTTATATGGGAAGACATGAAAGAAACATTCAAGTACCAGGCATTAACAAGGTGCAGGGGGAGACTTTCTTAAAATAGCATTACACGCCTTATCTGCCCCCCTCACTCACCTCTTCAATCTTTCCCTAGCTACTGGTTCCATACCCTCCATTTGGAAAACAGCTCAAGTAGTTCCACTACTTAAATCAGGTGATCCCATGGACCTTAACAATTATAAGCCCATTTCCATCCTACCAGTACTATCCAAGATGCTTGAAAAATTAGTAAATTCACAGTTAAGGGCCTATCTGGACACTAACAACCTCCAAATCCAGCACAATCTGATTTAGATCAATGCATAGCACCATCTCTGCCCTAGCCAAAGTCACTAACGATTGGCAGACTGCCTTGGATAAGAAGAATAGTACCTGTGCTGTGTTCCTGGATTTGAGTAAAGCATTTGATACAGTGGATCATGAATCATTAATCTCCTCTCTTAGCTCTCTAGGCCTTGATTCACTCTCACTCAATTGGTTTAGGTGCTATCTCTCTGGAAGGTCACAATTCGTAAAAAATGAAAATTACCTATCCACCTCTAAACCACTGCTAAGAGGTGTACCGCAAGGCTCTATTCTAGGCCTCATCCTCTTTGCCATTTATATTAATAATATCGATGTCAACCTCTCTCAATCTAACATTCATCTGTTTGCTGATGATACTGTATTATATGTCAGCAATCCCTCATTATCAAAAGCCTGTGAACTGTTACAGTCAGAATTCTCCATCCTACAACACAACCTATTGGAAAAAAAATTACTTCTAAATGCCAAGAAAACAAAAGCTATGTTCTTTGCCACAAAGAATTGCTCTGCCATTACCCCATCATTCATCACCCTGCAATTATCCACCTTATATGGAGAGAAGCTGGAATTTGTGGATAAATTCAAATATCTTGGAGTCTGGATTGACAATAAGCTTGATTACTCTGTCCATATTGAAGAGCTACTAAAAAGTTGAGACAAAGGCTTGCCTATTTTTCAGAATAAAACACTACCTTACCAGAGACTCCAAACAAAGACTAATCCAGGCATCATTCCTATCCCTCATTGACTATGCTGACTTTCTCTACGGCCATTGCTCACTCTCCCTCTTAAATAAGCTGGACACCCTGTATCATAGATCCATCAGATTTATTACAGACCTTCCCTCTAGCACCCATCATTGCTCTCTTTACATGGCAGTCAATTGGACATCCCTACAGCACAGAAGAAAAAGGAATGCTGCAATCTGGATCTTTAAAGCTTTATCAGGCAAACTCCCCTGCTATATCTCAGACTGTTTCACCCGAATCACATCTAGGCCATACACCTTAAGGATCAGTAAGCTCATCATGCTAAAGGTTCCCAATACCTGCACCCGGTTTGGGAGGGCTGCTATCAGCTATTCCCTAGCAGTCACTTGGAACTCACTCCAAAAATCTATGAATCTAAATACCCTCTTACCCTAATCATCCTTCAAAAGATTATTCACGGCCCTATTTCCAGACTTGTGCAACTGCTTCCATAAGGTCTAGTCTCCCATCCAACCTACACCCCCTTCTGTAATCCATTATGTTTAGTTTCCTCTATTATCCAGTCAGCTACCACATTCATATAAAAGCCAACAAAAGCCCTATTATTTGTTCATTATCACTGCTATATCTATTATCCCTTCATTTTTACAGGTTAAGTTATTTTTTCTGTGCCTTGTATATATGTAAATTTTGTATATTCTCTTATTTATTTCATTGTACTAATGTTATGCTATTTTCATGTCCTTGTAAAAACACTTGTACTCTTATTTGTATGACCACTCAGGTCCATCTTGCAAATGAGCTACGCTCAATGATGTTCGCCTGACTAAATAAAGATTTTGATTGATTGACTGTGTACCCCAGTATGCCACTGGCCTGCCCTGAAGCCTTGGTACTCTACTTGAACACCTTTAGGTCATCAGAAATGATAACCCCTAGGTCCCACGGCTCCTCTGTGATCGTCAGCAACTCTCCCTCCACCCTGTAACTTTCCCCCAGCTTCCTTCGTCCCAGGTGCACGATTTTGCATGCCTTAGGATTAAACTTTAGTTGCCACAAATCAGACCATATTTCAAGCTTCCCCAGGTCCCTCCTCATTCTTTCTACTCCTTCTGGAGTATCCACCCTGTTGCAGATCTTGGTGTCATCTGCAAACAGGCAGACCTTTCCTTCCAGCCCTTCTGCAATGTCGCTAATAAAGAAATTAAACAGGACAGGCCCAAGGACTGATCCCTGTGGTACCCTGCTGGCCACCCCCCTTTCCCCGGATTGGATCCTGTTTACCACCACCCACTGCCACCTGTCTGCTAGCCAGTTCCTAACACAGTCTACTACCTTGTACCCCATGCTCAGACTACCCATCTTGTTTGCCAGCCTCCTATGCAGGATAGTGTTGAAGGCCTTGCTGAAATTGAGGTAGGCGATGTCCACTGCCCCCCCCAATTAACTTCTTTCATCACCCAGTCAAAAAAGTCTATCAGATTTGTCTGACACAACCTTTCTGCTGTGAATCCACATTTCCTCGGATTCTGTCAAGTCCCTTAACTGCTCCACCTCCACCCTGGAGGGGTCTGCAATCAGCCAATTTTCCAGGTATGGGTACACCCGAACCCCTTGGCACTGCAGAAAGGCTGCCACCACTGCTATACATTTGGTGAAGACCTGGAGGGGCTGACAAAAGACCAAACGGCATGGCGTGAAACTTGCAGAGGGTACCCCCGTGCACTGAACTGGAGGAACCACTGGGGGGACGCACAGATGGAAACATGAAAGAAGGCATCCTGGAGGTCCAGGGAGCAGAACCACATGTCCTGCTCCAGGGACGGGATGATATGATTCAGACTGACCACCCTTAAAGTACACGACCGTAGGAACTGTCCATCCATGCAGGTCGAATATGGGGTGTCAACCACCCCATCCATTTTGGAACCAAAAAATATCTAGAAGCAAAACCCTGGACTGGCTGGTGGGTCCTGGACATGAGCCACTACTTCCTTCAGGAGGAACTGGACAATGTCCATCCGGAGGACTTGTCTGCAGACGACACATCCTCCTGAGGAGCATGGGCTCCACTGGAAGGGAGAGCCTCAAACTCTAGAGGCAGAACCTGGCCGATCACTTTGAGCACCCACTTCTCCATGGTAACACTGGGCCAGGCGGAACTGAAGTGGTGGAGTCGGCCCCCCATGGGAGGACCCAGGTGAGACAGGATGGGCAGGGAGGGGGCAACCTCTAACTCATCACTGGGCAGGTCTAGCGCAGAGGCACGGCTAGCTGAGGAGGCAACTGACCCTCGTCTGCCAGGCTTCCTGACGACGGAAGACAAAGACTTTGGCCAGAGATGCTGGAACAGCTTGGACACAGAGGCACAGTAGGGCCGAAACTGAAAGGACTTTTTCTTGGGTTTTGAGCCCTTAACTACCCTTTGTGTGGAAGTAACAGAGTCCAGGGTGGCACTGGACTTCTCAATCTGGGTGAGATGGCCATCCACCCCTGGCCCAAACAAGTCGGTCCCAAGAAGGGAACATCCGCTAATCTGTGCTTGGTATCCACCGCGATGGTTCAGATCTGCAGCCAAGCCCTGCGGCACATAGCCACAGACACGGACCAGGCGCAAGAGTTACCACTGTCCATGGCCGTCTACAGCTGCTGTTTCGCAATTGAATGGCCTTGATCTCGGATCAGCTTGACCAGCATCTGCAGGTCAGCCAGGTGCCGAGGGAGCACCTGGTTAAAGGTGCCCAGCAAGGCATGGGCAAAGTGGGCCATCATGAAGGCCGAACTAGCCTGCCGCAAGCTGAGAGATGAGACTGCGTAAACTTTCTTAGCAGTATGAGCCAATTTCTTGGACTCCTTGTCAGGAGGGTTATCAATATCACCGACATTGTCAGTCTATCGAAAAACCGAGTTGGCGACCAGCCCTTCAGCCGAAGGGTGTTCCGTGAACCTGGAGAGAGAGCCCGTGGGGAATCGCATATTTGCAGCCCATATGGGCCAATGACATGAGGCTGGACATTGCCAGTGCTCCAACGAGAGTCCAAGAATACCCTCAGTAACCGGGAAGGCAGCCCCAAGGGGGGAATCTTGGTCGAGGATCTCAGTGAGGGGACACTTAGCCTGCTTCTGAATGGGCTCTAACTGGATCTCCGTTGTCTCTTAGATCAGATGAACATGGCCTCAAAGGAGATAGGACCATGGTCCGTTGACAGATCCTCCCCTGACTCGAGGTCACACCCAGGAGCAGGATGAGAATGTATGGAGGAATCCTCCGATTCCGAGGATTCCTCAAAGACTGCCCGCCCCCCAAAAACGTCCCTGCTAACCCTGTGGGACTCATCAGTATATGAATTATCGTGACTGAGAGCCAATGAGGAAGCCCGGGGCAGTCCTTAGGAGGTGGACCCCTCTTAGGCCGGATTGGTGGGGGTTCTACTCAAATGGCAGATAGATCGGAATCCACTTGAGCCGGAGGAGTAGGCTTGGGCTGAGGGGGGGCAAACACGGAAACACCAGAGCAGAAGCCGGCACTGGCTTGGGCTGAGCACCCAGAAGCAGCTGCTGCCACATAAGCTCCATATAGCGCCCTCGCTGTTTGCGGCAGAGCCGGTCCTCCCGAAGGAGGAGAAAGAGAAGGAATAATGGTGACACCACTTGCCCGATTGTCAAGAGCGAGACCGGCGACCCCGGTGGGAGTTGCTCACCCTCGAGCTACAGGACCTTGACCACCAGTGGACTGGATGGTGAGGGGAAATGGGAGGGTTGGTGAGGGGAAATGGGAACTGGTGAAGGATGCCGGGGGTCCCCCGAGGGATTGGGGTCCTAAGGGTTACAGTCCCGCTCAGCATGCTGAACCGACCTGCCCTGGGAAAGCAAAGTGCTGGTGAGGGACGTATCCCCCTCGTCCTGCGACAATGGGTTGACTGGGTTGAGGAAAATCTTGACCGGCTGGTCAGCCTGTATCCCAGCTGGTGGGCCCAAAAGGACATCGTGGAGCCAGTGGCCTGGACAGAAAGGATGCCAAAGTCAACAGTTCAATGATAGTTGAAGTGGCAGAATCGCAGGAACCCAAGGCCTGAGAGTGCTCGTGGTCCAATGACCTGTGCCGGGACTTTTTAGGTTTTTCTTTAAAGGCCCGCTTCAAAGACTTCAAAGATTTCGACCCATGGGAAGGGCCCTCCTCCAGGGTCAGAAGGGACTGACACAAGTCCTGGAATGCCCCAGTGAACAAGGCGCCCAAGCCCAGAGACACCAGCATGGACGATGATGAAGTGCCCACTGCAGATTGAGCTGCTGCTTCTTCAAAAGCAGCCGTCTGCTCGGCAGAGCCCACAGCCACAGAAACCACCCAGCAGGCATCCTTGCACTTGATGGGAGGAACCTGCTCATCCGGACGACCCACAAGAAGTCGCACATAATGATCCTCCAGGGTTAAAGGATGCAAGGTGTGGCACAGGCCACAAGCTTGGGGGTTGTACTGCTGTCCCAGACAGTACATGCATGTGGCATGTGGGTCCGTGTGTGACATTTTCTGGCCACACGGGCAGTGTTTAAACCTGGCAGCCGACTGGGAATCTGCAGATTCCATGATGCAATGAAGGGGAAAAACTGTGAACCAAAAACTGAAGACCAAAGTTGGAAAGATAAGCTAGGGCCTATGCCTAATGCAGCGGGCAACTGAGGGAATCTGTGTCTTCCAGAGGAAAGGAAGATGTGATGTCATGGGGCGGTGCCGAGGAGGATACCACCTGGGTGGGTAGGAGCAGCCAGCTTGAAAACCTCCCAGCGATTCTTAAAGGGGAAAGGAATTCTGACAGAAGTGTGGATAAGTACACTATATCCACGCCCCTAGAACAAATAATTCACAGAAATTTCTGTGCAGGTCAGACGAGTGGTCAATGGCGGAAGAAAGAAATGAGGAGCAAGGTGGCCACCCATGTTTTATATGTGTGGCTGGCACCCAGCTAGCAAAAGTTTCCGAGTGGTCCCGATGCCGACTGCTTACAATCCAAAGAGGTGTGGCCCAATGAAGTAGATATCCTTGATGAAGATCATTTGTTTCATAGTCCCCCACCATGTGGGTTGGGAGTAGGAGGATCGCAAATGATTAAGGTAAGACTGCCTGTTTACCCATTATTCAAGCTGGAAGTGTTGAGAGTCTGGTTTCTGATGCCCGTTGGTACTGAAATACTCAAAGTGGTACAGTATCCCCTCTGCATGAAACAAAAGGTACTGGTAATAGGACGGATGGACCGGGATATGGAAGAACATGTCCTGGAGGCCCAGGGAGCAGACCCACATGCCCTGCTTCAAAGATGGTATTATCTGATTCAGAATGACCATCCGAAACCTGCACTTCTGCATGAACTTGTTTAGACTGTATGCATCTAGTATAGGAAGTACCTGGACACACATCTCTGAGTGGCCAAGGTGTCTGGAACACGAGCTATTGCCTCAGGCTCCAAGAGCCGAGTTATGTTGGTGCTCAGCATGGACATGTCTGACACCCTGGGTTCCCAAAGAGTATGTGATTGTTACAGCAGGAAATCTTCAAAGTCCAGAGGTAACACCCATGCCCACCACTTCTAAAACACACATGTCCAAGGTAACAGTGGACCGCTACAGCAAGAAGTGGCACAATCAACCCCTGACCAGAAGCTGAGATAGGGACTAGATGGAAGGGGAATGGCACCTCACAGTCCGTCACTTAGTAGTCATGGAGGGCGCTCCCACAACAAGGGACCTGGAGGCACCACCACCCTGGCCTCCCGGTTTCGCCCCTGGCTGCTGAAGTTATGCTTCGAATGCCAGCAATGACATTGCCCCTGTTGGGGCTGCTGCTGAGGCTGCAGTGGCTGAAAGAAATGAAACTGAAAGGCCAGTTTCTTAGGCTTGGGGGGTTTCGAGTCCTTCTGGGATTAAGCCACAGAATCCAGGATGGCACTGGACTTCTCAATGCGAGTGAGATGCCCTTCCACCCCAGGGCCAGGAAACAGACATCATGCTGAGTATCTGCCATAAAGATGGACAGCCTCAGCCAAACCCTTCAACATATGGTGACAGCTGTAGCCATGGCAAGGGCACAAGAGTCACCCATGTCTAATGCTGCCTGTAGCTGAGGCTTAGCCAGCAACCGACCCT
Source organism: Neoceratodus forsteri (assembly GCA_016271365.2). Lineage (NCBI taxonomy): Eukaryota > Metazoa > Chordata > Ceratodontiformes > Ceratodontidae > Neoceratodus > Neoceratodus forsteri. The sequence continues at coordinate 1,233,994,679 of CM028129.1, read as the reverse complement.
GATCTCTGATCATCTGGTCTGCCAGTTTCTTACTAGCTGGGAGCATGGGGAGGAGATGCCCCACAATCCCGAAGAGGGAATGGTCAAAACTCGCTATCATGACCAAACAGTCAGCCTGATAAAGATCCATAAAAGTGGTTGTTCGCGTACAACTTTTGGCTGCATAGTAAAATTCCGTTTAGACAACTTGTCCAGAGGTTTGTCCACATCCCCCTAGCCTTTTTTTTTTTTTTTATGTGCTTTTTCTCTCCATTTTAGCCCGACCCGGGACCCCGGCAGACACGTGCCATGCGTGGACGCTCACACACACACCGGGTACCAGCTTGGCCCTTTCCAGCCCACCCCAGGCAATTGCCACCGCATCCCATCGGCCTCCATCCAATGGGAGCGGAACTACGGAAGGGCGGACAACCACCCCAGGAGGGAGAGCTGTGTTCAGCTGCTCAATCCCATTCCTCCCAGCCCCCCATGACAGCTCTGCAATGACCGAGGTAATTCGAACCCAGGTCACTGGTGTGGCGCAGGGTAAGGATCTAACGCCTTGGCCCTCTGTGCCACAGGGCCGCCATCCCTCTAGCCTTTGACTTACGGAAGGCCGAATCCTACACCAGTCCCTCTTCGGGGAGTGGTCGTTTAACCTGAAAGGGTGCCTGTGGGGGACTGCATACTTGTGCACCATATGGGTAGGGGTGCCAGGCAGGATGCTGGATGCTGCCAAAGCTCCAGGTCTGGTCTCAAGATGGCTTCAACCAAGGGAAAGGCAATCCTGGGGAAATCGTCCCCATCTAGGATATTAGTGAACTGGTACTTAGTCCATTTCTGGACTACTTGTAAGGGCACTTTCAGGAACTCTGACATTAACCAGAGTAAAGTCCCAAAAGATGTCATCCCATGAGCAGCAGTGAGCTCCTTGGCTACTTCCTGGTTAAGGCCATCAATGTCTCGGCTTCAGAGTCCGAAGATCCTTCGAAGATGGTCCTCGACCTTTTACCACCATAGACCACCCTGGTAGCTTCTTCCTGGGTGATCGCCACTGTCAACTGGCCTGGCAACCTGGTGGGAGTTCTTAGTCAGACACCGAACAATGGCTGCAGTAGAGGAACCTCTACCCAAAGTGGAGGCTAAGCAGATGCAGTGGTCTGCTGAGTGTGGTGGACCTACATAGGAATGGCTGTAGGAGGCCAAAGGACCATTGGCCAAGGGGGTAAAGCCACACCCCTCCCTGCAATTGTCCACTGTTGCCAGATGAGGTCCTCGTAGCATTAATGCATATGGCGTGGAGGTCAAGAAACACTAATGCCACCATCTCCCAGTCGCGCAAGACTGAAAGCATGAGCAGTGTCTCGACCTCGCTCATCAGGGTTGATGTTGATGGGGTTCTCCAGGAGGTCAGAATATACCATCTGCTTAAGTAGAGTAACCAAAACAGGCCTTGGAGGCACGCCTGCCAGCACAGGCAGCTCCTGAGACAACTTGGCCAAGGGTTCCAACCAGTCCTCATACTCCTGGGTATGGACAGGGAACACTGAGGTCTGAGAGATCAATTCCTTGTCGATGTCTTCCGAAACCCAGTTTACCATTTCAAGAAAAATGTTGACCACATGTTCGACCAGAGTCAAGGTCGACAGGCCTGATGGGGTTACCATGGAGCCCTCGACCAAAGAAAGCCGACTGATCAGTCAGGGGAGTCGAAAGAGTGGAAAGAGTGTGATTGTTCCTAGTCCCACGATCTACAGCGACAGCCCTTCTTAGGCTTCTTGCTGCAGTAAGACAGTCTCTACCCAAAGGTTTGGAAGGCCATGCACATTTCCTTGGAATCATAGAAACACCCTCCGATGCTGCTCCCAACCCGGAACAGAGCTGAGACGAACAAGGTACTCACCGCAGTCCCTGCCTCTTCCATGATCGCAAGCTGTGTAGTTGATCCTACAACCACCCAGGTCAATTTTTAGTCCTTAGGCCTACCCAAGGCCAACCTAGCCTTCCGATCAATAATGGACACTGACAGCATGGCCTGACACTTGCTGCAATTTTTGACATCGTGCTTATCACCAAGGCAACAGATGTACACGCCGTGCAGATCTGTGGTCAACATCTTCTGCCTATGCTGGGTGCTGAATTTGAACTCTGGCTTCTTGCTTTTCATTGTGAATCATGCAGAAAAGTTGGAAGATGCAGGAGCTACTTTTAAATCTAAAGCAAACTCTGAAAAGTCAAACTGTGGCAAAGAAAAGTACCTGAAAACACTGTAACCTTCTACGCATACAGCGCTGAGAAGGAGGAGACTTGTCCCTTCCAGTTGAAAGAAATATTTGAGATCAAGGGGGACAGCTGCAGGATATACCACCAAGGTGGTGGAAGGAGCTTCACTTGATGACATTTTGATGACTCAGCTGTTTCCGTGAAGACTGCCATTGTGTGAACAGTGAACTCTATCCAGGTCTTTAGGCTCTAAAGGCTCTACAGGCACACTATACACTGACTAAAGTGGAAATCAATTGGGAATCTCGCATTCAGCCAATGCAGAGTGGACAGCAGTAATGTTCCCAACACTGAGTTCAAACATCTGTGCTGACTCATTTTTTTTTTTTTTTCACTAGCTACACCCAGCACACAGCAGTGCACATTAAATGAATTATATCATGATGCATCTGAAACACAGAAAGTCTAAAAATAGACATGTTCTGAATCCTGAAGGCTTACCTGTGCTTCTGAGAAAGGTGCAACCGAAACACTATTCTCCACCAGAATGCTTTGGACTTCTGCCTCTAGATCACCGATTTTTCCCAGAACCCTTACAAAGTGTCCATTTGGATATAGTGATGTTGACTCCCAGGAATCAATGCGTACTATTACCCTGTAATCCTGCAGTAACAAAAAGGTTGCCAGATATGAAACAGAATTTTTTTGAGCAGTATCTACATGGATCAGTACATACTGAATATCTGTGCTAATTAAATGCTAGGGGCTCAATGTTCAAGAACAAATTTGATTTATAAATACACCCCATTTGCAACATGAAGGAGCAACTCTGCACTTCTGCATTTATTTTCATTAACAAAATGTTTATGAAACGTATCTCCGTTACTACAAACTGATTAGGAAATACTTTTTTTTTAATCAGTTTTTTGTTTAAAGATTTAGCACATTTTATAGAGCAATGGAGCATCATGTGGTGCTCCCAACCAATCACAGCACTCCTTAAATTAGCGTGTAAGACACTCTTATTTTGATAAGAGTACCTCACGTGTAGCACCATGGCAATGGACTATTCACCACTGCCAAAGAAGCTGGAGGGCATGTTCTTCAAAATAATAATTTTTAAATTAGACACTACTGAGGTCACACTGCTGATGATGCAGTGGGAGGAACAGAACTAAACAGGTCAGCTGCCAGGCAGAGTGCTGTTCCACACAGCCAACATAATACCATCATACAGAAAACTTTCTGATGTGGAAAAAAAAAAAAGAAGAAAATAGAATTAAAAAAAGTTACAACTGCTTCTTAAAATCTGTAACATTTTGCTATCGCTATTTTTGGTTCCACTAGCTCTATAAGCCCTCACTCTTCTCCATGGCATGGACAGTGCCACTGCCTCACAATGCTCCTGTGATGACAGCATGCTCCCTGGCTCAGTCTCAAGGGCTACTGAGGTGCAACAATCCACCACTAGCCCTCCTCAACCGAGGCATGCTACCATGCGGCAGCTGCTTAAACTTGGCTTGCCACCTTCCTTCTGACACAGCAACCTGAGAGTGCTCCCAAACTCGGGTTATCGGCCAGGAATTGCATCGCCATCTAGGCAGCCTTCAAAGATATATATATATATATTTTTTTTTTTTAAATGCTTTCTCTTCCTTTATTCCAACCAGTTAGACCTACTTCCACCAATGCCACTGACCCTCTACTTGAAAACGGAGTTACCCTCCAGCCCCCTGTCCCAGGTGTACCCCAATGCCCACAACCTTGGAATGCCCCCAGATTTTCTCCTTGTTAAGGGTGCAGACTTACAGTACTATGTTGGGCTTTCCCTCCTACCTACCCAGCTACTGTGAAGTCCCCGGGAGCTAGATTTTGGGAGCAGGGGAGGAGCAAGGACACACGACGGTCATGGGAGGTCTGGCGTAGTGTCATCTGTCTCCTGGTCACCAATTTTCCTCCTGTTTACACCTCAGTGAGCACATATGCTGAAGTGTCATGAATGACGTGCCCACATCATCCCTGCTCCCTACACAGCGTGTGCTGGTCTCCCAATCACACTACCAACTGTGATAAACCAAGTAGTAGTATTACAGTGAGAGGCACAACCCACTCTTCCTAAAGGAGTAATGTGCCCCGTGGGACACTCCATCTTCCACTTTACACCTGTGACTCAGGATCAGCCCTGAACCTGGGTCATTGATCTAATTAGTATATAGGAGTAAAACAAATAAAACATTTCCTCCAGGTGATGACATCTCTAGGCTTCACACAGGTTGTTTCCTCAGCTACTCACAAGGGTGGTCACTCTCTTGATTTGGTTTTCCTCATGGGGATCGAGGCCTCAGACTTGGTGGTGGAACCAGTCGGTTAGTCCGACCACTACTCAGTTGGGTTCAATTTTTTGGCCCCCCTGGGTAGGTCGGCCCCTGTGGAGTTGGTCAGGTACTGCCCTTTGTGGGATGTGGTCCCTGAAGACCTGATGACGGTAATTGACCTCTCGTTGTTGGATGAGACTTGCACAGACCCTGAGCAGTTGATTGTGGCCTATAATGGGGCCGTATCCTCAGCTCTCGATCTGATTGCTCCTATCCATGTTTGCCCCCTCCAACGTCGCCCCGGGGCCCCTTGGTTTGATGGGGCTCTCAGGGAGTTGTGGAGATTGGGGCGTAGGTTAGAGCATCATTGGAGGAAGACTGCTTCTGATGCCGACCACCTTATTTTGTTAGAACATTATAAATTCTACCAAACAGAAATTTCCATAAGAAGGCAGAATTCCTGTCCAGGGAAATCGCTGTCGCACGGAATCAACCTACTCAACTCTTCAGAACTGTTGACAGGCTGTGCAACCCAGCCTGTCGGCAGTTCCATCGAGTTTTTTCACTGAATGATTGTGATGAGATCGCTCACTTCTTTGCGAATAAGGTGGCTGACATCAGGCGGGAGTGCCACCAATTTCATGCTAAAGGGGTTGTTGTTGATCAGTGCTTTGTCGCAGTGCCAGAGTTTCCTGGAGTACCTTTTACCTGCCGGATTTCATAGATATTAAGCGGATTGCCCAGGAGATGCGTCCCATGTGCTGTAGTTTAGACCCTGGCCCTACTTCCCTGATTTTGGGTTATTGCAATATTATTGGCCCGGTCTTAGCTCCGATTGTCTGGTGCTCTTTGGATTTGGGTGAGTTTCCTAGCTCCCTGAAGGAGGGGGTGGTGACCCCTTCTGAAGAAAGCTTCTCTAAACCCGGAGAACCTAGAAAACTACAGACCTATCACTAACCTCCCTTTTGTGGGGAAGGTTATTGAGAAAGTTGTGGCTGCTCAACTGGATAACCATTTAACCATCCATAGTTTATATGAACCTCTCCAATCGGGTTTTCGTAAGAGGCACAGTACTGAGACTGCTCTGGTTCAGGTGCTCAATGATCTCCTGATGATGGGAGATCAGAGACACCGTTCTATCTTGGTTCTCCTGGATTTATCATCAGCTTTTGATACTGTGGATCATGGAATTCTGCTAGAACGTCTGAGGTTCATCTGCGGGCTGTCTGGTACAGTCCTCAGATGGTTTTCATCCTTCCTCGCTGGTAGAACGCAGAGAGTGGTCTCGGGTTTATTTTCTTCCGGGGCTTTCTCTCTGCCTTGTAGGGTTCCTCAGGGTTCAGTGCTGTCTCCCATGTTATTCTCAGTATACATGCTACCCCTCGGAGACACTGTAAGACGGTATGGGCTGAGGTTTCATTGCTATGCTGATGATACCCAGCTCTACCTGTCTTTTGCTCCCAACCAGGTTAGTGCTATCTCAGTACTGAACAGCTGCCTCGTAGAACTCTAAGACTGGACGAATACCAGCGGTTTAAAGTTGAACCCAGGAAAGACTGAGGTTTTGGTTGTGGACCCGGGTCGTAGGGCAGAGGGGTTGAGGACTGGGTACCCTTCTGGTTTAGTCCTGGGGGAGGCCCAGATCTTCACCTCTGAACGGGTGCATAATCTAGGGGTGGTGCTAGATGACCATTTGTCTCTTCGTCATCAGGTTTTGGCAGTCGTCAAGCTGGCCTTTTACCATCTTAGGAACATCGCTAGGATTAGGCACCTTGTTCCGTCCAGTGACTTACCTGTCTTGGTCCATGCCTTTGTGACATCGTGCCTTGATTACCGCAACTCCCTTTACCTAGGGCTTCCTGGGGTTGATATCCGCCGCTTGCAGCTAGTGCAAAACGCGGCAGCACGTTTATTGACAGGGGTATCTAGAAGATCCCATATTACCCCTGTGCTGCACGATCAGCACTAGCTGCCTATTCAGCGGCGGATCACCTTTAAGGTAGGTCTTTTGACTTACAAAGCCCTACACGGTTTAGGTCCCGATTACTTGAAAGAGCTCCTGGTTCCTTACACCCCTTTGCGACAGCTCCGCTTGTCTGACGAAGGGTTGCTGGAGATTCCGAGGGTTAGTCTGAAGTCCTCTGGTGCGCGTGCCTTTTGATTTGCAGCACCTACCCTCTGGAATTCCTGCCCCGTCAGCTTCAGGAGTGCAGGACATTTGGGAGTTTTAAGCAGGCACTTAAGACTTTTTTATGGGGGAAAGCATTTCCAGTATTTTCTTGACTTTATTCTGTATCTTTTGGACTTTGTTTCATGTGAATTGTACAGCGCCTTGAAATTTGAAAGGTGCTTAACAAGAATATTTTATTAGTATTATTATTACTAATGTATTTAAAGTATAGTACCGCTCCATTATAACTACAGGGTCTAGGTTTACAAGCTTGCAAACCTGGAGGAGAGTTCCAATTTTGTGTCTCGGTCTCTCATCTCCAATCAGTCGTGGCTCATCCCGGTTTTGTAGTCCATCATTTCACGAGGTGTTCCAGTAACACTGCCTAACTCTAATCATGTGACATGCATACTGGCAGGAGGGTTAAATAATCGGCTACGAAAGCCGTACTTACCCAAATGAAGCCAGCAGCTTGGGAACAGGAACAGTGTTATAAAGAAGTGCTTTGTAGAAGTGGTTATTTTATTTAGTTTTTGTTGACCGGGAAAGGTGAACTTGACAATTCTGCCTATTTTCAGCCACATCCCGGGGGAGGGGGATATAGATGGATGCCAACTGACACTGAACAAGATTAAATTGTTAGTGGTATTTTTGTGAATGGGAGAAATCTGGAAAGGACACCGGGATAAGTTCTCCTACTCTTTTCGAGAAGTGCCATGGGATCTTTTTTTTTTTTTGTATTTAGTCTTTTTTGCCCCCCTGCCGCGACGGTATTCTCGGTCCGGTCACAGACCCCTCACTTTGCCCCAGATCAGCCGCCATCTTCGAAGCCCCTTGGCTTTCCCCCCACGGCCGGGCCACGGCGGCACTCTGTGGGCTTTGGGATAGGTCGAGGAGTCAGCCTGAGGCCACAGAAACAGGGCTGAACATCATCTAGGCGTCAGCAGGAGGAGTTTTGTACCTTTAAGAGGATGGGGACATGCAATGACAGCCAGCGTCCGCCCTGCCCCCTGACTCTAGCTGGTGTCGGTTGCTGTGGTACCCCCGGCCTCCGCCAAAGGGTCCGTCATGCACTGGACACAATCCCCACCTTCCCCCCGGAGAAGGAGAGCAGTCTGCGGGACACTCCATCCTTCTCCCCCCTCCGGCCCACCAGCAACCCAGATCCGTTCCAGAACCCGGGTCGCCAGCGTCACAAGTGGAAAGCCAACCGCTGTTGCAACGGGCTGGCCTGTGCCATGGGATCTTTAACATCCACCTTAATTACCATCAGAACAGGCAGATGGGACTTTGATTTAATGTCTCATCTGAAAAACGGCACATCAGAAGTACGGGACCCCCCTCATGCTGCACCACAGTGTCAGTATTGGGATTTAACCCAAGTGTCTGGTGTGGGGACAGAACCCACAGTCTTCTGATCTTCTGACCTCAGAGGCGAAAGATATTATGTTCAGATGTCTACCATGACTGGTGTAGCACAGCATGGTTAGAAGAAACGTTTTGGCACATCTAACTGAGGCATAGTTAGGGCTACCCAATGGCCAGTGGAAGCATAACATGCTTCTGTGCTGGCAACCCAGGAACAGAAGTGAGTCTAAGGAATTTGACTGGTTTGGTGGGGTTCTGGTTGGGAAATGCTGCTAAGCGTAGTACAGGGAGGGAGGGGCTGGACGTCTGGCTCTGCAGTGGCACATAATGACAGTGGGCTGGGGAGCTTGCTCCTCCAAGGGGGCATGCCCAGAGTACACTACAGTATGTGAGGCCAGCAGTCGGCTGCTTTTCCATCAGGGGAGGTGGGGGGCTCCTGGGGACAAAGGGGAAGAAAACCTAAAATATCTATAAGCACCGGTCGCCTGAATGATGGCCCTGGCACTTTCAGCCTCAATGCAGGGGGAGTGGTAAATGACACGAAGAGGTCGTCAGGGACATGCCTGAATGGGAGGCATAAGGTGACAGACCAGGAGCCACACAGATATATAAGAAAAATTTTAAAATTGGGGTATAGCCACTGATGTGTGGCATATAGGGTGGACAAGATGGAGTGGAAATCCTTTCCACCATCACAGTGCTAGGTTTTTACTAAATCTATGAAGCAGTTTGCAATCTATATCAATAACATTAACTCTGGTATAAAGTCTGCTAAATATCTATCTTTTTCGCAGATGATACAGTGCTATATATTGCTAGGCCCACCCCTTACCTTGCTTGCAGAGATTTACACCTAGACTTCAACCTTCTGCAGCAAAACATCCTCCATCTAAAGCTCTTGCTAAATGCCAAAAAAAACAAGGCAATGCTACTCTCACCTCCAACTAAAATGACCAGTCACTGCCCTGGTCTGCAAATCTCCACCCTCCTGGGGGAAAACTTGGCGTTCCTAACCAAATTCAAGAATTTGGGGCTCTGGGTCGACCATAAGTTGTCCTTTGTTGACCATATTGAAGAACTAGCAAAAAAAACTAAAACAAAGGCTTGGCCTGTTCTACACCTACTCACACATGAAGCAAAAATCTGCTTGGTCCTGTCCACCTTTCTCCCATTCTTAGACTATGCAGACTTCATCTATGGGCAAGGCCCTTGTACTGCCTTAGATAAGCTTGACACCCTCTTATCACTGGGCTATAAGATTTATCACTGGTGCCCCATACTCCACTCATCACTGCCTTTACTCAGAACTTGGTTGGCTATCCCCTAAGCTTAGAAGACAAAAAAATGCAATCACCTGAACATACCAAGCGATTATAAATAGGCTGCCCCAGAACATCTCGGACTGTTTACCAGCCTGTACTGCAAGGAATTACCCCCCTTAGGAGCCTTTCCTATATCACTCTGATTGTCCCCAGGGTCAGAACTCGCCTTGGTGAGGCTGCCATAAGTCATTCCCTGTCTGTTCTCTGGAACTGCATCCAAAAGACCCTAAAAATAACTATTCCTGTTAAACTGGCCACTTTTAAATTTATGCTGGCACGTGCCCTCTCTGACTCTTGCAACTGCTTCCAGCAATGACCTCTCTCTCCCTCTCGCTCTGTGACTCCTCCCTTCCACAGGACCTCCTCACTCTCCTATGCCTTAATTTCACTCCCTCCCTCTACTAAAATGTCCCCATGCCTTTTTTTCCACTGTTCTCACTCAATCTAACCTGTGCCAGTACATATATATTAACTCCCAGTTCACATATCTTGTTTACTGTATGCAGCATACTGTGTACTGTACATAGTTTGTTCTCTCTTGAAGCTTCCATTTATTGCCTATAACCTTATGAACCCCTGTATTCATGTATGAACCCCTGTATTCTTGTAATGTTTTGTAAACATCCAGGTCCATCTTGTAAATGAGAATTACTCAATGGTGTTCCACCTGGTTAAATAAAGCTTGATTGATTAATGTACAGTCTGTTTGGGAAGTCAGCTTTGTTTGTGTACAAGCATGGCCACACTTTTCTGTATGGAGCTGAGCAACATCAACTTTTGAGCTACAAGCCCCTTCTCTGCCCCTCTAAATTTCTAACAGGGCACAAAGGACACATTCTTCCCTTTACAATGCTGTACATTTCATCTCCCCCTTTGCATGTCATCTACACAGTTGGGGCCCATTTTAAACTGGAAGGGAAGCAGTATAACATTCCCCAATTCATATTTACTTGCACCCATTCTCTTTCTAAATACATGTGTCTCTCTTTTGTATTCTGCCTCCCTGGTAATACCAGCTCTGTATGTATCCCCCATCCTCATCGCAACACTATATGGGTTCCAACCAATGACATCATCAGATGCAGTGAGTCTGTGGCTATTGATGAGGATATCACTCTAGCATGGGCTGCTACACTGAAGGATATGAAGCAGTAATGCGATGTGCTGATTTTTTTTTTCTCAAAGCAGCAACTCATAAAAGAAGTGGTTATCTGCATCAGGAGGCCACTGACTGATGTCACTCAATTCAGCATTCATAATGACACAACAGGGGGCTTAATACAGAGCTGGTTTTAAAGATGAGGAAAACTGCCTGCCCACAGACGCAGTGGTAGGGTTACTGCTCGGGATGCTGCTGATCAAGGTTCGGGAATGAGCCTGGGACATCGGAGGGCCGGCGTCAGGGAGGATGGCAGTGCATCCCATCGCACATTCTCCTCCTCCTCAGGGGGAAGGTGCCACGTCCCGCTGCTCAACGGCCACCTGGGTGCACATGTGTGGTGGTGCAGGGGATCGGCAGCTTACCGGGGGGGGGGGATTCCTGGCAGCCAATCCCCCTAAGCGCTCTCATCAGGGGAGGGCAGGATGAACAGAAAATGTTAGCTGGAGGTGCAGGATCAGGAGGATGAAGCCTCCGTCAGCCCATCACTTCCACATCCTGGTCCCCGCCACTATCCATTGCAGGATGCCATCAGCCTTCACCTCTACCGTTGGTGGACAGATGTCTGCAGGGGGAGATGCCGTGGAGCTGAAGGCATACCCCAGCCTCGGGGGGGGGGCAGCATAGCAGTGTGTCACGGTTGAACTGGGGGTCCCAATGGATGGATAGTGGACCTCAGCAGGAAGGTATAAGGGCACTGAAGCAGTAGTTGGAAGGCAGTCCCGACCTGGCCCGAAGCTCAGGAGCATAAACAAACTCAAAAAAAAAAAAAAAAAAAAGAGAAAGATGAAAGAGACACATACAGAAAAAGAACAAAAGGTTAAAGAGCCCCAGACGCCATTGGAAAAACTAAAAAGAAAATTCACATTTGGAGACAACTCAGTTTATGTTTCATATATTTTTTGCAGTTATGCCCCCTTTTTCTATATTTCCAAGGAGAGTTGCATAAAAAACAAGATCATCGTCCCCTAGATTTATCTGCTTTGGCTGCTTGTCTACAACTGACATCATAATCCTGTTTATGCGCTCGTAATGATATCCCCAGCAACAGACTGTGATGTCAGGTGTAAACAAACAGCTCAAGCAGATACAGCAGAGATCCTGTTTTCATGCAAATGTCCATAGCAACAAAGAGATCAGGGTGAAAACTACAGAACCAAATATGAAATGTAAGACGAACTGTGTCTAAATATTATCTTTTTCCAGAGTTGTCCAGATTATCATCAGGAGCTCTTTATGGAAATGAGTCAGGAATGCTGCACTGCATCCCTTCTCCTTTATGTAACAAGACCCAGATATGACCTACATAATAAAAAGGAGCAGCCAATTGGTTACAGACTAAAGTGGGTTGATCATAAACCCTGACTCATATAGGTTTAGAATGAGATTCGTGTTCTTTCTCATCCTAACATCATCTTATGTCTGTCATTGCAACCATCGGGCTAGTAGTCGTGTAAGTCGAGGTCGGGGGGAATTGGCGGTAGAGAGAGTGGGTCCCTTCAATAAACAAAATAAATAGCAAGCAGGTATCCATTCACACTTACAAATCCTGCAACAAGCTGAGAACTGGTAACACAGACGAGATTTTTGTGGGTGAGATCATGAAATCTCCCATGCCATATATATTAGTCACTGTTTGCATTCATTCCCTAAATGTTTCACAGCCACTGCCACAAGAGGATGGATGATGGCACTCCTGCTAGCAGTCTGGACACATCCTGGAGGTGAGGCAAATCTGGGGGTCGGGCACATCGTGGAGGTACATAGATACATAGACAGTGTCGGCAGATAAGGTGAGGTGCGTCTGGAGGCTGGGAACACTGCAGAGGTGAAGTTCATCTGAGGATTGGGCACAACGAAGGGGTGAGGCATGTGACAGGGTTGTATAAGGCCCTGTCCCATTAGTTATGCAGAAAGAGTTAAATGCAAGGATCTGTTCTATCCTCTCCTTTTCTGTCTGGCTGTGCAACCAAATGTTCTCATGAAACCTAAGAAATGATCACTCAGTCTCGAAATTCTCCGCCTCTCACTACCTCTCTACCTTCACTTGCTGTTTGTCTTTTCTTCACCCTTGCGTATCTACGCTTATAAAAATAGATGTTTGAAACTGTAAGTGATACTGGGATCTTTTAGTTTGAAAATGTATATAGTTATACTGTTGAAATGAATGCATTAGGTTATTTGGAACTCAAGGGGTTAACCTTGCCATGCAGCACAAACTTCTGCACAGCTATCTGCAAGATGCCAGATTGGGACCCTGTTCTATTTGTTGCACCTGCACAGAAACTGACAAAAACATTTTGTGAGAAGCAGGATGTCTCCTTAACGAGTTCTCAGGCAAATACTTATACAAAGAGCAGCAATACTTTTGCTAGAGAGAGTAAAAAAGAGAAAGAGACTGAAACTTGGAATTGAGATACCCTCAGATGAAGAACTTTGTTTTCTCTGTTTGTACTGCCTTTGTATATAGTTACACTGAACAATTTTTATTTTACTAGTATTGATAATAATAAAACGCTACTTGCAAATTTTAGAACTGTTCCTGGGCTTCCTATGCTTCCTGACCTGTGCCTCAATGACAAATGGTTTTAGAAGTGGGATTTACGCTGTACATACTCTAAGCCAGGAGTTTTGTGCGTGGGTACTAGACCTGGTACAGGGAAGCTTAGAAGAAAGGTATGGATTCTGCAGCAGCAAGTCCAGGAGTGATTACCAGACAAATGGCAGCCAAACAAGCAGAGACAGCAGTCCAAGCTGAGACTGTACAGCCAGCACCAGTCATGGAAGAAAAAGAACAGGCAGTGACACGACCTGAAAGCCTGACTGCCTTTTTTAAATGGTGGGCTATACAACAAAAAGAGATGGAGAAACAGAGAAGAGAGGAGATGCAGCAGAAAGAAAAAGAGATTCAGCGTTTAGAGGCACAGAGAAAAGAAGAGATGCAGCAACAGGAGCAGCGATGGCTGGAGGCCTTGAAAGCTATCAAAGCTGGAGGATCTGACACAGGTCCAGCAGAGCAACAAAACACAAACAACTTAAACAACATTAAACTTACAAAGTTGTGTCCCTCGGATGATACTGAAGCATACCTGATAACTTTTGAAAGGGTTGCCACAGCCTGCCAATGGCCAAAACAGCAATGGGTAATCAGGCTGGTATCTCACCTGACAGGTAGAGCCCAACTTGCCTACAGCAACACTGCACAGTCAGAAAACTATGACCTGGTGAAAAGAGAAATCCTGAAAAGATATGACACCTCAGGAGAGACCTACAGGTAGAGATTCTGGTCTATGAAGTACCACTTGGTCGACAATCCTCAAGAAGCCTTCTCCCGACTCAGAGAACTGCTTATTAAATAACTCCAACCAGAGGGCAAAACAGTTCCACAGATCATCTACACACTTGCAATTGAGCAGTTCATCTACATCCTGCCTAAAGATGTGCAGCTTTGGGTAAAAGAACACTGAACAGAAACTGCATTTGCCACTTCTACTGGATTTTATTAGTTCACCACCATGCCGTTTGGTTTACAAGGTGCACTTGCTACATTCCAGCGGTACATGGATGTAATGTTATCCCCTCACACTGATTATTGTGCTGCATACCTGGATGATGTTGTGGTGTACAGTCCAGGCTGGAAGAGCCACCTGGAACACCTACAAGTAGTTATCCAGTTGATCAAAAAGGCAGGTCTGACAATTAATCTCACCAAATGTGCACTGGGCATGTAGGAAACCAGATATTTGGGCTATGTTTTGGGAAATGAATAAGTCAAGCCAGAGATTTCTAAGATAGAAGCTGTAGCTAACAGCCCTGTCCCTAAAACAAAGAAACCTGTCAGGTCATTTTTAGGGCTGGCTGGTTACTATCGGAGATTTGTTCCCAACTTTGCCCAGTTAGCTACTCCCCTCACTGAACTCATGAAGAAACGGTTCCCAAATAACGTGAAAGGGACCCCAGAGTGTGATGAAGCTTTTCAAGCCATAAAGGCTGCATTATGTTCAGCCTCTGTTTTAAGAAGACCAGATTTTGAGAAACCATTTTTGTTACAGACAGGTGCATCAGAGGTAGACCTTGCTGTAGTCTTGAGTTAGCATATAGATGGGAAGGAACATCACCTTCTATATATCAGTAGGAAGTTGAGGGACAGAGAGAAAAGGTACTCCACCACTGAAAAAGAATGCCTTGCAGCAAAGTGGGCCATTGAGTCCCTTAAGTTTTATTTGCTAGAAGCTGATTTTGTACTTATAACAGATCATAACCCTCTCAGTTGACTTAACCAAATGAAGGATAAAAATTCCAGAATCACATAGTGGCACCTGGCACTACAGCCACTTAAATTTAAAGTGATACACAAATCTGGGAAAGAGAATGTTAATGCTGATTTTCTGTCAAGACATGAATCAGGAACTGAGAATTCCAAAGGTTGAAAAAACAAAATGTGTAATTTTAAACTTCTCTGTTTGCTATGCTGCATATGCACTGAACTGTAAAGGTTATAAGCTAATGATCGAAGAGAATTAATAGAAAGTTTTGGAAACCTGCATTTTTAAAACAGGTTCCCTCTTAAAGAGGGGGGCATGTGACAGGGTCGAATAAGGCCCTGTCCCATTTGTTATGCAGAAACAGTTAAACGCAAGGATCTGTTCTATCATCATCTTTTCTGTCAGGTTGCACAACCAAATGTTATCGTGAGACCTAGGAACTGATCATTCCAACTGCCTCTTGCTATCTCTCTACCTTCACTTGCTGTTTCTGTTTTTTCTTTCCCCGTGCGTATCTGTGGTGATAAAAATATATGTTTCAAACTGTAAGTGATACTGAGATCCTTCAGTTTGAAAATATATATAGTTATACTGTTGAAATGAATGCAAAAGGTTATTTGGAACTCAAGGGGTTAAACGTGCCATGCAGCATGAACTTTTGCAGAGGCGCTGTCAGCAGGAGGCCAGCTTGGGCCCCTGTTCTATTTGTTGCACCTGCATAGAAACTGACAAGAACATTTTGTGAGAAGCAGGATGTCTCTCTAATGAGTTCCCAGGCAAAGACATATAAAAAAAAGCAGCAATACTTTTGCTAGAGAGAGTAAGAGAGGAAGACTGAAACTTGAAATTAGAGATACCCTCAGATGACGGACTTTGTTTCCTCTGTCTGTACTGCCGTTGTACATAATTATACTAAACAATTCTTATTTTACTGTTATTGATAACAATGAAATGCTACCTGCGAATTTTACAACTGCTCCTGGTCTTCCTATGCTTCCTGACCTGTGCCTTGATTACAAAGTGTGTCTGGGGGCTGGGCACATGACAGAGGTGAGGTGAGGTGAGTCTAGGGCTAGGCACATCGTGGAGGTGAGGTGTGTCTGGAGGGTGGGAACACTGCAGAGATGAGATTCATCACAAGACTGGGCACAACGCAGGGGTGAGGCATGTTTGTGGGTCAGGTACATCACAGAGGTGAAGTGCGTCTGAAGGCAGGGCACACTGCAGAGGTGATGTGTCTGGGTGCCGGACACATCACAGAGGTAAGGCATGTCTGGATGCTGTGCACGTCACAGAGGGGAGGCACGTCTAGGACAGGGCACATCATGGAGGTCAGGCGTGTCTGGGCCCGACACATCACCGAGGTGAAGCATGTCTGGATTCTGGGCACATCGTACTGGTGAGGCACATCTGGGGGGCGGGGCACAACATGTAAGTCTGGCAGCTGGGAACATCAAAGTGGTGAGGTGCATCTGGGGGCGGGTGCATCGCGGTGAGAGCTGGAGCTAGGCACACTGCGGCAGTGAGGTATGTCTGGGGGCTAGACACATCGCAGAGGTGAGGCAGGGCTGTGCACTTCTGAGGGAGCATGGGCCCACATTGGTATTGGCTGTGAAGGCTAACACTCACTTAACAACCCAGTCACAGGGGACAGGGCAACCCAGGCAGCTTGCAATATTAGGGAAGCCAGATAAACACAAAGGGAAAGAAAGGGAGGGGGGGAAGAACAAAAATAAAAAGTTACATATCAAAAGTAAAGAAATGCAAATATTTTCTACCTGCAGTGCCACGGCCTGATGTGTGCTGATCCTAATTTTGGGAATTCTGTAGTCCCATGGTGTGACAAGGATCTTCCGAGAATTTTTGCCCTGAGACTGGATCTCTTCTTTGGGAGGGAAGGTCACAACATAATCCCGCCAGTTTCTCTGAAGAATGCCTAGCACCCCTCCCTGAAAAAAATAAAATAAAACATTTTATTAATATTTATACCACACCAGCAGAAATGTATTTCTGTGAGCAAGCTGTGTTATTCTGGATGATGACAGGAATGGCGAGAAAATAAAGATTTAATTTTTATACTTACATTTCATCAACATTTTTCCCTATGATGTCATACAGTATATTACTAAAGGGAAGCATGCTGTCTCAGTGCTGGAGGCACCACCAAGGTCCTCACCTGCATTCAAACAGCATGCAACTGGCTGATGGATAGAACCCAGCAAATGGTACAACATGGTAAATTCTCAAAAGGAAGGGCACTGACTAGTGGGGTACTGCAGGGGTCGGTTCTGGGATCACTTCTGCTTAATACAATAAACATGACATATCAGAGGGAATCAAGGGCAAGAAGATAAGCCTATTCACAGATGTTACCAAGCACTGTGGGAAGGCCAACAGTGAAGAAGGAATTAACATTAGGAGACAAGATATGCGGAGACTGGAGAAGCAGCCCTGTACTGGGCAGTTGAAATTCAACACCAAAAAGTGCAAGGTGATGCACATAAGAGGGGAAAATCCTGGAACAGTGTACTATATTGACGGGACGCAGGCAGAGAGCACAGCAAAGGAGGAGAGAGACCTGGATGTGGTGATCAGAAACAACCTAAAGCCAGCATCTCAATACAACTGGGTATAAGGGAATGGCTAACAGACTACTGGGGTGCATAGGGAGAGGGATTACTAGCAGGAGGGATGTGATACTGCCTCTGTACAGATCACTGGTGAGATTGCATCAGGAATACTGTTTAGTTTTTTTTTTTTATTTAATAAGTTTTATGCCCCCTACACCTGACTGGCCCATATTGGCTCGCAATTCTGCCCAGCCCCATCAATCACCTTCTCCGGGACTTACCTACACTCCATGTTCCCCCATTGGATAACCCCCCCAAAAGGAAAGGGCTGCCAGAGGTCAGCCCCAACTCCACCTGACAGAGTTTAGAGTTGGTCTTGAAGTAAGAGCCTGGTTGGCGGTGCACGACTTGCAGCAGGCAGCATCTTATGTGTCAGGGCTATTTCCACTCTTTTTTGTTTCCCAGCCCACGAATGTTCGGAGGCCCTTTTGCTGATGCACTAACAGATGTAAAGCGTGCAACGTGCGCCACAGCGCCGATAATCCCCTCCCTATGGAGCGCAGCACATTGCACTACCACCCGCGGTCACACCCAGGTGGCAGTGTCACAGCAAAGTTCGGGCACCCTCCCACCCCAAGGAGGCAAGCATTCACTGGGATACTCAACTATCCTCATCCAGCCAGCCCTCCGATAACCCTGGCTCGTTCCTGAACTCAGGTCACCGGCATCGCAAGCAGGTAGTGCTACCATTGTGCTGATGGCAGATTGGCCTATACTGTTTCGTTCTGAGGCCTGTACCTAAGGAAGAACAAAGACAGATTAGAGACAATGCAACAGAGGGCCAGAAAAGCAGGGCAGGATAAATGATGAGAGACTGAAAAGTCTCAATATGTATTCTCTGATGGACAGAACAGAGACGGGGGGAAAATGGTAAAGACTTTCAAATTCATGAAAGAGTTCAACAGAATTTTTTTTTTTTTTACTTCTTTTTCCCTCTGGACACCGGAGTAGAGGCCTCTCTCGGGTAATGTCCTGGCTGTCTCCCGCCCAGCATGAAACCCCACCCCCCACCCCTGGGTCCCCTCCCGGAGCTCTGCTAATACCTTACCTCTGCCTGGCGAGAGACCCCCCTGGCTTACCCCCCAGGGTAGGGTTGCCACTCCTACAGGCACCCATGACATCTAATTTCATCCAAGTATTGATGGCATGCAGAGGATCAGGACCCAGGTGGGTGGGGTCCGGCAGTGGGCACGGGGCCAAGACGCGCTGTCGCCTACCAGCACTCCAGAGCGTTTCCTTGTTCTGGTGCTTCAACCCCTCAGCCCTCCACTAGGCGAGCACCAGTGTGCAATGATACCCGTTGGAGGAGGCGCGCTCGCTGCCGAGCACTATCCTGCTGACATTTGCCATGCTCCACCTCTCCTCTTGCGTGCAGGCTGCCAGTACTGTACCTCACATCTGCCACTGGGAGGTACCCGAGTGCTGAACCCTGCAACCCTCCCTCCCTCTCCAGGAGAAGATGAGCTGTCGACGGACGCTCCAGTCTTCTCTTCCCCTGCCAATGCATGCTCGTTCCCGAACATGGGTCGCCGGCATGGCGCGAGGTGTGGCATCCAGCACCTTAACCCTCAGCGCCACCAGGCCAGCCTGGTACAACAGAATTAACACAACCAGTTTGTTCAAACTGAATAATAATGTGTTATCTAAGAGGTATGTGCGCAAGCTGAAGAAAGGAGGGTTCAAAAAGGCACATATGCACAGAGTAATACATGGGTGGAACAAACTGCATGAAAAGGTTGCAGAGGCAAAGACAATATCAGGGTTCATGAGGATGCAGCACAGGGTATAAAAGCGTTATCAGATAGAAAGATGATGGAGAGGGGAAGGAAAGACTGCTGGGAGGATGAAGAGCAGAATTTCTCCATGTAGGTAATCCTGAACAGGCTGGATGGACAGTTCAGGTCTTTTTTGTCAGTCACTTTTCTGTGTGTCTAAATTTCAAGCTAAAGCAGTAAACTCAAATAGAAAATAGTTACATTTTGTATACATAGCTAAAACGAAATTGTGCAAAACATTTGACCCTACCTTTTTATTTCATGGTAAGAGTCCAGGCATTTTCCAGTTTTATTTGGTGGTGGAATTTTCTAGTTCCACCAAAATTAGAGTATTTTTTTTTTAATGTTTCAGTTTGTTTCTCAAGAAAAAAGATGCACAATTCACGGATGGTCACAGGTGAATTTTTCTAATTTCGTGGAAAAGTCATAGGCACATCTTTATGAAGAAAATATAGTTAGTTTTTGTTGATCAGGAAAGGAGGGCTAGGCAATGCTGCCCATTTCCAGCCTTGTCCCGGGGGAGGGAGGGGTTACTACAGATGCAAATTGACATACTGAATCAGGTTAAGCTATTGGTGATATTTTTTATGAAATCTGGCCAATGGTGTGGGGTGCTGCCATTAATTTTGGCAGTCTGCCAAGATGGCCACCCAGGATGATGAGACGAGGATGGTACTGTGGTAGTGGAACTGACCTCCGTTCCTGCCACCGCTATGAGTGAGGTCGATGATCAGATGTTGATGGAAGACAATGAAGAAATACAAAATGATGAAGAGGGGCAACCTGTCCAAGGAGGAAATGAAGTTGAAATGCAGATTCGTGATGTAGCACTATGTGCAGAGGAACGCAGGTTGAAGGTCGTAACGGAAGAAAAAAATGCAGCACTTAATGGACTAGATGGCTGAGGAAGAAGCCAGGTATCTCCACAAGACAGATCACCTCCTCAGCCGACATGACAAAAAAAAGCTGCTGACATGTCAGCTGATCCACTGACAGATACAGCTCTGTCAAGCCGTTGAATGGTCTGACACACCGCTCAGCAGAAAGTTGCTGGGGTTGAAGTGAGAAAATACCTAAAATCCCAAAGAGGTCAGCCGGTGGCACTGAGGGGCTGAGAGTGCCTGGATGCCTTGCGTCCGTGCTACACGGCGACCTGGGTTTAGGCAGGATTGAGCAAGCAGCTCTCCTCTCAGGGGATGGATGCGCCCCAGTAGTCCATGACACTGGGTGGAGTCCAGTGGTTAGCGTAGGCAGTGGGGGTGACACGCAGTGTGCGCATGACTCCACATGCACAAGCTCGTCCAAGGTAGGGGGCCAGGATCGGGAAGAAAAAGACAAAAAAAATACCATAAAAATCTGTATGGAAAAAAAATAAAGAGAAATGTGAAAATGCCTGCAAAAACCTCTTGGTCACCAGAGACAGCCTTATACAGGGAGGTGTGGCCTGGCTCACCAAGACGGCAGACATGCTCTTACCAAATATAGCCAGTATTTTAAATGAGAAGCTGCGCTGAAACAACAAATGTAACACAATAACTTGGCAGAGGAAAGCTGTGGACGCACAAATACCACTGAAATGGCAGACAACAATGCAGTTCAAGACCGCAACAGCTTAAACAAACCCAGCAGCTTCTGAGGAGGGGGCACAGGAGGGTGCAGAGCATGGCTGCAGTGGGAAATGCCAACTCCTAGGCAGCTGACAACTCACTTGCCCCTTACCTGCAGTGATCCAAAATTTTCAGCCAGCAATGAAAGCCGACTTTCAGAATATCACATCACAGAGCCTTACCTCCAGACCATTGTTTCAGGACTCATGGAGACCACAGTGGCTCATTCTGTGAGGCTGGTTAAAGCTAAGAGGAGAGTCTGTGACCTGATAGATACTGCTGTCGAGCTCACGAGAGAGTGGGATGTTTTAAAAAATACTGTAATGAACCTGGCCAAATGAGCACAAGAACTAGGAGAATCGAGCAAGGTACCCCAACCTGTGCCTCATAGGCTCCCCAGAGGGAAAACCCCCAAAGCAAAGTGTGCAGAGATGGTTGGCAGAAAAGCTGTGGATGGGCCCAGAGGCAACAAGCATAGGCCTGTCACATAGACTCAGCCAGGGGAGTGACCACGATATTTTTTTAGTAAACTATTTAAAGTTCCCAGGAAAAAAGCTAGCCCTGAGAGGGCAAAAAAAAAAAAAAACAGGCCCTGCTCAAAGTCCCAGAATGAAATGTGATAGTGTTCCAGTATTTCAGCCTTGAACTCCAGGTGAGGAGCCAACAATTTACTATAGTAAAGTCAAAACTCCGCTACACAGGCTAGGAATTTGTTCATTTACATCCACTGAAACTTTGGATAACAAGACCGGATCACCCTCCTCGGTTCTTTGCAACAGCAAAAGAGGCGGGGGGGTTTTGTTAACATGGAAGATGCTGCTGAGGAGGGCTGATTAAGCACTTGCACCACTGCACCTGCTACATAGACTATTTTGTAAATGCTCTTTAAAACATTTCAATGTTGGCTGTTTGACCCACACACCCACCACATTTCAGCTATCCCTGGCCTGGCACCCTGTGTTTAATAATTCCCTAACCACTGAAACACAGAAACGTAGAATTTGACGGCAGAAGAGGACCGCCTGGCCCACCTAGTCTGCCTATTTCCCTACCTGATGGATAAGCTGCAGATTCTAGTTAATCAACAGCTTACTTCCTCCTGCCCCCCACTAGAATTGTCTTATGCTTGTCCCATGCATTCTTGAATTCTCCCACTGTTCCTGACTCCCACAACCTCCTCAGGAAGGCTGTTCCACGCATCCACAACCCTCTCTGTGAAAAAATACTTTCTGACATTACCTCTGAGCTGTTCCCCCTCTATCTTCAAATTGTGCCCCCTTGTTCTTGCACATCTCTTCTTCTGAAAGATGCTACCCTCTTGTACTTTAATTCTCTTGAAATACTTGAAAATTTCTATCATGCCCCCTTCCTCAAGGGTATACATATTAAGCTGCTTTAGTCTCTCCTCGTATGTCTTCTGGTGAAGACTCTGCACCATTTTGGTTGTCCTCCTCTGAACAGCCTCCACTCTGTCTACGTCTTTGCGGAGATGGGGTCTCCAGAATTGCACGCAGTACTCCAGATGGGGTCTCACCAACTGTCTGTACAGAGGGATAACAACTTCCTGTTTTCTACCGTTGATGCCTCTCCCTATGCATCCCAGTATCCCCCCAAGCCCACCTTACTGCCTTCTCATATTGCTTGCCCACCTTTAGGTCATATGATATAATTACTCCTAGGTCTCTTTCGATTTTTGTTGTTGTTATTAACTCATTCCCATTGTGTACTCTTCCCCTGGGTTTTTGTTTCCCAGATGCATTACTTTGAACTTCTTTGCACTGAATGTGAACTGCCACATATTTGACCATTCCTCCAACCTTGCCAAGTCCCTTTTCATCCTTTCCACCCCACCTTATGTATCAACCCTGTTGCAGATTTTTGTGTCATTTGCAAAGATACATACCTTTCCTTCCAGGTGCTCTCCAATGTCACTTATAAAGACATTAAGGAGGACCGGTCCCAGTACCAAACCCTGTGGTACCCCGCTAGTTACCCTCCTTTCTTCACTGTGGACTCCGTTTACTATTACCCTTTGTGTCCTGTAGTCCAGCCAGTTTTTTTATCCAGGCTACCACCTTGGGACTTACTCCAAGGCTGGCTAACTTGTATATTAATCTTTTGTGTGAGACTGTGTCAAATGCCTTGCTAAAAATCTAGGTAGGCCATATCCACAGCCCCTCCCTGGTCTACTACTTTGGTCACCCAGTCAAAGAAATCTATTGGGTTCGTCTGACAAGATCTTCCTACTGTGAAACCATGCTGCCTTGGGTCCTGTGCCCCACTGGCCTCTAGGTACTCAACAATTCTTTCCTGCAGAAGTGATTCCATCATTTTTCCTACCACTGAGGTCAAACTAACTGGTCTGTAGTTTCCTACCTCTGCCCAGCTCCCACTTTTGTGAAGTGGAATCACATTTGCCCTCCTCCAGTCCTCAGGTACCACTCCATCCTCCCATGATTTGTTAAAGAGAGTAGTCAGTGGTGTTACTAGTTCTACTCTTAGTTCTTTAAGAATTCTTGGGTGAATCCCATCAGGCCCCATTGCTTTATCCACTCTCAGTTTCAAGAGTTCTTTCAAAACCCGTTCTTCTGTGAATGGACTGGTATCGACCCTCCTATTCAGAATTTCTCTCTTGTTCGGTTTAGGTACCTCCCCCTCCTCTTCCATTGTGAATACTGAGCAGAAATATTCGTTCAGTATCCCTGCTTTTTCACTGTCACCCTCTACCCACATTCCTTACCCTTTATTAAGTCTCTGTATCCTTCCCTTGGTCTTTCTTTGCTCCCTAATGTACCTATAAAAGGTTTTATCCCCCTTCTTAACAGAGTTGGCTATATTTTTCTCAGTTTGTGCCTTTGCTATTGTGACTGCCTTCCCTGCCTCCTTCTGCTTTAACTAATAAAGTTCTCTGTCCTGCTCCTTCTGTGTTTCCTTATATTTCCTGAATGCTATCCTTTTCTCCTTAACCATCCCTGCCACCTCTTTTGAGAACCATAGTGTTTTTCCTTCGTTTTGTTTTGTTGATTTGCTTCCACAGCTGCTTGTTGCTCTTCCATGGCTGTTTTGATTATTCCCATTGTTCCTCCACCCTCCTTCTTGCCCGCTTGCTAGTGCTTTTCTGAGGCACTCTCATTTTCCCAAAGTCAGCCTTCCTAAAGTCCAATACTCTTGTTTTATATGGCTTGACTCTATGGCTGTGTTTATTGTGAACCACACTGTTTGGTGGCCACTTGTTCCCAGATGGCTACCCACTTCTAAATCCAGATCCTTTCTCCATCCCTATTTGAGAGTACCAGGTCTAAGACTGCCCCCTCCCGAGTGGGTTCCAACACTAGCTGTCTGAGGCATGCCCCCTGTATGGCATCAAGAATGACCCTGCTCTTGGATGTGCCTACAGCAAAGGTACTCCAGTTAACATCTGGCATATTCAGGTCCCCCATCAACAATATCTCCCCTTTTTCTGCCATTTTAAGGATGCCTTCTATCATTTCCTTGTCCACTTCCTCCCCGAGATAGGGGTCTGTACACAACCCTCATGTGGATTGTGGTGCCATTTCCTGTCTCAAGGTGACCCACAGTGACTCATCAACTTCCTGTTTACTCTTTAGTTCTGTTGCTTTAATCCCTTTCCTTATATAGAGAGCTTAATCCCTTCCCTTATAGAGAGAGCTTCTCCTCCTCCTCTTTTACACACCCTGTCCCTCCTGTAGACTGTGTATCCTGGTATACTGACATCCCAGCCATGGTTCTCTGTGTACCATACTTCAGTGACTGCCACAATATCCAGGCATCCCTCTTCCATCAAGGCCACTAGAGTTCAGGGAGCGTCACTGTTCACTGGAGAATCGTAACTCCCTAGCCATTGTATCACATTAAGGGTTGTACTGCAGTAGTAATCCTACTTTATTTTCCCAGTGGGCAGTTGATCAGTTCACTGTTCTCTAGGGACATGAGAGAGAAGGGCAGGGAAATCAACCAACTGAGGTGCATCTATATTCATTGCAGCCTGACCGTACTTTACCACTGCATAGTGCTTATGCCCTATGCCACAGGGCGACTGGAATGTGGAGTGGGATAGGATCACGACTGAATGCTTCTGTCAAACAAACTATACATCGGTGATTTAATAACCACTTCGGTCTTATGTTTGGATGGACCTCTACTGTCCTCCAGCAGGAGGGCTGTGGAGAGATGGCTCCAGGAGTACTGGAGGGAGGGGGTCTGGAAAGGAGTCATGCTGAAGCAGAACCGGTGGTCTGGGCCACACCTCCACTTCTAGGGGCTTTTCCTATGGTGGAGGTAGGGGCAGGCAAGGCTGCACCTGTTCTGCGCTTGCTCTGCTGTCGGGCACCCAACTTGGTTCTGTGGGTGGCATGACGAAAGGGCACCCTCTGCCCACTCTTTGGCTGGGTGTGGTAAAGGGAGTTGACTGAATGCAAAGTCCTTTCTGAGGCCTGCAGGTCAGACAAGATATCCTGCACATCTATTCATTTATTTATTGAAAAGGTTCACCAGAAAAGTACACTGAGCAATCACAATTGCTCGTCTCACGGTACATCCTGGGGGAGGAGGGTACATCTGGGGAAAGGATACAAACACAATTGCCATAACAGGTACAAAATGCATATACTAATGTTGGATACATAATATTGATAAAATAGGTTACAGAGTCACTACAACAGTTAAACACACATTCATAATACAGTTAAAATTAGAGTACAGCACGTCAATACAACAAATTTGTTGCAGATACAGTCAAAGAGAGCAAGGACTACATAATCGGTCCATCATAAAGGCTAATACATAAGAAGCTGTTAAATGCTTTGGAGTTGTTGACTGGGTGGTGGTGGGATAGAGGGTAGGGATGGAGGGGTTACGTACAGGTGCAGTTAGTGGAGTAGAAGTTAAGTAGGGTGGATGACATGGATGCAAGGGATGAGAAATGGTTAATTTGGGGGGCAAGCGCATTCCAGATTTTAGGGAGGTGGTACGAGAACCCTGATTGACCTATGGTTGTTAATCGGTGAGGGATCGATGGGACATCTGCCCTGAACAGTTTGTAACCTCTGAAAGGGGCATTCAGAATGGACTACTGGACATCACTAGTGAATCCAGACACCAGAATCCAAGAATGCCTTCTGAGGCAGATGCCAGCAGTGGCTGTCCTGGCTGAGGCATCTGAAATATCATAGGTAGAGCTCAAGAGATGCCTACCTACATCAGCCCCAGTCTGGCAGGCCTTAAGCATCTTCTGCTTCTGGGGACCCTCTGGAAGTGCCTGGGCTGCTGCTTTGGTCTTTTTTCCAGAAGGTGTTCTGGAATTTTACCATATGCGCCTGGTAACTGGCTATCCTGAGGCCCAATGTGACAGAGGCAAAGGTCCTTTTGCCCATGAGATCCAATTTTCTTGACTCCTTGTCAGGAGGAACAGAACCGAGGTGTTGAGGTTTCTGAGACCTATCATGGGCTGCATTTATCACCACTGAATCTGCTTGTGGTTGCCCTGTGAAAAAAAAGTTTTCCCGTGGGAGCCTGGTACAGTTTGTCTGCCGCTAGGAATGGCAGGGATCATACTTGTCCTGTACTATGCCGCCATGGTGGCGTCCTCTATTGCGTCCGGCAGAGGAGGAATAATCAGAAGGGTAGAGAATCTGGTAGTTCCAGAACTTCGACCAGGTTTCTCCTGGTGATGTGTCGCTCTTCAACATCAACCTCCATAGTGGTTTGGAGCTGCTTCATCAGTGAGATGAAGGAGTCGTCATCAGGAGGGGACCTTGGGGTATATGTGGTGGAGTCCTCACCTCCTGAAGAAACAGTGGAGGTAGACCTAGACAGGCTCCTATCCCCCTTCTTCCCCCTCCTCTTGTGGGATGAGGTCAGGATTGTACTCCTGATCCTCACTGACGGGCTGAGTAGTGTAAAGAAGGCAATGAAGACGTCAACACCCCAGAGGAAACAGGACGCGTCAGCGTGGTAGGTGTCGATGCGGGGGCTGGTCTGGCCCGGAGAAGGAGGAGCAAGGTGCTAAATTATCTCCATAAAAGAGGAGAACAAGGTCAGGATGTCGCCAGTAGATGCCGTCACCAGGGTGCCTTGTGGCGTTGATGGGGAAGGCTAGGTTCCCACCATTGACAGAAATGGCCTGGGACATCAACGGCGGGGGGGCAGGAACCCCAACACTGACTGGCTGTCGACAGCCAAAGTAGGTCCAGTGGAGCCCACTGCCTGCCACCCCTGAGAAAGCAGAGGTCTGAGCAGCAGGGGTTGCAGCATCGGCAGGGGCATCAAAAGGCCCAACATCGACAAGTGGTCGCCGGCCATGGAAGGTCCAGTGGAACTCACTGCCAGAGCTGACCCTATGGTAGTGAGGGTGTTGGCAGCAGGAGGTATCATTGCTGAAGTGGACGACGATGTTGCAGTGGCCGGCGCACGCAGTAGCAACTGAGTGTGTGCCGGGGAGGACTTGGCCCTACTCCTCTCTCTCCCTCTCCCAGTGCTTGTGTTCCCCAGATCTGTCCCATGCCTTGGAAGAATGGGAGCCCATGGATGGTGCTGATGACACACAGAAGCTTCCTGCCTGGAGCTCCCTTTCCATTCTGGCTACCTTCTGTGCTATTAGGAAGGACTGCGGGGCCTTCTGATGTCACTGCTGGGTAGCCTGGTAGAAGTTGCAGCAGACTTTGCAGGTCTTAACACCGTGGGCCTCACCGAGAGAGCGGATGCAGGCACTGTGGTCATTGTTGTTGCAGATTTTCCCACCACACTCGCAATATCAGAAGAGTTTCATGGAATCAGTCAGCATATACAATGACGAGGATCACTTTAAACAAGCATTTGTCAATGCCGAATGTTTGCTTGCTGATATTAGCATTGGAAGTGCAGGAAACATAGAAACATAGACTTTGACGGCAGATAAGGACCGCTAGGCCCATCTAGTCTGCCCATTTCCCTACCTACAGGAGAGGCCGCAGATCCTAGTTAACCAACAGCCTATATCTTCCTGTCCCCCACAAGAATTGCCTTATGTCTGTCCCATGCATTCTTGAATTCTCCCACAGTTTTAGACCCACAACTTCCTCAGAAGGCTGTTCCATGCATCCACCACCTCTCTGTGAAATAATACTTCCTCACATTGCCCTGAACACGCCCTCCTTCTATCTTTAAATTGTGTCCCTTGTTCTTGCAAGTCTCTTTTCTGAAAGATGCTACCCTCTTGGACTTTGTTGATTCCCTTGAGGTACTTGAAAGTTTCTATCATGTCCCCCCTCTCCCTTCTTTCCTCAAGGGTATACATATTAAGCTCCTTTAGTCTCTCCTCATACGGCCTCTTTTGCAGACCCTGCACCATCTTAGTTGAACTCCTCTGGACTGCCTCTATCCTGTCTATGTCCTTGCGGAAATGGGGTCTCCAGAACTGGACACAGTATTCCAGATGGGGTCTCACCAACTGTCTGTACAGTGGGATAACAACTTCCTGTTTTCTGCTGCTGATGCCTCTCCCTATACATCCCAGTATACCCCCGGCCCTCCCTACTGCCTTCTCACATTGCTTGCTAACCTTAAGGTCATCTGATATGATTACCCCCAGGTCCCTTTCCTGTTTTGTTGTTGTTACTACCTCCCCACCCATTGTGTATTCTTCCCCTGGGTTCTTGTTTCCCAGGTGCATTATTTTGCACTTTTTTGCATTGAATCCTAGCTGCCATACGCCTGACCATTCCTCCAACCTTGCCAAGTCCCTTTTCATCCTTTCCACGCTCCTTGTGTATCAACCCTGTTGCAGATCTTTGTGTCATCTGCAAAAGGCATACTTTTCCTTCCAGTCCTCTGCAATGTCACTGATGAAGATATTAAAAGGACTGGACCCAATACTGAACCCTGCGGTACCCCACTAGTAACCGCCTCTTTCTTCAGAGTGGACTCCATTTACAATTACCTTCTGTGTCCTGTTGTCCAGCCAATGTTTTGTCTCAGGCTACCACCCTGGGACCCACTTCCAGGCTGGTTAATTTGACTAATAATCTTTTGTGTGGGACTGTGTCAAATGCCTTGCTAAAGTCTAGGTAGGCCATGTCCACAGCCCCTCCCTGGTCTACTACTTTGGTCACCCAGTCAAAGAAATCTATTAGATTCGTCTGACATGACCTTCCACTGTGAACCCATGCTGCCTTGGATCCTGTGCTCCACTGACCTCTAGGTACTCAACTATTCTTTCCTTCAGAAGTGACTCCATCACTTTCCCTACCACAGAGGTCAGACTGACAGGTCTGTAGTTTCCTGCCTCTGTCTTGGTCCCACTTTGTGAAGGGAATCATATCTGCCTTCCTCCAGTCCTTGGGACCACACCATCCTCCCATGATTTATTAAAAAGAGTAGCCAATGGTTTCACTAGTTCCTTCCTTAATTCTTTTAGAATTCTGGGGTGAATTCCATCAAGACCCATTGCTTTGTCCACCTTCAGTTTTAGGAGTTCTTGCAGAACCTTTCTTCTGTGAAAGGACTGTCTACCCTCTATCAAGAGTGCTTCTGTTAATTGGATTAGGCACTTCCCCCTCCTCTTTTGTGAATACTGAGCAGAAATATTCGTTCAGTATTCCTGCTTTTTCACTGTCCCTCTCTGCCCACCCACCGTTCATTCTATTCAGCCTCACTATCCCTCCCTTTGTCTTTCTACGCTCGCTGATGTACCTATAAAAGGTTTTATCCCCCTTCTTAACTGAGTTGGCTATCTTTTAGTTAAAGTTAAACAGATGCAGAATAGGAATGGCAGTGAAGTACTGAACTCATGCCAACCCCATCTCCACCCTGCAGAGATGGAGAGGCATTGGAGTGTGTCTTTGGGTCATCGCCCATAATGCTCATGCCATGTCACCTCACCCTATTCTGCAGACACCAACAAGTGTTGAGGTGTGCCTTGGGGTGTTCGGCTTTACAGTCACCCCATTCCATAAGGACATACACTGAAATGGGTGCAGTATAGGAAAATGGGGTGAACTCTGGGGCTGAAGAGACCAAGGCACACCTTGATGCCTGTCACTGGCTTCAGGAAGGGGGTAGAATGGTGTCAGCATTACAGTCGGCAATCCAAAGGCACACCCCTGATGTCTGTCAGTCTGGGACATTATGGTTAGAAATCCTAACGCCCAGGGTGTTTGTTGGTATTTGCACTACAGATTTTCAACATGGCCTTTTTGTGACCCCCATCTCATGAAAGCATTTGGGACCTCTGCTCAGGAATAGTGGCACTGTGATTTTGTGACTCTGTCCCGAACGTTGATTTCCCACAGCGACCGCGCCATTCTGCGCCAGATGTGCGAAAACACAGTTTGGGCAGGATGTGAAAAATAACAGTTGTACCATTCATAGGGAGGTTTGACAAGATGGCAATGTTGAAAATCTGGAGTGAAAATATTAAAAGTGCTTCGAACTTACGAGCGTACGTAGAAACTGCGCAATGCGCGCTCATAACACAGTCATAGTGGAATTATTTCACCAAATTTTCAACATAGGCATTTTGTGACCTCTGCTCATGAACACCCCTGGGCAGCAGAGGGCCCTGTCCATTGGCTGACAGATGCACTCTTTGCCCTGTTTATCTGTATCTGCAGCCACATGGAAGTGCAAGGACCACAGGGCTCTGCGCTCCCGCAGCCCACTAGACACCCCATGAATTCTTCACATCTGATGCTTCATTGACAGGCCCTATACTTCTGTAGGTGGAAGGAGTGTTCCCTTGATGCAGAGTATCAGATCCCGAAGGGACCTGTGTGAATAAGGATATGATTCCACCATCTCAAAAAGAAAGGAAATTCTTTGCAAAAAACTTTGTTAATGCACTAGTTAGGGTTAAACAGACAAAAGTAAAGAAATGTGGCTTTAGGGATTCCAACCCTAACACCCCACCCCCACCTTCCAGGCAGCAACAGGAAAAACCATTACGGTTTCACCTCTCCTGCATCTTCTCAAATCAAGCATGGGGTGTGCCTTGAGGTCCTTAACTCTCATGCTCACTCAATTCTCATATACTCTTCACATTTCCGCTTCTTCTTTTTTGTATTATCTCCCCCCTGCCAGCCTAGTTGTCCCCTCCTTCAGGTGGCTAGGCCGCTGCCACACTCCTCCCATCTGCCGCCGCTGCTTCTCATCCTGCCGCCCCCCCGACCGACCTGACGTATCCCTTCATCGGGGGGGCCCTACCTGTGGTCACAACCAAGAAGGGAGGCTGTCTATTGCTTGTAGGTACTTTTATTCAATCCTCACCGAGGGCGGCGAGGGTGCAACACAGGCATCCTGGGCTGTCACGACAACGGAAGGATGGGCTATCATCATCCAGACAGCTTAGGTATCCATTTTCCTTTTTCTGTTCCCCTGCCCACTTCAGACGCAAGCCACGGCATGCTGGCAGATCGCGCATGCGATGTGTGGTCACCCACACCGCAAGGCGCGATTCCAAAACCGGACGCCAGGAGCCACCAAAGGGCAGTGCACCTCGACACCCCCCCACCGGGAGGACAGCCTCCAAAGGACGCTCTTGAGCCCTCCCTGCCAGCTTCCGCTTCTGTTGTCCTGGGCTCGGGCACGAATCCGGGTCACCAGCATGCCAGGCAATCTCCCACTGCCTGGTGCCACGGGGCCGGCCTTACTCAGCTTCTTTAATTATCAAATGGGGTGAGCGTTAGGATTGACAACTACAAGGCACACCCCACGCCTGATTTGCAAAGACACAGGAGAGGTGAAACCATAATGTTTTTTCCCTTTGCTGTCTGGAGGGTGGGGTGTTAGCCTGGAAACCCTAATACCACATTTCCCTGCTTATGTCGGTTTAACCGTAACTAGTGCAATAACAAAGTTTTTGTGAAGAATATATGTATATATATAGACATATATATATATATATATATAATATAATATATATATATATATATTATTTATTTGTGTGTGTGTGTGTGTGTGTGTGTGTAATATTGAAACTAGAGGGGGCATCATGTGTTTAACTTGCCAGAGCACTGGAAACAACACACCATAGTCCCTCCAGTTTATATATGTATTTGATCTCTGTGCTGTGACATCCCTCACAAACCAAGAAGGGTCAATCTCCTGCTGCTTGATTGGAAACGTGTGACACACTACCAATCAGGCAGCCGGGTTTGCGATGTACCAATGAGTAAGGTCACATGCTAATGATGTAGTGGGAGGAACCGAACTAGATAGGTCTGCCTGCAGGTAAAGCACTGCTTTTCACGTCACACCCCAAACTGTTAAGTAGAAAGCCATCTATAAAAACAAATAGAGAAGGAAAAACATGTCAGAAATAAAAGTAATAAGGGTCTACTTTAAAAAATTACAAACATTTTCTGCCTGCTATTTTTGGCACTGCTAGTTCTTAAAAGGAACAGCACCTGTGTTTGATTGAAAAATAAGGTGCTGCATCAGTATGTGGGTCGAAAACAAACCAAAACAAATTTCATATTAAACGCATGCTGAAACTAGAAAATAGAGTTAGAACCGACGTTTCAATCATAGGTCTCTGTCAGGAGTTATCTAAAAGAGAAAAAAGCAAAATTAGTGGAGAGGTACGTGGAAAAAGGGATATATATGTAAGGAAAGTAAATGGTGGGAGGCTATGAGAAAAAAGTAATAATAGGGAAAGTAATAAGCGAAGCTTGGAGATGATACTGGATATGAAGAAGTGCAGCAGGAGTGAATGAGCTGAGGATTCCACAAGTGGGGACTAATAACAGGGCACAGTAAGAAGGCTGTAAGGTAACAAAGGTAGGGGGGGAAGGAGACGGACATCTGGAGAAAATGAATATCGTTGTGCACACATAGCTGGAATGCCTATATGAGTATGCACCCCCCCACACACACACACACGATGGAGGTGCATGTAGGCATATCCACACGTGCAAACGTACCTTGCACACATGCAAGCAAAGATATGACACAGGTGGGGGTAAAATGGACAGACTACAGTGGTGAACCATAAGGTGGCTGAAAGATGTTAATAGAAAACAAGTCTGTCATTTAAACCAGGGGGCTGCTGGGAGCCTGGGCAGATGATAAGCTCGTTTTTTTTTCCCTTGGTTAACATTCTAGAAACCCTGCTGAAGGACACAAACAGAAAGATCACTGACACTATGGTTCCTGGTGATAAAATAGGATACAATGGGTTTATCAGTGTCTCCAGTTCCTGACTACCCTGTAATGTTCCCTAAATCAGTCAGCCAGATGTCTGCCAGTTTCTCCAATGTAGACAGCCGCATGCTTCCTGCAAAGAATACAATAAGTCACACTGCTGGAAATGCATGAGAACTCCTTGACAATGCGAAAAAACACCTGTGGGACTTTGAATTTCAGTGACAAATAATATGTTTGACCTCATAAACACATAAAATACATTTTTGTTGGCAGAGGTTTTATATGTTGAACAGTTTCTGACTGTATTAGTTACTGTTTTTCTTTACCTGTAGGCATGGGTTCACTCACGATTTCTGTTGCTGCCTTATCATCACCCTCATCGTCACAAAGACCAATGATTCGTCCTTTCCATTCATTCTTGGGTAGCAATTCCACAGCTACCAGATCGCCATGGACTGCACGGTTCCGAGACTTCCCACCATGAACTAGTATGTCACTGCTTAATTCTAAATAAATAAATAAAAAATTCAGATGTGAATGAGACTTCTAAAACTGAATTTCTACATGAAACAATAGAAACAGGAGCCTGTATTTATAACTTGAATGAATTATTTCCATTTTAATACATGGAAAGATGTTCTCCCAAGGTCTTTCTGGCAAGAGTACAAATAATAATAATACTACTGGGATGTGAAAGCTTTCTTATGGCGGTACCTTTCTAATTGTTTCAACAGCTGCAGCAGTAGAATGTTCCATCCCCCCATAATGTGATTATACCCCTTGTCAATGGTGCTGCCCTGTCTGCCCAGGACTCCAGCCCCATTCTGTCCCTTTTCTGATACTTCTCACCTCAACGTTGGCAGAGGCAAAGTTCCTAGAGGGTCTCCACTCAGCAGCTACTCCTCGGCCCTGAAGTGTGGGGAGGCAAGCTCTACACCTGCTCAACTACTACTCCTCTTTTTATCCATTCTCCCTCCACTCTGCCGACACCCCACTCCTCCCATGTTCTGAAACCTCTGTCAGGCCAGTGGCCTACTCCTCTCATCTTCACTCGCAGCTCAAGAATAACTGCTCTTCTGCCCTCTGCTTTTCCTCCTCCTCCTCCTTTAACGTTCTTCACTGGAACATTTCCTACAATACCTGCTCCTGCAACTAGAACTCCACCCTCCACACCTGCCCCACCACAGAATGACCCCCATGATCTTTGTTCTGGCCTCCTGCTTCTCTGCCCGATGTGCCCATATGCCACTCCTAAGCCATAGCTGTATCATGCTGCACACATTAGCACTATTCTTCTTATTTAATGTATGTTTTTTATACTGTACTTTGCCTTCACCTTTTTATTTAGTGTACAGAAAACACAGAGTACTCACCTGTAAACAGTAGTTCTAGGAATGGTAGATGAAGTTCATCCCCACTGACTCACCTGACTTTCCCTGTTTCAACAGCACACTCTGCTTCCAGCAGGCAATATCTGGAATTATGAGGCGCAGCCAAGGAGTTACCACTTGGGTGGGTGGGATGAGCCAGCTTGAAGACTTTCCAACACATCTTAAAGGGAAAGGACACTGCTAGAAAGTGAGGATGAACATCATATACCACTCCTAGAACTACTGTTACAGGTGAGTAACCTGTGTTTCTATGGACGTGGATATGATGTTCTATCCACACTTTCTGGCAGACTCCTAGCAGTTCTCTGGGACGAGGGAGGCAAGGCACACACCACCTACTTAGGGAACAGAGATTGGAGAACTGAGGCCCCAAAACCAGCATACCAGTGTGACTCTAAGTCAATGTGATAATAGGAAATGAAGGTGTGTGCTGACCTCCAGATAGCAGCCCTGCAGATTTCCTGGATAGGGACGTCCCTGGAAGCAGCCACCGACGCAGCGGTATGGCAGGTAGAATGAGTCCTTAGACCTCCGGGAGGTTCCCTATCCACCAACATATAGCAGAGGTCAGTGCAGGATGTGATCCACCTGCCAACTGTCCGCTTGGCTGCATGTCTGCCAGGTGAGGCTTCAGCGTAGGTGACAAACAGCTGGTGAACCTCTCCCTGAACTCCAGCCATGCACTCTTTGTAATAAGCAAGCACTCACCTCAGGTCCAGAGTATGGAGCCTCTGCTCGGCCTCCGAGGAGTGATTGTTGAAGGACACTGGGATAGTAATCACTTGGTTAAGGTGAAACTCCGACACAACCTTCAGGGGGAACTTCGGGTTGGGGCGCAGGACAACCTTGTCCCTATGGAAGACCAGGTAAGGAGTGTGACGTTTGGCCAGCTGGTTATGATTGTTCTATGATATTTGTAATATAAAAATGTAGTGTGTGATTGTCTCCATAAGGCAACTGTGCCGTGGGTGACCCCCCACCAGGTTTCAGTTAAAATGACAGGATATATATCAAACCAGCAGATCTCTGTAACTTCCTTGAGACATTGCATTTTATGGGTTTTTTTTTATGACCTGTTGCTTCTTCGAAGTGGAAACGAAATGGGACTTTACGAGTCTGCCAGAGGATGGAGATCATAAACTTTTATGACGTCTCAAGAGGAGGAAATTGCAGTTACGTAAGAACTTACCATAACAGTAGATCTTCGAGAGAGGTTCCTGCAATAGGTTTTCATATATAGGACTGCGCCCCCCGGTGTCAGGTCTGCACAGCAAACTTGTAGATAGCAATCATCAGTGGGGACCGCCCCCGATGTCAGGCATCGTGACGTCAGCCCGACTATAAAAGGGGTGGTCCCGTGCCCGCTCTCCAGTTCTTTTCCAATGGAGACCTACAGAAAGGTAAGGATAAGACCAGAGTAAAAACTCCTCAGATCCTGCTTCTGCTCTAGTCCCAAAGGGCTAGATAGGATGGAAAATAAGAATAAAACATCCAAAAACTGGGGGAAGGAGGGAGGGAAACTAGACCTACTACAGGAACCTCTCTCGAAGATTTACTGTTACGGTTAAGTTCTTACGTAACTGCAGTATCTTACTTTGAGATAGTTCCTGCAGTAGATCTTCACATATAGGACCGAAAACCAAGCAGTCCCAGAGAAAAAACAAAAACACAGGTGCATCTGGGAGGAGGAGAAGTCGCCATGAGAAATCACGACAGGAGGCCTTGCAAGACTGCAAGACCAAAGCCAGTTCTGCGCCGAGAGGCAATGTCCAGACTTTAATGCTTAGTGCAAGTGTGAACAGACGACCATGTGGCTGTTGCACAGATCTCTGCCATGGACACATTCTTAAAAAAGGCAGCAGAGGTCACCACGCTATGGGTGGAATGGCCTTTTACTGCCCCCAGAAAGGACTTCCCATATTTCGTATACGAAAAATGGATGCAGTTAGCTAGCCATCGAGAGATGGTTTGCTTGGATACAGCCTTGCCCTGGCACTGTGGAGCGAAGGCTACAAACAGTTGGCCCGATTTCCAAACCTCTTTAGTCCTGTTTGTGTAGTACCTCAGAATCCGGTGCACATCAAGGGTGTGCAGAAGGTATTCCCCCCTGTTGGAATACTGTGGATGGTACACTGGTAATTCCACGCTCTGGTTCAAAGTGGTTTCTGAAACCACCTTGGGTAAAAAAGATGGATTAGTCTGAAGGACTACTCGGTCCTTATGAAAAATCAAATAAGGTTCTTCACAGACAAAAACCTGTAGTTCGGAAACCCTTCTGGCTGAAGTAACTGCGACTGAAAATAAGGTCTTCCAGGAAAGGAAGCATAAGTTGCAGGAAGAAGCTGGTTCAAATGGGGGTAAAGTCAGCTTCTCGAGCATGAAATTCAGGTCCCAGGGAGGACAAGGATTCTGGATCGGAGGCTTTAAATGAAGGATGCCCTTCAGAAAGGTTTTGCCAACCTCCAGCTGAGCCAAGGTTTTGCCCTCCACTGGTAGGTGGTAGACCAACACCGCAGAAAGGTGGACCTTAATGGAGGAGTAGCTAAGGCCTGCCTCAGACAGATGTGCAAGGTACTATAGAACCTGGGAAGCAAAGCACGAAAATGGGTGTCAGCACCTTGCTTGAGCCCATATCATGAATTTCTTCCACTACATTACGTAAGTAGACCTGGTGGAGGGTTTTCTAGCCTCCACTAGAATATGCGCAACGTGCGAAGATACCCCATAACGAGAAATCGCTATGTCCACAGGTGCCACGCATGAAGGTGGAGAGACTGAAGGCTCAGATAAACCAGGGTGCCCTGCTCCTGAGTCAGAAGGTCGTGGGAAATGGGCAAAAGAACTGGAGGTTCCAGTGCCACATGTTGCAGCAGAGGATACCAAATATGGCACGGCTAAAGTGAGGCAATGAGGATCGCGTGAGCTCCCTCCTGTTGTAGTTTCACCAAGACCATCTGAATGAGAGGAAAGGAAGGAAAGACGTACAGAAACCTCCCTGTCCATGAAAGAGACAGCACGTCTCGCCAAAAAGCACCATGCCCGGGAACGAGCGAGCAGAAGATGGGTAGTTTTGAGTTGTATGGGGAGGCGAACACATCTGTCTCTGGCCTTCCCCAGCGAAGAAAGAAATCTTCGACCAGCTCTGACTTTAACTCCCACTCGTGGGCCCTGGCCACTGATCGACTGAGACTGTCCGCCAGGACATTGCTTACGCCCAGGACGTAGACTGCTGTCAAGTAAAGGCTGTGCTGAATCGCCCAGTACCACACCCTCACTGCTTCTCTGCAAAGAGGATATGAACGGATTCCTCCCTGACTGTTTAGATACCAGACTGTGGACATGTTGTCCATCTGGACTAGAAGAGATCCCGAAAGCAGAAGTGACTGGAATGCCTGGAGCGCATAAAGAACCGCCCTGGTCTCCAGAACATTGATGTGGAGCATCAGCTCCTGGTCGAACCAAGACCCTTGTGTCTTGTGAGTCCCCAGGTGGGCTCCCCAGCCCAGGTCTGAGGCGTCCGTGGTGAGAATTTGGAATGGGACTGAAGGATGGAAAGAAATTCCCTTCGATAGGTTTGAGAGATCCTGCCACCAGCGAAGATCTCTCTGAAGACTGTTGGAGATCATGACCTTTTGGTTCATGTTGTCCGTCCTCTGGTCCCATTGGACTCGAAGACACCATTGGGTGACCCTCATGTGAAGCCTGGCCATGGGAACTGTCGAAATGGTGGCCGCCATCAGTCCTAGGAGACGGAGTACAGAGTGTGCTGGGATACATCGGGCCTGGGCCACTAGAGTGGCCTGAGAAGCTAAGGTCTCGGCCCAATCCGATGGCAGAAAAGCCTTGCCCTGAACTGTGTCTAGTACAGCTCCAATAAACTGGAGTATCTGGGATGGTACTAGCTGGGACTTGGAAAAACTGACCGTTATGCCCAGAAGAGCAAACAAGTTCAGAGTGACAGAGAGAGTGTCTTTCAGGCTGGTAGGAGAGGGTGCTGTGAGGACACAGTCATCCAGGTACAGGAAGACATAAATGCCCTGATGGCGTAAAAATGCTGCCACCACTGCTAGGCATTTGGTGAACACTCTGGGGGCCGAAGAGAGGCCAAATGGGAGTGCTCTGAATTGGAAATGCTTCTCCATAAAGACAAAATGGAGAAAGTGGTGGTGGGCCAGGAGGATAGGAATATGCAGGTAAGCATCCTGCATGTTCAGGGAGCACAGTCACGAATTTGGGTGGAGCAGAGGAAGGAGCCCCTGAAGGGTCAACATACGAAACTTCTTGTACTCGACGAAGATGTTTAGTGTGCTGAGGTCCAGGATCGGTCTCAGGTCGCCCGTTTTCTTTGGTACCAGGAAGAAGTGGGAGTAGAATCCCCTTCCTATTTGGTTTGTTGGGATAGGTTCTATGGCCCTCTTTAGAAGAAGTGCCTGAATCTCCTGAGAGACCATGGGGACCTGATCCCAAGGATAGAAGGACCGTCCCGGCGGTTGAGGGGTTGGAATCTCGCTGAATTCTATGAAGTGACCTCGCTGGACGAGCTGAAGCACCCAAGCTTCTGCGGTGACGAACCTCGAACCGTCCAGGTGGAGGCCGAACCTCCCTCCAACCGGTTCCTCCTGTGTTACTGGAGGGAGCGGAAGGAGGGGAGAGGAGCCAGAACGCCGAGGAGAGGGAAGCTTTTGCCCCAGAGGCCTGTTTAGGTAATCTGGCCTGTGGGGTTTGAGCTGCAGATCCAGGGACGCATTTCTTTGCTTGGCGTTTAGCCTGGGATTTGTTCCACCATCTTTGGTGGCGAAAAGGCTGCTTTTTCTGACCCGTCTTGTATAAGGAACGGACGTCCCGCAAAGAGCGTCTGCTCTCCTGCAGCCCAGTAATGATATCTTTAGCGTCGCTGCCAAAGAGGATGGAACCGCTAAAAGGGGCGTTCAGAAGAGAGGATTGCACGTCCTTATCAGGAGGCGAAGAGCTCAAGTGTCTGGGCTGGGCTGAACAGTCGTGAGTGGCCGTGATAACCATGGAGTCAGCCTTAGGTTGGGAGTTAAGGTGAGGGATCCCTTCCGGGGGATAACAGGTGCGGTCTGCTTTGCGTGAAACCACTGGTATGGAGGACAGCTGCTGCCAAATTGTGGTCACAAGGTCCTCATGGGGCCCCATCCATGGGGGAATGGGGACAGGGTCAGAGGTGGCCAGATCCA
The DNA here is from genome assembly GCA_016271365.2 of Neoceratodus forsteri. NCBI lineage: Eukaryota > Metazoa > Chordata > Ceratodontiformes > Ceratodontidae > Neoceratodus > Neoceratodus forsteri. The sequence goes on along the minus strand of CM028129.1, from coordinate 1,233,955,139 downwards.
GGTGCTCCACAAGGCGTTTTCTTTGCAGGTCTACCTCTTTGGTCGGCCACTCGCCAGCCGCCTGAATGGAATGCAGCAAATCTCTGAAAGAGGGGTCCTCCGGTGAAGACTTGGGAGAGCCTTCCGGGGGAACCTCTACGGGAGAACTAGGGTCCGACAGATCCGTGTTGGACTCGGTGTCAGAGGGTTCGGAACCGCTAGGAACAGAAGGGTCTGGTTCCGTGGTGCCAACAGTTAAAGAGCCCAAAGCTCTGGTCCGAGGAGGCGGTGGAGAGGTGACCCTGGGGGAGGGTGTTTCTCCCACCGACTGTCTTAACTTTGACAGCAGTTGTGTTCTGGCATCCTTCCACCAAAGGGGACCAAACTTGTGGTCCGGTACCAGAGGTGGAGGAAAATGGGGCTGGAAGCTCGGATACCCAGGATACTGAGGATACTGCCAGGAAGGGTAATAGTAAGAGTACCCAGGATAACCCGGTGTGGGGTGTCCTGGGGTAGGATACCCCGGAGTCGGATAAGATGGCGTCTGGTAACCCGGCATCAGTTAACCCAGCGACGGAGGCACATGGCCCGGCGTCGGGTACTGAGTGACCGACGGAGGGCCACCCAGGGGCAGGACGGAGGGTTCAGAGTTTGGAAACCCAGCCAAAAGACCCACGGGAAGCAGTGCCGTAGCACCAGCAGATGGCGTCGGATCCAGGAGCGTGCCTGAAGTACCAGAGGGTGGAGGTTCCATGGCAGGATCCCCAGCCGGCAACAAACTCCTGTCTGGAGATGACGGAAGGTCTGGCGGGGGGAAGGAGCATGAGGGCCCCCGACGGCAGGTCCGAGTACGATCTGGCTATTGCAAAAAGCAAAGGATTGGGTGGTGAGTCCCTGGGGTGATAAACCCTAGGGGACGACGGGTCGACTTGTCCCTCACTCTCTCCGGGTTGGGGGGGCCAAACTGTAGCCCGACGGGAGACTGGATGGATCCGGACGGACGTCGGAGGAGCCAGTGTCCAACACAGCAGATCCAGCTGAGCTAGAGACGATTTGAAGGCTGCCGCTAGACTGATCGGTGGAGGCCGCACACCCTTCGCTGGAGGCGAGGGGTGTCTTACTGGCAGGACAAGGTGAGGAAATTACAACCTCCAAGGAGGCTACCCCCAGCTGCCCGCTCACTTCAGCAGTAGGGGGAGAAGGGGCCAGGCCCAAGGAGGCGGACTGGGCTCCTGAAGAAGTGCTCACAGTTGCAGGCCTCTCGTTTGGCGATGGACTCCGATCCCGGCACTTTTCTTTTTTCTTCTTTTTTGGGGCCGGCAACAACGACCTTTTCCTCAGTTTTTGGAGCTCCTTTTCCATAGACGCCAAGCATCGGGTCAGAAGATGGGCCTTGAGGGACCGTTTGTGCCTGGTTCTGGTCGCCTAGTTGAAGGACTGGCAGATGGAACACTCCTGGACATTGTGTTTAGAACCAAGGCAAAGGAGGCAGTGGGAATGGTCATTCCTGTGCGGGATTTGGGCACCGCAATTAGAGCACTTTTTCTTCTGTCTAGAAGACATCAATTTGAAAAAAAACTTTGAGAGAAATATTAGTAAGAGGCGAAGAAAACTTCGACAAAATACACCGCAGACGTTGGATTGCTGTTCAAACACGAGCCGAACGTTACTGAGGCGATGGCGGGAAAGAACTGGAGAGTGGGCACGGGACTGCCCCTTTTATAGTCGGGCTGACGTCACAACGCCTGACATCGGGGGCAGTCCCCACTGATGATTGCTATCTACAAGTTTGCCATGCGGACCTGACGTTGGGGGCGCAGTCCTATATGTGAAGACCTACTGCAGGAACCCTCTCGAAGTAAGATCATTTAATGTCAACTGGTGTTAAAGTCATAAAAATCCTTTGATGTGCCCTGGGAAGAGGAACTGCTCGAGATCAAAGAGGGGATGTTAATTAAGGAGTCATATTGGGAAATTAGTTTTTGCTGAAGTCACAGTATTTAAAATATCTCCTGCCAGGAAGATCATTATTTGTATAATTTTTATATTCTAAAAGGAGGAGCTAGATGACATCATAGACGGGGTAGAAACACAGAGTTTAAACTGTATTCTGTGTTTCAACTAGAGGACATTTCTTTTTGGGCTCTTAAGAAACAAGATCTAACTTAAGAACTGTAAAGAGGTAATACATTAGATAGAAAAAGTCGAACTGTATGTTGGTAGGAGTTTGTCTGTAGTTTTCTTTGCTTTTCTTTTAATTGATTGTATGCTTTGTGATATAGTGTTCTGTGTTTACATTTTACATATTTTTATCCATTTTTAAGTAAACCTTTCATTTGAAAAGACTGCCTGGGTGTGTCTTCCAAGTTCTTTCTTTTGCACGTGACATATGGAGCGTTAAGACTGACAAAACTGTTCACAGGCTTGATGGTGTTACCAAACTGGAAAAAGGTAAGAATATACCTAAGGTCTTTCACAGAGTTTTAAGGATTCATTTTGGATACCTGGTTAGGTGCCCTTAGGCGAAAGATATCTGGCATCCCCCAAACAGCAGATTATCTCAGCCTGTACATTTGGCTACGCTAACATAAGGTTTACAATTTGAATCCCCCCAGAACTTGAGACTAAAGGAGATTCAGACCCACAAGCAGACAGGAGGGTTACCCTGTTCTGTTACCTGTTCACAATACTGCGCTCGGAAGTTGGCACTGTGGGAGCAGAGGGCCTGACCTGCTGAGTGCGTTTGTGACAGACTGGTTGGCAACGGTGCGATAAAATTGGTAATACAAGCTTTAACTGTTCAGTGTGTCAGCTTAATACTGTACAGCTCACTGCAAAATAAGGCAGTGATTTATTTTTAAAAAGGAAACAGAACTATATCATTTTGCTTACAGTCAAGTTCCTACCCGTTTTATTTTTTTCCTAAAGTGCAAGTTAGAGTAGCCATAGTTAGGGAAGAAGATGGCTTCCAAGTACAGCGGGCACACTGTAGACTACTTGAGGCAGTTGTGCCAGGACAGAGGAGTCCTGTATGAGAGGAGAGCCACCAAGCAGAATCTCATGGATGCCCTGATGGCAGCAGATGCCCAGTGCATAGAGTCACTGACTGTGACTGTAAGGGACCAAACCTTGAGCGTGGAGGGGCCAGCGGCCACTGCAGTGTCCAGATCTGGTGAGGATGACAACAGGGCCAGTGCCAGCGAAGAGCCACAGCAGCAGGGGAAGGTCACCAGCATTCTAGAGCCAGAAGCAATCAGGCTACAGATTGAGTTGCGCAGAATGGAGCTGGAGTTCCAGGAGAAGAGGGAGCGAGAACAGCGAGAGACTGACCATGAAGAGCGTGAGTGCCAATGAGCAGCAGAGGAGAAGAGGGAGAGAGAAGCAGAGCGAGAGAGAGAGAGAGAGAGAGATGAGCTGCAGAGAAGAAGAGGGAGCGAGAACAGCAACAAGCTGAACATGAGGAGCGTGAGCGCCAGAGGCAACATGAACTGGAGAAGTTACGACTCCAACCACCAGCACCAGAGCAGGTAAATGGCTTGGGTTTAACTGGAACTGCAGGACTGGGTTACAAATTGAATTCCAAATTGATAGCTGAATTTAAAGAGGGGGAGGATTTGGATGCCTTTTTAAATTCCCTTGAAAAAGTTTGTATTCAGGCTAAAATTCCTAGAGGGTCCTGGAGCTTCCAGCTATCCCTGCTACCTACCGGGAAAGCACGGGATGCATTGGGTCAACTGGACAATGAGGACAGTAATGATTACAGCAAACTTAAAGATGCACTTTAAAAAAGTTTGATTTAACTGCTGAAGCATACAGAGCTAAATTCTGTAAGCTCAGGAGAAGCCCTGGTATGAGCTATGAAGAGCTAGCCATAAAACAACATCAGTTTTTAAAACGTTGGTGGGAAGAAATTGAAGCAAACTTGGTAGATAAAATTGAAAATGCTATTTTGTTAGAACATTTTTTTGGGGCATGCCCAGCAGAGCTGAAAACCTGGCTGGAGGACCAAGATACCAAAACAGTGCAAGAGGCTGCTGAACTCTTGGACCACTATGCCAAGAACAGACCTGCTCCGAGAGCGAATGGGGCGGGCATGGCAGTGCAGAAAGGGAAAAGCTCACCTTCAGGGCAGCTAAAACCCTCACTGCCTTCACTGAAACCAGTTAGCCCCAGGTTTCAAAGAAAAGATTTCTCTGAAAAAAGAAATTAATGTTGGGTTTGCAAAGAAACTGGGCATATTGCCAGACAGTGTCCCAAAAGGACAAGCAATACACAGAATGGTGCTAGGAAAGAAGTGGGTTGTTTATGTGTCCCTGGAAGCATGCCTGTGAACATGAGGGAACACATGCACCCAGTCATGGTGAATGGCGTACAGACACAGGGGCATCCCTAACATTGGTAAAAGGGGATCTGATAGAGCCTGGTCAGCTTATACCCAATGAATTTGTAACTGTACAAGGGTTCACTGGTGAGGAGACCACATTGCCACTCACTAGTGTTCTCCTAGACTGGGGTTAAACAGGGGGAACTGTGCAACAGGTGGTTGTAGCCAAAACTTTAGCAGTGGACGTCATCCTTGGCAACAATCTCAAATGGGGATGGTGTGTGCAGTTAAGAAATTGAAGTTCCCTGAACCCCAGAGAAGCCAGTGTGGAAATCCCTGGAAGGCTGATTCCCCAGCCTGTGTCTCCTGATCTGGAGACTAATGAAAAGGGTGTAGAAATTTCCCCAGTAGCAGTTAATCACACAGCTGCGAAGGGTTACTCCGAAGAGGGAGGGGTGACACACTGTTAGAGAGTTATGGATGACAGTGATCCTGAGTGCCCTGACGCTAGTGCTAGGGACCCTAGTTTAGAGACTGAAGGGGACCTGTCCCATACTTTGCGAATGTGTAAGGAGTTTGCAGCTGCTCAGAAAAGTGACCCTAGTACAGAGAAGCTGAGAGATTGGAAAGACTCTCATGGAGCACACGGAGGTGATGGTAAACATAAGGTTTATTGGGGAAATGGACTGATGTATACTCAAGCTGAAAAGACAGAGGAAGGGGTGATAGGCAGACAGCTTGTTGTTCCCCAGGGGTACCGTGAGCAGTTGCTCAAGACTGCACATGATACTCCCTTGTCCGGTCATCTGGGAATTGCGTGCACTACACAGCGGTTGGCCCATAATTTTTATTGGCCCAACTTCACCCAGCAGGTGAAGGAGTATTGCAGGTCTTGTCACCGGTGCCAAGAAATAGAGAAGGCAAGCAGCAAAACATATGCCGCCCTAATTCCGTTGCCCATAGTGGAGGAGCCATTCCAGAGGGTGGGAATGGATATTGTGGGGCCTTTAATTACCCCCAGCTCCTTTGGGAAGAGGTTCATCCTGACTGTGGTGGATTATGCCACACGGTAACCAGAGACAGTCACCCTATCTTCACTGAGGACAGACAAAGTGGCAGATGCCTTACTTGGGATTTTCTCCCATGTTGGGTTTCCGCAGGAGGTTATCACCGATAGAGGGGGTTCCTTCATGTTGAACCTGATGAAATGTTTGTGGGAGAAGCATGGGATGGTGCAGAGATACACGACACCTTATCACCCGCAAGCCAATGGGCTTGTGGAAAGATTTAATGGTACCCTGAAGTCAATACTTCAAGCGTTTGCTGAACAGCATGGGAGGGACTGGGAGAAATACCTTCCCCACCTGTTGTTTGCATACAGGGAGTTGCCCCAAGAGTCAACAGGATTTTCCCCCTTCTCCTTCGAACCCTTACATGGATGCCAGATAAGTGGGCCCCTAGACTTGATCCAGGAGGACTAGGAAGGCAAACACGCCACCCAGGGAACTCCCATAGTGGAGTACATCCTTTGGTTTAGGAAAAGGCTGAAGGAGCTTATGGGGACAGCCCAGAGCAACCTGGCAGCTGCCCAACAGAAACAAAAAGTGTGGTAGGACCGCAGAGCCAGAGCTCGCTCGTACTCAGTGGGTCAGGAAGTCGTGGTCCTTATTCCAGTCTGGAAAGACAAGCTGCAGACTGAGTGGGCAGGACCGTACAAAATAGTTAGGAAGGTAAACGACATGAACTATATCATAGAATTGCCTGACAGAAGACAGACAGAAAGACTGTACCATGTCAATATGATGAAGCCATATGCTAACAGGGCTGACATGGTGTTTGTAGTATGTAGTCCTGGGGAGGGGACAGACAAAGAAGACCCCCCTTCTGGACTTGTTGGAAGAAAGCAAGTGGGAGTCCTCTGTGGAGGCAGTTAAATTGTCACCCCAGCTGGCCCCGGACAAGATCCAGGAAGTAAGGGAGCTTTAGCAGACTTTGCCCCACTGTTTAGCGCCAAGCCTGGACTAACTCCCTTAACGACGCACGACGTGGAGATAGAGACACAGACGGCGGACAGCATATCGGGTATCAGAGGCTGTCCAAAAGGACATTAGGAGGGAGGTGGAGGAAATGCTGGATTAAGGGGTAATCCAGAGATCCCACAGCCCCTGGGCCTCACCCGTAGTCCTTGTACCTAAGCCAGATGGCTCACCTTGTTTCTGTGTGGACAATTGTGGACTGAATGCAGTCACGAAGTCAGATGCCCACCCGATGCCCCGGATGGACGAACTCCTGGACAAGCTGGGAGGGGCGACCTACCTTACGACTACTGACCTGCCCAAGAGGTATTGGCAAGTCGAGTTAACTGACACAGCTAGAGAAAGGTCGTCCTTCATCACTCCGATAGGCTTATTTGAATTTAAAGTAATGCCTTCCGGAATGAAGAAAGCCCCGGCCACTTTCCAAAGGTTGGTGAACCAGGTGTTAAATGGTGCTGAGAAGTACGCCGTGATGTACCTGGATGACACTGCCATCTTTAGTGCCAGCTGGGAGGAACTCCTGTCCCAACTTAGGGAAGTACTGGGAAAAATACAGAGGGCCGGGCTCGCTGTCAAAGCTGAGAAGTGCCAGGTAGCCATGGCTGAAGTGGTATACCTCGGGCATGTTGTAGGCCAGGGACAGCTCCGTTCTAACCAAGTAAAAATAGAGGTGATCAAGACACGGCCCAGATCAGAAACGCAGAAGCAGGTCAGGAGTTTTCTAGGGACAGCATGGTACTACAGGAAATTTGTACCCAATTACAGTGCCTTTTCTGCTCCCCTATCTGACCTGGTAAAGAAAAGGATGCCTAAGAAAATTACCTGGGAACCAGCCTGTGAAAAAGCCTTTACCAGACTGAAGAAGGCACTGTGCAGTGCTCCTGTACTGACAAGTCCTGACTATAGCACACCATTTATAGTTCAGACTGACGCCTCAGACGTGGGTATTGGGACAGTACTGAGTCAGACATCCAACTAAGGGAAAGATCACCCGGTAGTATACTTGAGTAGAAAGTTACTTCCCAGGGAGCAGGCATACTCTACTGTGGAAAAAGAGTGTCTTGCCATAGTGTGGGCTTTAAAGAAGTTAGAGCCATATTGATACAGGCAGCATTTTGAGGTACAAACAGACCACAACCCCCTGGTTTGGCTGACCCAAATGGGAAAAACTAATGGTAGACTGTTAAGATGGAGTCTTGCCTTGCAAAGGTATGACATGACAATATTACATAGGGCTGGAGCGACAAATCAGAACACAGATGGCTTATCGCGTCTGTATGAGGAGTGAACTGATTTGGGAAGCTCATCCCATGCAGGGGACAGAGCCCCCAAATTCAGTCTAGGTGGGGAGAATTGTGATGCTTGGCCAGCTGGTTATGATTATTCTACAATATTTGTAATATAAAAGTGTAGCGTATGATTGTCTCCATAAGGCAGCTGTGCCATGGGTGACCCCTCGCCAAGGTTTCAGTTAAAATGAAAGGATATATATCAAACCAGCAGATCTCTGTAATGTAATTAACTTCCTTGAGACACTGCATTTTATGGGTTTTTTTAATGACCTGTTGCTTCTTTGAAGTGGAAACGAAATGGGACTTTACGAGTCTGCCAGAGGATGGGGTGTGTTAGTAGAGGTATCACAAGTCAGAAGAGTGAATAATCCCTCTTTACAAGACACTGGTTAGGCCCCATCTGGAGTACTGTGTGCAGTACTGGAGGCCACACCTTCACAAGGACATTAACCAAATTGAGGCAGTCCAGGGAAGGGCAACCAAAATGGTGCAGGGACTGCATCAGAAAACATACAAAGACAGATTAACAGAGCTCAATGTGTATACCCTAGAGCAAAGGAGGGAGAGAGGTGATATAATCGAAACATTCAAACACCTTAAGAGCATTAACAAGGTGAGAGAGTCTAACGTGTTTCAGTATAAGAAAAATTGCAGGACAAGAAGACACAGCTTAAGATTAGAGGGAGGCCGATTAAGGGGTAATGTGAGGAAGTTCTTTTTCACAGAAAGGGTGGTGGATGCACGGAACGGCCGACCTCAGGAAGTGGTGGATATGAATACAGTGCAGGGCTTCAAACAGGCATGGAATAGGCATAAGACATCAATACAGATGAGTATTAATAGATAGGCCATTGACAGAGCAAAGGCCAATGGCACATTTATAAGGTAGGAAAAGAAATGGGCAGACTGGATGGGCCTTGCGGTCTTTGTCTGCCATCAACTTCTATGTTTCTATGGAGATCATAAACTTTTATGACGTCTTAAAAGGAAGAACATTTAATATCAACTGGTGTTAAAAAGTCATAAAAATCCTTTGATGTGCCCTGGGAAGAGAAACTGCTCGAGATCAAAGAGGGGATGTTAATTAAGGAGTCATATTGGGGTTCATGTGACTTCATGGCATGAGGACGTGCCTCTGTCGAGCTCTGTTCCCCGGGTTAATAAAAATAAGAAATCCACCGGAATCTCTCGCTTGAGAAAATATTAAAGGAGACTGAAAGTTAAGAACTGCATCATGGATGACTATGTGGTACCGACGGGGGGTAAATCGCAATGGACAGGCACAAAAAACAGCAAAAAGCCACCAGCTACAGGACAGCCGAATAATGTGGGCCCCATCTCAATGTCAGCCGCCGAAATGGCGGCGATAGGCCCAGAATTGAAGGAACAACTGATGGGCGCTTTGTCCCCCCAACTGGAAAGGCTAGAAAGCAAAATTGACCACAGGCTGGCCACCACAGATGCCCAATTAGAACAGCAGCAAGAGCAGATGGAGGAGGCGGAGGGCCGTATCTCGGCAGTGGAGGACACGCTCCACCCAATCCCAGGACATATGGACGACCTGGAGAAACAAGTGCAAGACCTGAGGGAGGCCCTGGACTACCAGGAAAATTATCACCAGAGGTCCAATTTGTGGCTCCGGGGCCTCCCTGAAGGTAAGAAAGGCTCAGACACACTTGGATTTTGCAGGAAGATACTGCCAGCATTACTGGCTAAATTCGAAGGGGGACGATATAATTGGAGCGAAGCGCGTTCAGGCAGTGCAGCTGACCCTAGGAAGGACACCACGAGGCAAATAATATTTCGCTCACAACTTCCAAGATAGACAGGAGATGTGGAAGGCATATAAAAGTATGGCTGAGCTAAAGTACGAAGGAATACACCTGTTCATATCCCAAGATCATTCCACAAGAGTCGGGAAAAAGAGGCGGGAATTTAATGAGGCGATTGGTGACTGTCAGTGCTCAAAAACAGAATGGTACATGATTTTCCCAGCCACTATGAAAATCAGACATGAAGGAGCTACGTATAGCTTCTGGGAAGTGGATAAAGCAGCTAAGTTTGTGGCGGAGCAAAGAAAAAGATAAGCTGACTGCCCCAGAAAGAGGAGAGGAGAGATTACATTAGTTGGGAGGAGAAGAAGCTCAGTTTTTCCTGTAAATATTTAAGAAAAAATGTTTAAAAAAGTGAATCAAAACCTGTTGCAGCAGTTGAATGAGATTAATGGAGGATGCCTATCCTGACCGTTACTGCAGATGTCCGTGGGATGTAATTGGCAGCGGTTCCCCTTTAAGAGAGACTGGCATGTTCGTACATCCCCTGAGCTACCCATGAGAATCTTTGGACTGTGATTTGAAGGAGAGGAGAGAGGCCTGGAGAAAGTACTGTTCACGCCATGGCCGATTTCGGCCTCAAGGGACGAGCGTTATGTGTAGCCCATGCACTGATAACCCCCGCTCCACTGAACCGGAGGAACGCGGAGATCCGATTCACGAGGGAGGCCTGCGCGTTGAAAATGACTCATGCGGCCTAGCCTCGTGGAATGGAAAAGGTACGCAGTCTTTTTAGATGATGGGGAATAGAGGAGTCTGCAAGTCTGTATCTGATGGGAAGGGGGGGTAGAAGGGGATAGGAAGGGGGCTCAATGCTGATACGTATGCCAAAAATTTTAACAGCATCTGGATGGTGTTAGTGAAGAGCAACCATTTTGGTCAAATTATTAAGGGGGTGGTTCAGTAAGACCTTGAGGGAGGAATGTCAGATGTGGCTCGCAACCCTCCAATCCCTTTTTACCTTTAAACAAGCAGAGTGATGAGAACCGACTCACGAGGAGGGCATGCGCATTGAGATTGAATCGCGAGGCCTAGCCTTGTGGGGGGGGGGGAGAAAAAGAGGTATACAGCTCATCTAGATGAATGAGGGGTCAGATGAACATGCGTGATTATATATAGAGGAGCGACTTGAAAGAGGGAAAAGAGGGGCAAGTGTTATGGCAAGGAGGGATGCTCAGTTGAAAGGGCAGGTGATTGATTAAGATAATATTTTGAATGCAGAGGAAGGGGAATTCCTTGGGCTCAGGTTTAAGTTTGCACCTAAATGAGCTGGAGGAATGAGAGATTGGTGGAAAAGAGTACAGTAACCTGGGGGAGAAAAGGTTGATCAAAATTGTTCTTTTTTGCATCAAGCCCTTTTGAATATCACCAGGGGGGAGAACATACTTGTTGTAGAAATGCTGTATGTTTCTGAGGGGAGAAGGGGAGATTGTATTGTATACAGTTTGGGGGGGCATAGTTCAAATGTTATGTGTTAAGTGTTTACATTTAGACTTAATTGCTAGGTCCATATTACAATATAAAATAAGAGAAGAAAGGATACACATTATGGTGGCCACAGATCTGAACTCAGTTGTAAAGATGGGGGACATGGACGTACTAATATCGGGATGGCTCAGAAAGAGAGGGTGAATATTGTCTTGTGGAATGTTTGGGGCTTCTCCTTCCCGATTAAACATGCCAGTCTTCTGATGGCTCTTAGGAGGGTACGTGCCCAGGTTGCCTTACTACAAGAAACACACTTGACACCTACAGAGCACCAGAAGCTGGCGAGGAACTGGGTAGAGTCATGCCATGCTGCTTCCTTCTCCTCACACAAGTGGCGATATTGATACACAAGCACCTTCCTTTTAAGGTTATAAGAGTGGTGCAAGACAAGAGTGAAGGAAGATACGTGTTTGTTGAAGGAGTGCTGCATGGGACACTGGTCACATTTGGGAGTGTATATGCACCTGCCGTTTTTGAGCCCTCGTATTATTGTTCCATTCTAGATCTGCTTATAAGAGAACAATTTCAGGTGCTGATAATGGGTGGAGACTTCAATTATACTCCGGACCCCAAGATGGATCACTTGGGAGGTAGGGACAGGGGAGGAAGCTGCATGAAACAGTGGAGGGAAAGCTTAGTGGATTTAGACATATTTGATGCATGGAGAATGGCCAATCCCACGCTCAAGGAATATACCTTTTACTCCAATCCTCATAAGACGTGGTCTAGGCTGGATCACATTTATATTGAAGGAGGGTGGTATCACAAGATGGCAGAAATTAGCCACGGGCCTATACACATATCAGACCATGCCATAGTGATTATGGCACTAGAATTTGAGGCCAATGGGCTGAAACCTGCCTCATGGAGATTTCCACTGTACCTGATAGGAAAGGAGTAGTTTAGGACCTTTTTGAAAGAGCAGCTGGGGAGATATGTGGAGCTTAATAAAGAAACTGCACCATCCAAACAGGTGTTTTGGGATGCAGGGAAGGCCTATTTAAGAGTGGCTGTCATAGGCTAGTGGCAGGATATAAGAAGGAGCAGCTTAAGCGTCAAGAGGAGTTGCACCTGAAGGTTAGGGAATTGGAGCATAGAGCAGTTGGGGGGGAGAGGAGGTCATACAGATGCTGGCAATGGCAAGGGGGACCCTTAATGATATGCTAGCAGAGCAAGCAAGAAATCAAATATGGTTTATGAAACATAAGTTCTACGAATGGGGCAATAAACCAGGGCCCATGCTGGTGAACCTCATTAGGGGCAGAAGGGTGAGTGTGAGAATTCAGGAGATACAAGGGGAAGGAGGAGTCCTGATCAGGGAACCCTAAGCTATTGGGGATAGGTTTAATAAGTTTTACCAGGCCCTATACACGGCTGAATGTGAAGGTACAATGGATAGGGCAAGGGAATTTCTGGATAAGGTCAAAATACAGGGAATCACTGAGAAGCAGAGGGAAGAGCTAGGCAGGGAAATTTCCAAGGAAGAAATCAGAGTGGCCATACAGCACATGAAGCCAGGCAAGGCGTCAGGGCCAGACGGCCTCCCAGCTGAGTTCTATAAGGAACTGGGACTGGGAGTGGTGGACCTGCTGTAGGAATTATTTCAGGAACCTAGGGAGGGAAATCCACTTCTGTCCACTACGGAGGTAGTGACAATATGTGCTATATCGAAACCCGGAAGGAACCCCCAGGAATGTGCCTCATATCGGCCTATATACCTGTTGAATGTAGATGCTAAGATTTATGCCAAGGTTCTGGCTGCCCATCTGGATGTGTTGCTCCCGCAGTTAATACACCCAGATCAAACAGGTTTCATACAGGGTAGGCACTCCTACCATAATGTGAGGAAGGTTTTGAACGTGGTGCACTGCTCTTCTCGGCATCCAGGGATGACAGCGATTTTGTCCCTGGACGCCGAGAAGGCTTTTGACTGAACTGAATGGGGATACCTCTTTGAGGTATTGGGCAGATTCGGACTAGGGGAAAGATTCAATGGTATGATTAGGGCTTTGTATGGCTCTCCACAGGCTGCGGTGCTGACCAATGGGGGGCTATCAGAGCAGTTCTCCCTGTTCAGGGGTACAAGACAGGGGTGTCCGCTTTCCCCACTACTATTTGATTTGGCAATTGAGCCCTTGGCCAAGGCCATCAGACAGGATCCACATATCAATGGAGTTGGGGGTATGGGGGACAAACAACACAAAACGTCGCTTTATGCGGACGACATGATCTTGTATCTTAGTGACCCAGAGCACTCTATGCCTCCCTTATTAGAACTTATCGATGGGTTCACCACCTTCTCAGGATATAAGATAAACCTAGATAAGTCAGAAGTAATGTATCTAGGGAAGGGGATGGTAAGGGGGAAGGAGTTGTGGGGTTTAAGAGAGATTTGTTCCTCCTTTAGATACTTGGGGGTAAATATTGGAAAGACTATCCCAGAACTTTACGGTCTGAACCACACCCCATTGGTTAGTAGCATTGTAGCAGAAATGAAGAGGTGGAGAGCACTACCTTTGTCCTGGATAGGGTGAATGAACTTAATCAAAACGAATATCCTACCAAGGAACCTCTACCTGCTGCAGATGCTCCTAGTGGGCCTTAATAAGAGGGATAACAAGAAACTGGAGAGGGGCTTCTCTGAATTTTTATGGCAAGGGAAAAGGGCTAGAATCAGCTTGGGCAGGTTAAAGGCAAGTTCAAGGGTTGGGGGGTTAAATTTTCCTGACATAAAGAGCTACTACTTGGCTGCTCAAATGAGAATTGCAAAAGACTGGGTTGCCAGACCTGATGCAGCTAGTTGGAAAGATCTGGAGGAAATTGAGACCCAAGGTAGGCTTTCAGCATATCTAGCGAGAGGAGGGAGGAGGGCACACGTATCCCAGGCTCGGATCAACCCTCTGGTGCTGATGGTACTGGAGAGCTGGACGCAGAGCAAGAAGACGTTGGGAGGACAGGAGGCAGAGACGATGTGGGAACCCCTTCTTTCGTCCAGGATTGGAAGACCCAGGATTTGAGGAGTGGAACACTAGAGGGGTGCCATGCATAGGAGACCTCCCCAGGGGAAAGGACATATGCTCTTTTCAGGAGCTTAAGGAGACCAGAGGGGTACCAAATAACAACTTGTTTTGGTTCTTCCAGGCCAGGGATTATTGTAAACAGAAAAGAAAGCAGGGGCTACAGGCAACCTCATTGGAAAAGGCAGAGGCCTTGATTTGCAGGGCTAGGAGGGATCCCAAGGGTATGGTGGGGGCTATGGTGCATATAATTCGAGACAACACTCGAGATATGACATGCAATACTAGGGGTTTATGGGAAAAGGATTTGGGATTCCCAATTTCTGACTATAATTGGGGACTTATACTAGAAATGCATATGGGCTACTCCTTTCAAATAAATATAAGGAGTCAGCTTATAAATTTATACATAGGTTCTACTGCTCTCCGGTGGTCCTACACAGATACTAGCTGGAAGTAACTGATACTTGTAACAGGTGCAAGGAACAGAGAGGTACATACTTCCACTGTTTCTGGGCTTGCCCCAGATTACAAATATTCTGGAAAAAGATAGCACAGACCATGAGGGGCATTCGGGGGGCAGACATACCTCTCATCCCAACTGACCTATTGTTTGGCATAGAGACGAGAGAAGGAGAGGAGTGGTCCCCACATAGAAAATGGGTCAGAGTGCTGCTTTCACAGGTCAGACAGGCCATTTTGAACACTTGGGTTTCGGCAATGGATCCTTCCATTGAGCAGTGGCGCTCTTTGACTATAGGGGCTTTGGTAATAGAAAAGAGGTCTTATCAGATTAGAGGCAAAATAGAGACCTTCATATCCATATGGAGCCCCTTTCTGGCAACACTGACCATGGAGGAAGCATTGGTCTTACGGACTGGGAGCTAAGACCTGTGCAGAGGGACCATTAGCAAACGAGAAGAAGGGTATTATGTGGCATATAAATTCAAGTTTATGAATTGGTAGAAAGCTGTAGACTAATAGCAACAGACTAGAGAATATGATTTGTGTGGTATATGTGGAGCTTTGTAAATAGTTGTTAAGAGTTTTAATTGTACATAGTATGTCTGTTTTAACAATGTCTGTAACTGTTTTCACATGCACAAAATCTTAATAAAAGATTTAAGAAGAAAAAAAGAAGGAGTCATATTGGGAAATTAGCTTTTGCTGAAGTCACAGTATTTAAAATATCTCCTGACAGGAAGATCATTGTTTATATAATTTTTATATTCTAAAAAGAAGGAGCTAGATGACATCATAGAAGGGATAGAAACACAGAGTTTAAACTGTATTTTGTGTTTCAACTGGGGGTCATTTCTTTTTGGGCTCTTAAGAAACAAGATCCAACTTAAGCACTGTAAAGAGGTAATACATTAGACAGAAAAATCTAACTGTATGTTGGTAGGAGTTTGTAGTTTTCTTTGCTTTTCTTTTAAGTGGTTGTATGCTTTGTGATATAGTGTTCTGTGTTTACATTTTACATATTTTTATCCATTTTTAAGTTAATCTTTCATTTGAAAAGACTGCCTGGGTGTGTCTTCCAAGTTCTTTCTTTTGCATGTAACGTATGGAGGGTTAAGAGTGACAAAACTGTTCATAGGCTTGATGGTGTTACCCAACTGGGAAAAGGTAAGAATATACCTAAGGTCTTTTATAGAGTTTTAAGGGTTCATTTTAGATACCTGGTTAGGTGCCCTTAGGTGAAAGATATCTAGCATCCCCTGAACAGCAGATTAACTGAGCCTGTACATTTGAGTATGCTAGCATAAGGTTCACAGTTTGAACCCCCCCAGAAGTTGAGACTAAAGGTGATTCAGGCTGGCCTGGTGGCGCCAAGGGTTGAGGCGCTGGATGCTACACCTTGTGTCACGCTGGCGACCCGGGTGAACGAGCCCGGGCCGCTGGGGGTCGGCGGGGGGGAGGGGAAGAGATCGAGTCCCAAGGACTGCCTCTTCCCGGGAGGGTGGGGAGAAGTGACTGCCCTGAGCGGCCTCTGGTGGAGATCAGGGTGCCCAGCATGGCAACACAGTGAACGAGGGGCGAATTATGCATAACATTGCCTGACACGCTGCACCCGAGGGGAAGGGAAAAATGGGAAAAAACCCTCTGGCCACCCAGTAAGATGACGGAGGCCCCGGTGGAGTGCCCACATCCCTACGCCGGCACAGCGCACCCAGGTTTCTCCAAGGGCCAACCCGGCGATGAAGGTAGGTCCTTCACACTCAGCTACGAAGAGTCGCCAAGGGAGGGAGGACCCAGCCCCAGAGGTGATCCTGGGGTCGGACCTGCTGATATCATCCGGGTGGAGAGTTGGGGGAATGCGGGGGTTCAGACCGGGAATAGAGGCACATCTAAGAGGGCACTCCCGAAGGTTCAAAGGAGGTAAAAAAAAAAAAAAAAGGTGATTCAGACCCACAAGCAGACAGGAGGGTTATCCTGTTCTGTTACCCATTCACAATACTACGCTCGGAGGCTGGCACTGTGGGAGCAGAGGGCCTGATCTGCTGAGTGCGTTTGTGACAAGGAGACTCCACCGAAAGAGAGTACAGTTATGTAAGAACTTACCGTAACAGTAGATCTTCGAGAACAGCTCTTGCAGCAGGTAACACCATTAGGACTGAAGCTGGCAGGCGTCAGGACCCCACGGAAATCTTCTAGCTAGCAGTCTTCAGCGGGGACCACCTCCGACGTTGGTCCCGCCCCCGATGTCAGACGCAGTACATAAGGAGTCGGTCCCGCCAGATTCCCCAGTTCTCCCGCCGGAGACTCCCGGCCGCAGGATGACATCAGAAGGGGAGACTGAGGATCTGCCATCAGAATAGAAAATGAGAAAGAGCGTTAGCTCTTGCCAAGGCCTGGTAGGCCATACCTCCTCCAAGGGGGAATGGTGGGCAGGAAGATACCTGCTGCAAGAGCTGTTCTCGAAGATCTACCGTTACGGTAAGTTCTTACGTAACTGTACTATCTTACTTCGAGATACAGCTCTTGCAGCAGGTAACGCCATTAGGACTGATTCCCAAGCAATAGCGCCTCTAAGCATTCTGGGTGGGGAGGAAATTAGGAGAGATCTTGAGCATGTCCTGACTGTAGGACAGGAGACCCTGTAGAACGGCAAGGCCGAAACCAACTCTCTGCCGTGATGCAATATCCAGGCTATAGTGCCTAATAAATGTGTGCACGGAGCTCCAAGTAGCTACAGCACAAATGGCTGAGGTGAAGACATTGCGCAGTGCTGCGAAGGAGGTAGCCACCCCCCTTGTCGAGTGGCCCTGGACTGTACCCGGAAGGGGCTTCTGTATGTTGTTGTAGCAAAAAGAAATACACTGGACAAGCCAGCGAGATAGGGTCTGCTTTGAGACTGGTTGGCCCAGCATCCTCTCAGCGAAGAATACAAATAGCTGCTCCGACGTGCGAAGCTGCTTAGTCCTGTTTGGATACTACCTTAAGGAGCGGTGAACATCCACGGTGTGAAGCAATACCTCTCCTCTATTAGAGTATTTGGGAAAGTACACAGGCAGATCGATGTCATGGTTAAGAGTGAGGGCAGAGACCACCTTAGGCAGGACTTTAGGATTTGTCCTCAGACACACTCTGTCCTGGTGGGAAAATTAAATAAGGCTCCTTACACATGAGAGCATGAAGCTCGGAAATTCTCCTTGCTGACGTGACGGCAACTAAAAGTAACGTTTTCCACGACAGAAAATGCAGCTCGCAATCTGCAGCAGGTTCAAAGGGGGGAAGCGTGAGTTGTTCCAGGATGAAGAGTAAGTCCCATGAGGGGACTGGATCCTTGATGGGTGGCCTAAGGTGTAACACTCCTCCCAGGAAGTCTCGAGAAGCATCTAGCTGTGCCACTGTGCGCTGTCCTACTGGGAAGTGGTAGGCCGAAATTGCGCAGAGGTGAACTTTAATGGAGGAGTAGGCGAGACCCGAATGAAAGAGGGAAAGCAGGTATTCCAGAACCAGTTTCACTAGACATTCTAAAGGGGAAAGGCGCCGTGCCTGTGACCACAGGCAAAAATGTCGCCACTTCATGGCGTACGTCGCATGCGTTGCTGGCTTTCTGGCGGAAAGGACTTCCACCACCTCTTGGTAGACCCTTGTCGATGAATGGCTATGTCTCAAGGAGCAGCATGCAGGTTCAGTGGAGCATAAGTCCGCTGTGGACTAGTGAACCTCCTCCTGAGACAACAGATGGAGCTGAAAGGCAACGGAACTGGAGGTTCCAGGGACAATTGCGTCAGCATGGGGAACCAGATCTGCCTGGGCCAGAAAGGCGCTACCAGGATCATTGTTGCGTGCTCCCTGCACAGTTTGAGAAAGACTCTCTGGATCAACGGGAAGGGAGGGAAAGCATAGAGGAATCTGTCCGCCCAGGAGAGGGACGACGCGTCTCACCAGAAAACACCAGGCCATGGATCTAGTGAGCAAAAATTGGGCAGTTTTGCGTTGGACGGGGAAGCGAACAAGTCCAACTCTGGAGTGCCCCATCGAAGAAACAGATCCTCTACTACCTCTTGAAGAAGTTCCCATTCGTGGACTCCGGCCTGGGAATGACTCAGGCCATCTGCAATTGTGTTGTCTGCCCCAGGAACGTGAACTGCGATCAGGCTTGCGCCGTGTCGGATTACCCAATCCCACACTCTCATAGCTTCCCTGCAAAGGGGGTAAGAGCGTGCGCCTCCCTGTTTGTTGAGGTAATACACCAACGCTGTATTGTCTGTCTGAAGTAGAAGAGCACTCGACAGGATTTCTGACTGAAAGGCCTGCAGGGCGTAAAGGACCACTCTCATCTCCAGAACGTTGATGTGAAGGTGGGCTTCCTGAGGGGTCCATATTCCCTGGGACCTCACCCCATTCAGGTGCGCTCCCCACCCCAGAGGCATCTGTGGAGAGGATTGCCTCCAGGGACAGCGCTGTAAACGGGACCCCCGCAGAGAGTGTCCCCGGGTCTAGCCACCATTGCCAGTCTTGAATCATGGCGTTCATGATTCTGACCGGATGCTGCATGTGGTCTTGCCTTTGGTCCCACTGTATCTTGAGCATCCACTGAGTTACCTGCATGTGGAGCCTTGCCAAAGGGACAGTTGGAATGGCCGCAGCTATGTGTCCGAGCAAACGAAGGACCAACCTGGCGGGGACGGTCTTCTTCGCCGAGAGATCCCTGAGGAGGGATCTGATGTGTTCCGCTCTTTCATCGGGGAGAAAGGCTTTTCCTTGGATGGTGTCCAGAACTGCACCTATGAACTGCAGCTTCTGGGACGATACCAGGAGAGACTTCTCGTAGTTGATAAGAATGCCCAGGGACTGGAATAGATCCTGGGTGCTCTGAATAGCCAGCAACAGCGCCTCTTTGGAGGCGGCCATGAGAAGCCAATCGTCCAGGTACGGGAACACGTAGTGGCCCTGTCTTCTTAGAGACGCTGCCACGACTGCCATACACTTGGTAAAGACCCTGGGGCCCGATGACAGTCTGAATGGAAGAGCCGGGAACTGAAAGTGGTGGCCGAGAAACTCGAAGCGCAGGAACCTCCTGTGCACCTGAGCTACCAGGATGTGCAGGTAAGCGTCCTGCATGTCCAGGGACGCTAAGATGGCGTCCTTTTTCAGCACTGGAATGAGCCCTTGGAGGGACACCATGCGAAAATGTTTGTAGGCGACTGACATGTTGAGGTCGCTGAGGTCCAAGATGGGACGGAGGTCCCCTGTTTTCTTCGGAACCAGAAAGAAGTGGGAATAATATCCGGATCCTATCTGGTTCCCTGAGACATACTCCACCGCTCCCTTTTGGAGGAGCGCGAGTACCTCTTGCCTGATGAGCGATCTGTGCTGACCTGAGTAACGTGAGAACAGAGGAGGCCTTGTGGGTGGCTTGTCCACGAATTCTATAAAGTGGCCTCTTTCTACCAACTGAAGAACCCACCTGTCGGTGGTTATGGACTGCCACCCTGGCAGGTGGTCCGCGATGCAACCCCCAACCTTGGTGTCCCGTTGATCCTGAGGGGCAGGGGCCAGGAAGGAGTCATGCTGTGGCGGCTAAGGGTCCTGCGGGCTGGGCTGGCTTAGCTGGGCGTTGGCTTCGACCCGCGGTCGATTTCCCCTGGGCTCTGCAGGAGAAGGAGCCCCTCTGCTGCGAGCCGGTGCGGGACTGCTGTCTCTGCATCCGGCGTCGAAAACGGCTTTGGTTCCTACAAAAGGAACTAAGCCTGGGTCTGTACATGGCCTGGACAGACCGCACTGCCTTCCCGGCCTCTTGAAGTTTGGTGAGGACCTTCTCCGAGGACTCACCAAAAAGGGCTTCTCCGTGAAACGAGGCATCCAGGATGTTCTTCTGGACGTCCGGGATGAATCTGGAGACATGGAGCCATGAGTGTCTCCGGAGGCATACTCCTGAAGCTGCCGCTCTGGCCGAGGAGTCCGTGGAATCGTACGTGGCTCGCAGCACCTGGGTTCCCACGTCCGAACCCATGCGGAGGAGTTGTAGCATCTCCTCCTTCTGCTCACCTTCTGGCATCTTTTCCACCAGATCCAGTCCCTGCTCCCACAAGGTGTTCTGAAACTGTACCATGTGGGTTAAATAGTTGAGGGATCTGATGGCGCAGGTCGCGGAAGCATACGTGCACCTACCCATAGCGTCCAGCTGCTTGGACTCCAGGTCCGGTGGCAGGGTGCTCAAATGTTGCGGCCTCTGGGACCGGTCATGAGAGGCTGTAATGACCAGAGAATCGGCTAGAGGATGTGATGCCAAGTACTGGTCCTCCCTAGGGGCCTTGTACAGGCGGTCAGCTTTCTTCGGCATCGCTGGAAGCTAGTGTGGACGTTTCCATGCTGCCTTGGTGATGTCCACGAATGTGTCCATCAAGGGTGGCACCACCACAGGCTTTGGATCTTTTTGCCGAAGATATCTGGCAAGGCGTAATCTCTCGGGGTCTAGTTACTCTGCGTCCCAGCCCATGTTCTCCTGGATATGCCTCATAATCTCTGAGAACGATGGGTCATCCGGAGGAGATCTTGGGAGCTCACGTGGGTCCAGAGAAGGGACGCTGATTGGAGAGGGGGATCTGGATCTGCCCAAGAAGTCCGATCCTGTATCCTCCATCGAAGGCGAATGACGACGTCTTCTGGGTCTCTTGGGGCTGGGTGACCCTGAAGAAGATCTGGACGGAGGTCTCCTCTTTTCTGGTCTACCCCTAGCAGGATCCGTAATCTCCTGGGAAGGTACTCGCCTGCAGCCCTGGGAGGAGAGAGGCATGGAGCTGTGGAGTCGCAAGTGTGGAGGAGGAGGAGAGGAGGTGAGAACTGCGCCCTTTATGGTATCCCACCAGTAAGTGAACAACTCCTTGACCTCGAAATATTGAGGCCCGACGACGGACCGGGTGCCAATGGCTGGTCGTCAGGTTCGCGGCCGCTCCCAGGGGTCCCTGGGTTCCGGAGAGGGTTCTCTTGGGGTGCAACAGAACGGGGTTCGCCTTGCCTGTCCAAGGGGTTAGGTCAGCCTCCTCCGTGATCGCCTGACCGATGTCAGTGGAGGCGCCGGAGTTCTCTGCAGGTACGGGACGCCGGCCCCAGCCGGCGTCCGTGGTGGCGAAGGCCTAACTGGCGACGGGTGTCTGGCGGTCATCGGTTCTCGGGACCGATGTTGCTTGGCCGACGTTGGGTGGGCTGGCGTCGGATCCGACCATCTCTTGAGTGAAGTCAGCTGTTTGGTCTTCCACTGGGGAGGAGGGGGCAAAGAGACTGACCTGGCGTTGGGCTCCAAATGGTGGGAACTGGACTTGTGGTGGTGGTGGCGGTCCCCCGACCTCAGGAGGGCCCTGGAAGCCGAAGATGAGGAGGGCCTGGAGGTCTTGGCCTGAGGAAGAGAGGCAGAACCCGAAGGAGTCTTCACTGCTGCAGGGGGAGGCTGACAGCAGGCCCAGGAAGGGGAGCGGTCGGACCGGGAGCTGGAGCTACGGGAGTCGGAGGCCCTAGACGGGGACTTGGATCTCACCCTCTCCCTATGCTTTTCGAGATGCCTCCGGGCCTTGTCAGAAGATTCCCCCCGGAGGCTGCGTCCACGGCTTTAACCTTTTCCTTGAGCAGGAACACCTGAAGGGCCTTCTGGCGACGGATCCGGGTCCGGCTATTGAATCCCTGTCAAAAGGAACAGGCTCAGGTGTCGTGGTCTGGGCCTAGGCACCGGACGCAGGCCGAATGCGGGTCTATAAACGGGATTTGCTTCCCGCAGGTGCACTTAGATGAATGGCCTTCCACGGAGGTAGGAGAGGACATCAGACAGCAAAAATGTAGTAGAAACAGACTTTTTTCCTAACGGATGAACTTAACCAAGCATCGTGCGCTAGAAACGAACCAAAGGGTCAAGACATGCAAGTCGACGGCGGGAAAGAACTGTGGAATCTGGCGGGACCGCCTTATGCACTACGCCTGACGCCGGGGTGGGACCGACGCTGGAGGCGGTCCCCGCTGAAGACTGCTAGCTAGAAGATTTCCGTGGGGTCCTGACGCCTGCTGGCTTCAGTCCTAATGGTGTTACCTGCTGCAAGAGCTGCATCTCGAAGTAAGGTCTTGGAGCTCCCCAACCCTTCTGGCTGACGTGACAGCCACCAAGAAGGTGCTCTTCCACGACAGGTGAGACATCTCACACCTGTGCATCAGTTCAAATGTCTTGCCCATGAAAACCAGTAACAAGTCCCATGGTGGTGGTGGTTCACGCACCGGAGGGGAAATGTGGTCAATGCCCCTGAAGAAGCACCAGACTACCTTCTCCTGTGCCACCGACTGCTGACCGGCCCATGCCGGTCAGCAGAGATGGCTGCCAGGTGCACCTTAAGAGTCGTCGACTGAAGGCCTAAGAGAGGGACCAAAGGTAATCAAGGATGCTAGCCACTGGAAAGGACAAAGGGTCCAACCCCTTGCCCTGACACCAAATGGAGAATATCTTCCATTTAAAGGCAAAGCACTTCCTGGTCGACTCCTTCAGAGATACCTGCACAACGGTGAAGATATCTTCGGAGAGACCCAAGGTCTGGAACTCTAACCACTCAGGAACCAAGCAGTCAGGTGCAGGGACTGAAGGTCTGGGTGGTGTATCTTCCCCTGATTGATGGAAAGCAGGTCCAGGTGTAGAGGAAGACACCTTGGGAGCCTGCTGCTGAGGCTTAGGAGATCGGGATACCAGAACTGGCATGGCCAGTCTGGAGCCACCAGGATTACCTGCGCCTTGTCCCTCCTGGCCTTGAAAAGCACCCTGTGGATCAAGGGAAGTGGAGGGAAGGCACAGAAGTGACCCGGAGTCCATGGCCTCAAGAAGGCATCCCACTGCAGCATTCCCTGCTGGGGGGGGTGGGCACAAAACAGCTGCAGTTTTGCTTTCTCTCTATAGGCAAACAGGTCCACCTGAGAGGTGCCCACCTCGGAGAACAGACTGTGAACTACCTCTGGGTGGAGAGACCACTCATGAGACGCCTCGCCTTCCCAGCTGAGGGCGTCCACCAGCTGTTTGGAGGCTCCTGCCATATGGATGGCTTGGAGATCCATCTCCAGGCTGCGCACGAGGGTCCAGACATGGAGGGCTTCCTTGCACAAAGGCAGGGAGTGCGTCCTGCCCTGTTTGCTGAGGTAGTACATGGTCGTGGTGTTGTCCGTCTGGACTTGGACCACTTGACCCAGAACGTGTGGAGTGAATGCAGTCAGTGCCAGTCGAACTGCTCTGAGCTCCAGCAGGTTGATGTGGCATCAGGATTCCTCGGGGGTTCAGAGCCCGTGGATTCTGTGTTCCCCCAGGTGGGCACCCCAGCCTGTGAGAGAGGCATCGGTCGTCAAGATGACCACTGGTGCTGGGTGGACAAACGGAATCCCTTCCTGCAAATGTGCTGGGACCAGCCACCACTGGATGGTGTCCCACACCCACTGGATCACAATGACCAGCTGGTCAAAGTGCCCCTTGTGCTGAGACCACTGGCTGGCCAGCTGCCACTGCAGGGAGCGCATTCTCCAGCGGGCCCAATGGACCACACTGGTACAGGCTGCCATGTAGCCCAGCAGGCACAAGAAGTCCCAGGCAGGATGCAATAACCCAACCTGAAATGATCGGGCAAAGGAGGAAAGAGCCTCCACCCTGTTCACCGGGAATCGGGCTCTGCAAAAGTCGAGCTCCGCCCCGATGAAGTTGATCGCCTGCAAGAGTATGAGTTCTGACTTGGCCTTGTTGACCAGGAGCCCAAGTTCGACACACGTCTGGAGGGCCAGGTCCCTGTACTGCCCCATCTCCTGCCTGGAGGGACCTGCTATCAGCCAGTCGTTCAGGCAGGGGTAAACCCAGACCCATCAGTGCCACAGGTAAGCTGCCACCACTGCGATGCAGTTGGTGAAGACCCTGGGGACTGAGGAGAAACCGAAGGGCATGGCCTGGAACTCACAGAGGGTTCCCTTGGCCCGAAAGCGGAGGAACCTTTAGTGAGACTGACAGATCGGAGGAAACTTTAGTGAGACGGACAGATCGTGATGTGAAAGAATGTGTCCTGAAGATCCAGGGAGCAAAACCACATGTTTTGCTTTAGAGATGGTATGATCTGAGACAGAGTTACCATCCTGAAGGTGCATGACCTGAGGAACTTGTTCAGGTCATGCAGAGCTGGGATAGGGCACCAGCCCCCAACCGCTTTGGCACCAGGAAGTACCTGGAGACAAACCCTGGGTGTTCCGGAGGATCTGCGACAAGAACCACGACCTCCTTGCAGAGGAGCTGAGCCATGTCGTCTGAGAGCTGACAGCATGTCTGTGGAAACCAAGTCCTCCAGTGGAGCGCAGGCTCGGCAAGGAGGGTACTGCTCAAACTCTAGAGGCAGACCCTGATCCACCACTTCTAGAACCCTCCTGTCCGTGGTGACAGCGGACCAGGCAGAAAGGAAGTGATGGAGCTGGCCCCCCACGGGAGGACCAAGGGGACGCCTGACAGGTATGAGTGAGGCACCCATCATCCCATCACTGGGCAGGCTTGCAGGAGGAGGGCGGCCTGGCTGAGCGGCCACCGGAGCCTCTCCCTCCTGGCTTATGGACAACTGAGGCCACAGACTTGGACTGAGGTCACCAAGCCTGAGTCTGCCGGCCAGCCAGTTGCTGGGCTGGCTTGGCCGCAGGAGGTGGACCAAAGGGGCTTCCATTTCTGATACTGCTTGGAGCCCTTGGGGTCCCTTCTGGGCAGATGCCACAGAGTCCAAGGTGCCATTGGATTTCTCGATGCCCGAAAAGGTCAGTGCTCAGGAAAGGGACATCTGCCAGCTTATGCTGAATGTCTGCCAAAAAGGGCAAGATCCTCAGCCAAGCCCTGTGGTACATGGCCACTGAGGCCACCACGGAGTGGGCACAGGAGTCCCCAATGTCCATGGCAGTCTGGAGCTGTTGCTTGGCAACAGCATGGACCTGTTTGACCTTGGTCTGAAGGTCCACAGGCAGATGAAAAAGCACCCCATCTAAGGTGCCCAACAGGGCATAGGAGAAGTGGGTCATGAGGAGGGCCAAGCTCGCCTGGTGGAGGTCAAGCAAGGAGGCAGCACAGACCTTCTTAGCTGCATGGTCCAACTTCTTGGATTCCTTATCAGATGGCTTGTCAACATCCCTGGTCTTGCCGGAGCGCCGAAAGAAAAAATTACTCACCACAGTAATGTTGTTTCTTCTAATGGAGTCTTGCTGTATTCTGACTATATGCAGTTAGCCCCAGCACTTGAACTGCTCCGGAGAGGAAAGGATTAACTCTACGCCAAGGCATAGAACGTTGAGCTCAACCTTGATTTTCAAACCTCTATCCCTGGTACTCCTCAGCGTAACCGGCAGATTCTTATGAGCACTATGCTAACTACTAAATAAAAATTATTTTTAAAATTTTGTGCCAAAAGGCAATAAACAGATTTTTAGGGTCCAAAAGACTCAAGTCAAGAACCCCAAAAAGTATTCAAGTAGGTAGTAAAATTTAATAATATATTTAAAATAATAACAACAAAAACCTCCTCCTGAGAAGAGGTAACCCAGGCACACCTCTGGGGTGCAGCACTGTGCCTGTCAACCCACATCCCAAAACAACTAGGTTCCAGGAGGGGAGGCAGGGAGGGAGGTCGGAATACAGCAAGACTCCATTAGAAGAAACATTACTATGGTGAGTAATTTTTCCTTCAAACAACATGAAGTCTTGCTGTATTCTGACAATATGCAGACTGTCAAGTAGTACCCCCTTGGAGGAGGGAATTACAGAACCTGTTTTTGGGAACAGGCTCTGCAGCACTGCTGTGCCAAACCTAGAATCACTTCTTGACTGGATGTAAAGAGAATAATGCTTGGTAAATGTGTAAACAGTTTTCCAGGTGTCTGCTTTACATATTTCCACTAGGGGTATGTCTCTAGCTGCTGTGATCGAAGCAACTGTACCTCTGGTGGAGTGAGCCCTCAGGCCTGATGGTGGCTCTTTCCCCAACTTTGAATAGCAGAACTGGATACAGGAGACACTCCACCTGGCAAATGTTCTCTTAGTGGCAGGTTTACCTTTTCCCACTTCTCCGTAAGTGAGAAACAGCTGTGAATAGTAATTTATATGGGCCTTAGTGTGCTCTATATAATAACTAACGGCCCTCTTTACATCAAGACTGTGTAGTCTTCTCTCCCCAGAGGAAGAATGGTCAGTGAAAAATACAGGCAATGACATAGACTGGTTCAAATGAAAGTCTGATAACACCTTGGGGAGGAACTTTCTGTTCATTCGAAGGACCACCTCATCCCTGTGAAATGAAATGAAATCAGATTCCACTGATAAGGCCTGCAATTCACGGATTCTCTTGGCAGAGGTAATGGCTACCAGGAACACAGTTTTCCAAGTCAAGAATTTTAGCTCAGCTGAAGATAATGGTTCAAAGGGGGGCTACATAAGCTGTGCAATACAGATATTCAAATCCCAAATAGGAGTAGGGTCCCTAAAGAGAGGATTGATATGAACCAGACCTTTGAAAAATTTCTTGAAAACTGGATGGGAGGCTAAGCAAGAGTCCTTCCCAGCTGAAAGGAAGGAAGGCAGAGATGGCTGCTAAATGCACTTTGAGAGTGGCAGGCCTGAGGCCTAAACTGTTGAGATGCACCAAACAGTCCAAAGCAGTGGCAATGTCAGCTGAATCAGGCTGAATATGCCTCTGAGAACACCAAAAACCAAATCGCCTCCATTTGGAATTGCAAGTTTTTCTAGTAGAAGGCTTTCTACTAACCTTATGAATGTCCAAGACTGATTGGGAAAGGTGCAGGCTTGCATATTCTAGCTCCTCAAGAGCTAAGCTTTGAGTCTGAGAGTCTGACGGTTGGGATACAGTATCCTCCCCTGCGAGGAGGTGAGAAGATTGTACTGTCTGGGAAGACACAGTGGAATTGTCACTGACATTGACAATAGTAGGGGGTACCATGGCTGCCAGGCCCAGTCTGGAGCCACTAGGATCACTGTGCAAGGCTGAGATCTGATCTTGACCAGAACTCTGAATATCACAGGAAAAGGAGGAAAAGCATACAGAAACCTGCTTGTACAATCCAACAGGAAAGAATCTTGGAGAACCGACCCCAAAAGAAGGGGTCTGCAGTGGAATAGAGGAAGCGGGTGATTGTCCGGGGCTGCAAAGAGGTCTATCTCTGGAGTGCCCCACTTCCTGAAAATGACTTGAAAAATTAGAGGATTCAGGGCCCACTCGTGGTGACCCTGAGAAATCCTGCTAAGAGCATCTGCCAGTACACTGTCCTTCCCTGGGAGATGCACAGCTATCAGGAAAACCTAAAGGGAATAAGACAGTGACCATAGTTTCATGGCTTCAGTGCACGAGGCCGAGGACCAAGTGCCCTCCCCCCGCTTGTTGATGTACCACATGGTTGCAGTGTTGTCTGTCCTGATCTGCACCACTTTCCCCTGAATTGTGTTCGAGAATGTCTGAAGTGCTAGAAAGACAGCCCTAAGTTCGAGAAGATTTATGTGCAGGACAGACTCCTGATGAGACCATGTTCCCTTAGCAGTGAACTGGTCCAGATAGGCTCCCCATCCCAGTAGGGAAGCATCCATGGTGAGAATCACCGTAGGAACCTGACTGAGAAAAGGGACACCTTGCCTTAGATTGTCCTCCTCCAGTCACCACTGGGCAGCCTGAACCAGAGCTTGAGACACTGAAACTAACTTCTATCCACATGTATGCTGACGATACTGTTTTGTACAGTTCCGCCAAAAACCCTGCTGCTGTGCAAACCAGCTTACAGCATGACTTCAACCAAGTTCAGCTCTGGTTTGCTTCTCATCAGTTTTTTCTAAATGCCAAGAAGACAGTCTCAATGACCTTTGGCACCAGGGAGAGACTGTCTAGGCTCCCGGCCCTACCCACCTTCCACACCCTTGATGGGACCATCTTGGAGGACACCTCCTCATTTAGATATCTGGGAGTTTGGCTGGACCAGTACCTCAACTTCTCTGTGCATATCGATGCTATCCTGAAGAAACTGCATCCCAAGCTTGGTGCTCTGTACAGGAATCATAGTTGCATCCCACTGACTGCGAGGCGCAAAACTGTCCAGAAGATGATACTCCCCATCTTTGACTACTGTGACGTAGTCTATGGTGCTGCTCCCAAATCTTCCATGACCAAGCTGGGCACTCTCTTTAACTCCTTCTGCCGCTTTGCTATCGACTCCCTTTCCTGCTCCCACCACTGTGAACTCTATCGCTCTCTAACCTTCCTTCCAGTATCTCACAGATGCATCTCTCACCGTGCCAAACTAACCTCCAAATTCTGGTTTGGGGGGCTCCCTTCCTATCTCGCATCCTCTCTCTCCACTTCACCTCCCCCCATCCACTCTCTCAGATCAAACGATGCCTGCACCTTGGCGGTCCCTCACCGCTCCACCTCCATCGGTCAGACTGGTTTTGCCAGTTTCCCTAAAATCTGGAATTCTCTCCCCCCCTGAAATACAACACTCCTCCTCCAACTACTCCCTTACCTCTGCCCTACACAATTACCTTTCCCTCAGCTGTTCCTGCTTTAACCCACCTTAATACCTATCCCCAGTTTCTGCCTTCCTACCATGCTCCCCCCGCCGGCAGGGTTCTCAACATCCTGAAGGGGGAAATCAGGAAATGGCTACCCCTTCTCCTCATATTCAGTTCTTGCCTCTCCCCCCTCTCTTCTCCACTCGCCCTTCTGGGTCACCAGTGTGCACAACCTAACCCCATCCTTTTTACTCCAACAGCACTTACGTACTACCTCGAGCCTGCTCCTGGTACACTCATGCACTATATATGGTTCTATCGCATTATTACTGTTTTGTATGTTCATATGTTCTTTTGTATGCTTTTGGACATGTATTGTAATTTACTCAATGTTCCACTGCTGTTTATTGTAAAATACCTTGTGTTCCAACTGTTGTACAATCTTACAATGTTGTATTGTTTGTACTACCCACATACTATTGTAACTGATCATCCTTCACAACCCTATATAACTTCTCCTCCCAGGTCACACCATGAGACGAGAAACTTGTTCAGTGTGCCCTCCTGATGAAACATTTCAATAAAAAAAAACTTGGAGAGAGGGTCTTTTTTCTAACACCAAAAAGATTTTAGATGAAACAATCTCTCTCATTTGAAATCTTTCTCCTTGCACTACTGCAGTGGAAGCTGCCATGTGGCCTAGCAACTGTAAGAAGTGCCTGGCTGGTTGAGACACTAGTGGATGAAAGGAGAAAGCCAGGGTGATGAGGGACTATGTCCTTGAAAGAGGAAGAAAGGCCTTTGCCTGGACAGTGTCCAGTTCCATCCCTATAAATGTGAGAAGCTGGGTTGGTTCCAGAACAGACTTGTCTAGATTTAGGATGAATCCTAAGGAGTTCAGAAGCTTCTGAGTGACCTCTAGAGCTGACTTGACTTGGTCTGAAGACTGACCCACTATGAGCCAGTCGTCCAGGTAAGGGAACAGTAAGATGCCTTGTCTCCTGAGAAAGGCCACCACTACTGCCAGACACTTGGTGAACACCCTTGGAGCAGATGGTAGGCCGAAAGCCATTGCTCTGAACTAGTAGTGACCTGAGGGCAACTCGAACCTGAGGTACTTTCTGTGGGAATGTCTGATAGGTATGTGGAAATAGGCATCCTTGAGATCCAGGGAGGCCAGTCAGTCTCCTGGTCTCAGAGAGAGAAGAATTATTCCCAGAGTCACCATTTTGAACTTTGGCTTTAGTATATGTTTGTTTAGGTATCTTAGATCTAGGACGGGTCACCACTCCCTGTCCTTTTTGGGGTAGGGAAGTATCTGGAATGCAGTCTTTTTCCCCTGTGACAAAGAGGTACCTTCTCTACTGCTTTCAGAAGTAGTAGAGAGGAGACTTCTGCCTCTAAGGCCTCTGTTTCCAAGGGAGAGGGAGGACTGAAAGACTGTGCTCTCATTTTTGGGAACCTTTTGAAACTGAGAGCAAGTCCTTGGCTCACTACTTCCAGGACCCATTTGCCTGAGGTAATAGACTTCCAGGCCTGGAAATAGTGAGCCAGCCTGACCCCTAATGGAACTGAGGAGGCAACCCTGACTGACACCTCATGGTGTCTGTTTGGCAGGGGGCTTGACTGAGTGGAGGATGGAGTCCTGGTCATCCCCCTTCTGCCTCTTCCCCTAAAGAACACCCTCTGCTGGAAAGAAGAGGAGGCCTGGGCTTGGTAAAAAGGCCCAAGAAAAGGCCTGCCCCTGCCAGCCCTAGATTGCTGCTTCTGAGAAGTGACCTGCTTTTCCTTGGCTGCATCACTCCTCTAGGTGGTCCTGTATTCATCCATCTTTTTCACATAAGCCTCTGTTTGCTCCCCAAACAGAGAATTACCCGTGACAGGAAAATCCATGGTCTTGGTCTGGGTATCCTGTGATAGACTGGTACACCTGAGCCAAGCAAATCTCCTCAGGGAGACAGATGTAGCCATAACCCTGGAATGTACATCATTCAAATCGACAGCAGCATGAAACTGGACCTTTGATGCCTCTATACCATCCACCGTCACCTGCTCCAGCACCTTGGCCAGCTGGGAAGTGGCATTCTTAGCCAGCTCCAGAACTGTATCCCACATAGATTTCTGGTATCTGGCTGTATATGCCATGTAAGTAGCTTGCCTGAGCCCCAAAGAGGATGCCAAGTACTGTTTCTTTGCCATGGCATCCACTTTCCAGGAATCCTTATCTGGGGGGTGAGATGCCAGAGGAATGTTAGCCTTGTCACAGGCTGTAGCTTGCACTACCCCAACATGGCTACAATGATTTGTAAGGAATTCCGTCCCAGGACCTGACAAGGTACACCTCCTGTCCATCTTTTTATCCACAGGAGGTATGGATGTTGGAAACTG
Organism: Neoceratodus forsteri; assembly: GCA_016271365.2. Lineage (NCBI taxonomy): Eukaryota > Metazoa > Chordata > Ceratodontiformes > Ceratodontidae > Neoceratodus > Neoceratodus forsteri. The sequence continues at coordinate 1,233,923,791 of CM028129.1, read as the reverse complement.
AAGAATTTTTTGTGTCCGTTTCCCCAGGGATTTATGCAGAGGGACAGACACCCTTTTGGACTCTGAGACATCCATTATCTCAACATACTCGGGTTCCTCCTGATCCTGTTCAGCCACTTCCACTGGAAGCTGAAGAGTATCAGCCACTTTCTTGTAGAAAAAGAAATGAGAGGGGGACTCAGAAAGCCTGGGAGGAGACACATTAGAAGGTCTGTCTGGGGAGATGTCAGGCTCTACTGGCTCATCTAGGCCTTCATAATCCTCTTCTTCTTCATAAGCTTCTTCTCCTTCCCAATCGCCCTCATAAAATGCTTCAGAATCACATTCAGAAGCAGAAGCTTCCGACCGAACCGATCGTCTTTGAGTCGATGTCGGTTTGGTCGGAACTGCGTAAAGCGATTGTACAATAGTAATCACTTTAGCCATTTCTTCAGCGGTCGGAACATGGGGACTGGAATCTGAACTGGCTGACTTTGCTTTTTCTTAGACAGAACCGATTCTACAGAATCGGCTCTCCTTTTGCCTGAGGAGGTATCACCCAGGTCAGTGGGCACCCCCTCAGGTTCGGTCGGAACCAAACCGGTCTGGCCATCCAGGTCAGCGGATTTCTTGGCCTCCCTTTCCTTCAGCCTACTTAAACGTTTATCTAAAGTAGCCTTGGGAAGGTTTTTACAAATCTGGCAGTCTTCCTTGAGGTGGTCAAACCCCAGACACTAAACACAGACAAGGTGGGGATTAGCCTTAGCAAAGGCCTCCCCATACTTGGTGCAGTGCTGAAACCCAGTGGGACCAGTTTTCTTTTTGGGTTTCTCAGACATGACTAAAAAATAAGTTACACTTCCCAGCATTTAAGCCAGGCAACTACAAACCTATCGCTTCCAACCGTGTCACAGGTCAGTTAAAAAATGAAGTAAATGTCATTTTTTTTAGGATCTGATAGGTACCAGAAACCACAGTACAAAAGGTAGAAAAAAATACAAGAAAAACCAATGCAGAATTTGCTTCGGTTCCCAACCAGATCGACCAGGAAGAAACCGAACAAAACACAATTTCTACCAACAAAACTAACTACCTACTAAATACACTTACTGTACTGCTGGCAGAGATCTGAATACCGAAAAAAAAGAAGAAAACGGTTGAAAAACCGACCGATTTTTACTTGAACTGAACCAAAGCGAAGGAGAAGATCTCCAGAGCGACTTCACAGTTAGGCGGAGTAAAGAATCTGACAGTTACACTGAGGAGTACCAGGGACAGAGGTTTGCAAACCAAGCTCGAGCTCAACATTCTATGCCTTGGCATAGAACGTTAACCCTTTCCTCTCCGGAGCAGTTCAAGTGCTGGGGCTAACTGCATATAGTCAGAATACAGGAAGACTTCATGTCGTTTGAACACAGAGTTGGCCACAAACCCCTCAGCCGAAGGGTGCTCTGTGAATCCTGAAAGGGATCCGGTAGGTACCACATACTTGCAGACCATCCCTGCTGAAGGTGCAGGGCAGGAAGCAGGGCATTGCCAGAGCTACAGGGCAGGACCAAAAATGACCTCTGCCACTGGGAAAGCCTCCGTTGGAGAGTCTCCCCAGTTGAGGATCTCGGTCAACAGGTAACGAGCCCGTTTCTGGATGGGCTCCTTCTTCATACCTGTCAACTTAGAGATCAGATGGAGGAGGCCCATGAAAGAGGATGGACCTTCATTTGTTGAGAGATCCCCCACATACTCCACACTGAGTGGATGACAGTGCAGGGAGGAACCCTCAAACTCCAAAGATTTGTCAAAGAGCGGTCCACTGCTGGAGTCCCCACTGACCCTCCATGGAAGGTCAGGGGTGACAGTGACCGACAGCCGATGGGGAAGCCCCTTGGCCAGCTGAGACTCCTCAGTCAAAGCGCCGGCCATCAGCAGTTTAGGTGGCGGTTCCACCACAATCGTCGGAGAAGCCGGAATCAGCTGAGTTGGGACCGTTTTAATCGGTTCCGTCGGTGGAGTCAGTGTCGGCCATTCAGGTGACAGCCAGGTGGTGGCCGGCACAGAAACTAGAGTCGGTTTGGTGCCAGGGAACACCAACTGTTGCCACATCAAGTCCTCGTAGCATCGATGCAACTTGCGCTGAAGCCTCTCCTCACCCGATGAGGACAAGGATGAAGAATAGCAGTGGCACCGCTTCCCATGGTGCCGATGACAGTGGGACCGGCTCAACCTATGGGAAGAGGACTGAGACCTTGACCTCAGCCGCCATGGGGACCAGCGGCGGGGCTTGGAGGGAGTCGGCGATTGCCAAGGCTCCTCCTGGTCAGGGTCAGGGACCAGAGTCGGAGGGTCAGCGGACTGATCCATCCCTCCAAAGGTCTGCGTCAGGAGCAGGATCCTAGACAAGGAGGTATCAGCCTCTTCAGCTGACCAGCAGGCCTGATGGGGTTACCGTGGAGCCAGCGGCCAAGGTCGAGGATTTGACTGAAGTCAAATCCAGGGAAGCACGGGAATCAGAGGTCTGAGACCGAGACCGCTCCCAATCCCATGATCGACAATGAGTCTTTTCTTTCTCAGACTCTTTTTTTAGATTTACTGAATTGGGAGGGTCCCTGACCGAAGGTCGGCAGAGACTGGTATGATTCTTTGAAGAAGCCCGTAAAGGTCGAGCCCAGCTGAAGCAGCATGAAGACAGAAGTTGAGGAGGAATGGGCAGCGGCCTGGGCCGCCTCCTCTTCGAAGGCCACAAGCTGCTCGGCGGACCCTGAAGCCATGGACACCACCCAATGGACATCCTTGGATTTGACTGGCGGGTTCCGTTGTGCTGGGCGGCCCAGTTTCAGACAGACGAGATGATCGTCCAGAACGGTCAGGTGAAACAAGCGGCAAAAGTCGCAAGCCTGGGGATCGTGATCGTGTCCCAGACAGTAGAAGCACGTGGCGTATGCGTCAGTCCTGGACATCTTCTGCCCGCAAGGGCACTGGCAGAACCCGGGAGCAGACTTATTATCCATCACGGTCGCGATCCAAGATCGAGCTGAAGTCAAAAACTTGTAAGAGTTGATTTGGAAGTAATTCCGAAGAATTTAAGTGTTAGGACCTACTCAATGCGGGAGCGGTAAGGAAGGAACCTGCTTCTTCCAGGAAAGGAAGATCTGGTGTCATGGGGCAGAGCTGAGGGAGCTACCACCCGGTGGGTGGGGGGTGGAAGGAGCCAGCTTGAAGACTTTCCGGCACATCTTAAAGGGAAAAGACACTGCCAGAAAGTGTGAAACGCAGATTTAGTTTTCTTACATTGCACCATTGTACTGATTAATTTGCCCGTTTCTTCCTCTTTTTTTTTTTAACTGCTGTTTTTCTCCCTGTTCCACACAAAGCCACAGACCTTCAGCTACTAAGTCACTGCACAGCCTTGTCATCCAGCCAAAACCCAAGGGTGGTCCTCTTATCTGCCCCCAGCTTACCCTGCAGGACTCTACTTCCCCCCTCCAAATGCAAATTTACAAGCACAGAAACAGAGAAAATTATAGCAGAAAAAGACCAGTGGTCCATCCAGTCTGTCCATTTCCTTTTTTAGGCCTGGGACCTACTGTACCTCCGGGGACCTAGCCCTGCACATCCTTACTACCATTCTCCTCCTGGTTTCTGCCAAGCAACCACTATACCCTTCATTCTGTCCCAACCATACTTGAAACCACCGACAGTTTTAGCACCTACCACTTCTGCTGGTAGACTGTTCCATGGCTTTACCACCCTTTCCATAAAATAATACTTCCTTATCTCCCTCCTGAACCTCACTCCTATCAGTTTACACTCATGTCCACATGATCGTAAACTAGTACTCAAGCTAAATATTTCTGTGCAGTTCACCTTATTAATTCCTTTTAGGAACTTGAAGGTCTCTATCTTATCTCGCCTCTCCCTTCTGGTTTCTAATGAGTACATGTTCAGTGCCTTGCACTCCTCATACTACCTGCCCTGTTGGCCCTGAACCACTTTTTTTGCCCTGTGCTGCCTTATCTCCAGCCTATCCCTATCCTTCCTGAGGTGAGGACTCCTGACCTGGGCACAGTACTCCAGGTGTGGCCTCACTAAGCATCAATATAGAAGAAGTATTAATTCTTTCCTTCTGCTATCGACACTCCTCCCAATACATCCTAGCATCCTACTCGCGTTGCTATATGCTTTGCTGAACTGACTCGACTGCTTAAGGGAGTCGCTCATCATAACCTTACTCCAAGGTCCTTTTCCTTAGCTGTAGTGTTAAGTCTCACCCCACCCACTGTACTCTGTCCTGGGGTTCTTATTTCCTAGGTGCATTACCTTACACTTTCTGATGTTGAATTTTAGCTGCCAAACCTTAGAACACCCCTCTAGCTTTTGTAAGTCTCTCCGCATTTCACAGATTTCCTCATCACTATCCACCCTCCCATAGAGCTTAGTGTCATCCACAGAGAGACACAACCTGCCCTGGATTCCCTTGCCAATGTATAGCCACGAGTGCTGATGTAGCATTGGGGCACTTCATCTTTAACAAAGCCTGCAACCTCTTTGCCCCATTCAGAAAGCAAAAAAGAAAAGGGCCCAACAACCCCAGTATCACTGCACCCCTCATTAACCTGATGGCCACACATGATCACCTCTGGAACGTTGCGCAAGCTACTAACAAGCCTCAAGACAGGCAGCGCTACAAGGAAGCCAAGAATGCCTGCACTCGGGCAATACATCTCGCTAAAGCGGACCACTACCAGAACCTGTACGCTGACTCCTGGGGTGACAGCAAAAAATTCTGGGAGAACATAAAAAAAAAAACTCACAGGTAAGCCCAACAATTTCACTCCCTCGATGCTCAATACAAATGGCACTACCACACAGGACTGTAATGAAATTGCAGCTATCTTTAATGCTGTCTTCACCGACCTGAGCAAGGTACTTCCTACCGACTTCTCCAATTACCCCCCCAATCAAGGTTGCTCCAAATATGTACACCCAAATCCCAACATTCCTCCCTTCTACTTTGTCAGTTACCGCCAAGACAGCTAAGAAGTACCTACTGCGAGTAACCAGAAAATCACAGTTTAGTAGTGATACCATTGATCTTAAATTACTCCGCCTCACACTTGACGCAATCCTGTTACCTCTCACCCAGATATGCAACCTATCCTTCCATCTAGGCCAATTCCCCACACTCTGGTAAGATGCCCTTGTGATGCCTGCTCACAAGTCTGGCGACAAGGCTACACATGCTAACTACCGCCAAATCTCCATCTTGCCACCCCTCTCCAAAGCGCTTGAGCGCATTGTTGCTGACCAGATTACTGAGTATCTTGCCATGTATAACCTACAATGTGCCCAAAAACACAGTTTTCATAAGGGGCACAGTACCACAACTGCCCTACTGGAGTACACTGACTTCATTCATAAGTCCCTAGACCGTGGACACCTAGTGGGGGCAATATACATCGACCTCACAAAGGCGTTTGACACTGTTAATCACACCCTGCTACTTAGGTCCCTACCTACCATCAGGCTCTCACAAGATGTTATAGCTTGGTTCAAAAACTACCTTGAGGACAGAACCCAGAGAGTGAAAACACTCGACACCCTCTCCACCAGCCATCCTGTACAATTGGGTGTACCTCAAGGCTCAATCTTGGGTCCCCTAATTTTTAGTCTATTCCTCAACACCCTTCCCCAAGTCTGCCCCACCAACTTGCTGCTATATGCTGATAATGCAGTTCATTTCACCAACCAGCCCTGTCCAACGACCTTCATCACAGCCAACACAGCATCACTGCAGCTGAGAACTGGTTCTCTGAGCATAAATTAATCATAAATTACAAAAAAACCAAGGTGATGCTCTTTGCTAGCCACACAATAAGCACAAAAATGCCCAATTAAAGATCTTGAACATCTTAGCACACCTCTCAAACAAGTTTATAGTTTTACATATCTGGGTATCACACTTGATAGCTACCTAACCTTCAATGAACCTGTTAACCTCTTATCTAGAGCTGTCTGCATTAGGCATGGTCTGCTATATAGGCAGAGATGCAGCATGTACCCTGAAGCTCTCTGCCTAGCTGTCAATAGTTCCATCCTCTCGATTGTTGACTTTGGGCTTATTATTTATGGATCCGCCACCAACACCACACTCCATAGGCTAACTGTTGCTCTAAACAAAGCCTGCCGACTTGTCATAGGGGCAACAGAAGCACCCACACTTGCAATCTGTATGGCTCAGTAGACTGGTTGAACCTCCAGGTCAGGATTTCCTATCAAACCTGACTGCACAGATTAGTCTGGGCCTGCCCCCCAAAACACACTTCTCCAGCTCCTAATTAGGACACAAACCAACATCGTACAAGAAGCACATCCATCCACACCTTCCAGGTCCCATTCTGCCGCACTACTCATGCCCAATGGTCTTTCATGTACAGGGCTCCCAGAGGACTAAACAACCTTCCTCCCAACCTTGCTCAAAAATTGGGCCATTCAAAACCAATCTTCGGCAGCACTTACTTGAACTCAGCAGCTGCGATTGTCCCACTTAACTCAAGTCTGTAGCCTTTCCCTCTCCCGCACGCATCCCTCTGCTCTTAAATTCTTTCTCTAGTTAAGCACCTTATGACAAGGTCATCCTTTCTGACAGCCACAGATCATGTTTGAAAATCATCTGTCATACTGTACCACATGTCCCCAAGCTAGCACTTACTAGGTACATGTACATCTTGTACTTACTGTATTCTTACTAACCTTTGTATTATGTTTAGCGTGTAAACAATGTATTTTCAGTATACACTCACAACCTTTGTACTATGTTACATGTTAACTTGTCCCAATGTTTGTATATGACATGGAGCCTTTGTAAATGAGCCTGTGGCTCAAAGGTTTTGTAATTCCGAGACTTTAATAAATAAATAAATAAATATCACTGACGAACATATAGAAGAGGACCAGATCCAGGACAGACCCATGTGGTACCCTGCTCATGACCTCTCTCTCTCTCTCTGATTTGACCCCGTTGACGATAACCCTCTGCTGCCTCTCCTTTAGCCAGTTACCTTCCCAGTTTACTATGTCCTTAGCTGCACCCAGATCCTCCATCTTCTTCAGCAAGCATCTGTGAAGCTCTGGCTTGAAAGCTTTGCTGAAGTCGAAGTACAGCAAACCCCACGGCGTGGCCCTTAACCAATTCCCTCAACATCCAGAGAAAGAAAACTATCAGGTTAGGCTGACAAGACCACCCTGCCAAGAATCTGTGCTGCTTACTATCCTGGAGACCACTGCTCTCTAAGTACTCCATGATGTCCTCTTTGACCAGTGACTCCTTCAGCCTCCCTACAACAGAGGTAAAACTGACAGGTCTGTAGTTCCCTGCTTGTTCCTTGTCTCCCCCCCACAATGAAGCAGAACTACGTCCACCACCCTCCAATCTTTCAGAACTACCTCTATCCTTAGTGAGCTGTTGAACAGACCTACCAGGGCTTCGGCCAGTACCGCTGCCAGCTCACTGAGTAACCTTAAATGCAACCCATCTGGTCCCTGAGCCTTATCTATTATTAGGCCTGCCAGCCCTTCCTGGTCCCCTTTCACTTACAAATACTGGCTGCCTCATCTACAGGACCCCCTTAGTGGCTGCTGTGATAACACGCTCTGGCAAGGGCCCACTGTCCTCCCTAGTGAAAACTGGGCAAAATTAATCATTTAGGACGGTGTCCTTTTGTCCCTCTCCTCGTCACCCTACCCCTCAGCTAGCCTTATGAATCCCCCTCCTTCTTCCTTAATATGACAGAACTGTTTTTCTCCATTTTTGACCCCCGCCGCAATATGCAGTCCTGTCTGCTTCTGCCTCCTTAACAGTCCTCTTTGCCTCTTTTATTTTTCAGTAAGTAATCTCCCCATTCTTCCACTCCGATTTTCTTTATACTTGCAGAAGGCCTTTTCTTGGCCCTCACTGCTTCCCAGACTCTTGCCAAGAACTGTAATGGTATCTTGAACCTGTTCTTTTTGGTCACTGTTCTCATGCATAACTTAGATGCCTTGAGAATGGCTCCTTTAAATTCCCACCATCTCTCTTCTACCCCCATGTTGTCCACCCCAACTTTTCCCCTGACCAGCTCCCTCAGCCTGTTAAAGTAGGCCCTTCTAAAATTAAGGACACCGCTCTTGACTGGGGTTTTCTGGACCTAAGGCCAGTCTGAACCAAACAATTATGGTCGCTGTTCCCCCGTGCCCCCCCCACAGCTCCTACCACTTCTGAGACGGTGAGCACCATATCAAGAACTGCAGTCCACCTGGTAGGTTCCTTAAAGAACAGTTACATAAGAACTTGCCGTAACAGTAGCTCTTCAAGGGGATCTCAGTCATCAGGTCACACTGTAGAAACTTCACTGCGGTAAAGCAGGATCCACACGGAAGATTTCCAGCAGTACTATTGGGGCCACCCACGCCAATGTCATCTGCCGATGACACCAACCCTGTAAAGGCATAAGCAGCCCCGATTCCTCCTCCGTTCTTTCCCTTGGAGACTAAGGGAGCAAACCCGAGCCATGGGGAACCAAGGAGAAAGAGAGAGACAGAGATGCCCAGGCCAAAATAAAAGGCTGGATACGCCAGTTAGCCAGTTCTGAGACAAGAGCCCCATAAGAGGGGGATGGTGGAAGGGAAGGAAGACCTGATGACTGAAATCCCCTCGAAGAGCTACTGTTAAGGTAAGTTCTTACATAACTGTTCTATCTTCTTCGGGGGGTATCTCAGTCATCAGGTCACACCATAGGAACGAGTCCCAAGCAGTTAACACACGCAGCAAGACAGTCTGGGAGGAAAGCCAACCAAAGCCTAAGACAGGAGGCCCTGCAAGACAGCCTGGCCGAAGCCTGCTCGGGCTCTAGAGGCAATGTCCAGACTGTAGTGCTTGGTGAATGCATGGACGGTACTCCAAGGGGCAGCAGCGCAAATGTCAGCGGCTTAGACCCCTTTGAAACACCTACAAAAGTAGCCATGCCCCTTGTGGAATGGGCTTTCACCATCCCTGTCAACTCTTTGCCATGCTTGTTGTAGCAGAACACAATACAATGGGCCAAACATTTGGACAAACGTTGTTTAGGCACCTTAGCCCCCTCTCTTCCTGGGGCGAAAGAAAAAAAAGTTTTGTTTTTCTGCAGTCCTTAATTCGGAGCAGACAGTATTTCAAAATTCTGCACACATCTAAAGTATGGTGCAGTGCTTCCCCTGGATTTGCATGCCCCAGAAAATGAACTGGTTGGTGGATAGATTAGTGCAGGGTAAACTCAGACACCAAATGCAGTGCTGCACACAAGGCTCAAGAATTGCTTAAATTTATTCAAGCTTCCACATTGAAAAGCATGTCCCTGACGCTTCGAGGGAGCAATCCCTCTTCATCAGGGGGTAGAATCAAAGACACAAACATCACATTCAAATGCTGCTAGCTGCATGACATCATTTACATTTAACTATGTCATAGTCACGTGATTTCAAATAAGCAATCATAAAAATATTCCTTAACTGTATCCCAATAATAGTGAATACCCCAATAACCCATGTTATAATATACATAGTAACATGGAATCACAGCATGCAACAGTTGTAAATTAATAATATAAGTTTCTAACTCTTTATTAATATATAAATGTCCATCCTGAAGGAAAAGGAAACGAAGGAAATGGGAGAAGAGAGGGGGAGGGGTTAAGGGAGGCAAAAGAACAAACAAACAAAAAAATAATACATTTTACAAAGGAAACAAATGAAACATGAAAGGGACCTGCAAGGCTATTCCACAGTCCAGATCTGCATTTGGGACAGATCGGGACAAACGACTTAGAAAACATTTAGCAGGGGGAGAAATCGGAGGCCAAGTGGCTCTAGGAATAAAGGAAGAAGCAGGAGTAAAAACTGGAGGAACTACACTAACACAAATACACCCACACAGGTTGACAAAGCTGACAAAGCACTTGCTGTAGAGAGTTAACCCAGCACTTCAGAGACTGGCAAAATCAAAAAAGTTGTTTTTCTAGACAACAAAAGTCACACGCTGACAGAGAAAAACAAGGAGAGAGAGAGAGAGAGTCAAGGAGTGAGAAAGTTCAGAAAAAGGTAAATCTATGAGATAGACTCGATCGAACAGCACAAAGAAAAAAATTACTCACCTTAGTAATGTTGTTTCTTCTAATGGAGTCTTGCTGTATTCTGACTATTGCAGTGATTGCCAACCTTTGAACTGCCCCAGAGAACAAAGAGTTAACTTTCCATGCAGGGAATGGAACGCTGAGCTCAAGCTCGGTTTAAGCCTCTGTCTGCTGTTGTTTAAACTCCAACTGTCAGATCTTTATGAGCAATACTCACTAGAAGTTCTGTGTGGAAACTGTAAGACTCACACTAGCCAACTGGCAACTAAATTTATGAAAAAAGTTTTTTTTTGGTTTCAAAGCAAAGACTCAAGTCAGGAAACCCAAATAACAAAACACAACACACACAAAATAAAGGAGGGTGACAAAGGGGCACCTCTAGAGTGCCAACACTGCTCCTGCCCACCCACATCCCAAAAAACAGGTTCTGAGAGGGGAGGCGGGGGAGGTCATAATACAGCAAGACTCTATTAGAAGAAACAACATTACTAAGGTGAGTAATTTTTTCTTCAAACAACATGAAGTCTTGCTGTATTCTGACTACTGCAGACTACCAAGCAGTATCTCCATGGAGGAGGGACAGAACCTACTTTGGGAATAGGCTCTGGAAGTACTGTTGTATGAAACCGAGCATCACTCCTAGCCTGGACATCCAGAGAGTAATGCTCGGTGAATGTATGGACTGTTTTCCAGGTGGCTGCTTGACAAATTTCTAAGATAGGAATATCCCTGGCAGCAGCCAGGGAAGCAGCTGTACCTCTAGTAGAGTGAGCCTCAGGCCTGAGGGCGGGGGTCTACCCAGTTTTTCAAAGCAGAATTGTATACAAGAGACAATCCACCTGGCAATAGATCTTTTAGTGGCAGGTTTGCCCTTACCGACCTCTCCATAAGTGAGGAACAACTGGAGGGACTCAAACCTGTGCCCCTTGGTGTGCTCTATGTAGTAGCTAAGGGCCCTTTTTACATCCAGGCTGTGCAGCCTCCTCTCTTCCAAGGAGGAATGGTCAGTGAAGAAAACAGGGAGAGACATAGACTGATTAAGGTGGAAATCTGAAACCACCATAGGCAAAAATTTCCTGTTAGTTCTTAGGACCACTTTATCTCTATGGAAAGAGATGAAATCAGGCTCACAGGAACACAGGATGGGCTGACAGAGGAGAGGGCTTGCCTACTGATAAGAAGGCAGAAACAGCTGCCAGATGCACTTTAAGTGTAGCTGGTCTAAGCCCCAAGCCATTAAGATGAACCATATAGTCCAGGACTGTAGGCAACCCAGCAGATTCTGGAGAAATATGCTTACTAGAGCACCAAATAGTGAACCTTTTCCATTTGGAGTTGTAAGTCTTTCTGTGGAAGGCTTTCAGAAGCCTTATGATATCCAGAACCCTTGAGAGGTGCAGATCAGCAAACTCTTAACTCTTCAAGAGCCAGGCCTTGAGATTGAGAGATTTGAGGTTCGGATACCAAATCCTTCCTTGAGAGGATGTCAACAGGTTGTAATTCCTGGGAAGACAGGAGAAGGTAGACTGCTAAGGACAGCAACAGTGGGTACCAGGGCTGTCTGGCCCAATCTGGAGCAATTAGAATCACTTTGCATGGTTGAGACCTGATCTTGACTAGCACTTTGAACAGGAGAGGGAAGGGGGGAAAAGCATACAGGAACTTCCCATCCCAATTCAGAATCAGAGCATCCAGGGGGACTGAGCCCAAGACTGGGGGTCTGCAACAAAAGAGAGGAAGTTGGTGATTGTCTGGGGCTGCAAAAAGATCTATTTGTGGGGTGCCCCATCTGGAGAAAATCACTTCCAAAACTAGGGGATCTACAGTCCATTCGTGGTGGCCCTGAGATATCCTGCTGAGAGCATCTGCTAGGACATTGTCCTTCCCTGGGAGGTGAACTGCCATCAGAGAGGTTTGCAGGGAATAGGCCAGAGACCACAACTTCACTGCTTCAGTGCACAAGGCCATAGACCGAGTGCCTCCTTGCTTGTTGATGTACCACATTGTGGTGGTATTGTCTGTTCTGATCTGGACCACCTTGTTCTGTACAGATTTGGAAAAGGCTTGCAGTGCCAGAAACACTGCTCTGAGTTCCAAGAGACTGATGTGAAGTAGAGATTCTTGAGGTGACCAAGCCCTTGGGTGGTAAGATCCCCCAAGTGAGCTCCCCAGCCCAGCAGGGAGGCATCTGTGGTGAGTATTACTGAATGAGACTGAGTGACAAAAGGAACTCCCTGTCTTAAATTGTCCTGATCCCGCCACCACTGCAAAGCCTGGATCAGGGTTCGAGTTACTGGGACTAGTTTGGTAAGGGAATCCTTTCTTTGGGACCAGAAGGCTCTTAAGTGGAAAGTACAGTTATGTAAGAAATTACTGTAACAGTAGATCTTCGAGAACAGCTCTTGCAACAGGTAACACCTTTAGGACTGAAGCCAGCAGGCGTCAGGACCCCAAGGAAATTTTCTAGCTAGCAGTCTTCAGCGGGGACCGCCTCCGACGCCAGTCCCGCCCCCGACGTCAGACATAGTACATAAGGAGGTCGTCCCGCCAGATTCTCCAGTTCTCCAGCCGGAGACTCCCGACCGCAGGATGACATCAGAAGGGGAGACCGAGGATCTGCCATCAGAAGAAAGGAGCTTAAGCTCCTGCCCAAGACCTGGTAGGCCATACCTCCTCCAAGGGGAAATGGTGGGCGGGAAGGTACCTGCTGCAAGAGCTGTTCTCGAAGATCTACTGTTACGGTAAGTTCTTACATAACTGTACTATCTTACGTCGAGATACAGCTCTTGCAGCAGGTAACACCGTTAGGACTGATTCCCAAGCAATGGCGCCTGTAAGCATTCTGGGAGGAGGAAATTAGGAGAGATCTTGAACAAGTCCTGACTCTAGGACAGGAGACCCTGTAGAACGGCCAGGCCGAAAGCAGCTCTCCGTCGTGATGTAATATCCAGTCTATAGTGCCTAATAAATGTGTGCACAGAGCTCCAAGTAGCTGCAGCACAAGTGGCCGAGGTGGAGACGTTGCACAGTGCTGCAAAGGAGGTAGCCACCCCCTTTGCCAAGTGGCCCCAGACTGTACCCGGGAGGGGCTTCAGTTTGCTGTTGTAGCAAAATGAAATACACTGGACAAGCCTGTGGGAAAGGGTCTGCGTTGGGACTGGTTGGCCCAGCATCCTCTCAGTGAAGGAAACAAATAGTTGCTCCGACTTGCAAAGCTGTTTAGTTCTGTTCAGGTAGTACCTTAAGAAGCGGTGAACATCCAGGGTGTGAAGCAACGCCTCTCCTCTGTTACAGTACTTGAGAAAATACACAGGCAGATTGATGTCCTGGTTGAGAGTGAGGGCAGAGACCACCTTAGGCAGGAATTTAGGATTCGTCCTCAGAGACACACTGTCCTGGTGGAAAATTAAATAAGGCTCCTTGCACATGAGAGCATGAAGCTCGGAAATTCTCCTTGCTGACGTGACAGCAACTAAAAATAATGTTTTCCATGACAGAAAATGCAGCTTGCAATCTGCGGCAGGTCTGGGGAGCGTGAGTTGTTCCAGGACAAAGAGTAAGTCCCAAGGAGGAACAGGATCCCTGATGGGTGGCCTAAGGTGTAACACCCCTCTCAGGAAGTCTCGAGAGGCATCAAGCTATTCCACTGTGCGCTGTCCCACCGGGAAGTGGTATGCAGAAATCGCGCAGAGGTACACTTTAATGGAGGAGTAGGCGAGACCCAAATGGAATAGGGAAAGCAGGTATTCCAGCACCACTTTCACTAGGCATTCTAATGGGGAAGGCCATGTGCCTGTGACCACAAGCAAAAACTGCGCCACTTCATGGCGTACGTCGCATGCATTGCTGGCTTTCTGGCTGCGGAAAGGACTTCAGCCACCTCTAGCGAGACCCCGTGTTGCATAATGGCTATATCTCTAGGAGCCAGGCATGCAGGTTCAGTGAGCATAAGTCCGGGTGGACTAGTGAACCCTCCTCCTGAGACAAAAGATGTGAGCTGAAAGGCAACGGAACTGGAGGTTCACAGGACAATTACGTCAGCATGGGGAACCAGATCTGCCTGGGCCAGAAAGGCGCTACCAGGATCATTGTTGCATGCTCCCTGCGCAGTTTGAGAAGGACTCTCTGGATCAACGGGAAGGGAGGGAAAGCATAGAGGAATCTGTCCACCCAGGAGAGGGACAACGATCTCGCCAGAAAACACCAGGCCCTGGATCTAGCGAGCAAAAATTGGGCAGTTTTGCGTTGGATGGGGAGGCGAATAAGTCCAACTCTGGAGTGCCCCATCGAAGAAACAGATCCTCTGCTACCTCCTGAAGAAATTCCCACTCGTGGACTCTGGCCTGGGAACGACTCAGGCCATCTGCGATTATGTTGTCCACTCCAGGAACGTGAACTGCAATCAGGCTCATGCCGTGTCGGATTACCCAATCACACACTCTCATAGCTTCCCTGCAAAGGGGGTAAGAGTGTGCGCCTCCTTGTTTGCTGAGGTAATACATCACCGCCGTGTTGTCTGTCTGAAGCAGAAGAGTACTCGACGGGATTTCTGACTGAAAGGCTTGCAGGGCGTAAAGGACCGCCCTCATCTCCAGCACGATGATGTGGAGGTGGGCTTCCTGAGGGGTCCATGTTCCCTGGGACCTCACCCCATTCAGGTGCGCTCCCCACCCCAGTTCTAAGGCGTCTGTGGAGAGGATTGCCTCCGGGGACAGCGCTGTAAACGGGACACCCGCAGAAAGTATCCCTAGGTCAAGCCACCATTGCCAGTCTCGAATCACAGCGTTCGTGATTCTGACCGGATGCTGCATGTGGTCTTGCCTTTGGTCCCACTGCATTTTGAGCATCCACTGAGTTACTCACATGTGGAGCCTTGCCAAAGGGACGGTTGGAATGGCCGCAGCCATGTGTCCGAGCTAGCGAAGGACCAACCTGGCGGGGACTGTCTTCTTCGCTGAGAGATCCCTGATGAGGGATCTGATGTGTTCCGCTCTTTCGTCGGGAAGAAAGGCTTTCCTTCGACGGTGTCCAGAACTGCGCCTATGAACTGCAGCTTTGGGATGGCAAGGAGAGACTTCAGAGTTGATAAGAACATCCAGAGACTGGAACAGATCTTGGATGCTCTGAATAGCCACAACAAGCGCCTCTATGGAGGCGGCCATGAGAAGCCAGTCGTCCAGGCATGCGGAACACGAGTGGCCCTGTCTCCTTAGAGACGCCTGCTAACTACCATACACTTGGTAAAGACCTGGGGTCAAGACAGTCTGAACGGAAGGGCCCGGAACTGAAAGCGGTGGCCGAAACTGCCGCAGGAACCTCCTGTGTGCTTGAGCTACTGGGATGTGTGGCAGGACGTCCTGCATGTCCAGGGACGCCAAGAAGGTGTCCTTTTCAGCATGGGAATGAGTCCTGAGGGTCACCATGCGTAAACGCTTGTATGCGCGACTGACATGTTGAGTCGCTGAGGTCCAAGATTGGACGGAGGTCCCTGTTTTCTTGAACCAGAAAGAAGTGGGAATAGTATCCGGATCCTATCTGGTTCTCTGGGACATACTCCACTGCTCCTTTTGCAGGAGCGCGAGTACCTCTTGCTTGATGAGTGATTCTGTGCCTAATCCGAGTAACGAGAGCAGAGGAGGCCTTGTGGGTGGCTTGTCCACGAATTCTATAAAGTGGCCTCTTTGGACCAACTGAAGAACCTGCCTATTGGTGGTTATGGACTGCCACCCTGGCAGGTGGTCCGCAATGCGGCCCCCGACCTTGGTGTCCCGTTGATCCTGAGGGGCGGGGGCTGGGAAGGAGTCATGCTGTGACGGCTGAGGGTCCATGGGCTGGGCCGGCTAGCTGATTGTTGGCTTCGGCCCGTGATTCCCTCTGGGCTCTCTGGGAGAAGGAGCCCTCTGTTGCGGGTCAGCGAGACTGCTGTATCTGCATCTGGCCTCGAAACGGCTTTGGTTCCTGTGAAAGGAACTAAGCTTGGGTCTGTACATGGCCTGGACAGACCGAACTGCCTTCCCGGCCTCTTGAAGTTTGGTGAGGACCTTCTCCGAGGACTCACCAAAGAGAACTTCTCCATGAAACGAGGCGTCCAGGATGTTCTTCTGGACGTCCGGGGTGAATCCGGAGACACGGAGCCATGAGTGTCTCCGGAGGCATATGCCTGAAGCTGCTGTTCTGGCCGAGGAGTCCGCGGAATCATACCCGGCTCGCAGCACCTGGGTTCCCACATCCGAACCCGTGCGAAGGAGTTGCAGCAGCTCCTCCTTCTGCTCACCTTCTGGCATCTTATCTGCCAGATCCAGTCCCTGCTCCCACAAGGCATTTTGAAACTGTACCATGTGGGTCAAGTAGTTGAGGGATCTGATGGCGCAGGTAGCGGATGCATACATGCGCCTGCCCATAGCGTCCAGCTGCTTGGACTCTGGGTCCGGTGGCAGGGTGCTCAAATGTTGCGGCCTCTGGGACCGGTCAAGAGAGGCTGTAATGACCAGAGAATCGGCCAGAGGGTCTGATGCCAAGTACTGGTTCTCCCTAGGAGCCTTGTACAGGTGGTCAGCTTTCTTCGGCATCGCCGGAAGCGAGTGCGGACGTTTCCACGCTGCCTTGGTGACGTCCACGAATGTGTCCACCAAGGGTGGCACCACCACAGGCGTTGGATCTTTCTGCCGAAGATATCTGGCAAGGAGTAATCTCTCGGGGTCTAGTTCCTCTGTGTCC
This sequence comes from Neoceratodus forsteri, assembly GCA_016271365.2. Classification (NCBI taxonomy): domain Eukaryota; kingdom Metazoa; phylum Chordata; order Ceratodontiformes; family Ceratodontidae; genus Neoceratodus; species Neoceratodus forsteri. The sequence continues at coordinate 1,233,906,956 of CM028129.1, read as the reverse complement.
CAGCCCATGTTCTCCTGGATATGCCTCATAATCTATGAGAATGATGGGTCATCCGGAGGAGATCTTGGAAGCTCACGTGGGTCCGGAGAAGGGACGTTGATCGGAGAGGGGGATCTGGATCCGTCCGAGAAGTCCGATCCCGTGTCCTCTGTCGAAGGCGAATGACGGCGTCTTCTGGGTCTCTTGGGGCTGGCTGACCCTGAAGAAGATCTGGACGGAGGTCTCCTTTTTTCTGGTCTACCCCTAGGAGGATCCATAGGCTCCTGGGGGGAAGGTACTCGGCCTGCAGCCCTGGGTGGAGTAGGGGGCGTGGGGACCGATGGAGTCGCAGGTGGAGGAGGAGGAAGAGGAGGAGGTGTGAGAACCACATCCCTTTTTATGGTATCCCACCAGTAGGTAAACAACTCCTTGACCTCGGATATGCTGAGGCCCGACGACGGACCGGGCACCGATAGCCGGTCGTTGGGTTCCGGCGTCGGCTCCCCAGGGGTCTCAGGTTCCGGAGAGGGCTCCTTGGGGGGTGCGACAGGACCAGGTTCACCCGTCTGTTCCTCGGGCTGGGTCGGCTCCTCCTCCGTGATCGCCTCTTGACCGACATCGGTGGGAGGCGTAGGGGTTCTCCTCTCTGTAGGTACGGACGTGGGTCCCCCGGCCGGCTTCCGTGGAGGCGAAGGCCTAACTGGCGACGGGCGACTGGCGGTCGTCGGTTCTCGGGACCGATGGTGTTTGGCCGACGTCAGGTGGGCCGGCGTCGGATCCGACGATCTCTTAAGTGAAGTCAGCTCTTTGGTCTTCTGCTGGGGAGGAGGAGGCAAAGAGACTGACCTGGCATCGGGCTCCAAATGGCGGGAACCGGACTTGTGGTGATGATGACAGTCCCCCGATCTCGACAGGGCCTTAGAAGCCGGAGAAGAAGAGGGCCTGGAGGTCTTGGCCTGAGGAAGAAAGGAGGAACCCGAAGGAGTCTTCACTGCTGCACGGGGAGGCTGAGAGCGGGCCCGGGAAGGGGAGCGGTCAGACCGGGAGCTGGAGCTACGGGAGTCAGAGGCCCTAGACGGGGACCTGGATCTCACCCTCTCCCTATGCCTCTCGAGGTGTCTCCGGGCCTTGTCAGAAGATTCCCCCTTGGAGGCTGCATCCATGGCTTTAATCTTTTCCTCGAGCAGGAATGCCTGTAGGGCCTTTTGGCGACGAATCCGGGACGGCTATTGAACCCCTGGCAGAAGGAACAGGCCCGGATGTCGTGGTCTGGGCCTAGGCAACGGACGCAGGCCGAATGCGGGTCTTTAAACGGAATTTGCTTCCCGCAGGTGCACTTGGATGGATAGCCTTCCACGGAGGTTGAAGAACACATCAGACAGCAACTTTGAAGAGAAAGCAAACTTTTTTCCAAACAGAAGAACTTTACCAGGCGTCGCGGGCCAGAAACTAACCGAAGGGTCGAGACATGCGAGTCGACGGCGGGAAAGAACTGGGGAATCTAGCGGGACCGCCTCCCTTATGTACTACGTCCTGACGCCGGGGCGGACACGCGGAGGCAGGTCCCCTCGAAGACTGCTAGCTAGAAAATTGCGGTCCTGACGCCCGTCGGCTTCAGTTCTAATGGTGTTACCTGCTGTAAGAGCTGTATCTCAAGTAAGATCTGAATGTCCTCATCTGGAATCCTGCCCCCCTGCTGTAGAGGCTGCCATGTGGCCCAGGAGCTGCAAGAAGTGCCTTGCTGGTCGAGACGCCTGAAGGGTGAATGAAGAGGCCAGTTCTATAAGGGTCCTTGCCCTGTCCAGGGGAAGGAAGGCTTTTGCTCTTGTTGTATCCAGCTCTGCCCCTATAAAGGTGAGGAGCTGTACTAGCTTGAGAACTGACTTTGGAAGGTTGAGGAGGAATCCTAAGGAAGTGAGCACATGCTGAGTTATCTGAAGATGTAACTTGACTTGGTCTGGAGACTGACCCACTATGAGCCAGTCATCCAAGTATGGAAAGATGGAGATCTTTTTTCTCCTTAGGAAAGCAACCACTACTGCCAGGCACTTTGTGAACACCCTTGGGCTGATGTTAGCCAAAGGGCATTGTTTGAATTGATAGTGGCCTGAGGGCAACTCAACCTGAGGTACTTTCTGTGGTAGCACCTGATGGTAATGTGAAAATAGGCATCTTTGAGGTCCAGGGAGGCTAGCCAGTCCCCTGGCCTTAGAGAGGGCAGAATTATTCTCAGAGTCACCATTTTGAATTTTGGTTTTAAAAGGTGCTTGTTCAGATATCTTAGATCCAGGATGGGCCGCCATTCTCCTGTCTTTTTGAGGGTTAGGAAGTACCTGGAGTACAATCCTTTGCCCCTGTGTAGGGTAGGAACCCTTTCTATGGCTCTGAGAGCCAGCAGGGAAGAAACCTCTGCCTCTAGGGCAAGGGTCTCTGAAGGATTTGCAGGTGGAAAGGATCTGGTTCTCATCTTGGGAAATTTTTTGAAGCTGAGAACCAGTCCCTGGCTTACTACTTCCAGGACCCACTTGTCTGATGTTAAAGACTTCCAGTCCTGGACAAAGTAAGCCAGCCTGCCCCCTACAGGTATTGGAGAATCGACCCGGGGCAGACCCATCAGGGTGTCTGCTTGGCAGGGGCTTTAGGCTGAGGGGTGGAAGCAGGCCTGCTCATTCCCCGTCTGCCTCTCCCTCTGAAGAACCCCTCTGAGCATAAGCAGAAGAGGAGGCCTGGGCTTGGTAATAGGGCCTTTGAAAGGGCCTGCCCCTGCCCCTGGAATGCTGTCTCTGAGGAGTGGCTTGCCTTTCTTTGGCCTGAGCACTCCTATAGGTGGTCCTGTACTCATCCATCTTCTTCATGTAGTTCTCTGTCTGCTCCCCAAACAGAGAATTACCAATGACAGGGAAATCCATGGCCTTAGCCTGGGTATCCTGTGATAGGCTAGTACATCTGAGTCAAGCCATCCTCCGAAGGGCCACAGATGTAACCATGACTCTTGGATGCCTTAATCCCACCCGCAGCCACCTGCTCCAGCTCCTTGGCAAGCTGGTCAGGGGCCTGTTTAGCCAGAGCCAGCACAGTGTCCCACCTGGACTTCTGGTATCTAGCTGTGTAGGCCATATAGTTAGCCTGCCTGAGTCCCAAAGATGCTGCCATATACCGCTACTTTGCCATGGCATCAATCCTCCCTGGAGTCCTTATCTGGGGGGGTGTAAAGCCAAGGGAATATTTGCCTTATCACAGGCAGCAGCCTGCACTACCCCAACATGGCTGCATTGCTGGGAAAGGAACTCCATGTCCGAGCCTGAAAGGGTATACCTCTTGTCCATTCTTCCGTCCACAGGAGGTATGGAATTAAGAGTCTTTAAAATTTTAAATATCTGTTTCCCAAAAGATTTATTGAGGGGAATAGACAATCTCCTGGACTCTGGAATGTCCATCATCTCTACAAAATCAGGCTCCTCCTGGACTTCTGGTGACGTCAGGACCCGACATGGTGGCTTGATTCGCTTGCTCCCCTGCCCACCGAACACAATCCAATTTAATCGCCCCAAGAAAGATGTCATCCCCAGCCAAACCCAAAAGAAACAAAGCGGGGAAATTGCTTTTAACCCCAGCACAAAAGCTAAAAGTCCTCCTGCAAGAGGAAGAAGGAGAAAATCCTCTCGAGATGGAGACCTCTGGGGAAATGCTCCAGACCAGGCCGCATGGCAGCCTTCAAGGGAGTGAGCTTGCTGAAACAATTAAACAAACAGCTCGCACAGTATCTAAAATAGATCAAACTCTCTCCGAACTTCGGTCCGATCTGGACAGAACAGAACATAAAACTGACCAGATGGAACTTTGCCTCACAGCGGTCTCAGAGCAATCCGACAGGCAAGACTGGCTTTTGTTATATCTAATGGCCCGGGACCGTGAGTTAACACATAAACTGAATGACCTGGAGGGCAGAAACCTTAGACAGAATCTTAGGATCCATGGGGTGCCCGAAGGGCTTGAAGGCGAAGCAACCAATACCATAAACTTCATTCAGGGGCTCCTCAGATCAGCTATTGATCTTCCTGAGGACCTAGATCTGAGTCTCGATCATGCACATCGCTCCCTGGCCCCAAAACCAAGCAATTCGGAGGCCAGGCCACGATCTTTTGTGGTTTGATTCACCAGATATGCCAGCAAAGAAGAAGTGCTTCGAAAAGCGTGGCTGCAAAGTCCTCTAGATTTTAAGGGCCACAAGATTTCTGTCGATAATGACTACTCTGCTGAGGTTCAGGAGGCACGGAGGGTGGCCTGGCCGACTGTGAAGTCACTGAGAGCTAAAAACATCAAGGCCCAAATACTGTACCCAGCAAGGCTAAAGATCATATCGGATCAAGGCTCAAAAATCTTTAAAGACCTCCTTTCTGCCTCTACATACCTGGAAGAGCTGGGGATCACGACCCCCCAGCAAAAGAAAGGCTTGAAAGAGATTTACTGGCCTCGGCGTGGTCTGTTGCACAGAAGGGTATTTCCAGGCCAGGCTCCTCGGCTAGACAGGCACAGACCTCCCTGCGAGCAGATATCGGATTCGTGCTACGGAAACTTGGTGATCCCACTTCGATAATTAAAAATGCTTCTCACCAGAAACTAGCGTTGGTGGCAGGGGAAACAGAGGACTCTGGCTCCCCACGCTCCCCGACCACCTGAAGCAATAATGAAGTGAAGGATATGCTGTAGATGCCTTGTCCCTCCTGAATTATCCCACAATCTAGTTCCCATGACTGATGGGCTTACATGATCTGGCTGCATTCTTGAGGTGTCCCCGTCTGCAGCCCTCTTCTGACTCTCCTGATCCCCCCCTTTCCAGATGTTGGGCCCGTAGTGAGTAACCTAACCCGGACATGGTGACCTGATTACCTTATTGCCCGATTATTTTCTGTTTGGTGCAAGTATTCAAGGACATGGTGAACTCTGTTTTATCATTGCACAGATGAGTTTTGACTGGGCTCGTCGCCCCGGGGAAGGGCCTCATAAACTTAACGGAGTCAGCTTGACTGGCTTGGTGAGCTATTCGGACTCAAAATGTCTGTATTTACCCTTATTTATTGCCTTATCGGTCTGCAGGAGGGGGTGAGGGGTTGGGGTCTCCGGGAGGGGTGGAGAGGGGAACGCGATGCAGACACCTTTGACCGGTAGTGTGCTTCCTGCTTCTCCCTGAAAGGCAGCCAAGTTCCTGACGGGCCTCGCCTACCCTCTTCTTGGCTCCCACCCATCTGGCGGGCGGAGAGCCTCAGGACTCAATTCAGAGTGGTATTCTGGCACCTAATGAGGCCCCGAGGTGTTGATGCTTGGTTTGCTTTGGTTCCACTCATCTGGGATGGTTGTCTTGGCCTGGTGAGGTGGGAGTTCGGGAGAGGGTTTGTGGTACGGTAGGGGTGGCGGTGCCTTCCCTCCGGTGCTGGAGCCCCCGATGGGTAATGGGGCACAGTCGGAGACCGGGCTCTCCACGGAAGTGGCGGGCTCAGACTCCGATCTGCTAGGCAGCCGCGTGGATGGGAGGGGCTAGCCATGGAGTGCCCGAGGGCCCTGGTACACCTGCTCTGGCTCTTCAAACTGCTTCTATCCCCCGGGGCATGTAACCCTTCATATAAACGCAGAGGCACCCTCTATGGATGAGTGTAGCTTAAGCACTGGTGATCTGTCGAGGAGGGGGGGAGTAGGCACCTGGGCTCCTATGCCAACTGACCTTTCTATACTTTAGGAGTCGGAGCGATTGGGCTTTTTTGACCGGATCAGTGTGCTGCCCCCCCAGGTCCCCCACTTCAGCCTCGACCGTCATCCCGGCCGAAGGGTGAACTGGGGCTTAGACTCCAGCTGGATCTGGGGGTGTCATACACGTGAATAGGGCTTCTTCACTTCAGAGTGAATTGAACTCCCACTGGATGAATTGGCTTAATCGCTCAGTGGGACTCGGAGCTTGGACGGTGGGGGCCCCTCTCCGTGACAGACTGGAACACAGCTGGGTGCAGTCGTTGGGTTGATCCCTTCTCTATGGGGGGAGGATATGATACAAACATCTGGAGGGCTGAGGAGAATACTTAGAACAAGAAGGCCTGGGAATAATAATAATAGTAATGGATTACTTTAAAAATACAAACTGGGGCTAATTATAAATAATCCCCGAGGTGAGATATCTCTTTTCCCTCAAGGTCTTTCTGTGTTGTAAGTTCGGGTAGGTGGGCATTGGGCACATGTTGGGGTTTTGTCTTCTCTGTAGTTATGCAGACTAATACTGACAGAAGGGGAAGGGTCTTCATTCCCGGTTATACCGGGACCCGATGGAGAACACTCATTGTACTTCTGAGTGCTCTACACTGGTCTGTTTTTTCAGACACCCCTTTGCTGGCAAACATCAATCAGCCTTCCCTTAGAAGTCATTTCAACAAATTCTGGGTAACCAGGCTGAGAGGAGTCTCGGTCAAGGTAACTCATCATTTAAGTCAGCTGACGTCTTGAAATCAAATGAAGCCGGAGAAAATGTTTGGTTGTTTTAAAACAGTAAAAAGTTATTCATTTTACTGTGTTAAAGGTTACTACTCCATAAGAAAAGCTCTGCAGACTTGTTATACATGCAAATTGTTATTGCAAGGAGAATCCATGTTACAGACATGGGATACTATTTTTGGATGGACAGACCATGGTTAGCTACACTACCAAGTTTATGTCCCTGAATGTAAACGGGTCGTCCAGCCCAGTGAAGAGGAAGAGGATTCAATATTTTATTGTATCTCAGGGTTGTGAGGGTGTCTTCCTGCAGGAGACCCATCTCTCTCCTCCAGAAGCTCAAAAACTTAAGTCTAAGTCCTTTCCAGTGATATACGAGTCTTCCCTCCCAGAGGGCAGAAAGAGGGGGGTTGCGATATTACTGTCAGCAAAGCTACAGTTTCAGCAACAGGAAGTGATAGAGGATCCAGAAGCTAGGTTTATCATTGTGGTGGGGACCATCCAAGATACACCAATAACTTTAGCCAATATTTATGTTCCCCCAGGCTCTCCATTCACAGTGTACTCGAATATTTTACAGTTGGTTGCAGAAAAGGCCAGAGAATTACTAATAATGGGAGGTGACTGGAATATAGTTTTAAATAGGGCCCTAGACTCAACCTCCCAGATACCAAAACTAGATGTAGCTAAAGCCCAATCCCTCAGAATTCAGCTGCAGCAGATGGGCTTGTGTGACATCTGAAGGGAGAAATACCCCAGAGCACGGGAGTACACGTTTCTCCCCTAGGTTCAGGGTTTTTTCCCAGTTGGACATGTTTTTCACATTCAAGGGAGATTTGAATAGATTTTCATCTACATGGGTGGGTACAACCATCCTCTCAGATCATAGCCCCGTCTTCTTAGAGGTGGAGCTGGGAATGTCTAAACAAAAAAACGCACTGAAGACTGAATAGCTCCTTACTCCAGGATAAAGGAGCAATGAGGGAACTCCGAGACCTCCTGAAAGTTACCCTAGACAAAAACATGAAACAAGAGGTTTCACCACAGATACTATGGGATACCATCAAGGCTTCTCTCAGAGGTAAAACTATAGCAATAACATCCTGCAAAAAGCACGAACTAAAGCAAAACCAACAGAAATTATCATCGTAGATTAAAGAGCTTGAGGATGCCCAAAAGATTAAGTGGGAGGAACCTAGGGAGAGGAAACTACAAAAGTGTAGGGAGTCGCTACATAACATCCAAAAAATAGAGGTAGAAAAAGCTTTATTTTATTTAAAACAAAGGTACTGCAAGGACGGGCCTCGAGGAACCAAACTTTTAGCATGCTGGCTGCACCATTATGCAGCAAAAGCAGCAATAACCAAGATAGTCTCACCTCGCACAGGCCAGCTAGTCAGACAATCCACCCAGATAGCGGAATCATTTGTGGAGTATTACTCCAATCTATATAGGTTGACGGAGATTACCTCTAAACAAGACAAACTTGATTATTTAAATTCCATCCCACTCCCCACCTTGCCACCAGATATAGCCCAAACATTGACTAGGCCCATCACTCAGGAAGAAATCATCTCCTCAATCAAAAAACTTAAGCCAGACAAGAGTCCAGGCCCAGACAGGTTTGGTCCAGAATTTCATAAAATCCTGGCTCCAGAGGTGGTGCACCTCCTCCACAAGGCCTTCTCGAACATTTGGTCCGTGGGCCCCCCCCTTCCTGGCAATATGCAATCATTACAATCCTACATAAAGAGGGAAAAGACCCCTCGAAGTGTGAATCTTATCACCCTATATCCCTGCTAAAACAGGACTATAAGATCTTTACTTCTATAATAGCCTCAAGAATTAACCCCACACTACCAGAGTTAATACATCCAGACCAATCCAGTTTTGTGATGGGCCGACAAGCACTTGACTGAGTGCGTTCCGCCCTGGACATGACAGACAAGATTCAATGAACCCGGGCTCCCGCCTGCCTGCTGAGTTTAGATGCCGAAAAGGCCTTTGATAGGGTCTCATGGGATATTCTGTTTCTTGAACACAGGGGGTTCCCTGAATCTTTCATTGAAACCATGAGATCCCTATACACAGGACCTCAGGCATACGTCAGAGTTAATGGAGGGTTGTCCAGAAGGTTCCATCTGGGCAGGTGCACCCGCCAGGGCTGTCCCCTTCCCCCTTCTCTTTGCCCTTTACATTGAGCCATTGGCTGAGGCTATCAGAAGGGCACAGGATGTGACGGGAACAGAGGTTGGGGGGTGTTCAGAAGAAGATTTTGTTGTACGCTGATGACGTGCTACTGTAACTATTCCAGCCACATAAATCTATAGAACAAGTATGACCCATCTTGGAGAACTTTGGGAAGCACTCATGCTATTCCTTGAACAAATTACATAGATACATAGACAGTGTCGGCAGATAAGGGCCTATGGCCCACCCAGTCTGCCCATTTGAGCTTGTAAGTTCAGTTTGTTTTCCTAGAAGTCTGTTGCCCCTTACCCCTGACCTCCAGAATTCCTTTATGTCTATCCCATGCATTCTTAAATCCCATGATTGTTTCAGCCCCACCACTTCCTCTGGCAGGGTGTTCCACTTGTCCACCACCGTTCTGTGAAGAAATTCTTTCTCATGTTTTCTCTGAATCGTCCTCCTCAACTTCATCCCATGCCCTCTAGTCCTGGAACATCTTTTAGCTTAAAATAGTGTTTTCCTGCACCCTGTTCCTCCCTGTAAGATACTTGTATGTCTCTATCATATCCTCTCTCCCTCCTCTCCTCCAGGGAGTACATATTCAGTTCCTTCAACCTGTCTTCATAGGACTTGTGATGCAATCCATGACCATCTTTGTTGCCTCCTTTGAACCTTCTCTACCCTGTCTATGTCCTTACGTATGGTCTCCAGGGCTGTACACTGTACTCAGGTGGGGCCTCACTAGTGTCTTGTATGGAATGATTGACCTCCCTTTCCTGCTGGTGATGCCCTGCTTATACATCCCAGCATCCTATTTGCTTTACCTGCTGCCTTGTCACACTGTTTCCTACCTTGAGGTCATCAGATGACAACCCCAAGATCCCTTTCCTGCTTGGTGCATGCTATATCCTCACCCCAACTGATATATTGTGCCAGGGTTTTTGTCCCCATATGCATTATCTTGCACTTCTTTGCATTGAATTTCAACTGCCAAACCTGACCATTCTTCAAGTTTCTGGGTCGCTTCTCATTCTGTCTACACCCTCTGGTGTGTCTACTCTGTTACAGAGCTTTGTGTCATCATGCAACAGTGACATTCTGCCTTCTAGGTCCCAGCAATGTCACTGATGAAGATGTTGAATAGGACCGGTCCCAGCACTGATCCCTGTGGTCCTACTGGTCACTCTTCCCTCTGTGGAGTGACAGCCATTACCACCACCCTCTGTGTCCTGCCACCCAGCCAGTTACCTACCCACCACACTACTGTCCTGCCCACACCCATATTCCCAGTTTGTGTAATAGTCTTCTATGCACAGTGTCAAAGGCCTTGCTGAAGTCCAGATAGGCCATGTCCACTGCCCTCCCCTGATCCACCTCCCTAGTCACCCAGTCAAAAAAATTCAACGAGGTTGGTCTGACATGACCTCCCCCTGGTGAAACCATGCTGCCTTGGGTCCTGTAGTCCATTGACAACCAGATGTTCCACCAATCTCTCCCTTCAGTAGTGCTTCCATGATCTTCCCACTACCGAGGTGAGGCTGACTTGGTCTGTAGTTCCCTGCTTCCTCTTTGTTCCCACTTTTGTATAGAGGGACTACATCTGCTGTCCTCCAGTCTTTGGGTACTCCCTGTTTCCAGTGATCGGCTAAACAGGATAGCCAGAGGTTCAGCCACCACCTCTCTTAGTTCTTTAAGGACCCTGGGTTGCACCCATCTGGCCCCATTGTTTATCAACTCTTATTACTTCCAGTTCCTTCAGGACCCTTTCTCGTGTAAAGGGACTTGTGTCCATTTCTGCACCATTCTCACCCCTTGTACTCCTTCAGATCCATTACCCTCCTCCTCTTCAGTAAAGACTGAGCAGAAATACCTGTTCAATATGTCAGCTTTACTGTTGTCATCCTCACCGGGGTCCCCATCCTCCCCTTCAGTCTCACTATCCCTCCCTTTGTCTTTCTTTTTCACTTATGTACCTGTAAAAGGTTTGTCCCTCTACCCACTGATTTTGCAATGTGTTCTTCTGTCTGAGCTTTGGCTTCCTTATTGACCTCCCTGCCTCCCTTTGCTTCTCCTGGTACTTCTCCCTCCCTTCTGCCTGTGTCTTTTGTATTGCCTGAATGCAATCTTTTAGCTTTCACTTTCTTTGCTACCTCTTTGGAAAACCATAATGGTCTCCTCTTCCTTTTCCTCTTGCTATAACCTGCTTAATGCATAATTCTGTTGTTCTTGTAATCCCCATTTTAAATACTGCCCACTGTTCCTCAACCCCTGATTCCTGTCTTATTCCCCTTAATGCCTCTTTCAAGTATCTCCCCATTTTCCCAAAGTCTGCCCCCTAAAATCCAGGATCGTGTTTTGTGTGGTTTGGTTCTGCTCTTTCTGTGATTTCAAACCACAATGACTGGTGGTCACTGTTTCCCAGGTGCTCCCCACTTTTACCCCATCACACTGTCCCTGTTTGTGAGCACAGGTCCAGTATTGCCTTCTGCCGAGTTGGTTCCATGACCAGTTGCTTGAGGAAGGCACCCTGAAGAGTCCAGGATAAATCTGCTCCTAGTTGATGCTGCTGCTGGGATGCTCCAGTCCACGTCTGGAATATTGAAGTCTCAACCAGTACTACCCATCCCTTGTTGCCATCCTTTGATGGCTAGCATCAACTCCTATCTCGTTTCTTCCTCCTGGGCTGATGGTCTATAGACCACACTGTCAAAGTGGATGGCTGTCCCATTTTCCTTTCCAGCTTAACCACAGTCTCTCTCCCATTTTGTTCCTCCTGGATCTCTGTGGCCCTTATGTCATTTTCACATACAGTGCCTCCTCCTCCTTTCTGCCTGCTCTGTCTCTTCTGAATATGTTGTAGCCAGGTGTGGCCATCTCCCAGTCGTGGTTATCATTACACCAGGTTTCAGTGATGGCCACATGTCCAGGTCTGACTGTACCATGACAGCCTCCAGATCTTCCATCTTGTTGCTAAGGCTCCTGGCATTTGCACATGGCTTTCATGATTTGACCTCCTAGACTGTTTCACTGTTCTACTCCAGCCCCTTCCTTGGTTGTCATTTATCCCTGGTTCTCCTTGCTGTCTGCCCTTCTGCTGAATTTTGCCCTTTTCTTTATCCACCTCTTGGGCACTAATCTCCATCTTCTGCACACTGCTTTGCAGAGATAGCCACTCCTCTGGTTCACTGGTTCCACTGCTAGCTGTGGGGGTGAGCAAGTGGGTACCCTCCTTGCTGGCCTGCCACCCCTTTGCTAGTTTAAATGCTTGTCAATGTAGCATTTAAACTTATCATTGAAGTGCTTGGATTCCCCTCCAGGATGGATGCAGGCCGTCAGGCTTGAGACAAACCTCCATCCCTCCAGGTGGGTCCCCAGTCACCAATGAATCAAACCCTTCCTCACAGCACCAGTTCTTCAACCATGAGTTAAAGTTCCTGGTGCATGCACTCTATGTCTCCCTTGCCTCTCACAGGTAGTACTTCTGAGAAGTGACAGAAGTAGCTACTTGCTTGAGACCCCTCCCTAATTTCCTAAACTCTTCCTGAACTTCCTTTGGCTCCCCATTTGCCAGGTCATTAGTACCTAGGTGGATAATGACATCCAGCTCACCCTCCCGTCTTGCCTTCCCAGTGATCCCCAGGATCTTCCTTCCATCCCTCCATGCCGTGGCACCTGGTAGGCACCTCACCTCCCTGTCCTCCCCCTCCTGTGTTCCTAGCTGGATCCCTCTTATGATGGAGTCCCCCACCAGGATTACTTCCTCCTCCTCTGGGGTCCACTGCTTTCCCCGCTAAGGTCACCTCCTTGGCTAACCTCCACATCCTTTCCTTCCACTTCTCTGGGTACCTCTATTTGGTTGTCCTCATTTGCCAGTGTGGCATATGAGTTCTTGAGTGGAATAGGATCTGGGATGTGCCTCTGCCTGACTGCTCTAACCCTCCCTGGCCACTGTCATCCAAGACTCCTCGTTCTCGGCATCCTTTGAGGCAGTTGCATTGGACTGGGTGGTCCCTGGATAGGGGTGATGGTACTCTGACCCAGTATACTTCGCTCTGGGTCTGGCTACCTCATCCCGCAGTCAAGAGATGCATGCAGATAGACGGCACCTCAGTGTCCAGAAGGTCTGCCTGAATATGGCTGCCCCACAGCCACTGCATTGCACCACTCCCCACATTATACTGCAATTCCACTACTTGTCTGCTACTAAGCTCTCCTAGTTCCCTTTTTATTAATTTACTTTACTAAAAATCCTGCCACTGATCCTCAGATAATTTTTTTTTTTTAAGAAAAAGAAACCAATAAATAAATAAATGAGTCAAAACACTTGTCGTGCTGAGGGTGGGCTACTCCTCCTTATGCCCTTCCTACTTCACACCCTTACTATACCTGTGTTTAGCTCCTGTCAATCAGATTTAACAGGGCATATAATTAAGAGTTGGGGAAGGGGGCTAAAAATTGCAGCAATTAAAGACAGCACAGAATTACACCACCACTATGTTTTAAATTTTCAACAGCCCAAAAACAATTATAAGTAAAGACAACAAAGAAAGTATAGTGTCACTAAAAGCCCACAATCTAAGTTTAAAGAAAATAGCAATTACCAGTTACTCTAAAGCACTGAATTGAATATGTTTCCTTCCTTCCCCTTCTGGCTTCTTCTGAGAAAATAAAACTCTGCTTGCTACTTTAACTCTGACTAAGCCCCTCCTCCAGTTATCACGTAGCTGAGGTCAGAGGCCGGACAATTAACACCCTTCACCCAACTACAGGGCAGTCAGACAAGCCAAGATAAAATTTGCAGCAATTAAAGACAGCATAGAATTACACCACCATTACGTTTTAAATTTTCAACAGCCCAAAAACAATTATAAGTAAAGACAACAAAGAGTATAGTGTCACTAAAAGCCCACAATCTAAGTTTAAAAGAAAAATAGCAATTACCAGTTACTCTAAAGCACTGAATTGAATATGTTTCCTTCCTTCCCGTTCTGGCTTCTTCTTGAAAATGGAGGTATTGAGCTTCTTCTTTGACCCCCCACCTATCCGTAACTCCATCCCTTAAACTGGGCAGCAGAGGGGATGAAATATCTAGGAATTCACATCACTAAACACCCATCCAAGCTGTTTAAAGCGAACTACACGCCCCTGACGGATTCCCTGAAGAGAGATTTTGAGAAGTGGTCCTTGATTAATCTCCCTATGTATGCCAGAATTCAAGCTATAACCATGAATGTATTACCAACATTTTTGTATCTATTCCAATGCATACCTCTTCATATCCATAAATCTATATTCCAGGACTGGCACAAGATGATTTCCAGATTTATCTGGTCAAATAAGAGACCAAGAATCAGACTGAAAGCATTACAGGCCCAGCGGGAGGCAGGGGGTAGATCTCTACCCAATTTGGAGGACTATTTCCTCGTAGTGCAATTGAAACAGTCTCTTCAGTGGTCCGGTCCCAGCTCCACCTCGGGCTGGAGGGAAATGGGGGAGGTTGCCTCTCGAAGACCGGGTGGTGACCCCTTTGCTGTCCCGTCATCACCCTATGCCCAGGTTAAATTCAGTAGGTGAGACCCTCCGCTCGGTACATAGACTATGGCAAAAATACAAACTGTTACCCTCGCTGTGATCTCTTAAAAAATTGGCTTAGGCCGAAGACTTTCCTCCAAACCAAATGTATCTTACATATAGACATTGGACTAGGATGGGTCTGATTTGCCTTGGGCAGTTTACCCAAGGGGCTATGGTCTTGGACTTTGATTCCCGTAAGAATAGGTTTGGCCTTAGGAACACAGCCATTTTAGGTTCCTTCAAGTATGAACATATATAAATTCCCTCCAGAGGAGAGTGATGGACCCGGAGAGGGCAGTTCCTCTACTGGCGGCCACTCAACAAATAAAGACATCAACAGATCAGAAGGGACAGATTTCTATCCTATATAAGGCTCGGAGGACCATTAGGTCAGACCCCCTAATTAAAATTAATAACAAATGGCAGGAGGAGGCAGGGCCCGGTTTTCCACCCCGTAACTGGAAACTGATTTTCGGTATAGCCAAGTTAGCAATTGGATCACCTCTCTGGCAAGAATTTGCTTGGAAGGTAAGGATCCGCTTTTTTTTTTTTTTTTTTTTACTCCTGAGATGTTAAATAAAAGAAATCTAACCCTGTTGGCCGGCTGCTGGAGGGGTTGTGGGGAAGACAAAGCTGGCTACCTACACATTCTTTGAGCATGCTCCAGGCTTACCAGGTTCTGGGCCGACATTATATCAGCAATAAAATAAATTCTTGCCATTACCCAGCAACTGAACTGGGATGAACTGATCTTGGGGGTGCCCCCACTGGAGCTCAAGGGATCAGACTCAAGGTATCTTTGGGCAATCTTAACAACAGCGGCCCTTAAAGCGATAACTAGAACCTGGCTCAGTTCATCAGTGCCACAAAAACAAGATTGGATCTCGATTATTAAAGGTCTAGCTGAGTTGGAGGAGCTCACCTTTAAAATAAACCAGAAGACTCCTCTTTTTATCCAAAGATGGTCCAGGTGGATAATATGGCATCAGCCAACCGGAACAACAACGGCAGAAATTTGAGGAAGTGCAGGGTTCCTCCTCCTGGGCTTGGGTGTCCCGTACCCATATTGGTGTTTGTAAAATATAAGATTAAGCAATGTTGTTTACCAGCAGTAGATCTTTCGCTGGCCAGAGGGAAAAGGGGAGGCAACTAAGGGACGCTCCCTGTGTGCCTTTCACTGATCGTGGCTAGGGAGACCCTCAGTCTTACACACAACCTGAACATTAATGAAATAAGTTGTAATTGTACATATTATATTAGGTCTGTACTTGTGATTCTTGAAAATGTAATTAAATTCTCTG
The DNA here is from genome assembly GCA_016271365.2 of Neoceratodus forsteri. NCBI lineage: Eukaryota > Metazoa > Chordata > Ceratodontiformes > Ceratodontidae > Neoceratodus > Neoceratodus forsteri. The sequence continues at coordinate 1,233,891,435 of CM028129.1, read as the reverse complement.
CAGAGCATGAATAAAGATTAAAGTTTAAAAAAAAAAATCAAGCTCCTTCTGATCCTCTGCTGCTTCTTCCATTGGAAGCTGGAGGGTTTCAGCCACTTTCTTGTAAAACAAAGTGGGAAGGGGACTCAGAAAGCCTAGGAGGAGAAACATCTGAAGGTCTGTCTGGGGTTATATCCGGGTCAACAGGTACATCCAGACTTTCATAATCACCATCATCATCATTATCCTCATACTCTCCCTCCTCCTCCTCATCCGGTTCATAAAATTCTTCTAAAGTATAATCCGGAACTGGGGTAAGTGACCGAACCGAGCCCCTGACAGATGGTGCCGGTTCGGCTGGAACCAAAGTTAGCGACTGAACTAACCTTATCGCTTTGGCTATTTCATCAGCAGTCGGAGAAAGAACTTGTGGATCCGAACCGGATGATTCTTCCCTTTTCTTTCTTTTAGCCGGAACCGACTCCTCAGAATCGGTTCTCCTTTTGCCCAAAGAAGTTTCGCCCTGGTCGGAGGGCACTCCTCCTGGTTCAGTCGGAACCGAACCGGGCTGGCCATCCGGGTCAGCGGACTTCTCGGCCTCCCCTTTCCTCAGTCTCTGTTATCGAGGGTAGCTTTGGGAAAACTTTTACAAATCTGGCAGTCTGAATTGAGGTGGTCAAACCCCAGACAATAAACACAGGTGGTGTGGGGATCAGCCTTAGCAAAGGCTTCCCCACACACACTACAGTGTTGAAACCCAGTGGGCCCGGTTTTTTTCTTGGGTTTCTCAGACATGGCCAATCCTATCCACAACTTACCCTTTTTCCAGCAATCTGCCAGGCAAGACACCCCTATCTGTTCCTGACCGTGTTACAGGTCTTGGAAAAAAATGTAAATAAATCCTGTTTTTTTTTTTAGAACCGATACGGACCGGTTACCACACTAATAAATTCAGTAGTTTTTTAAAACCAAACTGATCGGTTCAAACTGAACCGATCCAATGTTTACAAGTTCCACACAGAAACTAAATGCAAAACCTATCTAGTACTCACGGTACCACAGACAGAGACTTAAACCGACAGGTCCAGTAGCAGAAATTCGGTAGAAACCGAGCAAAAAGACGACACTTTAACCGACTTTTTTGAACCGAGCAAAGGAGAAATCTCCGGAGCGACTGTTCAGTGAGACGGAGTAAAGAATCTGACGGTTGGAGTTTAAACAACAGCAGACAGAGGCTTCAACCGAGCTCGACCTCAGAGTTCCATGCCCTGCATGGAAAGTTAACTCTTTGTTCTCCGGGGCAGTTCAAAGGCTGGCAATCACTGCAATAGTCAGAATACAGCAAGACTTCATGTTGTTTGAAGAAGTAATTAATTTAAGTAACTACAAATGTAATGAGTATGAACTGAAAGTACTCAGTAAAGGCTTCAGCTTTGTTCCCTCCCCAAAAGTTGACAATCTCAAGTTACAAGTTGAACTGTTTAAAATCTTTAGAAAAATCAACTTGAGACATTTTTTTTTTTGCAGACAAGAAAAAGAGTGGTCTGACGTTGGAAGAAAGTGAAACTGTTAACCTCGGTAGGCGTGATCTGGGTGAACTAATCATAACCCTGGACAATACTTCAGCAGACGCTACAGGTTCAAATCCCACCATTGAATACCTGGGCTATTTGAATTATGTTGATTTTGATAGCCAAGGCAATGTTTTTGTGCCAGATATGTTTAATATAGTCGAATGTGATAGACCAAGTTTAAATCTGGGTCCTGAAAATGTGGATAGGAAAGTGAAATTAAAATCAAAATCATATTTTTGCCCAACAACATCGGATTCAGCTATACAAACATAGTAAAGGGTAGTACTGAAAGAAGTGGAGAGCCTGTTTGGCAAAAAATGGTTAATTCTGCACACAATCGTACCCCCTTAGAAATCCAAGCATTGGAAAGCCTTAAGAGAATGACAAATGTCATTTTTAAACAGGCAGATAAAAGGGGTAACGTTGTGTTAAATAGATTGGATTATGAAACTGAGACTTTAAGATTGTTGTCCGATAGAAACACATATACAGTATTAGAAAAGGACCCAACATTAGAGTTCCAAGTACTTTTATTTAACCTGATTAAAGGGGCACACAGGAGAGGTTTTATTACAAACAAAGAAAATAAATTGTTGGAGGTGGACTCACCAGTGATTCCTACTTTCTATTATTTACCTAAAGTTCATAAAAACATCCACAGCCCTCCTGGTCGCCCCATTATATCGTGCATTGGATCTCTTATAGAGAATTTGTCAAAGTTTTGTGATTTCTTTCTACAGCCATTGGTGCTCAGCTTGAAATCATATACTAGGGACTCTTTACATATCCTGGAAAAAATGAATTCTGTGGTTTGTGAGCCTGATTTCCTCTGGTTATGGGTAGATGTCAACTCACTTTATATATGTATCCCACACACACTGGGGTTGGAGGCTTTAAAGTTCATAGAATCATAGAATCACAGAAGTCTGGTGGCAGAAAAGGACCCTCTGGCCATCAAGTCTGCCCCTTCTCTCCCCCACCCCTTACTCATTACCTATGTCACGGGACCGCCCCTCCCCCCCCCATCTTGCCAACCCCTTATGTCTGTCCCATGCCCTCTTGAATCCCTCCACCGTTGCTGCCCCCACCACTTCCTCCAGCAGTTTATTCCAGATCTCCACCACCCTCTCCATGAAGTAATGCCCCTCACATTGTCCCTAAATTTTCCTACCTCCAATCTTAGACTATACCCTCTAGTTTTAACCCCTACCTTCCTCTTAAATAAGCTCCCCTCCCTTAAAAAGTTATTTTTGGATGTAAATACGTGCACAGACCCCCCACAAAACATTTTTTTCTTGTGGCTGCTGTTGAGTTCATTTTAAAACATGAACTATTTTTTGTTTAATAACACAATATATTTACAGAATTTAGGTACAGCTATTAGCTCCGCAGTAGTATCAAGTTATGAAAATTTGTATCTTGGGTGTTGAGAGCAGACGTTCATGTTTTTTTGTGATAGAAATATTTACTCCAAAAACATTGGCCCGGATTGTCAAAGCCCCAGGTATGATGCTAGGGACATGCGCCAAACAATAGTGGCGCAAGGGAGTCTAGCATCAAACATTGTGCCAGACCCGATTTTCAAAGGAGCACTGCGTCAAAGGCAGGCCACCCTGCGTCAAAGGTGGCTGCATCAGTCTTGCACCATACAAATGGCAGCACCATGATGCAAGCCATCTTGCGCCACAGAAAAGGTGCAAGACCGCACCTGTGGGAATTTCAAAGTTGCACCCCTGACACCAAACATATCAAAGTATCGTCAGCTGCTAGACCAGCCAGAGCTGGACTAAGGGACACTAGAGCACATAAAGAGACCCAAAGCAGGTGGGCAGACCTGACTATCCTAATATTAAGGGCCAGTATTCTGCTGCAAGACTAGTTTAGAACATTTTGGGGGCTTAGTTTTGGCCATTCCATCTGCCATTTTGTTTACTTAGCTTGCATCATTCTCGTCATTTGTTTGACTCAGCTTGCACCATTTTGGTGACTCAGTTTGCATCACTTTGCACCATTTTTCATCAGTTTGCATCATTTCTACTCAGTTTGCACCATTTTCATCAGTTTACACCATTTCTCCTCGGTTTGCACCATTTTTACTCAGTTTGCACCATTTTTGTACTCAGTTTGCGTCGTTTTCGTTCCATGAGTCATTTTTCTGACTTAACATGCACCATTTTTGACTCAACTTGCACCATTTATTTTGGTGCAGCTTGCGTCATTCCCATCCCTTATGCCATTGTGTTGATGCAGTGGACCTCTTGCGTCAGTTTGGGGGACTTTGTCACACAGACCACTTTTCTTACAAAATATGGCGCACAGTATTTTGCGCACCTATATCTGATTCAAGCTGGTTGTTTGACGCAGCTTGCATGGATCTAAGGGCCCTTTGAAAATCCATCCCATTATGTTTTGGAGTAGATATATTGATGATTTATTGATAATTTGGAGAGGTCCTGAAACGGAAGTAAGGGCTTTCTTAACAGAGATTAATAACAATTAGATGAATCTACGATTTACAAGTGAAATTAATAAAAGGAGTATTAATGTTCTAGATTTGACAGTTACAGTGATGGCAGATGGCAAAATCCAAACTGAACGTTACAGGAAGAAAACTGCAGGAACGTCAGTCTTTCATGCCACAAGTGCACATGCCCCTCATTTGACTGATTCTGTTCCATCCGAACAGTTTTAAGATTAAAATGTAAGTGTTCTTCAGAAGAGAAATTCAATGAACTGGCGAGGAAGATGTACACTAGAATCAGTGATTGAGGCTATAAGCAAGAGATACTGAAAAATGCATTGGATAAAGCCAATAATCGAGATAGGGCTCTCTGTTAAGACCCAGCGTGAGAGAAACGACAAAAGATGGGGCATTTAATTTCATTTTGGAATATAACAACATCGCTGCAAAGGTAAAAATCTATTCTGACCAGGAACTGGTACTTGCTGGAACACTGTAATGTGCCAGGCTTGTTCAGTGAACAGTCATGTGTGACTTACAGCAGGGCTAGGATTTAGGTGATTTTCTAAACCACAGACCCTACATACCAGAAAAAGTACACCCCCATACGTGGTTACCAGAAAAGCCATTAGGATGCCATAAATGTGGACACTGTCTGGCATGGAAATATATTATGCAGGGAAAACAGTTCAAGCACCCCACAACAGATGTTACAGTTGACATACGAGAATTTGCCAATTGATCTACATCATTTGTGGTATATGTGGTACAGTGTTCCTGTCCTGCAATCTATGTTGGTAGAACAACAAGACAGGCAAAGGAAAGATTTCTTCAAGAGCTACTGACACCTCAAAGAAAAGTTTAAAACACATTAATAATTAGGTACAATTCTACCTGCATTCTATTTATATTTCATATATTTCTCCTCCCCATTATTTATTACTACGAATATGTGCATGAATACATCATCTTTATACGAACATATGAAAATGCCAGCAGAAATAGGCCTTACGGTCTGTCAAGTCTGCTCAATTGTGCAGCTAGCCCCTCATCTCGCAGCTGCCCCTCCCACTCCTCCCCTCCTTGATTTATCCTCCCCCGTCCCATTCCCTCTTGAAACTGCCCACCGTCTTACAGGCCACCACCTCCTGTGGTAGAGTGTTCTACTTGCCCACCACCCTTTCTGTGAAGAACTATTTCCTTACCTCCCTCCTGAATCTTCCCCCCTCCAGTCTGAGACTGCGCCCTCTCGTGTCCCTTCCTCTTCTTAATTGGAAGATCCTCTCCGTTCGAGTTTTGTTCATCCCTTTCAAGTACTTTAAAGGTCTCAATCATGTACCCCCTATCCCTCCTCTCCTCCAATGAATACATATCTAACTTGCTCAGCCTTTCCTCATAGGGCTTGCCCTCCAATCCCTGGATCATCTATCTCTGTCACTCTACGCTGCACCCCCTCCAACAATCTGACATCCTTCTTCAGGTAGGGGTGCCAGAACTGCACGCAGTACTCCAGGGGTGGCCTGACCAGTGAGCTGTACAGGGGGAGGACTACCTCCATACTTCTGGAGGAGATTCCCCTCGCTATGCACCCCAGCATCTTGTTGGCCTTCACTGCTGCCTTCGTACACTGAGCAGAGTTGTTCATGCTCCCAGTTATAAGTACCCCTAGGTCCTTTTCCTCCACGGTGCTACCCAACTGTACCCCTCCCAGATGATAGTCCCTCCCCTGGTTCTTTGTTCGGAAGTGCATTACCTTGCACTTCTTAGCACTGAATCCCAGCTGCCATGTTTCTGACCATTCCTGCAATTTAGTTAGGTCATCCTGTAGCCCCTTCCATCCCTCAACGTCAACCACCACCACCTTCATTTTGGTGTCGTCTACAAACAGACTGATCTTACCTCGGATCCCATTTGAGACATCAGCTATGAATAATCCAAACAACACCAGCCCCAGCACCGATCCCTGTGGCACCCCACTACTCACCATGCCCTCGGTGCTGAGAGTTCCCCTCCCACTACCACCCTCTGCAACCTACCGCTTAACCAATTCTTTATCCATTTCACCATCTTCGCTCCTGCCCCCACAGATTCCAGCTTTCCCCCCAGCCTCCAGTGTGGCACAGAATCAAAGGTCTTGCTGAAATCCAAATAGAGGACATCCACTGCATGGCCCTGGTCTAGTTCCCTTGTCACCCAATCATAGTACTCAATGAGGTTGGTCTGGCAGGATCTGCCAGAGACAAACCTGTGCTGATGCCCATCCTGGAGTCCACTGTCCTCCAGAAAGGACACCAGCATCTCTTTCAGGATTGTCTCCATGAGCTTCCCTATGATTAATGTGAGGCTCACTGGCCTGTAGTTTCCCTGTTCATCCTTTGGGCCACCTTTGTGGATGGGCGCCACATGGGCCATCCTCCAGTCCTGTGGTATGCATCCCATGTCCAGGGAGATACTGAACAGGTCCACAAGTGGCCCTGCCAGAACCTCAGCCAGCTCCTTGAGTACCCTAGCGTGAATGTCATCTGGCCCAGGTGCCTTGTCCGCCCTCAGTGTCCTCAGTTCTTCCAGTACCCTGTCCTCAGTAATCCTAGCATCTGTTCTCCCCACCTACCACCCCCCTCCGTGGTACCTACTCCATTTTCTCTTGCATGAATACAGAACAGAAATATTAATTTAATGCCTCTGCCTGATCCTCCCCTCTCTCCACCCCTCCCCCGTCCTTTTTTATCTTCACTATTTGGTCTGTGTTGTTCCTTCTTTCCCTTATGTATCTGAAGAAATCCTTTTCTCCATTTTTAATACCCTGTGCCAGCCTCAGCTCCCTGGAAGCCTTCGCTGCTCTCACTAGTTTGGTGGCCTCTCTAGATTTCTTCATGTACATCTCCTTGTCTTCTCCCTTCCCTGACTTTCTGAACCTCTGGAATGCCGCTCTTTTGGACCCCACCCCCTCCCTGACCTCCTGAGTCATCCAACTGGGCTTCTTTGCCTTCCCTTTCTTGCTCTGTGTTCTAGTACATGCCCCCGTAGCCTCCACAAGCCCCTTTTTTATGACATCCCACTTCTGACTTGTGTCCCAGCCTAGATGAATCTCCTCCAGGTGCCCCGCCAGAATGTCACCCATGTTTTTAAAGTCCGCCCATCTAAAGTCAATCACCTTGGTACCTGTACCCCCAGCTTCCTTCCCCATGTTAAGTGTGAATCACACAGAGTAGTGATCACTCCCCACCAGTGGGTCCTCCACCCCCGGATCCCTTACCATCTCCCCACTGGACAGTACAAGGTCCAAAGTATTTCCTATCCCAGTTGGTCCATGGACCAACTGCATCAAGAAGCTGCCCTGAAATGCCTCTAATAGGACTTGCTCCCTTGCACTTGTGATGGCTGGGGTACTCCAATCCACCCCAGGTAGGTTGAAGGCCCCCACCACCACCGTGTTACCCTTCCTGCAGACCCTTCAGATTTGCTCAGCTAACTCCCTGTCCAAGTCCTCCAGTTGAGCTGGTGGTCTATAAACTACCCCCATCCTCAGTGTCCTGTCTTTTGAGTCACTTAGAGTTCCTTCAGAGTCCATCTGCCTTTACAGCTTACTCTCTACTTCAAGTCATAATCCTCTGTTCTGACATCACAGTCTGTTGCCATGGGAGTAACTGTGATGTCACAAGCAATGCTCTATGACTTCAGGTAGGGAGAAAGCAGCAGGAATAGATGAGCTCTTCAGGAGCAAAGATCCTGTTTTCATACAGATGACTGCAGTAATAAATAATGGAGAGGAGGAATACAGCACTAATGGGAAATACAAGCTGGTCTGTGTCTAAATATTAGGTTTTGTTAAAGTTCTCTTGAATGTATCAACAGCTCTTTAAGCATTTAAGAGACATCTGCAATTAGAATTTGGATTCGACACTTGGATTACACTTTAAAAATTGGCAAAATAATGATCCAACATTACTTAAGTTTACCATTACAGAACATCTAAAACCTCATGCTAGAAAAGGTGATATAGTACTTATGCTATTACAGAAAGAGTCGAAGTGGATTTTCACCTTGGATTCACTATACCCCAAAGGTCTTAACAAACAGCTGGATTTATGCATTTATTTATGATGTATTGTTCTTAGTATGCAATCAGTTGCACTCATATTTAAAATGTGTGAATATATTTACAAACCTCTTTTTGATAACTTAATGAACTAATAGCTGCTTTTGATCTCCTTCCCTTTCTTTGTGGCTAAGCCTTCTTTTCCTCCCCTCTCCCCTTTTTTACATTAATCTGTTTGATCTGGGTCTCCTTGGCTCTCTTTTTATTTTGCAATCAAAAATAAATACATCCCTTTCTGCAACATTTTATGGTTGCCATTCCTAGGCATTTTTAATTTGTCTCAGTGATGCCAGTGTTTCCATGTGATTGCCTTTGCAGATCCAGCAGCATCTATTTAGATGCACACTTGAAATATTAGCTTTGAGGACTGGTGCATTAATATAATGTTTTGTAAGATATGTCTTCCCAAAACCATCCCCCTTTCCTCTTTTTGTTCTTTTGCCTCCCCATCACCCCTCCCCCTGCCTCCCCCTCTCTTCCCCCATTCCCCTCTTCCCCTTTCCTTCAGGAAGGACATCTATATATTAATAAAGTGTTAAGAACTTATATTGTATTATTAATTTACAAGTGTTGCTTGCTGCGATTCCATGTAGATGTATACACTTTCTATAAAAACCTTCCTATGTATATTATAACAAGGGTTATTGGGGTATTCACTATTTTTGGGATGCAAGTGAGGAATATTTTTATGATTGCTTATTTGAAATCGCATCACTATGACATAATGGAATTTAAATTATGTCATGCAGCTAACAGTATTTAAATGTGATGTCTGTGTCTTTGACTCCACCCCCTGATGAAGAGGAACTGTTCCATCGAGGTGTCGGGGACATGTTTTTCAGTGAGGAAGCTCGAATAAATTTAAGCAATTCTTAAGCCTTGTATGCAGCGCTGCATTTTTGTGTCTCATACTATATCTTGGCTTCTTTGCAGCTGCTCCACATTTTGCTACTAGCGCACCACTTCCTATGTTTTAAACTCAGATACTTAGGATTCATGCACAAAGACACCCTGCCTTTGTGAAAAATTAAATAAGGTTCTTCACACCAGAGAGCCTCAAGCTCGGAAATCCTTCGAGTAGAAGTAACAGCAACCAAAAATAATGCTTTCCAAGAAAGAAAGCAAAGCGCGCAAATCATGGATGGTTCAAACAGAGACAGGGTCAATTTCTCCAAAACAAAATTAGATACCAAGCCAGGACAGGAGACCGGACTGGAGGTTTCAGGTGCAGGATGCCCCTGAGAAAGATATGGGACACATCTACCCAAGCCACAACCACCCACTGGTTCATGAAAGGCCAAAATAGCCAAACGGTGCACCCTGAGGGATGAATACCAGAGGTCCGAGTCTGACAGGGAGATCACATATTCCAGAACTGGCTCAGTGGGCAGGTGAATGGGTCTAAATCATGCTTGGCAGCCCAGATGGAGAACCTCTTCCACTTCATAGCATAAGTGGCTCTAGTAGAGGGCTTTCAAGCTGCCACGAGGATACCCGACGCCTTCTGAGATACCCCAAACCAGGCAATGGCTATGTCCTCAGGAGCCAGGCATGCAGACAAAGGGACATGAGGTTCGGATGGACCATGGTCCCCTGCGACTGCATCAGCAGATCCCTCCAGAGGGGCAGAGGTTCCTCCACTAACTGCTGCAATACTGAAAACCTTATCTGCCGTGGCAAGAAGGGTGCAACCAGGATCATGCTGGCCCCCTCCATCTGCAACTTGATTACCACCCTCTGAATCAGAGGAAATGGAGGGAAGGTGTAAAAGAACGTCCTGCTCCAGAAGAGGGACATCGCATCTCGTCAGAAAACTCCAGGCCTTAGATCTAGCAAGCAGAAACTTAGTGGGGACACAAAAAGATCCAACTCTGGATGACCCCATCTAATGAACAGATCTTCTGCGATGGATGACAGAAGTTCCCATTTGTGCATGCTAGACTGTGTGCAGCTGAGGCTGTCCGCCAGGGTGTTTAGAACACCTGGGTCATAGACTGCCCAGAGAACCAGACTGTGGTCCAGTGCCCAGTACCAGACTCTCACTGCCTCCTGCACAGGGGGTACAAAAGCTTTCCTCCTTGCTTGTTAATGTAGTAGACAACACTGAGATTGTCTGACTGAATCAACAGTTGGTCCGGAAGCAGATTGTTCTGAAAGGCCTGCATGGCGTACAGGACTGCCTGCATCTCCAGGATGTTGATATGCAGAGACATCTCGATCTGGGACCACGTCCCCCAAGTCTGAAAGGGACCCAGGTGCGCACTGCAGCCCGAACTGGAAGCATTAGTGATGAGGATCTGCTGGGGAGAAGAGATCTGGAATGAGACCCCTTGTAAAAGGTTCTGAAGGTCCATTCACTACTGGGGCACCTTGCAGACTGGGAAGGAGATCAGCACTGGCTGTTTTAGGTTGTCCATGCGTTGGTCCCATTGCACCTGGAGTGTCCACTGGAGCACCCGCATGTGCAGTCTGGCCAAGGAGACCGTGGCAATGGCCATGGCCATAAGTCCCAATAGCCTCAGGTACACCCTCGCAGGAACGTAATGGCTCTGGGCGACCTCCTGAGCCTGGGCGATGAGGCGCACTGCCCTATTGAGGGGCAGGAAGGCTCTGCCCTGTGCCGATTCCAGGACCGCCCTATGTATTGCAACCTCTGGGACAGAATTAAGATGGACTTGGGCAGACTGACAGTGATGTCCAGGGAGAGAAACAGCTGGAGGGTAGTCTTCAGGGTCTGGAGGTGCTGATCTCTGGACAGAGCCTTGAGCAGCCAGTCATCCAGGTAAGGGAAAACATATAGTCCTTCTCTCCAGAGGGCAGTGAAGACCCATGGCACAGAGAATAAACCAAAGGGCAATACTTTTAATTAGTAATGCTCGCCCTGAAAAAGAAACCAGAGAAACCTCTTGTGTGGGGGACACACCGAGATATGCAGGTAAGCATCATGCATATTCAGGGAGCACAGACAGTCACCCTACTTGAGTAAGGGCAACAGGCCTGGTAGACTGACCACATGGAATTTTTTGTACTGGATATACAGAATGAATTCCTTGAGCTCTACAACTGGCCTCAGATCTCCGGTTCTGTTGGGGACCAGGAAGAACCTGGAACAGAATACCCTGTTCTTCTGGCACCAGGGCACGGGCTCAATGGCCTTTTTCCACATAAGGTACTGTACCTCCCCCTGGAGAACTGTTAGGTGGGCTGCAGGATAGGTGGAAGGTACTGGAGGAGTCTCTGGAGGTGTCTCTACAAGTTCCAGAGTCTGATTCTATAAATTTGAAGAATCCAGGCATCTGAAGTGATGCTTCTCCACTGACTGAGACAGTGGGAGAACCGACCTCTTACCATCATCTCTTGGTTTGGGTCCAGAAAAGGGAGGTATGGCAAGGAGTCAGGCAGAGTTGGATCTAGCCGCTGGGGCTGATCCGTTGCCTCTGGGTCGCTGTGCCGCAGAACCTGAGGAGGAAGGGGTAGGCAAGGTGAAGGGGGCTTTTCTTTTGCCCTGGGGACAGAAGCATGCTCCAATCTTGTGGGCCACCTTACGAAAGGATGGGCGTTGTTTGCTCCAAGGCTGTGTATGTGAATGGACAGACTTAATAGCCCTACCAGATGCTGTAAGTCACTGATGATGTCCTGGACATCTGGCTCAAATAACTTGGAGCCACAGAAGGGGGCATTCAGCACCTTCCGTTGGATGTCTGCTGCAAACGATACCCTCAGCCAGGAGTGCCTACAAAGGCAAATACCTGTGGCAGCAGTCCTGGCACCAGTATCATAAAAGTCATACAAGGCTCTGAGGAGGTGCTTACTAATGTCCTCGGAGGCCTGCAAAGATTTGAGAACCTCATGTTTCTGGGAACATTCTGGGAGGGCTTAGGCAGCTGCCTTGCCCTTTTTCCAAATGGCATTTTAGTACTTAACCATATGCAATAGATAGTTAGCAATCCGAGCACCAAGGTGGAGGAGGCATAAACCCTTTTCCCCCCAAAGGTCAATCCGTCGAGATTCTCTGTCCAGGGGGATACAGCAAAGGTGCCTGGGCACATTAGACCTGTCATGTGCTACTTTAATGACCACAAAATCAGTTTCAGACTGCGCAGCATAATAAGGCAGGCCTTGAGGGGCATGATAGAGCTTATCTGCCCAGACAGGTGTGGCAGGAGCCATGTCTGATCTATGCCAGGCTGTGGTAGTGGCATTCCTCAGGGCAGGAAGGATGGGAGGAATGACCTTAGGGAGAGATTCTGGAATCTCCAAGAAGACCATCAGGTCTTGCCTGGTGACATCCTCTTCCTCAGTGAGGAAGCCCATAGCTGAAGACAGCTGCTTCATCACATTAAAGAAGGTAGGATCTTCAGGAGGGGACCTGGGGGTATGTTTAACAGAGTCCTCGCTGGCTGAAGAAGCAGCGGACCTAGCTAAGGAAAGAAGCTCCTCCTCTTCCTCATGGAGAATCAAGTCAGGATGGTACTCCTCTTTGACATCAACCTGTTCTAGTTCAAGATCAGATGAGTGAGGTACTGACGGTGCCCTACGAGGTACGGACCAAAGAGGCCCAAGTGACAAAGACGACAAAGGGGCTGACAATGGCGTCGGAGACCCAGGTCTGTATGAGCCCAACTGGTGCACTAGGGCTGTAGTGATTTGGGTCAGAATCGAGTTAAGGTCGACGGCAGGAGAGGGATGCATAGACAGTGGAGGGGTCGTCAGTGCAGGGCACAACAAACTGTCCATCATGACTTGCAAGCCTGAGGAGCCCGATGTCCATGGACCTGGATAAGTATTAGACAGTGATGGAGGGGCTGGCATTGATGACCCAAAGGTCGATGGCCAGTCTCCCTGAGAAGCAAGAGGCAGTGCTGTCAGTAAGGGCCTGGAAGAAGCAGAGGCCTGGAGGATGTCAGTGTAGCCACAGCCAATGGAGTCTCCCTGGAGGACAAAGAAGAAGCCATTGGGGAGCGGAAGTGCCACCGGGGGGGGGATCCAGTTTGCGTTTTTTTCTCTCGAGGACTTGTCTTGAGCCTTCAAGTCTTGGGAGCTCGATGAATTCACCTGCGACTGAGAAGGAACGACCCCGGAGGACCCCTGCCCAGAACTGTCTACCTGTTGCTCCATGAGAAATTTCTTCAAAGCCTTTTTGCGTTGCCTAAGGGTTGTTTGGTTAAATTTCTGGAAGACCTCACAGTAAGAGACATCGTGGTCAGACCCAAGACAGCAGACACAGAGGTTGTGGTCATCTGAAGAGGCAATCTCCTTTCCACAGTGGCAGCAATGGAAGAGAGAAGTGGAGGGAGTAACTCTCAACATAAACAAAGTAAAGGAACCTCTTGTTTAAAAAAAATTCTGAAAGTTAGGGTAAAAGAAACTTCATAGGCAAAAAATGGCGCAAAACTGCATTGGAGCTTCCTCGAAGACCCATGCAAACAGAGTCAATGACGGGAAAGAACTTAGAAGGAAGTGGGGCCACTCACACCTTTACAAGGTTGGTGACATCGGCAGATGATGTCGGCATGGGCAGCCCCAGTGATACTGCTGGAAAATCTTCCATCTGGATCCTGCTTCACCAATGGTGAAGTACCTATGGTATGACCGGATGACTGAGATACCCCGGAAGAAGATCTAGTGGTACCGGCAGACAGTGCTGGAACTGGGTCCTGAAATTTGTTGGCAAGGGACCCTTACATGCCAGGCAGACCAGTGGTGCAGGGCCCGGGTGTGCCTGAGTTGCATCCTGCTGGCTTATTGTTTTTCTGGACTTTTCATCCTGCCACTGAGATGCCAACACCAACATACTATGTCAGGCATGTAATCGGCGTGCACATAGCTTGGCTCAGCATCTTCTCTCCCTTTCTGCCATCCCCACTAACTGGCTCCACCTGGTCTGTTGATGGCACAAAACAGGCAAGACTAGCTGCATCTTAGCAGGAGGCTGATGAACTGCAGAGGAACGTGGGTATGTGGGGGAAGTGGGACGAAAAATGGCACATGAACCTCAACGCTGAAAAATGCAAAATGATGCATCTAGGTAAGACCCCTATAAAGGCAAACTACTACCTGAACAACACAGAGCTACTGAGACTCTGCAGGAAAAGGACCTGGGGAGAAAATCAGCAACTGGCTTAAAGGGGAATAGTTAGTACTAAGAGCTCCACAACCAAGTGTGAGGCTGGTCCCTATTTGTACTTTGTGTGCAAAAACATTTTTTTTTTTACCTACTGTTTACTACAGCAACATAGAATTTGATGGCAGATAAGGACCGCTTGGCTCAACCGATCTGCTAATTTTCCCCTACCTATAGTATTACCGAAGACCCTACTTGATCTCTGGCTCTTTCTCCTTCCTCCTCCTTTTCCATTAAGATTCCCTTATGCCTATCCCATGGATTCTTGAGCACCACAACTATTTTCACCCCCATCACCGCCGCTGGAAGGCTGTTCCAGGAAACGACTACTCTTTCTTTGAAGAAGCGCTTCCTCACATTTCTCTTGAATCTACTCCCCTCCAGCTTCCTAGCATGTCCCCTTGCTCTTCAGGAGCTTATTTTCTGAGAACTACTTCCCTTCTGTAGGTTATTTACCCCCGTGAGGTATTTAAAGGTCTCTATATCCCCCCTCTCCCTCTTCTCTTTCAGGGTGTACATATTGAGATCCTTCAATCTCTCTTCGTAGGGCTTTTAATGCAGACCCTGTGCCATTTCAGTTGCCCTCCTCCTCAGTACTCTAGGTGGGGTCTTACCAGCGATCTATGCAAAAGCTACACCACCTCCCTCTTTTTGCTGGTGCACCCCGGCATCCCACTAGCCCTCCTAGCTGCCTTGTCACACTGCCTTGTCCACCTTTAGGTCATCAGATATGATTACTCTCCCCAGGTCACTCTCCTGTTTGGTGGTCATCAATACCACTCCCCACATTTTGTACTCCACCCCAGGTTTCTGTACCCCAAATGCATTATTCTGCACTTTCTGCACTGAAACCCAGCTGCCATACTCTTGACAACTCCTCCAGTTTTCTCAGGCCTCTGCTCATCCTTTCCACCCCCTTGTAGTGTCCACTCCATTGCAAGTTTTGTTGTTAACCACAAAGAGACCTCCCTTCCAGCTCTGCTTATTTTGCTTTTAAAGACACTAAACAGGACTGGTCCCAGCACTGATCCCTGAGGCACCCCACTGGTCACCCTTCCTTCCTCAGAGTGAACTCCATTTATCACCACCCTTTGCTGCCTATTCTCCTAACCAATTTCTTACCAGTTTACCACCTGTGGATCCACTCCTAAGCTAACCAGCTTGCTTACTAATCTGGTATGTGGAATGGTGTTGAAAGCCGTACTGAAATCTAGGTAGGCCATGTCCATCGCTCCACCTTGATCTAATTCCACCCAAGCAAAGGAATCTATCAGATTTGTTTGACATCACCTCACCCCCCATGAATCCATGCTGCCTCGGGACCAGTTACCCACTGGATTTAAGATATTCCACAATCCTTTCCTTCAGCAGTGATTCCACTAATGTTCCCACCACCGATGTCAGGTTGACTGGCCTTTATTGTCCTCCTTCTCCCTGCCATCGCTTTTATGAAGTGGGACTCTACTATACATAACAACACATAGGAAACAATCCACAATTCCACTGTGTTTACACCGTAGGGGTTCCGATGTCATCAGCGATGTCGGTCTCTTTGATGTCATCTCAGCTCCTCGATGAAAGCAAGGCTTTATTGTGCAGAACTGCCCATGAATCATTCTCTATACTTATCACAGCAAAGAAGCACTGCACGTACCCACCCGAATAAAAACCTCACATCGATTCAAGAGACAACAGAGGTTCCAGAAATCAATCAAAACTTCACTCACATAAAATCATGGACAAATACACGTGTCAAACTCCAAAAAGGTAAATAAGTGGTGCTCCCAACAAAACAACCCATTTCACTCTTGCACTCTGAGCTGTACCATGCAGCCTGGCTAAAGCTCCGAGTGTGGGAGTGAAACAGGCTGATTTCTTGGGAGCACCACTCATTTGCCTTTCAGGAGTCTGACATAAATGTTTATCCACAACTGTATGTAAATAAAGTTTAACTTAGAATTAACTTCTCAAGAAACAGCTGCAGCAAATGTGAGGGACGGAGGCGGGCAGAGAAAAAAAACTTTCCATCAGTTATAACTTAAAAAACATCTGCATGGCAGTGGCTAGGTGGTGGATTAAAGAGCATTTTACCTCCAGGTCACTGGTTCAAATCCAGCCCAGGTCAGTAGTGTCTGAAATCACGATATCATCCGATAGCTGTTGGGTGGACTGTGTGAGATGAGCTGTGGTGGGTAAGCTAGAGGGCAGGTATCCACATCATAAAAAACACTATTACAATTGGCAATACTGGGCACCCTTGTCGGCGGCCTCACATGACAGACCAAGGAATGAATGGGCACAGCGTTTAAAATACCTTCTCATCTTTGTGGTGATCCCTCCATGACAGGTTTGAATCACAGTGGCAGACCAGTGTGGGGAAGCTTGCAATGTTATCACCTGTGCTGTACCTGTCATGTGGATGAACGGAGGCTTCAGTTTCCAGTGCTGTCAATCCAGCAACTTTCATGAGCACAAACAAAAAAAAAATTCACTATAAAATTTAAATAAAATTGTGCATGTGTGTGCATGCGTGTGTTTAATGGGGTGCTGTTTGGAAGGGCAGTTATGTGAATTTCCACAAAGCATACAAAGTGCTCTGTACGAGGGGCGATTCCTACCCTTACGCAACAGTCATACTGCACCCTCTTTTTTCTGAATTTAAAAGCAAGTTTCATTAGCTGCTTTTTCAAGAAATGGAGAACTGAGGACACAGCAGAATGGTCCCCAAATCATTCCAGGCAATGGTGAAAAACCAAAGGATGCCACTCAGCTATTAAAAAATGGGCGGAGGACCCAGCCTGGTACATTTAATAACTTATGTTTTCAAAGGACGCACTTGAGAAACCAATTTAACCATCCCCATCCCAAGTCACCTGTATCTTTAGCAGTTGCTCCTTCCAGACGAACAAACGCTTCTGTCTGGGCTCTGTGTTTGTTCACATTCAGAATACCCTGATGTGTAAGGGGCAAAAAAAGAGTGCAATGAACAGACAAATATATGGCTTTCTGTACCCACTATTCTTACCACAAAATAATGCAGCCCAAGGCAGAAAGCACGGTATGCTGTTTTTTCCATAACTGGTCAGCCAGACAACCATAACCCAACCTTTACCTTCAAAGGGTTAATACTGTATTTTGAGTGACAGCCCCACAAAACGTTAATACTGTACTTTGAGTAACTGCCCCACAAAGGGTTAATACTCTAATCTGAGTGACTTTCCCACAAAGGGTTGATACTGTATTTTGAGTCACTGCCTCACAAACAGTTAAAGAGCACGTTCCCTGCTCTTTTTTAAATGCCCCCCCCAACACCAAAGGAGCCTTACCTGCCCCTAAGTTCGCTGGTGCATAAAGTTAGAATTTTTCTTTGGCTACAATTTGGGATGGAAGGGATCATATTTTTGGAGAGCCCAATCCCTTCTACTTCCTGATTCTGAGACAACCCAATGCAGTCTGATGTTCTGTGATGTAATACTGTGGACATAATAGGGGAGCTCTCCATAGACTGGTATTGGGACCCCTTTTTAAGTAATTTTTTTTTAACACTTCAGAGTGCTGATTTCAGCAAAACAAGGCCATTGTTCAACTGACAAGGACCTTGTTAGCTGAGCAGTGGCCTTGATTTGCTGAAATCAGCACTCGATAATGTTTAAAAAAAGTATTTAAAAATGGGTCCCTGTAGAAGTCTATGACCCACACCCCCACACACTCCATACTATTACACTGCAAAACGTTAGGGCATGGGGGGGGGCGTATCTCAGAATCAGGAAGAGGAAGGGATAGGGTGCTCTGTTACATGGAGCCAAAATATAATCCCTTCTATCCCGAATTATAGACAGAGAAAAATTATAATTTATGCACAAATGAACTTTGAGGCAGGTAAGAGTCCTTTGGTGTTTTTACAATGAGCACCAGAAAAGGTGCTCTTTAGTACAGTAGTTTGTGTGACTGCCACACAAAGGGTTAATACTTGCATTTTGAGTGACTTACACACAATGGGTTAATACTGTATTTTGAGTGACTACCCCACAAACAGTTAATACTGTATTATACAATGGCAACAACATTTCCTGGACTCCGATTGGTCAGTCTGGGGCTGGACCCGTGATGTTATCCCAGCATAACATCATGGGTGTGATGTTATCCAGCATAGATGTCAGTGTGGCTCAGCTGGTAGCACATCTGCCTCTGGACCAGAAGGTTGTGGGTTCTCGTCCCACACCGGGATTGGACTTGCACCTAAAAATTGCTGGCATCCGAGTGCAGTATTGGGGGTGCTGTACTGCTGGGGTGTGCCGTCCTTCGGATGAGACGTTAAACCAAGGTCCCTTCTGCCCATCCTGGTATTGTCCTGGTGGGTGTCCAGGTGGAAGTAAAAGAACCCAGGGCACTCTTCGCAAAGAGTAGGGAACATTCCCGGTGTCCTGGCCAACATTCCCCTTCCCATAAACCGGTTCATGTAATTATCCAGGCTGTGTGTGGGTGATGTGCGATATGGCTGCCACCACACATTCAGTCACTTCACTACCAGTCTAGCATTGCTTGTAAAGCACTTTGGATGTATGAAAAGCACTATATAAATGCTGATTCTTCTTCTAACATCACGGGTCTAGTCTCAGCACTGTGAACTAATGTCTACTGGCATCATTATGGAGTCTACTCTTTTTTTGCATCTCCTCTTACGAAACAAAAAGATTTTTCCACACTAATAAAAACAGTCTTTAAAATTATTTTTTTATATATAACAACAAGCCATTGTATAATAGGAATAATGCACTCCAGGGTGTGTGTCGTGCTGGGATAACGTCACTTCTGGGGTGATTAGTCGCACTTGGCCTGCGGCCTCGTGCCCTAATCACCCAAGTGGCCTTGCTGCATTGTCATCGTATTCCTTTATTTTGAGTGACTGCCATACAAAGGGTTAATACTGTGTTCTGAGTGACTGACCCACAAAGGTGAATACTGTATTTTGAGTAACAGCCCCACAAAATGTTAATACAGTATTCTGACTGACTGCCCCACAAAGGGTTAATACTGTAATCTGACTGATTTCCTCACAAAGGGTTAATACTGAATTTTGAGTGACAGCCATACAAAGAATTAATAATGTAGTTTAAGTGACTTCCCCACAAAGCGTTCATACTGTATTTTGAGTGACTGGCCCACAAACGATTAAAGAGCACTTCTACTGCTCCTTTTTAAAATGCCCCCAACCCGAAACACCAAAGAAGCCTTACCTGCCCAAAGTTCGTTGGTGAATACATTATAATTTTTCTCTGGCTATAATTCGGATGGGAAGGGGTCGTATTTTTGCTCCATGGAATGGAGAGCCCGATCCTTTTCACTTCCTGATTCTGTGACACCCCAGTGCAGTCTAATGTTCCGTGATGTAATACTATGGTGAGCATGGGGGTGCATTCCTTAACCTTGTATTGGGACCTGTTTTTAAGTAGAATGTTTAACATTTTAGAGTGCAGTTTTCCTTTTTTTTTTTCCTCCCACCTGAACTGACCCCCATCAGCCCTGCGGTGCACCCCAGCCCACCAGAACACCTCGTCTGGTCTTTCTGGGGGATATGCTTACCCAAGTCTCTCACTCCCACTCCCTTAGGTCCTCCTCCATCCCTATGTTCACCGTTAGGCCCTGTGCAACCAAAATGGGAGAACAGGCTTTTTCCTGTTTTGCTCCTAGGTTCTGGAACTCACTCCCCGCTCATGTTAAAATATCCTCCTCCTCTCACCTTTCTTTTAAAAATTCGCTGTTCTCTCACCTCTATGCTCTAGGTAACTGCTACTGCATGTAACTGCTGTGTCGTCACCTATGTCATTATGGTATTAACTGTAAATGTCTAACTTATATTACTGTGTCTTTTTGTGCGTTTCCTTTTTCCACCCAGCTAGGCTAGATGACTGGTACGAGCGTGCTCCGCCACAAGCCCATCTTACACTGAACTGTTATACTCTACCCGGTTTCCCTGAGGAGTATGTCAGGTTAGGCTGTGCAGGTCCTACCATACACAGCAGGTGCCATCCTGCATTGGTCCAGCTTTCTCCTGATTTTCGGGGCCCCACCCACTTCCAGTGGGTGCAGCTACAGTGGCGTCCTGGTGGTGGGAACGCTCGGCTGTGTGTGGTCACCCATGCCGCCTAAAGTGTCTCCAGGCCACCACCAGGTGCCGCTGCAACAGCAGTCTGCAACAACCTTCCCCCCAGAAGGGAAGTGTCCAAGGGACACCCTTAACTCCCTCCTTGCCGGCCGCTGCTCCTGCCACCCAGGCTTGAGGTGTGTCTCAGAATCAGAAAATGGAAAGGACCGTGCTCTCGGATCCACAGTGCTAAAATACAATCCCTTCCCTGACTACCTGGCAAAGATTTACTAGTGTATTTTGCATGACTGCAGCAAACTACTTCCAGGGGGGCTACAGTATACAGCCATAGCAACTAATAGAGGGAGGTAGCATCTATGCTGGATGGAGCTGATGAAGTGGAGAGACAGAACTCACCGAACAGACTCTGCAGATACCAAATTTGTCATAGTTTAAAAGGTGGACAGGCCTCATGCAGCCGCTTTTCCAGACAGTGGGAAGCCGAAGCTGCAGAAGCTGCCCGAGCAGGCTGGGGCGAGTGGCTCAAGAACGGAGAGTGGAGGGGGTGTCGAGCCTTCAAATGCAGCCTTGCTGAGGGTGATCTGCGACTTGGACAGAAAAATTGAGCAATTCAGCACACATTTTGACACTATGGAGGGGGAACTCCAAATAATGGTGAACAAAGCTAAGGCAGCCACTTATTCAGCAGGCCAGACCACAGTAACCTTGACAGGGATTGTCGCAGAAAATAAATTGCTTAGACTGCCACTCGAGCACCTTGAAAACTGTGCTCGCAGCAACAACATGCAGCTCCTGGGCATCCCTGAGGGGAACGAAGAATCAGACCTGCGTAATTTCCTTCTGCAGTTCTTTAACAATGTACCCGGGAATGGATCTAAATGGACTGCTAGCCAGAGCATACTGGGTTAACCCTCGGTGCAGACCAACAAACTCTGAGCAGTCTCACACAATCCCCATTGTGACACTGGGAAATTAGATCAGAGATCACATATTATCTGCAGCTAAGAAGAGCCAGCTACAGCTAACTGATAGGTCTCCATGCTGTGTGTTCCCAGACATTAGCTTTGCTACAAGGCAACAGTGGAAAAGCTTCAAGGCGGTAAGATCAGTCCTCCGTATGTTAGGAGTGATGCACTCCTTACTATTCCCTGCCTGTTTGCGTATACTCTGTATGTGGGAAAAACTTATTTGTATTCTGATCCTGTTGAAACCAGGAAACATTTGTAGGTAATCAAGACAGACTTTGTGCAACAAGACAAGGGGAATGTATCTGAAGGACAGGGGGCTGAATGAAGATTCGTGCATCTCTGAGTAAATTTCAAACTGTCCCCTCATCCCTGATTTGATATTGCATTCATATGCTTCAAGTTAACACTGTATTTGGGTAGCTCGAATGGGCAGATGGGCGAGGGATCCTCTTTAAGGAGGGTCTTCTCACCTTCAAGGCCCTACACAGGTTGGGCCCTGGTTATCCGTCAGACATCTTGACACTTCCTGCATCAGTCTGCTCCCTCCGTTCCTCTTCGAGGGGCCACCTGGCGATTCCCAGGACAAGGCTGAAAACCGCTGGCGACAGAGCTTTCAGTGTCGCCAGCCCCATCCTGTAGAATTCACTCCCTCCGGCTGTTAAGGAGGCCCCTTCGGTTGAGGTGTTTAAGGTCCGCCTCAAAGCCCACCTGTTCAGTCAGGCTTTCCCCGACCAGATGGTCTGAGTATAGGAATCTCTCCCACTTAATTGCCCTTCTTTTTTATTCCCGAACCTATTTTATTTTGCATTTAATACTGCTGATCTTAATTTATATTTTGTATCATTTTATGAGGTGATGTAAACTTTTATTATGTTTTAACATTTTTGTACGATGCCCAGAGCCTCCGGGATTGGGAGCCAGATAAATAAACCTTTTCTTGCCATGTTATTCTAATTATTTAACCCCTATACTATTCATTCTGCCTCTTTCTTCTCATTCCTCCCTAAAATCTCTTCTTTCTGACTTTTGTCATCCTACCTGCAACTGCTTGTGACCCTTCCTCTTTTTCTCCACTCTCTAGTCTTGCCCTTTTCTTACTGTTCTGTTTTCCCTTTCTGTATATATTAGAGTTTGTGTTGTTTTCTAGATGCCTTCATTTACTATTCTGCCTATAATTTTTATGATTCTACTTGTAAAACTATATTATTGTATTATACAATAGCAAGAAATAATCTTGGACTGTGATTGGTCAGTCTGGGCCTGGCCCCGTGGTGCTATCCAAGCATAACAAACACCATGGGTCTAGTCTCAGCACTGTGAACCTCCTGATTGCATTGCATTTGCATCATTGTTTGGATCTACATCATGTTTGCATCTTTTCTTAAGAAACAATAATATTTCTCCACACTAACAAAAACATTCTTTAAAATTATTTTTTTATTCTGAATAGAACAACAAGCCATTGTATAACAAGAGTAATGCACTCTAGGGTGTGTATCATGCTGGGATAACGTCATGCCTGGGGCACTGGATGCACTCGGCCTGCAGCCTCGTGCCCAATCCCTCCAGGTGTGGCATTATCCCAGCACGACACATACCCTGTCATGTATTATTCCTTTATTTTACCTAGTTATTTTTTTATTGTTAGCCATCTCCTACTCCCCTCCCCTCCCGTCTCCCCCAGGACACATCTGGAAATGAGCTTGTTTTCAGCTCAGTATGTACTTCCTGGTTAATCTTCTAAATAAATAAATACATGAATATCGTTCAGGTGTTGCAGAATCCAGACTAAATTCCTACTAAACATAGTAAATTTGGTTCTGCCTGGTTGGATGTCTGAGATTTACAAGGGGAAGCAAGTATGTTAAAATGGCTGCTGCCTCGTGGCAGTGAAGAGTGCGCTATATGCATGCGGGGGCTGGTTTCTGCAGCATGGAGCTGAAATGCCCAGATGCCTCGATGAGCACATTATATATTTAATTATAAACTGAAATGTCACTTCTACGGTTACTACATTCTACTGTTTGTAGATACGATTTTCTGGAGTCTTTGAACTGTTATGTGAACTGCTATGTTAAAGTTTATAGTTGCTCCTAGTGTAGTACTGAATGCGTCACTACAAGGCACACACTTAGTGGAACTTGAGCAGTGCTCTATGTTTCTTCAGTGCAACAGCACTTGCTGCAGCTGGTGTAAAATTCTTGAGTTCTTGTTTCTTTTTCTGTGGTCCTACAATTGTTGTAGTTCAGTATGTGTTTGGGTCTCACTGCGTTACACTAGTGATGTTCTATAATGCACTAGTCATGGCATAAAATTCTTGATCTCTCATTACCAGTATCGGACGCATGACGCTGTCATTGCTAGAAGGGCCAATTACAGAACTTATTCAGTGAAACGTGTTCTTCACATTACATAATCTTGTATTACCCTGTGAGGTAACACTGGATGACAAATTATATCATACTGTTTATATGACCCGGTACATATATTCTTAGTACTTGAAACTAAGTTTTATTTTCACATGTGCTATACATGTTTGAAAAATGCAATAAAAATTATTAAAAAAAAAAAAAACTGAGCAAATAAATGAAGCAGAAGAAACAAACAAGAGGTGTCAAGACTCTTCCCCAAGCCCGGCTATAATGCTACTGTTTGTCACTGTTCAAGGTTTTTTTTTATTTCGTTTTTGGTAAGGGTAATAGTGACTTGGCGTTTATGCGTATTTACAAGACTTTTTATTTTGGTGTCTAAATAAAGACGACAACCAGAACAAGTAATGTGTTCAGCTTCCGATACTGGCACATGCGGGGGAGGGGGCACTTTTTTTTTTAAACTTATTTTGCCTCATGGACCTCTGGCTAGGACCTCCTTCCGCCTCTACCAGTGCCACCTCCTGCTCCTCAAGACTCCTCCTACCAGGCCTCCTGTGACTCCACAGGCCACCTACATCATACTGCTGGATTCCTCCTCACCTTGCTCCCCGATGCAGGGCCTGCCATCAGCTCCTCAGCAGCCCCCCCCCCCCCTCCAATCCCGTCACCCATGATAGAGGTACCTATACATGGGTGGATCATCCCACACCGGCTGCATCCCAACCTTCTCTCACTGTAACTAATCCAGCTGTGCTGTTACCCAGTCTTCGCTAGATGTTAAATAGCAGAGCTAGCACGTTCAGTGGAAAAAAACAGTCCTCCAGTGTACACAATGCAATTATGATTCCTGCTAGCATTAACTTGACTTGTGGTCTCTTAATACGGTCTCTCAAAGTAAATGTGGCACTCCGGAGCAACTATAAAATGGCTGCAACATCAGTGCATGATAGCATTAAAGTGCTCCAGCTCATCAATATACACTATACCCCATGACACAGTGCAACTACAGCCTAGTGCCCCTTATGTCCAATTAATCAAAAAAAAACCTATACTTACTGAGTGTATTTAATGATTAGTTTCATTTTATCAAAGGAACAAAACTCACTGAAGTAGGAAGTACCTTTTACAAGGGTACCTCTGGAATTGGTTTTACCTGAATGTATCTTCCCGATTTTATTCCAGCCTGCAGGATGTCCAGGGGGAGATGTTCAGAATATTCTCTGCCTAGTACCTCCTGGCTCTCAGCCTCCCTTGCTCTCAAAGACTGAATGATGGACTCGTACAACTCGCAAGCGACCTTTAGATCAGGCCAAAAGTTCTCCAAGTAGTCCTTAAAAAGAACAGTAGAATCAAATCACTGCATACAGGCAATGGCTATTCCTAGTATTGTGGATTTGTACAGATCAGGGGCTTTATTAACAGTTTGATTCCCCCCAGTTCTAAGCACAATAGAAACTTTGTGCCTTCTGCCAATCTTCTTTTACCAGCATTGCTTAAAACGAGTGTCACTTTTGAGAACACTCGGAAAAACACAAAATTTAAGACAAAATATACCTTACATTTTATATTTTTGCTGTACTTGTATTCCTTTTATTCTTCATTATTGGGTTAATCTGCATGCAGGCAGATCGTTGTCCCCTAGAGGTCATCCACCTCTGCTTCTTAATCCTTCACTGAAATCAGAACCTTCTGTGAGTGACATCACAGCAAAGAACTGAGCAGCAGCAGCAGATGGACTCCAGAGGCAAGAACCTCGTGTCCAGCCAAAGTAACCCTGTAATGAAAAACAGACAGACAATACATCTGAACTCTGTATTCTCAAGTGACAAACACACTTTAAAACATAAGGGAAAGAAAATGTTTGCGCAGCTCCCCACTCTCACTAAATGAAACATCACATAAGGAATACAGCACCTTGCTTAAAGCTAAAGAACAACTGCCCTTCAGCATGCAACATTCATAAACAATGCATACAACACCAGTGCAGATAAAAAAGTGGTACATTACACCCAACTCACAAAACAGCATGCTATCTTGTGAGCTGGGTATGTCACAGATGATATCATGCCCTGCTGGGTGCATCACAATGCATACTGAACCAATCAGAGAGCAGCTTTCACAATGCTGTTGACATCACTGCAACCTTGTGCAGCACTGAAGCCAGCAGTGGAAATGAAAGAGAAATGGTCAAACCTTCATACAAACAGAAGATTTAAAAGCTATAACAAGTGAACTGGCGTATAAATCAAAGATACAATGGTCTGACTCGATATACACAGTGTATCATCACTTGTGAGGGAGCAGGACTATGATAACTCACTCGTGGTTCTGCCACTTGTGTGTTATGGTCCTGTCCCCACACACATGAAGATAAATTGCATATTCTGAGTCAGACTTATGTTTCTGCTGTTACAGTTCACTAGAGAATACATTTTTTAATTTTCAGTTTTCCTTACCAGGGTTTACAACACATCTTGGCAGTCTTATCTAAAAGTCTGTACAAAAAGAATTTAACTATCCCCAACTAAACTCATGGTTTCTTTGTTTGTACATCATAGTACTCACTGTAACAACAGACTGCGATGTCACACAGAGCAACTGTAAGGTCAGTTGTGGACAGACCAATCCTTTTTGAGAGACTGAAATATGTGCTGCATTATCTACAATACCGGTATGCAACAGATCAACAAAAGGAGAAAATAAATAACCGGGGCGGGGGGACGGAACAGAAACAGCAGTTTGTGTTGGCCACCTGGGTTTGACAGCGGACTCAGGGAGCTAGCACCGGGCAGATACTGAGTTTTGCCACCACCGCGACTTTTGCAATAGGTCAAGGAGTCTGGTTAAAGAATCCATGACATTTCAAAGGGAACATTTAAAAAACGATTTTTAGACACATTTGTGCCAGTTTTGTAATATGTCAGATATATTTCCAATTTCTAGCTTTTCCTTTACCTTTAGAACTAAATATATTTTACTCTCCTGACAAGTGTAATGCACCCATCCTCCCCCTATCCCAAAGGCCTCTCAGACCCATTATCTACCTACCTACCTTCCTTCACCTGAGGCCTTGGGGATCCAGTGGAGGTGCAGGGCCCCAGAATACCTGCCTTGTTGTCCTGGCAGTTGATGTTTTCTCCTCACACTGTTCCTCCTAGTACCTTGTGACCCTTTTAATACCTGCATGGCATATTGATACCCTCTTTCGGATATGCACACAAAAAGTGGAACTCGGCGCTAGCCCTCACCAGGCTACAATTCCAGCATCAGTGCTGCCCCAGACCTGGTTAACCCAACTCTGACTCCCAGAGTCCACTCCTGAACCCAGGCTACCCACAATGCAATGATGTCATGCTGTCCCATATTGAAGCATACGAACATGAAAACAGCATTGTGGAGGGGTTGTGGGATAACAGATGGAATAGGCACCAAACTTCAGGTTCAACACACAATCTCTGTGTGATGTTTATTCAGAATACAGGAAATAAACTTCTGCAATGCCATATTCTTTCTTCAGTACATCAGTTTGCAGCAACAGACTACGTATGTCCTTTCTCTGTACTTAGCTAGCACCTACTGACTCTGATCTCTAATCCAACTTACCAGCTAAGATTCAACCACCACCCCTATGCGGGCCTTGTTTGCTTGGGTAGTGGAGGCTCAAAAAAAAAAAAAAAACAAAACAAGCTATAGACAAAGAACCTCACTGCAGAATCACTGAAAAAAGGGTTCCATACTTGCATCTCTCACCTCCAACAGGTAACATCTTGGGAACACAAGAAACAAAAGAATATCCTGCTCAGTGAGGGGGTCCTTCTCCTGGGTGTTGTCTCTTGCACCTCCAGTCTCTCTCAACCTGCATCTCTTCATTGTCTTTAGGCTTGGCCTTCCTCCAAGCTCCCAGGTCCAGTCCAGGCAGCAGCTTCTCTTCGTCTGTTAGCCATGGTTCTTGTCAGAACTTCACAAACTTTCTTCTCTGGCAACTCCTGGTGCAGCAGTCTACCTGGGATACCTGGGCAATATCCACCAAAAAAACATTCCTCTTTGGCCAGTCCAGACGTCAGCAGCAAGTTATCCCACTCTTACACCAAGTCTGTGGAGGGGTTGTGGGATAACAGATGGACTAGACACCAAACTTCAGGTTCAACATACCATCTCTGTGTGATGTTTATTCAGAATACAGGACATACGTTTCTGCAATGCCATATTCCTTCTTCAGTATATCAGTTTGCAACAACAGACTACGTATGTCCTTTCTCTGCACTTAACCAGCACCTACTGACACTGATCTCTGATTTAACTTACCAGCTGAGATTCAACCTCCACTCCTATGCGGGCCTTGTTTGCTTGGCTAGTGGGGGCTCAAAAGGAAAAAAACAAACAAGCTATAGACAAAGAACCTTAATGCAGAATCACTGAAAAAAGGGTTACCCCAAAAGGCATTGGCAACAAATCAAGTTTCAAAGAAATACAACATCATACATACGTCCATAATGCAAAGCATCTTGGGATATATGCAAATCACCATGACATTTCAGACTTGTTCAGTTTACAGCAATTTACATGCATTTTAAATAGCACAACTAACTTAATTTCTATAATAGTCACCTAGTACATTTTGCCTTTATCAAAAACATGTAGTGCCATTGTATTTTCAACATTTACAGGTTTCATAAACATAAGGTATATACATCAAGGTATTTTATGACATAGTGCTATTACATACTAAATCCAGCAATGATAAACACAACCTGTTTTACATATGTTTGGAAGTCACCACAATAACCTCCCTGTACAAGGACCTGAGAGGGAAAAGGAACATTAAAGAAGGCACTACAGCATAGTCAAGATAGGGAAGGGGGTGCCCACAGGTGGCCAACCTTATGGACTAGAAATTGTAAAGGATAGATTAGGCTAAGAAATAGAAGAACTGTTGCAACAGATTTAAGAAAAGGTTGGTCCTCAAGGGTGGCAGGAGCTCCCCGTCAAAAGCATCAATGCCTCCAAGACGTAATTTGATCAAGTGCAGACAAGAGGCAGCCATCAGAATCCACTACTGGGGTAATGATGTCAGAGGAAGAGGACTAAGATGTCGGGTATAGATAAACAACTACAGCAACTGAAGTCAAACTGACACTGATCCTGTTTAGTTATTATGGACAAGAGGTAGCTAAGTCAGAGAATATCTGAAAAAGAACAGTTACGTAAGAACTTACCGTAACAGTAGATCTTCAAGGGGATCTCAGTCATCAGGTTAAATGGTAGGCACCTTCACCGTCGATGAAGGAGAATCCGCACAGAAGATTTTAAGCAGTACAAGTGCTGCCCACGCTGTCAACTTCCGTCGACATCACCAACCCTATAAAGGCATGAGTGGTCCCACTCCCTTCTCAGTCCCCCCCCCAGAGACAAAGGGGGCATAGTCCTAGCCATGGGGGACCAAGGAGAGAGAGAGAGAGAGAGAGAGAGAGAGAGGTGCTCAGACCATGTGAAAGGCTGGACACACCAGATAGCCAGTTCCTAGACAGGTACCCCCCCCCCCAAAAAAAAGGGGGATGGTGGAAGGGAAAGGAGATCTGATGATTGAGAGACCCTCGAAGATCTACTGTTATGGTAAGTTAACTGTCCTGTCTTTATCCGGGATCTCAGTCATCAGGTTACACCATAGGAATGAGTCCAGGTACAGACAGACAGTCTGGGAGGAGGGTTTCTCCATAAATTCAAGATAGGAGGCCCTGCAGCATAGCCCTGCCAAAACCTGCATGGGTTCTAGAGATACTGTCCTGTGTTTCCTGAATCCATGCTGATCCTAAAGACAAGTATCAGCATGGATTCAAGAAACACAGGTCATGCCTAACCAATACCTTAGTCTTTTACG
Source organism: Neoceratodus forsteri (assembly GCA_016271365.2). Lineage (NCBI taxonomy): Eukaryota > Metazoa > Chordata > Ceratodontiformes > Ceratodontidae > Neoceratodus > Neoceratodus forsteri. The sequence continues at coordinate 1,233,861,874 of CM028129.1, read as the reverse complement.
AAAGGGTTAGCCATTCACTAGATAGGAAAAATCCAGTGGATGTGATGATCTTGGACTACAAGAAAGCCTTTGATAAAGTTTCACATGGTATCCCAGTAAAAAAAAATGCAGCACCTTGGCATTAATAACCTACTAATACAGTGGGTTGACAGTTGGCTGGAAGACAGAACTCAAAGGGTTCGTACTGGAGGTTATGAGTCAGAGGAGGGAAGGGTAACAAGTAGGGTGCCCCAGGGATCGGAGTTGGGAACTGGCCCTATTCTCAATGTTTACATCAGATATGAACAATGGTGTAAAGAACTTCTGCTTAAAATTCACAGATGACTAAACCTGGGGTTGAGGTAGGGGATGAGGAGCAGGCTGCATCTATACAACAGGATCTGGATAAATTGCAAGAATGGGCAGCTCTAAACGGCATGCAGTTTAATGTTGAGAAGTGTGTAGTGATGCACCCTAGAAAAACTAACAGGCACCGAGAAAGATCTTAGAATATTAGTTAGCAACGACCTGTCCTTCAGCTCACATTGCAATGCGACCATAAAAAAAATCCAACAGACTATTTGGATGCATAAAGAAAGCATTTGTATCTAGAAATAGGGCCTACACAGTCCCACTGCAGAGGCCTTTTGTAAGGCCAAACCTGGATTATTGTACCCCGCTCTGGAGTCCTTACCTGAGGAGAGATATAAATGGCATGAGAGGGTCCAAAGAAGGTTAACAAAAATGGTGGATGATATTGGAACACAGTCCTATGACTCTAGACTACACAGGATCAGGCTATATCCATTGGAACTGAGGTGAATTAGAGGAGATCACTTACAAATGTATAAAATTTCCAAGGATATTCAACTTGCAGAAAATTTGGGACTGATGCCCACAAACAGCATTGAAAGTTTAAGGAGCCATAAACATCAGCTGAAACTCTTATCCAAGGACTAAATTGAGGAGGTACATCTACACACAGAGAATAATACCTCTGTGGAATAGCCTCCCAAGAGAGATGGTGGAGGCAGATACATTTCTGACCTTCAAAGAAAGACTTGATAATTACCTAATGACCCCCAAGTGGGATAACATGCCTTGCTAATGCGGGAGACAGACTCTATAGGTGAGAAGCCTTCTCTGTCTAAAATACTACCAACAGCTTAATCTGGTTCAAGGTCAGTTGGCATTCAACTGTATGCCCCCTCACCCCCCCCCCCCGGGGTCGTGCCTGAAAATAGGCGGAATTTGTCTAGTGCACTTACCCGGTCAACAAAAACTAAAAAAATAAATAAATAAACAAACCTAGTATTGAACCTAGTATTGGATGTCCAAACTGTAGTGCTTGGTGAAGGTATGGACAATACTCTAGGTGGCAGCCATACAGATGTCAGCGGCTGAGACCCCTCGAAAACAAGTCACAGAGGTAGCCATGCCTCCGGTGGAATGAACTTTGACAGCACCAGGGAAATCTTTGTCATGTGTGTTGTAGCAAAAAACAAAGCAATTTGCCAACCAGTTGGATAAACATTGCTTAGAAACTGCAGTGCCCTCTGTACCCGGGGCGAAAGAAACAAACAACTGCTTCAACTTACGATTCTCCTTGGTATGAAGCACGTAGTACTTATTTATTTATTTATTTAGACAGCAGTTTAGAAAATCTTTGAGCCATAGGCTCATTTACAAAGGTACCTTGTCACAGTAGGACAAACGAAAATACACAGTATAACAGTATAACACAGTATAACAGTAATTTAAGACATAGATACAAACAAGCTGGTACAGGTAGGATTGATGCAAACAATACCAGAGTTATGTTGTCCTTAGCAGCTTAGTAGTAAGCTTTGTCATAAGTACTGAGTACGGCTTTGACTAGTGGCAATTACAGCTTCAGGTGTTAACAAGGTGGTTCCATAAGGAAGTTTTGAAGCACGATATAGTTGGAGCTTCGGAGATGGAGGGGGCAGTGTGTTGAACCAGGAGGGGCCCACAAGGTTCTGTGCACATCTAATGTGTACAGCAGTGCTTCCCCTTGACTGGCATGCTCAGAAAAATAAACAAGAAGGTGGATAGACTGGTTAAGTGTAGACTCAGAAACCACCTTAGGGAAAAACTTAGGATTTGTGCGCAAAGGTACCAGTCTTTGCAAAAAATCAAATAAGGCTCCTAGCACCAGAGGGCCTGAACCTCTGAAATTCTTCGAGCAGAAGTAATGGCAACTAAAAATAATGCCTTCCAAAAGAGAAAGCGCAGCTCGCAAGTTGCAACTGGCTCAAGAGGAGACAGGGTCTACTTTTCCAAAATAAAATTAAAATCTCAAGCTGGGACAGGAAAACAGATTGGGGGTTTCAGATGCAAGATGCCTCTTAAAAAGGTATGGGAAACATCCAGCTGAGCAATCGTGCGGTCACCCACGGGCTCATGAAAGGCAAAAATAGCCAAAAGGTGCACCCTGAGGGAGCAGTACTGGAGACCTGAGTCAGACAAAGAGATCAGGTAGTCCAGGATATGGTTCACCAGGCAGGTGAAAGGATCCAGACTATGTTTGTCAGCCCAGATGGCAAACCACCTCCACTTCATGACATATGTGACTTGAGTGAAGGCTTCCAGGCAGCCATGAGGATGTCCACCACTCTGTTCGAGACCCCAAACCTGGCGTCGGCTATGTTCTCAGGAGCCAAGCATGCAGATGGAAGGACCTGAAGTTGGGATGAACCAAGGTCCCCTGAGCCTGTGTCAACAGATTCCTACAGAGAGGGAGCAGAACCAGAGGCTCCTCCACCATCTGCTGAAGCCGGGGGAACCATATCTGCTAAGGCCAGAATGAAGTTACCAGGATCATGGTGCCACCATCCATCTGCAGTTTGATGAGCACCCTCTGGATTAGAGGAAACGGAAGGAAGGCATAAAGAAATCTCCCACTCCAGGAGAGGGACAACGCGTCTTGTCAGAAAACTCCAGGACCTGGATCTAGCGAGCAGAAATTGGGCAGTTTTGCACTGCGTGGGAACGCAACAAGTTCCAACTCTGAGCGACCTCATCTGTCGAACAAGCCTCCCGCGATGAATAAGAGGTGCTCCCAGTCGTGCATGGTGGACTGAGTCCGGCTGAGGTTGTCCACAAGAGTATTTAAAATGCCTGGCATGTGGACCACCAAGAGTGTTGGACCGTGATCCAATACCCAGTACCACACTCTCATGGCCTCCCTGCATAGGGGGTGTGAATGAGTCCCCCCTGCTTGTTGATGTAGTATACTATGCTCAGACTGTCCGACTGCACTAGGAGCTGACATGGAGCCAGGTGTTCCACAAAAGCCTGCATGGCATAGAGCACCACTCTCATCTCTAGGACACACCGTTTCACCTTGTTCAACAGCAGTTTTGCATTGCAGGATTGCGTGAGTGCAGATACCCGACTGTCTGTCTGGTTCAACCACTGTGGATTGACACACAACAGGGTAGCCACTAACAGGTCCATTTGGGTTTCCCAACCTTTTCTGTCATGTCCAATATCTGCGCAAACCAAGTGTAACAATATGCAGAGAGGTTTCCAGCTGGCACCATGAGCACAGGGTCTGAAAAGGCCCCAAGTGCGGTCCCCAGCCCAGACCGGAGGCATCCATGGTGAGGATCTGCTGTGGAGAGGAGATCTGGAATGGGATGCCTTGAAGCAGATTCAGGGGGTCCATCCACCACTGTAGTACCTTGCGGACTGGGGAAAAGACCAGAACTAGACAGTCTAACCAGTCCGTGCGCTGGTCCCACTGCACATGGAGGGTCCGCAGGAGGACACGCATATGAAGCATGGCCAGTGGAACAGTGGATACGGCAGCTGCCATCAGGTCAGACAGTCTCAGGTACACCCTGGTAGTAAAGTAGCATCTCCGAGTGACTTCCTGAGCTTGGGCAATCAGGCACTCAACGCTGTTTTTGGGCAGAAGGCTTCCCTTAGGCTGAATCCAGAACTGCTCCTATGTAGTGTAACCTTTGGGATAGTACTAGAAACGATTTGAGCAAACTGACAGTGATGCCTAGGAAGTAGAAAAGCTGGAGAGGTCGCTTCAGAGTTACCAAAAGCTGTTTCCTGGATGGGGCCTTCAGGAGCCAATCATCCAGATAAGGGAAAGCATACAGTCCCTCCCTTCTTAGAACTGCTGCTACTGCTGTTACTAAGCATCTGGTAAAGACTCACAGTGCAGAGGACAAGCCAAAGGGCAGCACGTTGAACTGATAATGCTAGCCCTGAAATGCAAAGCAGAGAAATATCCTGTGGGTAGAAAAGACAGAAATATGCAGGTAAGCGTCCTGCATATCCAGAGAACAGAGCCAATCCCCTGTTTTGAGAAGGGGCATTAGACCCAGCATGGTTACCATCCGAAATCTTTTGTACTGGATGTACAGATTGAGGTCCTTTAGGTCTAGAATGGGCCTCAGATCGCCGGTCTTTCTGGGTACCAGGAAAAACCGGGAATAGAACCCTTTGTTTCTCTAGTGCCTGGGAACTGGCTTGATGGCCTGCTTGTGTAGAAGGGACTGCACCTCCTCCTGGAGAACAGATAGGTGAGCCGGGGGTTACTGAAGGGTAGAGGAAGGGTTTCTGGAGGTTGCTCAATGGCTCCAGGGCATGCCCCTTCTCTATGATCTGCAGGATCCATTGCATCTGAAGTTATGGTTCTCCACTGATTCAGACGGAGTGAGAAGTGACCTCTGACCACCACCTCCTGGTCCAGGGAGGAGTCATGCGGAGGTGCAGCCAGGCGCTTGGGCTGGTCCCTCAGTTTTGGGGTGCTTGGCCACGGCTCCGGCCCTGGAGGGGGTGGGCAAGGCAGCCGAGGCGCTGCATTTCCCTTGAGGCCCGGAGGGTGTACCGGGCCTATTTGGAGGCTTTGAGAAAGGGTGGACACCCTCTACCTCTTGACTGGGTATAGTAGAGGGAGTGCATCAACTTGAGGGCCTTACCTGAGGCTTGCAGAGCATTAATATAATAATAATTAATGCATACAGTAGAATGCAAAAAAGATTTTACTTATCAAAAATTTGGAACGAGATAGCCCCTGAAATTCAAACCACAAAAAATATAGGTTATTTTAAATGAAATTTAGATACCGTCTGGAAAGAGGAATGTTCCTGTTATGATACAGGAACATAGCTCTTTACTATGATCATGTATTTGGCCCCTCCCCTAAAGCCCCATCCTGCAGCAAGTACTGTTTATAAATAATTGAGCTGTAATGGTAGGTGGGGTGGGGTGGGAGTCAGGTGGGGATTTGTAATTGTGCATATTAGGCTCAACATTGTTTACTTGGTATGTCTGACCAAAAACAAAACATTGTTTAAAGGAAATATGAGTTGTTGGGGGGGGGTACAAAATAATATGTGGACCTTATGCTCCTATTGCACAACTGTTTCTTTCTTAAATGTGTGTCATGAGTCTGCTGTAACAAAATTTTGCACCTTTATGTAACCGTATGCTTATACTCAGGACAACTTTGTAAAAAAGGACTTTATAGCCCTAAACGTTACTTCCTGACAAAAAATAAAGATGTTTATGTATGTATGTATCTATCAATATCCACGACATCAGGGCCAAACAGATTTGTGCCATTAAAGGGGTCGTTAAGCACCTTTTGCTAAGCTGGCCCATCGGCGCGGCGGTTGGATTTCCGCTTGCAATGCCAATGACCCTGGTTTGGGAATGAGCCCAGTTGCTGGAGGTCCGGCCAGGGGGAGAAGGGTTGAGCGTCCCAGGGACAGCTCGCCTTTTCCGGGGGGAGGGGGGAACCAGGGCTCAGTGCTTGTCTGACCCTGGGTGGAGACCTGAGGTACAGCAAGCACAAGCCACTAGCAAGGGGTGGCATAATGGACACTGGCGCTCTGTGCCTTGACGTCAGGCACACATCATGCCCGGAACACCATAAAAATCACTCGCAGCACTCCCGGATAGACGGAGCATCGGGCCCCGATCCCCCAATGCCCCTACCTGATCCGGCGACAGCATCCAAGAAACCAGAAGACTTTGGGGTGTAAGGGCCCCCACCTGGGGGGCATGCCATGGCTACAAGGGGGATGGACAGCTCCGGGTTCCAGTAAGAGGGTGGGATATAGAAGGCCGTAAGTGTCTTTTGAAGGGAATGGAGTGCTGTGGGTAGGGGGAACATAAATCGAAAGTAGAAAAAAAAAAACGCACCTTTTGCTGTACATCAGCAGCAAACCCGGATACTCTGAGCCAGGAGTGTCTATGCAGGCATATGCCCATGGTGGCTGCACTGGCAACGGTATCAGCCATATCACGGAGGGCTCTGATGAGGTACTTACCAACATTCTCAGCTTCTTGGAGGCACTGAAGCAGCTCCTGCTTCTGAGTGCCATCTGGAAGGATCTGTACTGTGGCCTGGCCCTTTTTACAGCTGGCATTTTGGTATGTCACCATGTGAGACAGGTAATTTGTGATCTTCAAACTTAGGGTGGAGGAGGCATACACCCTCTTATCCCAGAGGTCGATTCTCGGAGACTCTTTATCTGGGGGAAGGGAACTACGGTGCTTAGGCACCGTACGCTATCATAGGCAGCCTTGATGACCACTGAGTCCATCTCGGGCTGGGCAGCACAGCAGGGGAGCCCTTGGGGGGCATAGTAGAGTTTATCAGTGCTATGAGGCATAGCTGAGGCCTCACTGACAGAAGAGGCAGTAGATCTAACGGACAGCAGGATTTCCTCATCTTCTTCCTCCTCATCATCAGGAAGAATGAGGTCTGGGTGGTACTCCTCCTCGACATCGACCTCCTCAGATCTGGGTCTGGCGTTGGATGCCCTCTCAACGGCACAAAGGGAGCCTCCCATGGCCAATGAGTTGGCATCGTCGACTAAGCTGCAGTCGAGAGCATCGGCAAAGGGGGCCTAAAGGCAACCAGCTGCTGTGCCAGCACATTAGTGAATTTGAGCAGGACTTTGCTCAGGTGGATGGTAGTCATTGATGGAGGGAGGGTTGATGGCACAGGCGTTGACGACCTGCCTGCTTAGCTCTGAGAGCCCTAAGAGCCCACAGCCCTGGAGGGAGAAGGGGTAGGCATCGACGGGAGAGTAGCTGACAGTGAGCCTGTCGTTGATGAAGGGGGTGCCGACAACCCAAAGGTCAATGGCCGGCCGCCTTGAGAATCGGGCGGAGATGCTGTCGGCATGGGTCTGGTGGGCACAGAGACCTGGACAGCAGTCGTCCTCATCAATGCAGCCACAGATGATAAAGAAGAAGAAGGAGAACAGGCCGTTGGGGAATGAGATCGACACTGGGGGGAGTAGTCACGATTTTGGTCTTTTCTATGACTTTTCCCTGAGGATTTATCTCAGGCCTTGGAGGCCTGGAAGTGTGATGATCCGGTCGGCCACTGAGAGGCTGGGACCCCAGAAGACCGTGTCTGGTACTGGCTACTACCTGTTGATCCATCAGGAAATTTTTAAGAGCCTTTTTGCATCACCGGAGGGTTGTTTGGTTAAACTTCTGTCAGAGTGCACAGTCTGAAATCTCATGTTCAGACTCAAGACAGCGGACAGAGAGAGAGAGAGAGAGAGAGAGCTTGTCTGTGGAGGCAATCTTTTTTCCGCAGCATTAGCGACAGAAGAGAGAAGCAGAAGGATTAACTCTCGACATAAACAAGAATCTCTTTAATAAAACAGATTCAGAAAAACACTGAAGGAAAGCCGTAGGCATTAAAAAAGGCAAGAATACTGCGTTGGGAGCTTCTGCAGAGACCCATGCAAGCGAGTCGACGTTGGAAAAAACTGAGGAGGAAGCGGGGCCGCTCACGCCTTTATAGGGTCGGTGACATCGATGGAAGTCAATGGCGTGGGAGACCCAGCTGTACTGCTGAAAATCTTCCGTGTGGATAGAAACATAGACTTTGATGGCACATAAGGACCACTTGGCCCACCCAGTCTGCCCATTTCTCTACCTACTGGATAAGCTGCAGGTCCTAGTTAACCAACAACCTACCTCCTCCTACCCCCCACCAGAATTGCCTTATGTCTGTCCCATGCATTCTTGAATTCCCCCACTGATTTTGACCCCACGACCTCCTCAGGAAGGCCGTTTGATGCGTCTACCACCCTCTCCACGAAAAAATACTTCCCCACGTTGCCTCTCAGCTGTCCCCCCCCTCTATCTTTACATTGTGCCCCCTTGTTCTTGCACATATCTTTTTCTGAAATATGCTACCCTCTTGGACTTTGTTGATTCTCTTGAGATACTCGAAAATTTCTATCATGTCCCTCCTTTCCTCGAGGGTATACATATTAAGCTCCTTTAGTCTCTCTTCGTATGGCTTCTGGTGCAGACCCTGCACTATTTTAGTTGCCCTCCTCTGGACTGCCTCCATCCTATGTCTTTGCAGAGATGGTGTCTCCAGAACTGCATGCAGTACTCCAGATGGGGTCTCACCAACTATCTGTACAGAGGGATAACAACCTCCTGTTTTCTACTGGTGATGTCTCTCTTTGTGCATCCCAGTATCCCCCCAGCCCTCCTTACTGCCTTCTCACATTTCATGCCTACCCTTAGGTCATCTGATATGACTACTTCCAGGTCCCTTTCCATTTCTGTTGTTGTTAGCACCTCCCCACTATTGTGTACTCTTCCCCTGGGTTTTTGTTTCCCAGGTGCATTACTTTGCACTTCTTTGTACTGAATCTAAGCTGCCATACTTTTGACCATTCCTCCAACCTTTCCATGTCCCTTCTCATCCATTCCACCACCCCTTGTGTATCAATCCTGTTGCAGATCTTTGTGTCATCTACAAAGGGGCATACTTTTCCTTCCAGTCCCTCCGCAATGTCACTTATAAAAACATTAAAGAGGACCGTCCCAGTACTGAACCCTGCGGTACTCCTCTAGTAACCCCCCCCCTTTCTTCGGAGTGGACTCCATTTACTATTACCTTCTGTGTCCTGTCGTCCAGTCAATGTTTTACCCAGGCTACCACTATAGGACCCACTCCGACACTGGCTAGTTTGTTTAATAATCTTTTGTATGGGACTGTGTCAAATGCCTTGCTAAGGTCTAGGTAGCCCATGTCCACAGCCCCTCCCTGGTCTACTAACTTTGGTCACCCAATCAAAGAAATCTATGAGATTCATCTGACATGACCTTCCCACTGTGAATCCATGCTGCCTTGAGTCCTGTGCTCTGCTGGCCTCTAGGTACTCAACAATTCTTTCTTTCAGGAGTGATTCCATCATTTCCCTACCACTGAGGTCAAATTAACGGGTCTGTAGTTTCCTGCCTCTGCCTTGCTCCCACTTTTGTGAAGGGGAAACACATCCCCCCTCCTCCAATCCTCAGGTACCACACCATCCTCCCATAATTTGTTAAAAAAGGGTAATCAGTGGTGTCATTAGTTCTCCTCTGAGTTCTTTTAGAATTCTGGGGTGAATCCCATCAGGCCCCATTGCCTTGTCCACTTTCAGTTTTAGGAGTTCTTTCAGGATCCTTTCTTCCGTGAATGGGCTGGTATTGCCCACCCTATCCAGAGTGCTTCTATTGACTGGTTTAGGTACCTCCCCCTCCTCTTCTTTTGTGAATACTGAGCAGAAGTATTTGTTCAGTATGTCTGCTTTTCACTGTCCTCCCCCATTAAGCCTCACTATCCCTCCCTCGGTCTTTCTTCCCTCTCAATGTACCTATAAATGGTTTTATCCCCTTCTTAACTGAGACGGCTATCTTTTCCTCAGTTTGGGCCTTTGCTATTCTGACTGACCTCCCCGTTTCCTTCTGCTTTAACTGGTACAGTTCTCTGTCCAGCTCTTTCTGTGTTTCCTTATATTTCCTGAATGCTATCTTTTTCTCCCTAACCTTCCCCGCCACCTCTTTTGAGAACCATAGTGTTTTTTTCCTTCATTTTGATTTGTTTATTTGCTTCACACAAAGGCTCGTTGCCTCTGTGATGGCAGTTTGTTTTTTGTTACAAATTTTTCTCTTGAGCGGCTGTCCTGTGGAGCGCCTCAGCCCTGTCCCCAGCGTCCACCATCCGTGCTGACCCATACTCCCAGGGCTTGCCCCTCCGGTGGGGCCAGCGGGGTTCCCCAACCCCCACCAAAGACTGGATTCAGTGGGCCAGCACCGTGGCTGGCCGGGAGCAGAGCCTGCGAGGCACCCTCCACCACTGTGCTGCAGCGTCCTCTTTTTCCTGGGTTTCCCCCCAGCAGCTGGGGCATGCAATGACACCCACAGAGAGGAGCGCATGCGTGTCCGTATGCGTTCCCTCCAAGCACCTGCCACAACTCCTCCCCCTTCTGCAGCATGGCGCCCTGTCCCCCAGCCTCCCTGAAGAAGGAGAGCAGTCCGTTGGACACTCAATCGTTCTCCTCCCCTGCTGACCCCTGGTGCACTGTGCTCGTTCCCAAACACAGGTCGCTAGCGTAGCGCGAGGCAAGGCGTCCAGTGCCTCAGCGCCACCGGGCCGGCTTGTGTGATGGCAGTTTTGATTTTTCCCCCTCTAGAGACCCAGAATATGCAGTGGAATAAGAAACTGAGGAGTTTTCCCCAAGAGCCAAAACAAAGAAAAAGACAGCAGAAGACTCATTTGCATGGAAGTGGATAAAGGCAGACAGCAGGGGAAAGGAGAGAAAGCACAGCCTGCTGCAAGAGCTCCTCTCGAAGATCTACTGTTATGGTAAGTTCTTACACAACTGTACTATCTTACTTTGAGGGACGCTCTTGCAGCAGGCAATCACCAGTAGGACTGAGTCACAAGCAGTTTCGATAATCAAATGAAACAGCTAGGGAAGAGACACATCAGCCAGAGGCTCAAGACAGAAGGCTTTTTTTTTTTTTTTATCTAGATGATCCCGTCTTACACACTGTTCCCTATTGTAAATACCGTAAAATATTGCAAATACTGTTCTGGATGTTTGTGAAAACAGGCATTTTTGCTCACATACTTTTCAGTATATAAAAATAAAATTGAAATTGAACAGCCAGGCGGAAGCTACAAGCCATGGAGGCAGCCATACTCCCGGTGGAATGGCCCTTAACCACACCTGGAAGTTCCTTGTACTTATGGTAACAGAAAACAATGTAATTGGCTAACCACTTAGACAAACACTGTCTGTACACTGAAGTGCCCTCACTCTTTGTGTCGAATGAAACAAACAACTGATCAGACTTCCTCAAAGTCTTAGTCCGTGTATAGTAATGTAAGAATCTATGCACATCCAAAGTATGCGCCAAAGTCTCCCCCTGATTAGAATACTCTGGATAATGCACAGGAAGGTGGATGGATTGATTCAAAGTACGGTTACCACCTGTCCTGATTTTCGCAGGACAGTCCTGATTTGGGCAGTTGTATCCTGCACCAAAAAAAAAACACGAAAAATACTATGTGTTCTGACATTCTAGAAGAACAAAATATTTACTGACTTTCCTCTAAATGTTGCAAAAACCTATAATACCTTAATTTAAATATCTTACGATAAACACCAGAAAGAATTAAAAAAACTACAACATTTAAGTCTTAATTCTGATTATTTAGAGAAAACAAGTCTGTTTCATTGGTTGAGGTTATATATTGTCCTGAAAAAAATCATGTTTCAGTAAGAAATGTCCCACATGTTTCAGTAAGAAATGTCCCACTTTAGGCTTCTTAAAAGGTGGTAACCCTAACTCAAAGTAAACTCCAACACCACGTTAGGAAGGAACTTAGGACTGGTATGCAATGGCACCCTGTCTTTGTGAAAAACACAAATAAGGCTCCTTACACGAGGGCATCAAGCTCGGAAATCCTTAGATCAGAAGTAACAGCAACTAAAAAGAGCACTTTCCACGACAGATGGTGTACCTCGCAACTCGCGGCTGGTTCAAAGGGAGGCAACATGAGTTTCTCCAACACAAAACTGAGGTCCCAAGGAGAGACCGGGTCCAGAATGGGAGGTTTCAGATGCAGAATGCCTCGAACTAAAGTGCGAGACACATCAAGCTGAGCCACAGGTCTGCCTTCGCCACAGTTCTGCCTTCGACAGGTACATGGTATACAGAGATGGCAAAAAGATGCACCTTGATAGAGGAGTACCTCAATCTGGAATCACAGAGAGACAGGAGATACTCCAACACTTGATCCACCAGGCAGGTGAAGGGATCCGACTGGTGGGAAGTAGCCCAAAGGGAAAAACTCTTCTACTACATAGCATAGGTCACCCTGGTGGAGGGCTTATGGGCAGCCACCATGTCATCAGCGACCCTAGGGGAGACTCCAAACCAGGCGATGGCTATGTCCTTAGGAACCATGCATGGAGATGCACAGACTTGAGATCTGGATGGACCAGGGTCCCCGCGCTCCTGGGAGAGCAAGCTGGTGCACAGGGGTAAGGGCACTAAAGGTTCCACTGCCAGTTCTTGCAGCAACAGCCATATCTGACAAGGCCAGATGGGAGCTGTGAGGATCATTTCGGCCCCCTCCATTTGAAGCTTCAGCACAATCCGCTGAAGGAGCAGGAATGGAGGGAAGGCATACAGGAACCTCCCCTTCCAGGAGATGGACAATGCATCTCACCAGAAAACTCCAGGCACGGGATCGAGCCAGCAGAAAAGCAGCAGATTTACGTTGAGTGAGGACGCAAAAAGGTCCTGCTCTGGATGCCTCCACCTGTCGAAGAGGTCTTCGACTACTGGGGTCAGAAGTTCCCACTCATGAGCAGGAGCTGCTTAAGCTGTCCGCCAGGACATTTTGGACACCTGGAACACGGACAGCTGACAGCTCCACACCGTGCTCGATGACCCAATACCAAACCCTCATCGCCTCCTTGCACAGTGGGTAAAAATGTGTTTCCCCCTGCTTGTTTATGTAATAAACCGCGCACATGTTGTCCGCCTGCACTAGGAGCGGACCCGGAAGAAAATGAGACTGGAAGGCCTGAAGAGCGTACAAGATGGCCCGCATCTCCAGGACATTGATGTGGAGGCCCTGCTGCACGGCTATACAAGTGCTCCGAGTCTGGTAAGCTCCCAAGTGGACTCCCCAGCCGAGACCCGAGGCATCCAAGGTCAGTACCTGGCAGGAGGTCAGAATAGCAAAAGGGACCCTCTGAAAGAGGTTGGCCAGCTCTAACCACCAGGACAGAACCAGTTGGACTGGATAGAAGACCATTACCAGTTGGTTCAGGTTCTCCGTGTGCTGGTCCCATTGGACCGGCAACATGCACTGGGGAATCCTCATATGTAGATGAACTAGAGGCACTGTGGCAACGGCCACGTGACACAGAAGGAGTAAGAAAACTCAGGCTGGGCCCTGATTGCTGTAAAAGACCAGACGGGCCTGCTCCATCAGATGCTCCACCCTGTCCGTAGGCAAGAAGGACATACCCTGGGCCATGTCCAGGGTGGCCCCTATGTACTGGAGCCACTGGCAGGGTGTCAAACAGGACTTTGGCACACTGACCATGATCCCCAGGGCCTGGAAGAGAATGAAGATACACTCCAGTGTCTGGAGAAGGCATTCATGGGCTGCTAGGAGCCAGTCATCCAGGTAGGGAAAGACACAGCAGCCCCATCTCCTCAGGGCAGTTGTCACCATTGCCAGGCAGTCAGTAAAAACCCCGGGGCCACGGACAGACCAAAAGGGAGGACCCAGAACTGAAAATGGGCTGCCCAAAAATGGAAGCAGAGGAAGCGTCTGTGGGAAGGAAAAATCTTGATGTGCAGGTCGGCATCCTGCATGTCTAGAGAGCAGAGCCAGATGCCCCGGTGCAAGAGAGGCAGGAGTTCCTGAAGAGTGACCATCCAAAAGTGCTTGTACTCTATGAACAGATTCAGATCGCTCAGGTCTAGAATGGGCCTGAGGTCCCCGGTCTTTTTGGGGACCAAGAAGAAGTGGGAGTAGCAACCCCTTCCCCACTGAGCTTGAGGGACAGGCTTTATAGCCCTTTTTTGCAGCAGAGTTTGATTTCCTCCCAAATTAGAGGCAGATGATCTGGGGAGTAGAAGGAGTTTCCCCAGAGGGTTTTGGGAGACCACTCAAGGAGTTCTAGAGTGTGACTATGTTCTATTAGCTGCAGAACCCAGTTGTCTAAGGTGATCTCCTTCCACCTGTTGAGATGGAGGGAGAAGCGACCCCCTACCTCCTCCTCCAGGGTCCCTACTGGAAGGGGTGTCTAGCAAGGAATCACGAAGTAGAAGCAGGCACCAGGAGGCCCGGGGCAGCCACCCGGGGAGCCCTAGTGGCGGCAGATACTAGGGCCAATGCCTGTTTGCGCTTGCCCTGGCCCTTGGCAGGAGGTTGGGGCTGCCTGGGAGATGAGCAGTGGAGAGGCAGCCGCTGGCCAGACTTTGACTGGGTATGGTACAAGGAATGGACACATTGAAGGGCACAGCCTGATTCCTGGAGGGAGGAGATCAAGTCCAGTACATCTCCTCCAAAGAGGACTGAACCCTGAAAGGGGGCATCCAGAATTCTGAACTGCACACCCGAGGCAAAGTCGGACACCCTGAGCCAAGAGTGGCATAAGAGACATATGCCCGAGGCTGTTACTCTGCTCAAGGCACTGATGGCATCACAGGCGGCAAAAAGGACATGACTGCCAATGTCCGAGCCCAATTTAAGCATCTGGGCTAGCTATTTCTTAGAAGGATCATCAGGCAGGGCCTGAACTATGTCTCTGGCCTGGTCCCACAAAACATTCTGGTACTAGACCATATGGGCAAGAAAATTAATGGCCCTAATGGCCAGAGTAGCCAAGGAGTAGACCCTCTTACTCAGGTGATCCAACTACCGGGACTCCTTGTCTGGCGGGAGAGCACTGAGGCGTTTAGGTTTCTTGGTGTGGTCATGGGCCACACTGATAACCACCAAGTCAGCCTTTGGCTGTAACCTGAAGAACGGCTTACCGGCGAGGGCATGGTCAAGGCGGTCTGCCTTTTTGGGCACCGTCGGGGTAGTAGAGGGTTGGTTCCAGGCCACCCTGGTGACATAATCGTAAGAGTCAATCAGGGGGAGGGACCACCAAAGGAAGGTATTAGGATGGCATAGGTAAATGACCATCCGGTGACGCTCTGGGTCCTGCTCCTCTGTCTCCCAGCCCATGGTGGTCTGAATATGCCTCATAATGTCTAGGAAAGAGGAGTCATCAGGAGGATACCTGGGGACTGCCTTGGGGTGCTTCTCTTACCCAGACGAGTCTCCTGCCAGACAGAAAGAGTCCAAATAATTAGGGTCCTCGTCGTCATCTGGTTCACTTTCTGGGGACTAACGTTAGTCCAGGCATCCGCCCACACCAGTGTCGGACTTGGTGCCTGTCGTGTGATCATTACTGGGACCCGGTCTAACAGGATTCATAGGCGGCTTGGTCACAGGAGGATGGTGGGGAGATGCCGGCAGCGGACCCGCTAGTGCTGGGTTCTGCTTCCACACCAGAGCCCACCAAGAAACAGGGCATTTACATCCACCAGTGGAGGGTAGTTGTATACCAGAGGAAGAGGGTAGGCTGGCGCCAGCTAAGGGTAATCTGGTGCTGGGCTCGCCGGAGCTGGCATCAGGTACCCCAGTGTAGGTCTCACGGGTGCTGGAGGAGGAGGAGCTGGCACTGGGGCCGGCTCAGACAGCATGGGCGTCGGCCCAGTGGGCACAGGCTGCAGGGAGCCTGGGAGGGGTGTCCACAGGTGCCAGCAGAGGAGAGACCAGCGCCAAGGGGGACAAAGACTTCACAGGCGAAGGCTGAGGCATGACCAGACATGGGAAAATGCCGGTAGTCTGCAGCAGGCGCTGCCTAAAAGGACTAGCTCTGGGCCCCCATGGAGTGGACTGATGCAGGCAGCACCTTGGTCGGGGGAGTGGTCTGAGGGACCGGTGCCCAAAGAACCATCACCGACCTGGCTGAGAGCCCACGGAAGAAAGGGGCCTGAGCATCCAGGGCTAGGGGGCAGGAGACGAAATCCCCTGCCCCGAGTAGCTGCTACCCACCACCAAGATATAAGCAAGCTGCAGGGCCACCAGTAGCCCAGAGGAACGGAGGGCTGGTGGGGCCGAAGAGGCCAACCTCCCATGGGAGGAAGACCCAGACGCGGTTGAAGGCTTATGGGGAGACCGGAAGTGGGAAGCGGACTGGTCCCGGTCCCGAAGTTTAGCTCAGTGTTTATGCTTCCCACTAGATTTTGTACCGGGAACAGAAGAGGAGGATGCCCTGGAGGACTGCGATGAAGTCAAAGAGCTGCTGGCCTGCAGCTCCTATTCCATCGCAACGAGCTTCTGCCTAAGGAGATGGCACTCCAGAATTTTTAGGCGATGTCTCCATGTGGCCTGGTTACATTTCTGACAAAACTGGCAGGCTTCAGTACAGTGGCTGGGGCCTAGGCACAGGATGCAAGCAGAATGTCAGTCTTTTTTTTTTTTATATACTTCTTTTATTAATGATCAATAAAATTGTACAATGCCAGATATAAATCTGTATAAAAAAATTCTACTGATCAATTACCTTGACTCAAATGCGACTCATAAATCTGGTCAAATAAGTCCATCAGGGACGACATATCATAATGAATAGGTATACAATATACACATGAGATGAAAATCAAAGTGAATGTACTTAAAATTAATTACTAAAAAGAAAAAGAAAACAAACATAACTCAACAGGCCATTGTCTCCCACCCCCTCCGGATCACAATTCTCCTGTTTCTAAATCCATCTAAACCTAAATAAATAGCACCCCACAGTCCAACATAAAGCTATAGCTTAGTGATTTAATTTTCACATATCTGAGTCTTGGTCAGGGAAAAAAGAACCAGCATACCCCTTCCCATACCTAACATTTATATATAAGGGAAAAGGGATTATTGGAAAATGAAGTGGTCTCACATACAAAAAAAAAAAAACAGACTTTGAACCTTCAGGGGAACCTGTCAGCTACATACAATTCCCACCTAGTCCACCTGTTAGTATATACATTTTGCCTAGCTCTGCTAAGGACCCACAAAGGTTCTGGAGGAACATAAAAAACATAGTCCGCGGCTCCTCCAACTTAGGAGTTTCTGACATGATCATTGGAAGGTCAAGTTGTAATAATCCACTCACGATTGCTATTGCTTTAAATTCCCACTTTTCGGACTTGTCCGTGCTTACCTCCTCTTTCCCTGCTGTAGGGGATATTAGAGGCCCCTCAGCCACTGTCCCTCAGGAGGCTCACCCCTCTCGCCCATTATTTTCTCTCAGGGCTGTGTCTGTCAAGGAGATGCAGAGACTTCTCTCTAGTCTCTCCCCACACTCCAGCGGTGGTCATGATAACATGGAACCCAAGCTTCTGAACCTGGGTGCTCCCTACATTGCCATCCCAGCAGCAGATATCTTAGATCTGTCCCTTGCCACTGGTGTCATCCCTGGTATTTGGAAAGTAGCAAGGATTGTCCCTGTTCCAAAGCAAGGTAACCCCAAAGTCCTGGACAACTATCGTCCAATTGCCATCCTGTCGGCCATTAGTAAACTGTTAGAGAAAACTGTGGCTGTACAGCTTACAGAGTATATTCAGACTCATCAGTTGCAGTCTCCCGCACCGCATGGATATCGAAAAGGGTACAGCACGACCACTGCCCTTGTCTCTGTCTCTTCCAGAATCAGGGCGGCCATGGACCAGGGAGCACTCTGTGGGGCCATGTTCATTGACTTATCCAAGGCCTTTGACCTTGTTGACCATGCATTACTCTGCTCACAGATGCAGTCCTTAGGCCTGTCCCCCCCAGCCTTGAGGTGGCTGAGAAACTACCTCCAGGGCAGAAAACAGCAGACTAGATTCAACAAGGTCCTCTCTGACCCCACTCCGGTGACCTGTGGTGTCCAACAGGGATCAGTTTTGGGGCCCCTTCTCTTTTCCACATTTGTTAACAACCTCCCTGCTGCTACTTCCAACTTTAGTGCCACCCTTTATGCAGATGATCTTGTCATCCTTGCACATTTCTGAGACATTGGGGTTCTTAACCTTCAGCTGAATAAGGCCTTTAAGAATACTCAAGCCTGGGTAACATCCCACAAGCTAGTCCTCAATCTGAAAAAAAAACACAGGCCATGCTCTTTGGGTCAGCAGCCAAGATCAAGGCCTCTCCTGTCCCTCTATGTGTCAGTAGTATGGATGGCTCTCCCCTCCTAACCAGTTTCAATAAAATACCTTGGGGTTACACTTGACCCCAACTCGACCTGGGGAGTCGCATCCTAAATGTTTGTAGAACCGTAAACTGCAAACTGGGTCTTGCCTACAGGGCAAAGAAAAACTTGACGTCTGCAGCTCGCTTGGCACTGGCCAGAGGCGTGCTGCTCCCTTCACTAAGCTATGGCCTTCTCCTGTTCGCTGGCACCTCCAAGGTCCACCTTGCCAGGTGGAACACGACCTATAACAACATCTGTCGCTTTGCCCTGGCTGTCCCACGTCTCACCCACCATTGTCAATTATACGACAAACTGAGCTGGCTTTCCCCGGCCAATCACTTGAAATACGAGTTGGGCTGCTTCATAGGAAAGGTGCTCAGAACTGGCACCCCACCGGGGCTTGCGCAGCTTCTCCTGCCTGCTGTATCCTCCTCCTACTCCCTTAGGTCTCAGGGTCTGGCAGTGCTCAAAGGTCCATATACTCGAACCCAAATGGGGGATAGGGACTTTGCTACATGTGCTCCAAGGCTATCTAACTCCCTTCCTGACCATGTACGTTCCTCCCCCTCACAACTGTGTCTCCGGAATTCTCTGTAGGAGCACTTGAAACTGTCCTCAGTGTGTGAGCATCCCAAGCTACCCTAACCAGGTCTCCAAATTGGTCCCTTTCTGATCCACTGCCTACTTTCCTTTAATTTCTGTGTAGCATGTGATTGATTGCCATCTGCTTATGAATTAAGTGGCCCTGGTAAATAGGGTCACTCATGCAATGTAATTACCATTGAATGTGTTAGTCTATTTATTCTGTATGTATATGTATATTTAACTATTACTTCTCACTGTATACTATATATATTTATCTTGCTCTCTTGTAACTCTGTACATTGCCCCTCTTGTTGTTATGTACCTTGTTTGAACCTGCATTTTCATTGTACTCTCCTGGGTCGTACCTGAAAATAGGCATACAGATTGTCTAGTGTACCTACCTGGTCAACAAAAGCTAAATAAATAAATACATTGCAGGAAATACGTTATACATTCCATTTCTTGTATTTGTGTCACTATGGCAAAACAAACTTTCTCTTCTGGTGGTGAGGGCTGCAACTAGCACCTAGTAACAGCTTTCAGGGCAGCCACTATTAAAATATTCCACAAATAAATATTTAACTTCTTTTCCCTTTAACGCAGAAGGCACGATTCCTAAGACTATATTTTCGGGGCCCACACCCCCTCCACCGCAAACAGGTTTTTTAGATGATCCACCACTATTACCCAATATGCTATAAGCAAAGGACACATCCAGAAGACATGAGCTTGGGTGGCACGGGCCTCCCCAGATTGTCTCCAACAGGCTGATGATCTAGATCTATCAAGTTTGGATTTCAATACAGGAACCGAAAAGTATCTACTCTGCATTCTCCATAGAAACTCTCGCCAATTGAGTGAGGAAGAGGTCGACCACACAGTCGTCTAGATCTTCTCCCAGTCCTGTATTAGCTGAACCCCCAGGTCCCCCTCCCATTCTGATTTAATATGTGTCGTTGTGACCCCCTGATCAGTGATACAGTTTGCATATAGCAACATAATGGCACCTTTGCCTGAGGAAGTTGCCCATATTGCTTCAAAGGAAGGCGGTGTTGTATCCGTTTCCATAAAATAATGGGATTATTAAGGTGCACATTAACATAATTTCTGAGTTGATAAAAACAAAATGTGTCTCCTGGAGTAAAACTGTACCTAGAGGCCACTGCCTCAAAAGACAGGAGGGTACTACCCTGCAATAACTGCCAGGGGGAGTGAAAACTCAAATGCGCCTGGCACTTAAACCATGGATCTAAACTTGCTGGGAGGAACTGTTCATCCCAGGCCCACCACTTGTATCTCCACAGAAAACTAGATGTTCATCCTATTTTGGTGTCCCATCTCCAACCCTCTAAGGCTGTCACAACCCTAGTTAACTTTTCCCCTCTTCTCTGTGTAACCCAGGGCCGGTCTGCCGTTGCCATCTGGCAGCAATACCAAGTGGGCTGGGTTCGGGAAGGAACAGGTCACTCGACACAAAGGCTAGGTTTGGCTACTCTGCGCAGGGGCACCCAAGTAATTCTGAACACAGGAAGCAATAACCGTAATGTCCAATACCAGAAGTGGGATTCTAAAGTGTGGCTTTTTATTCACATCCAAACAGAATAAACAAAGCACAGATGGACCCCCACGGGGCTACACTCCAGGTACTGCAGATTAAAAGAACAAGAACACTTCCTCAACACTTTAGCCCTCAGGCTCTGAACCCACTGGGCACAAAGCCCGGACTTGCACGCTGCTTTGGGTTATACAGCCCAAATTTGTACACTGTTCTGGGTTTTTCCTGGCTTGGCTCCCTTGCCAGCCACTTGGACACCTTCCATACTTCATGGAAACATTTTCTAGTGGCTCCCTAAACCATCTAAGAGCACCATGGCTCCATCAGGGAATTCTTCCTTTCAATCCCACGTTTGGGTACTTTCCTCAGGCACTGGCCAAGTACCTGAGAGAAAGTAAAATGTGTCTCAGAGCAAATCCGTAGAGGTGAATTTTGTTACTACTGATGGGGGGTCTCCCACCTCTCGCTCCCACAATTCATACCCGGCCATTTCTCTGGACAGTAAACACCTCATCCTGTAAAGTCTTGCAATGTAGATTCTTGCTAAATGTATGTCACATTCCATCTACTTGTCTTGCTTCCCATTTATGCTGGACTTGAACATACGTTTAAGTGGCATTGTCCATTACTCTAGACCCCCCCACTGAGTTAAGCAGTCCAATCCCCAATTTCCTTCACTCTTTGTGCTGGACTTGAACATACTTGAATTAAGATGCACTGTACATTACTCTGGACCTCCCACAGATTAAGCAGTCCAATCCCCACTTTCCAACTGTACTTGACTGTCTTTTCCTGACCCCACAATAACAGTCCCTTTAGTTTCCTTCTGTTCAGGTGAAAAACACTTGGCCCTTTTTCAGAGCGAATTCACCCTTTGGTTGCAGGTGCCCCACAGGCGTTTCCTCCACAAGGAATTTCTCTCTCAGAGTTTCTGGTGCCTCAGCAAAACTTGAACAGGCAGCTTCTTTCCCTTAGCCGGACCCAGGAGGGTTGCCCCTGGAAAACAGGCAAAAACCTTCCCTCCATCCCCTCAGGGATGGGTCTCTTGAACCACTGAAAGCGGTCTCCACCACTTCAATTACCAGTCCCTGTGTTCCTCTTCAGGTGGAAACACACACCTTTCAAAAGTAGCTCTAAAACAGAGCTTAAAGCTCTGAGACCCTGCACACAATCAGCTGCACTACTGTCTCTCACTCAGACTGCACACAGACTGGATTCAAAATCCCCAACGTTCTACACTAACCTCCAACTGCAACATTCCAGTGTGGCTGGGCTTATGTAGCTGCAAAAGTTCTATAATGATGTCATCCCTCAGTCTCAGCTGAGACTGAGAACAGAGTGAGACGGTGTGAAATCCATTTAACTGGAGTTTCACAAGCTGCCTTCCCTGCCTACCACTAGGTCTTACTGGGATTCTAGTAACCCCGGGTAACAGGCGGGGTTACATCTGTGACAACAGACCTAAATATAAAGGTAAGGCTGGTGGGGAGGATCCTGGGTAGTCCCCAACTATTGTTTTCCAATGTGAGAGCATGTGTATTCACAAAAGTACTATTTTCATTTGAGAGGTGACCCAGTATCCAGGTAAACAAGGCACGGCAAGGCCTCCCTGTTTTTTCGGCAAGTATAAAATGTGCCTTTTTTTTTTTTTGTAAACTTTATTTTCAAACTTACAGAGCCATAGTTCATTGACATAGAAGTAAAATGACAATAACATAGTGAAAACAATACGGTTGTTCATACAGCATATAGATTAGTTATTAGACATCCTATGCAAACAAAAGCTTTTATAAACTATAGGTATTTTCCATGGACAGTAGATTCTCTAGGTCTATTAGACTTATTAGAAGTGGGGAAACCAATTTTGTAATATTGCCTCCTCAACCTGGTTCCACATTTCATAATATTTTTAGCCATTTGGCCCCTCACAGAGAATTGATTTCTCTCCAGTTTCATACATTCCATCAGGGAACTCAGCCATGCAGCAACAGATGGGGCGCTCTTTGCCATCCAATATGTAGTCAACATGCATAGGCCAACTGCTATACCCAGTCTCCATAGCTTGAGGTTAAACCTCGAGCCCTCCACCCCCCGCCCATTGGGAGCCCCAGTAGTACCTCAATCGGGTCCATTCTCAGGGGAGACCCAAGAATCTGAGACAACAGGGCTACCACCTCCTCCCAAAACCCCTGTATTTTCTGGCATTCCCATATCAGGTGGAAGAAAGTGCTCTCATGGCTCTCACATTTTGGGCATAGATTAGATACCAAGGAGTCTATTTTATGAGTGAGGGCTGGGGTAAAGTATGCCCGTGAACATATTTTGTACTGAATGACCCTCAATTTGTTATTGATCGAGCAATCCATTAGGTTTTTGGTGAGGCAGGCCTAATCTCCCCTGGTCAGTCCCTCAGGATAGACATCTGCTTCCCATTTGTTCCTGATGTTCCCTAAGGGATCCTGTAGCACCCCATGAACATTCTGTAACAGCTCCTCAGGGGCCTAAAAGAGGGGTCCAAACGACGGCCAATAAATAGTTCCTCCAATGGGGAGCGGGCCAGGAATGTCCCACCAGGGTGACCAGCCAACCGGATGTCTATTGCTCCCCTAAGTCTTAGGAACAAAAAGAAGTGGGGAGCCCCCAACCCAAATCTCTTGGATACTTCTTTAAAAGATAGAGGGTCCCACTCCTCCCAGATGTGTTGCACTAGGTGCAGTCCTCTCTTCTGCCAATCTGCCAGCAAGCACCTATCCCCTGGCAGGACTCTGACGCCTCTGTTCAACAGGGAACCTAGTTCTGTAACAGGGGATAGAGGTGCCCTGTGTTGTAATATACCATGGGCCACCTTCCAGGCCCTCCAAGTAGACCTGGTGCAAGGATTGGTTGGCTTATTGGGCCCATCTATTCTCAGGGATCCAACTAGGGTATAAAAGTACAAGGGACAAGGCTCAGAGTCCTCAAACTTCACCCAACCTGGACGAGGACCACCTTCTCTTAGGATATCTTGTATATGGGCCAGCTGAGCTGCTACATAGTAGTGTTTAACACTCAGAAGTCCCAGTCCGCCCTGCCTTACCGGGTGCCACAAAATCTCTTTCTTGATTCTGGCCCTTTTCCCCTGCCATAGTAGTTGGGTGATTGCACCCTCTAACGCCTTAATATATTTATTTGGGATACTAACTGGGAGCGACTGAAAAACGTATAAAAACTGCGGGAGCACACACATCTTAATTAACTCGTCCAATCAGGGACAAGGGAAGAGCTCTCCAGTTGAAACATTGTTCCCTGACCTTCAAGATCACAGGGCAGAGGCTAGCTTTAGCTAGGAGGGACAACCTTGCCAGCAGTTGGATTCCCAGGTATTTAACTGAGTCTGAGGGTGTTATATCCCATCCCAAAATCTAGATTGGTGACCTATTTTTCCCCACTGGCATCCACTCACACTTACTCCAGTTAATCTTATGACTGGATAAAGGTCCATATGTGGCAAATATCTGGGTCAGAGCTGGCACCGCCTTATCCGGGTGCTCCAAGAAAAGCAGGCTATCGTCTGCAAAGAGGGAGATGACATGATCTCTTCCCCCCATCTCCAGCCCATGATTTCCTTGTGGCACCTTATTGCCTCTGCCAGTATCTCGATCGTGAGGACATAAAGCACTGGGGAAAGGGGACATCCCTGCCTTGTACCCCGGGTAAGTTGAAACGGGCTGGAGAGGACATTATTAGTTAGAATTTGGTCTTGAGGGGAAAAATAAAGAGTCTGGATCTACCCCCATCATTCCCTCCCCCAGGCCATATTTACGTAGGACGGCTAGCATGAAGGGCCACTCCACCCGATCAAAGGCTTTTTTGGCATCCAATGCTAGCAGACCAACTCCCCCCCTTCATTTCTAGGACCACTTATACATGATACTATTTGCCCTCCTAAAGTTATGTTTTGCCTGCCTCCCTTGGATGAAACCTCCCTGATCTGGGTGGATCAATCTGGGGAGGACTCTCTCCAATCTAGAGGCTATTATTTTGGCTATAAATTTATAGTCTGAGTTAAGAAGTGAAATGGGGCGATATGAACCACATTTTGCTGGGTCCTTCCCTAGTTTGGGCAGGACAGTAATTATGGTGAGCCATTAGGAAGGTGGCACCATTCCTCCCTCCAGTGCCTCCCAAATCATCTGTAGCATCAGGGGGCCCAGTGGGTCCCATGTCAATTTATAAAACTCAGCCGGGATCCCATCTGGTCCAGGGGCCTTCCCTCTCTCCGCTTTTCTGACAGCTGTCTTCACTTCCTCCAAGGTAAGAGAGGAGTCCCCCCTCTCTCCTGGTCTTCCAACTGGGGCAACTGAATTTCGTTCAGAAATATTCCCGGATCCATTCCCTCAGGGAACTCCGCAGTGTAGCAGGAGGAGTAAAAGGCTTTGAAAATGTTGTCAATCTCCTGTTTGTCATAGGTGGGGATACCCGATGCATACTTCATCTTCAAAATGGTCCTTTCTGCCCTTTTCCCCCTTGACCAAACTGGCCAACCATATCCCTACCATCCCCATCAAAACAGGAGTGTGATTTAGTCACTACTAGGTCCCTTTCTATCTTTTTTATAGTCAGTTGACTAAGTTGGCCTTTAAGTGACTTAAGTTTTTTAATATGTTGGGGGCTCGGGGACACCATCGTCTCCCCCTCCAATTCCCGTATTTCCTTCTCTAGTTCCTCCTCCTCCTCCTCCTGTAGAAGGGTCTTCTTTTTAAAAGCAGAGTATGAAATTGTCTCCCTCTCACAAAAGCCTTCAAGGCATCCCATACATTCTTAATATTTGTATCTTCTGGGGGAGTTCAACTGAATAAATTCTCCAATCTTTTCTCTAATTTGGGCGATATACTGGGGGTCCAACAATAAGGAAGGGTCCATTCTCCACTGCGGGGAGGAGGGTGCCCCTCCCAGAGGGAATACGCTCACTTTAAGGGAGGCATGGTCCGAGACTATCATAGGTCCACAGGACGCATCTATAATGTCTCCCACCATAGCCGAAGACACGAACAAATAGTCTAGCCTAGTATATACCCCATGTGTGTGAGAGAAAAAAGAATATTCTCTTGTACTAGGATGGAACTGTCTCCAAGTCTCATGAAGGGCTCTACCTTCTATTAATGCTCTTAGAGCTGCTGAGCTTCGGTGGGGGTTGGGTCCTACCACCTGAGTAATCCAACTCTGTGTCAAGGTATGTGTTAAAATCACCCCCTATAATGAGGTTGTCAGGGTACGGGGCAAGGGTTACTGCTAGATGTGTATAAAAATTGGGTGAGTCATAATTCGGGCCATAGATTGAGGCAAGTGTGTACTTGGATCCCCTTAATTCAATCTCCGCCACCACATATCTGCACGGAGGGTACGAGCGGACTGAATAAATTCTATGGGGCAAGCCTGGGCTGATCCAGATAGCCACTCCCCATGCTTTCGAGGTAAAAGGCATCACCAGCAGGGTACCTCCCCACAAATTGGCGAGGTGGGAGGCCTCCTCCTTATCCAAGTGGATCTCCTGCATAAAGATTATGTCCCCTCGCAATTTTTTAATCTGGGTCCATACCCTTTTCCGTCCGACTACTGTCTTAAGCCCATTTACATTTCATGTCATGAATATTATTTGGTCCATTTAAACTTTTCATCTCCCCATGTCATTACTCTCTGCCAAGCATTTACTATACTATTGTACATGTTTTTCAAGGCTCTGAACCATTTTCGAACATTTACAAAAATCACCCCAACAGTACCCCCTCCCAATAACCAAGAAATAGGTCTTAAAAAACTTATACCCCTCCCTGTTTAACTCTCCCCTCAAATGTACAGTCACAAAACAATAAAATCTTACTATGAGGTTCCCCTCGAACGATTCCCCAAATCCAAGCAAATAGTTCCCAAAACATCCAATACAGAAGAAAGAAGAACCCCCCTCCCTCCATTTTATCCCACCAAACTTTATACATCCTCTAAATTTCATGGAGTGAACTAGTGATCCACTCAAAGACTAAATTAGTAAGCACACACCATGTATGTTCCTTCCCCTTCCCCCCCCATCTCATATAAATCGAGGGGGCTTCCCCCCACCCCCGATACCAGAGCCAGCCCGTGAGATGGAGTAGAAGGCCCCCACTATCCTGCAAGCCCAACTCCAGGAAGCATCTTTGGGATTCCAAATCCCCCCGGACCCCGAAGGGAGTTCCCCCCCCATCCTGAAAACTTGGGGTGGGTTCCTCTCCTTCTAATGCTCAGTCAGTATAAACCAAAATCACTCTACCGTCCACAATAATACTGGTCAGGGGTCCCCACGGCAAGGGACGTTCCTCCATAGTGGGCGGTACCCCCCCCACCGAGCAGCTGATGCATCAGAGCTCCCCAGAAAGGAATAGAAAATTCCAAGAAAATAAAAACAGTAGAGTTTCCAGAGCCCTTTGCCCTTCCCCCCAACATTGCCTCTTTTAATTGCCAGTTTTTGTTCCCTAGAGCCTATATCAAACCTCTTCTGAAGTTGGAGTGATGGCCTGGAGCTTAGGGCCAAAATAAAGCCCCATGCGTTTGCTCCCACGGAGGCCCCACTGGGATGAAATATTTAAACTCAGATTGCAGCCCATAGTCTTGCTCAGTCCATTCCCTTACGTCCTCGCAGTTAAGGATAAACAGGTATGATGGGGTGTCCACCTAAGGAATTGCCCTTCATGGGCTATCTGGTAATGGAGCAAGCATCTCCATCTATAGACCAAGGCCTTCAGACCAGCCGCGGTGGGCGGCAGAGGCGGAACAGGGAGCCCACTGATCCACCCATGATAGACCACCCCCAGGTGTTGCAGATCCCAGTTCCAAAATGGATATGCCGCCCCCCCACTGGCCCTGAAAAGAGTGCCTTCAGGCTTCAGGATTAGGGGACCTTCTTATCAGTTTCCTGGAAGATTTCGCGGTGGTTGCCTCTGCTCCGCCTCGAGGTTCTTCACAAACTCCATGGCCGCCTCAGGATTGTTAAAGGTGCGTTGATTGCTCCTCTGTGGTCTAATAATCAGCCTCGCTGGGTAGATAAGGGAGAATGGGCAGTCTAAAGCATGTAACTTCCTCTTAACCTCAGCAAAGGCTTATCTTTGTAGTTGTAGCTGCAGGGAGTAATCTGCAAAGATGCTGACCTGGGACTGTTGTACCAGCAAGGGGCCCTGTTTTCTCGCTGCATCTAGCACCCTCTGCCTATCTTGGTACCTCAGAAATTTGACCAGGGTGTGGCGTAATCTCTGCTCTGGTGAGGGTTTAGCTCCAGGGGATCTATGGGCTCTCTGGATCTCCAGGGATACCTCTGGGGGTAGTTGCAAAACCTGATGTAGCCACTTCTGCATGTAGGCTGCACAGTCTCAGCCTTCCTGGTTTTCCGGCATCCCCACCACCCTGACATTGCAACGTCATTCCCGGTTTTCATGGTCATCTATGCTCTGCTTGAGTTGCTCAATTTCTCGGAGGGCTCTCTGCAGGTCTGTATTCGCCCTTGCCAAGTTGTCCTCCTGGGTCCCCAGCCTTGCCTCCAACTCCCCCAGCTGAGTTTCATATGTTTCTACCATGTTGGGCATGGTATTTACAGTCTGTTGCAGGTGATGCAGCTGGGAAGTTACGTTTTCAAAGCCAGCCTCCACGAGGGTTCCCAGATCATACTTTAGGTCCTTAATAAGTCTTTCCAAAGACTGATAGCCCTCGGCCATTTCTGTAAGTTGATCCACCTCTGCGTGGCACTCTGATGTGGTTGGGGAGCTCTCCTGCCGGGCCTGAGGGAGATCTTGAAATCGAGAGATGTGCTGCCTTGTGGTTAGGGTCTGGTTCGAGCGCCAGCAGTTTAAAAGAGATTTTGGCGTGTTTTTTGGTCGATTTAGTAGACAAAGGCATCAGGGCAAACAAACCTCATAGAATATGTTATTTTCAGCAGCTCTGGCAGAAGGATGGGGAAGATTAACAGTGGATCAGAGACTAGCTGCTGGATTAAGCGTCCATCTTGCTCCCTAGCTAGGCCACGCCCCTCCAGAAAACAAAATTTGCTGTCTTATACGTGGCCTCTTTGAGCCCCACAGAAAGGATAACAATTGTTTCTGCCAGACTAATATGGGAGAACACAGGAGACACTCTGAAAAAGATATAAAAATCTCAGCAGGACGTTCATCTTCGCTACCTGTGCCCTAGCATGCAACGGCAATGAAAGAAGGGCCCAAAGCTTGTAATCATCTTTAAGGGTGTTCACTAGGGTAGGGTAGTTATCTTTAAACAGAGCAGAGGTGGACTGACCCAAAAAGATCCCCAAATATTAAATTTTTTTTTTTTTAATCTTATTTCTATTTTATGCCCTACTGTGGCATGACCAGTGGGGGCATCCAGCCGCCGGCTCCACCTGCTCAGAGAGCAGCAGGCTCACACGCATGATTGGGGTGCAGCCACACACTGACCTGCTGGAGGGCCTCCCCATGCCACTCTGAGCCAGGCTGGGTCCGGACCCCTCCAGCGTGATTCCACGACAGTCCTCCGGACAGGGAACAGCCGGCCATCAAGCTGCATGGTCGCGCCCAACCATTTTCCTCATTAGACCCCTGGAGTGCAGACGTGCAATGGTGTCTGAGGCACAACGCTCTGACGCCCGCGACTCACTTCAATGGCACCAGCTCGGGCTGCTGCAGAGTGGTGGGAACCCTCAACCCTCCCGGGATAGGAGAGCAGTCCTCCAGATGCTCAATCCTATCCCTCCCCTGCTGATCCCTGACAACCCGGGCTTGTTTTCAAACCCCGGTCGCCAGTGTGGCGCGAGGTGTGGCGTCCAGTGCCTCAACCCCTTAGCACCACCGGGCTGGCCCCAAATATTTCATTTTAGTAAGATCCCACTGCATTGGGTGCTCTATTTTAAGTTGAGGTGGAACTGAAAAACAAAAAGTTACAACCTCTGTTTTGGTGGCATTTAAGAGGTAACCTGAAATCTCGGAAGACTGCTGAATATGACGAAACACCTCTGGCAAGGATGAACCCGGGTCTCCCAAAAAGAGCAGGACATCACCGCATATAATCCTAGTTTGTTTCGTATCCCCCAACCTAATGCTTTGAATTTTAGGGCTTAAACAAATGGATTGGGCTAAAGGCTCAATATAGAGGGCAAAGAGGAGGGGGAAAGAGGGCAGCCCTGCCTGGTCCCCCTCTCCAACCGAAAAGGGGTGTCTATATGGCCATTTAGTCGTATGTACCCAACCGGGACGTATACAACCAGGAAATAAGCTGGCAAAATTTGTTAGGGAACCCAAAGCCGGCAAGGGGTGCCTAAAGATAGGACCACAGGACCCTATCGAATGCCCTTTCAGCGTCAAGTCTCATTAACAGGAAGAAAAAGAAAAAGGAGTAAGACATAAAGGAAAAAACACACACAAAGTTTTTTATAAAATGGTATATTGCTGCAAGAGACAGGATGACTCTGGGGGTAAGTCAGTTCCACTCAATGGCTGGGACAGTGGACGATGCCCAGTGAGAAATCCACTTTTGGTTTTTCCTTCTCTCTCTCCTGGGGAGACAAGAAAATATTTATAAACAAAAATGGTGGTAAACCCTGTTAAAATATACTTCATTAATATAAATGGTCTACATAGCCCAATAAAGAGAACCCGTCTAATGCAGTCCCTGAGGAGGCAGGCAGCCGATGTCTACTATTTACAGGAAAGCCACCTTTCAGATTTAGAACACCAGAAAGTAATATGGGATGACAGATACAGGGTCTATGCATCTTCTCCCTCTAGTGGATGTAAGAGAGGGGTGGCTATTCTCATTCCAACCTCTACCCCTTGAGAATAAAAGGAGATGACCGTAGACACTCAGGGAAGATTCTTTCAGGAACTTTATACTCGCAAGAGGTTACTTTGGTGAACACATACCTACCCCCCAAGTCATCTCGAGCAGTGATTAGTTTTTTTCTTAACAAAGTTATTGATAATCTTCGAGGCACTCTGATAATGGGGTGAAACTTTAATTTTGCCCTGTCACCACACTTGGATTCTTCATATCCAAGGGCCTACAGATCAAACAGTGCGTTAAAATATTGAAAAGGGACACTGTCTCACCTGGGTATTGAGGACGTCTGGAGAAAATTATTTCCTACAAATCCAGATTTCACCTATTTTTCTATTCATTTTCAAACCTATTCCAGACTAGACTACTTTTTTGTCTCACACGAACATTTCTCCCGGGTACAGGACCTGTCCTTGGGCCCATGGGTTTTACCTGATTACCATCCTATGACTATTTAAATTAACCTGGGAAAACCCACATTTTCAAAATTGTGGAGATTTAATCCATATTTGCTCAAAGACCCAGAACATACAGAATTGATAAATACAAAAATTCCCTACATACTAAAAGAAATGCCTCCCAGATATTTCTGACTCCATTATGTGGGACACTTTGAAGGCAGTTCTCCAAGGTGAGACTATAGCTTTCGCAACTAAGAAAAAATGGAAGATGGAAGCCTTCTATAATTATTTGCTAGAACAACTACAATCCTATCAGCTCTTATATAGTGAAGGGGACAAGACATTACAAAGAAAGATCGGATTGGTGAAACAGGAGATACAAAAAATTATGGATCTTAGGATCCTACAGACTCTCACCTTTTTAAAAATTATCTAATTATGAGGGGGAGTAAGGGGTTCTCGGATGCTGGCTCGTACGCTTAGAGCAAGGAAACGTGCGGCAGCCATTCTTAAAATAAAACATCCTAATACTAAACAACTCTCTCATACTGATGAACATATACGTTCTGCCTTCTGCCTTTCTTTCTATTGGTCCCTTTAGTCATCATCCTCTGATTTTTCTCTATCGGCCGAAAGAAAGGTGTTCCTTTCTCAGCTCTCCCTTCCCAAGCTATCAGATACCCAAAGGTCCTTTTTAAAGGCCCCAATCAGACCAGATGAAATCTTGACCCATATTAAGGCCCTTAAACCAGCAAAATGCCCAGGCCCCAATGGCTTTATGGCCGAATGGTACAAAACATTTTCAGAATTACTTCTTTCTACCCTCTCACTTACATATAGAGCTATAGCCGGGGGTGAAACCCCTCCCCGATCGTGGAAATATGCAATTCTGGATCCAATTCCAAAACCAAAGACATAACAGATATTTCCTCTTCCCGCCCAATTTCCATTCTAAACGTAGACTATAAAATCTACACAGCAATCTGGGCTTCGAGACTAGAAACCATCTTGACAACCCTTATCCACCCACATCGGGGTTTTCTCTGGGAGACCTTAAGGGCCTTTTCCTTTGCTGATTCTTTTCTTACCTGGCTCCAAAATTTATATACTCAACCTCAGGTTATATCCGTGTTAATGGGAATGTTTTCTCCCCATTTCCATTGGAACAGGGAACCCGACAAGGCTGTCCCATTCCTCCTGCATTATTTGTCTTCTACATTGAACCTGTAGCAATAGCCCTGTGTCTGGATCCAAGGGTGGAGGGGATCCCTTTGGGACAAAAAAACATACAAGGTGTCCTTGTTCGCTGACGATATCCTTTTGACACTTCTCTCTCCGGAACTTTCTATCCCCACATCTTGGGAAATTTTCTGTCAGTATGAATGCCTGGCAAATTTTAAGCAAAATATATCAAAAACAGAGGCATTAATGCTCTACTATTCTCCATCTAACACCCTTAGGAGCTCCTTACCTCTAAAGTGGTGACGTACTAAAATTAAATAACTTGGAATTCATATTCCTTTAAATTTGATGCATCTTGAATTAGTAAATTATGAGCCTATCTCCATCCAAATCCAAGAGGACCCGAACAGATGGAGACGATTAAAACTCACATTTTTCCAACGTATAAAGACCATACATATGAGTATACTCCCTCGATTATTATATCTATTTCAGAACGTTTCAACTTTTCCGACAGACTACTATTTTAGGTCTTGGAATAAAATCATTTCCTCCTTTATTTGGGAGGGCCAGAAACCTAGAATTCATTTCTCTATGCTAACCCTTGCTTTACAGCGCGGGGAGGGGAGTAAACCGTCCTAATTTAAAACACTATGCAATGACTGCTTTTCTAAAAACAATTATAATTTGGCTTTCTACGACACCCAGTCAGCATGGAAAGATATAAATTTCTACTTAATGACTTATATGACATGGAAAAATAGCTTTGCATCCCAAGAATGAACCGCCCAGGACTTTTCCATTTTACAGCCCAGGTTTTAAAGATTTTGCAAAAGATTAAACAACAAAAATCCTTCAAACAGGTTTTTTTTTCCATTTAGTTTAATAACAGAAGACAAACTTTTTCTGCCCGCTAGCCTTGATGCCACATTTAAAATATGGAGGAGACTGGGCCGTAACTTTTATTTTCAATTTCTTGGTAGTACTGGAGTACTCCCCTTCCCCGATTGACAAATTAAATATTCTCTCCCAGAACAGGACTTGTTCCACTATACTCAGGTGAGAAATTTTATATTGCGGCAGAGGGAGGTATCGGCCTCTCTACCCTCTCCTCTTCCAATTTTGTGGAAACTATTAAGGGATACCTTGAGTGGCAACATATGGGGCAAATGAATTAACCATCTTTATAAAATAATGAGATATGTTTTGGGAGACTCTTCCATATCGATATTGGAAGCCTGGAACAGAGATCTACAGTTAGAGGTCTCTTTTGAGATGTGGAATGAGGCAACTTTGCCAGCTATTAAAATTTCGGCTTCATATGTATGGAGGGAATTCGCCTGGAAACCCTGTTCACGATATTTTCGTTCTCCGTCAATACTCATAAAATATCTCCCTACCTCCTATGGCTTTGTTAGAGAGGTTGTAATTGTAACCCAGCCGATTCAGGCCTTTTTTTGGGTTTTGCCCCAGGTTGACACCCTTTTGGTGTGCCTTACAGATTGAGTTATTGGAGTGCTGGGAGAGGAAATTGAATTAACAGCGGAAATCATAGTCCTATCTATTTACCCCCTCGCAGACCACATTGGGGTAAAACTTTGCTTCCTTTATTTATTTTGGCAGCCAGAAAAACCATCACCCGATGATGGATGACAACAGTGACACCCTCAGTCATGGACTGGCGTAGTACAATAAAGGAAATTTATCATTTTGAGCAACTTATAGCCAGGTTCCATGACAAACTTCCCCAGTTTGAAATTAAATGGCGTAGATTGGTGCTCCATATCTCTGGGAGAGATCCTGAATTTGTTCCCTGACCAGGGAAGGGGGAGTTCCATTATTCAATCAAACTGGGGCTTCCTCGTATTGGGGAGGACACCTCCCTCCCTACTGAGTTAGGGGAGGATAGATGACAAAGGGAGGTGAGGTTTGGATTTTTGGCCCCAAACACTGAACCTGGATCAGCTGCCTGCCCTTGGGGGACACAGAATGAGCAGAAAGGGTGGGAATGTGTGAAGAATAATTAATGTAGGAAAGGTGTGTGATGTAAACAGTAATAATGTTAATTTGCCCTAACAGTATAAATGTATGACATTGGCTAATCTCTCTCTGTGATACTATGTCTCTATTCTTAGTAAAATTGAAATTAAAAAAAAAAAAAAAGACTCATTAACAGGGCTGGTTGTTTAGATTGAGAGAGATGGTCTATTATATGTACAGTTCGACGGATATTATCCTGAGCTTGACATCCAGGAACAAAGCCTGTTTGATCAATATGAATGAACTTAGGTATGATCTTTTCCAGGCGTCTAGTGATTATGCCCATTAGGATTTTATAATCCGTATTTAAAATTGAAATAGGACGATACGACGTGCTATTTGTGGAGTCCCTAGCCACCGTGGGCAAGACCGCAATAAACGCCTGTGCCCAAAAGGGGGCTATTTTACCATCTGAGCTTAAAACCACAACATATGCTCTACTCACTCATGGGACCAATGTGTCCCGAAATGTGCTACAGAACTCTCCGGGGAACCCATCAGTCCCCGGACATTTTCCTGTTTTCAAATGGATTATCTCTGCTTTAATTTCAGATAGGAGAATGGGGGATGCTAACATCTGCACGTCCTCTGGGGACACTTGGGGGAGATGTAGTGTGTTCATAAATTCCACCATAATACTACTACCTGGGGAAGTATCTACTGCATATAAGGTCTGATAATATTCTGTGAATGTGGATGCTACATCTAAGGCAGTAAAATGGGGAGTTCTGGTGTGGGGGTGAACATTTTTAATAACGGTGGCTCTAGCCTTGCATTGGCGAAGCCTGTTGGCCAACAATCTTTGAACCTGTGGGCCACCCTCATAATAGTGTTGTTTGAGGTAGATCAAATTCTGCTACACCTGGTAATCCAGTAATGTGTTTAGTTCTTTTTAAGTGTGGACAGCTCCTGTCCTCTTTTTGGATCGTGGGTACTTTCCACATGGTCTCCAAGGTAGAAATCTAGGTTTGCAAGAGAAGTCTTCGTGCTTCCCTTTGTTTCTTTGCATTGAGCTGAAATAGCAATAAGTTTGCCCCTCACAACTGCCTTGATAGTATCCCACAAAATCGTGGGGAATACCCCTGGGAAGAATGTCCATCTTTTTCTTAAATCTGTTTGCCGCAGGCACACCTCATGAAGCAGTCAGAAGACAAGACAGGTTGAGAAGACATAAACCTGAATCCGGTAACACTGAAAAATTGATGTTAATACTAAAAGAAAAGGGAAATAAAAAA
Source organism: Neoceratodus forsteri (assembly GCA_016271365.2). Taxonomy (NCBI): domain Eukaryota; kingdom Metazoa; phylum Chordata; order Ceratodontiformes; family Ceratodontidae; genus Neoceratodus; species Neoceratodus forsteri. The sequence goes on along the minus strand of CM028129.1, from coordinate 1,233,826,959 downwards.
GGCACAAAGTGCAGGACATGGTGGTTGACACTAGCTGCTGCAGTGTCAGTGGTCCAACATGCGCGGGTCAATGGCAGGAAAGAACTGAGGAGGGTGTGGGGGACCGCCTGCCTTTATAGGATAGGCCATCAGCAGAGTGACGTCAGTGACGGGCAGTCCCCAGTGGTATACTGCTAGCTAGAAAGGTTTCCGTGTCGTCCTGGCACCTTAGTCCTACCGGTGATTGCCTGCTACAAGAGCCTTCCTCAAAGTAAGATTCTAAGTTGCAGTGTATCTCAAAATAATTTTTCTGAAGTTTCCCTGTTACGTCAAGGCTTTTTTAATGTCATACAAAAAATTATTTACTAGTTTTCTGGTATATCATTATCACAACGACATTCCTTCTTGTTTACTAGCCTAACAGAGCGACACTTTTTTTTAATACACAGGTTCAATACATGTCAGTGGTTCAGCAGGTAGCAAGCTTACCTCTGCGGCTGTAAGATTGGAAGGTCATGGACTCTAATCCCACACCAGGTACTTAGGACAAAACCCATAACTGACACTCTAGTGCACTACAAAGGGATACTGTACTGTTGTGTCATCCTTCAGATTAAATGTTAAACCCAGGTCCCTTCTGTCCATCGCTAGTCACTGTCCAGGTGGAAGTTAAAAGATCCCATGGTACTTATCGAAGAAGAATAGAGGATTTTTTTTTTTTATTTAAAACTTTAAAACAAAATGTGCAAACTAATATTATTTCATATAAAATCATAAGAAAGGAAGTCGAAACATAAATAGTATCATTTCATACAAATACATAATCAAAAAAATCAAAAACAGAATTAAGTATTACAACATACAATAACTCCACTTGTAAGTAATTCATATTGTACCCCCCCCCCACTACAAGAGTAGGGGAATTTATATTTAAATCGTAATGCAAAATATGAAATTACAATTACCTTCATCGATTAATATCACATACCCACCGGTTTAAATAGCCTTCACAACCGGGTAAAATGTCGCTAATATCGTAACCAGGGTTGTTGGCTTAACTTGTGTTGCTCTGAATAACGTAATACATGTATTTCTTGAATTATGATATGATAAAAATCTCCTGCAAGAATGACTTGTCGCTGAAAGACTAACCGACACCTGCTGCTCCATATCCAATACAAAAAATGTAACATCAAAATGTGAACCATGCTACTATAATAAGTCAACCTCATGTGGGGAATGATCCCATAATACAATAATTCTGGATTTGGGGGAACAGGCACTTCCCATTTCCATTTTTCCTTTACTATGTCCCAAAATTCAAGGATGTAGGGACAATGTAAATACATAAGGTCCATAGTTTCAATTTGTGTCGTGCAACTCTCCCTAGGGCAGTACCTTTCATGTAACTGCTTATGTTTTTGATTCCCCTTAACATTAACTCTCCCATGTATCCCTAACCAAGCCGTATCCCAAATTTTTTTCTGGAATTCTATTGTCCTTAATATATACAGATATACACCGTTGATGTACCTTAGAAAACCTTGAAAAAGGGTGTTCTGTAAAACAGTCCACCAATAATACAGCCATATACAACATTTTCCTAGGTAATTTTAAGACGGTAACAAAATCAATTTTCCATTTTTTAATGGTATTAAAAACCCTCCCACATATACGACAACCTTGGCAGTCTTTTATTTTTGTGTAGAAAGCCTGCCGCCCTCCATTCTGCCATAATATCTCTAACTACATTTGAACTTCTTGTAATCCAAAGCTGGGTGCCTTCCTTCATTATTGGCACTATATTAGCGTATAAAAAGGTCGTGAAAAAGAATAAAATTGGGTTCGGCATACCTACCCAACCTTCTTTGACAGCTTTATACAACACATTTCTTTTAATTGGGTTAAGCCTGCTCCCCCCAAAAAACGAGAAAAGAAACATCCCAGCACCCCAATTTTTTCGATAAAGGAAAAACAAAACTAAGAAATAAGAAAACTGGAATCAAAAAGGTTTTGATCACGTAGATCCTCTTTTTTTTGGAGGTTTTCCATGCATTCCACCGGGACACTTTCTCCTTCCCCCTCAATCAACAGCCTTTCCTAATTAAACTGGGCAATATCTCGACCCCCAAAATAAACTCCCAAAATTTTACATGGAGCTATGGATACCCTTATACCTGCTACCTCCTCCTGTACCCAAGGGAACCCAAGTAAACTAAGGCATTTGGCTTTCCTAAGGTTGAGTGTAGCTCCTGTCACACTACCCAGATCCTATATTAGGTCACATGCCCTTTGAATGGACTTCTCATCTCATACCACTAAGCACAGATCATCAGCGTAAGCAATAACTTTGATGACTGGTAAAACTGGTGTCCCAATTCCAGTGATCAAAGGGGATCTATGAAGAATCCTTATTACTGGGTCTAAAGTAAAAAAAAACATACAACAATGGGCTCAAAGGGCAACCCTGTCTTACTCCTTTCCTAATCTACCCACTGGCCCCCGTTCTATTGTTTTCATGAGGTGTGATAAATGCTAGGACATAGTACATCTGCAGCCACTGTATAAACTGCTTCCGGATCCCATACGCACCCAGGCATTGTCACAAGAATTCGTGGGAGACCTTATCAAACGCCTTAGCCTGATCCAAACTTACCACAAACCCCTGTTCATGATCTGCTTCTGGGTCCCGCTCCTCTAATGTGGTCAATTCTTTTAATAATATCAGTGCATCGGAGATGCATCTTCCTGAAATAGAGCAAAACTGATTGGGGTGAATTAAATCCCCAATAACCGACCCTAGCCTAGTACCCAAAAGTTTAGCAAAAATTTGAAAATCAATATTTAATAATGTAATGGGATGCCAATTTGAAATATCAGACTGCTCCCCTGACTTAAATAAAAAAATCATAAGACCCTCATACATTTTCGTAGGTATACTGTCTTCTTCAACAAATGCATTATAGATCTCTAATAATTCATGTGGCATTACCTCCCACAAGACTTTACACAATTCCTCTGGCAGACCATCTGATCCTGGAGATATATCATTCTGTAGTGCTTGAATTACCCACTAATTCATCTGCCGAAAAAGAGACCGTTAAACCTATTGTTTTGTCTAAATCTAAATATGGCAAGTCAGCTGCCTGTAGCAATTGTGTTGTAAATTGACAGTGTGGTGCAGCTGTACCAAAGGTCTGAAAAATGTGAGCTTCCAGCTGTCTGATGATTCCCTCGTTGTCTCTGGCTATGATTCCCTGTGGAGATACTAGCTGTACCATCACTTTCTTCTCCCTTCTGGTTTTACAGTCTTGAAAAGGATTGGTGCATTCTGTCTTACCTTGTGTTCTAAAAGCCTCTTCTTTTTCCAGAGATTTTAGCCTATCATATTAGTAATTAGACATCTCTTCTTTTATTAAATTGATTTCCTCAGTTAAACTGACTTGACGTGTGTTTTGTCTAGTAATCAAGACCAGGAGTTGTAATTCTCCCCTAAGTTCTAAATACTTACAGTGAGCTGTTTTAGCACAGGAAGAAAAAACTACTCATCTTAGTAATGTTGTTTCTTCTAATGGAGTCTTGCAATATTATGACATGCAGTTTGACCCAGCCTTCAAACTGCTCCGGAGGTGAAAGAGTTAACTTTCCATGCCAGGCATGGAATCTTGAGCGCGAGCTCGGTTGAGAACTCTGCCTGTTGTTCTTCAAACTCAAACTGTCAGATCTTTATGAGCAAAACTCACTAAGATTCTGTGTGGAAGCTGTAAACCTACACTAGCCAACTGGCTACTAAAATATTAACACATTTTTTGGTCCCAAAACAAAGACTCAAGTCAGGGGATCCAAAAATAAAACACAACACCCAAACACCCCCAAAAAAGGGGTGAAAAACAAGGTGGGCATCTACTAAGTGCCAACACTGCACTGCCCACCCACATCCCAAAAGCAGAGGTTCTGAGAGGGGCAGGCGGGGAGGTCATAATATAGCAAGACTCCATTAGAAGAAACAACATTACTAAGGTGAGTAATTTTTTCTTCAAACAACATGAAGTCTTGCTATATTATGACATATGCAGACTACACAGCAGTACCTCCATGGAGGAGGGATAGAACCTACTTAGGAAATAGGCTCTGAAGCACAGCTGTGCCAAACCGAGCATCACTCCTAGCCTGGATGTCCAGGGAGTAATGCCTGGTGAAAGTGTGAACTGTTTTCCAGGTAGCTGCTTGACATATCTCTATGATAGGGATGTCCCTGGCTGCAGCCAGGGACGCAGCTGTACCTCTGGTAGAGTGAGCCCTCAGGCCTGAAGGGGGAACCTTACCCAGTTTTTGATAACAAAATTGGATACAAGAGACAATCCACCTGGCAATGGATCTTTTAGTGGCAGGTTTCCCTTTACCAACCTCACCATAAGTGAGGAACAGTTGGAAGGAGTCAAACCTGTGACCCTTGGTACGCTCTATGTAGTAACTAAGGGCTCTCTTCACATCTAAGCTGTGCAGCCTCCTCTCGCCAGAGGAGGAATGGTCAGTGAAGTACACTGGAAGAGATACAGATTGATTAAGGTGGAAATCTGAAACCACCTTAGGCAAAAACTTCCTGTTAGTCCTGAGGACCACCTTATTTCTGTGAAAGGAGATAAAATCAGGCTCCACTGACAAAGCTTGTAATTCACTTATGCGTCTGGCAGAAGTGATGGCTACTAGAAACACAGTTTTCCAAGTCAAGTACTTAAGCTCTGCTGAAGACAAAGGCTCAAAGGGGGGTTGCATAAGCTGAGCAATGCAAACATTAAGATCCCAGGCGGGGGCAGGGTCCCTGAACGGAGGGTTGGTGTGAAGCAATCCCTTGAAAAACCTGGAGAATACAGGGTGAGCAGAAAGAGAAGAGGGCTTTCCTGCTGATATAAAAGCAGAGACAGCTGCCAAATGCACTTTCAGGGTAGCTGGCCTCAGCCCCAAAGTATTTAAGTGGACCATATAATCCAGGACTGTGGGTAAATCAGCAGATTCTGGGGAAATATGCTTTCCAGAGCACCATATGGAAAACCTTTTCCATTTAGAATTATAAGTAGCCCTGGTGGAAGGCTTCTTAGGAGCTTTCAAGATATCGAGCACACTTTGAGAAAGGTGTAGGTCAGCAAACTCTAGCTCTTCAAGAGCCAGGCCTTGAGGTTGAGAGATTTGAGATTCGGGTACCAAACTCTCCCCTGGGCACAGGTTAACAGATTGTGATTCCTGGGAAGACACAGGGGAAGGTGGACTGCTAAGGACAAAAGGAGTGGATACCAGGGCTGTCTGGCCCAATCTGGAGCAATCAGAATCATCTTGCAAGGTTGAGATCTGATTTTGACTAGCACCTTGAACAAGAGAGGGAAGGGAGGGAAGGCATAGAGAAACTTCCCTTCCCAATTGAGAAGGAAGGCATCCAGAGGGACTGAGCCCAACACTGGGGGCCTGCAGCAAAATACTGGAAGTTGGTGATTGTCTGGGGCTGCAAAAAGATCTATCTGAGGGGTGCCCCACCTGGCAAATACTACCTCCAGTACTAGGGGATCCAGAGACCATTCGTGATGGCCCTGAGAAATCCTGCTGAGAGCATCTGCCAGGACATTGTCCTTGCCTGGGAGGTGAACTGCCATGAGGGAGGTGTTCAGGGAATAAGCCAGAGACCACAACTTCATTGCCTCGGTGCACAAGGCAAGACTGAGTGCCCCTTGCTTGTTGATGTACCACATTGTAGTGGTGTCTGTTCTGACCTGTACCACTTTGTTCTGAACAGATGCAGAAAAAACCTGAAGTGCTAGAAAAACTGCTCTGAGTTCCAACAGATTGATGTGGAGCAGAGATTCCTGAGGGGACCACAATCCCTGGGTGGTAAGGTTGCCCATGTGAGTTCCCCACCCCAAGAGGGACGCATCTGTAGTAAGGATCAAGGAGTGAGACTGAGGGATGAAAGGAACCCCCTGTCTCAGATTGCTCTGATCCTGCCACCACTGTAGGGCCTGGATCAGGGTTTGAGTTACTGGGATCAATTTGGTTAGAGGATCTCTCCTTTGAGACCAGAAGGCTCTCAAATGGAACTGGATGTCCCTCATCTGAAATCTTGCTCCCTGCACTACTGCTGTGGAGACAGCCATGTGCCCTAGGAGCTGCAGAAAGTGCCTTCCTGGTCGAGAGACCTGCAGAGTGAAGGAGGAGGCCAGAGCCACCAGGGTCTTTGCTCTTTCCAGAGGAAGGAAAGCTCTGGCCTGCTTTGTGTCCAGTTCTGCGCCTATGAAGGTGGAAGTAGCTGAACAGGCTCTAGAACTGACTTTGGGAGATTGAGAAGGAAACCTAGAGATGTAAGCAGCTGCTGGGTAACCTGAAGGTAGTTGACTTGGTCTGGAGACTGGCCCACTATGAGCCAGTCATCCAGGTAAGGAAAGATGGCAATCTTTTGCCTTCTTAAATGAGCAACTGCTACTGCCAGGCATTTTGTGAATACCCTTGGGGCAGAGGTAAGGCCGAAGGGCATTGCTCTGAACTGATAATGGCCTGAGGGCAGTTCGAATCTGAGGTACTTTCGGTGGGAGCTTCTGATGAGAACATGGAAGTAGGCATCTTTGAGGTCCAGGGACGCTAGCCAGTCCCCTGACCTTAGAGAGGGTAAAATAATTCCCAGAGTCACCATTTTGAATTCTGGTTTTAAAAGGTGCTTGTTTAGGTATCTGAGATCCAGGATGGGCTGCCATTCTCCTGTCTTTTTTGGAGTAAGGAAGTACCTGGAGTACAGTCCTTTGCTCTGGTGTAGGGAAGGAACCCTTTCTACAGCTCTGAGAGCCAGGAGGGTTGAGACTTCTGTTTCCAGAGCGAGAGCCTCTGATGGATTTGCAGGTGGAAAGGATCTGGTTCTCATCTTTGGAAATTTTTTGAAGCTGAGAACCAGTCCCTGCAACCTACTTCCAGGACCCACTTGTCTGATGTTAAAGACTCCCAGTCCTGGGCCAGTAAGCCAGCCTGCCCCTACAGGTAATGGAGAATCAGCCCTGGCCCTCCCATCAGGTGCCTGTTTGGCAGGGCTTTAGGCTGAGGGTGGGAGCAGGCCTGCTGTACCCAGTCTGCCTCTCCCTCTGAAGAACCCCTCTGGGCATAGGCTGAAGAGGAGGCCTGGGCTTGGTAAAAGGCCTGTGAAAGGGCCTGCCCTGCCCCGGAAAGCTGCCTCTGAGGAGTGGCCTGCCTTTCCTTGGCCTGTGCACTCCTATAAGTGGTTCTATACTCATCCATTTTCTTCATGTAATTCTCTGTCTGCTCCCCAAACAGAGAGTTACCCACAACAGGAAAATCCATGGCTTTAGCCTGGGTATCCTGTGACAGACTAGTACACCTGAGCCAAGCCATTCTGCGAAAAGCCACAGATGTAGCCATGACTCTTGAAGATACATCATTAGAGTCCACTGCAGCATGGAATTGCACCTTGGATGCCTCAATACCATCAGCAGCCACCTGCTCCAGCTCCTTGGCAAGCTGGCCAGGGACCTGTTTCGCTAGAGCCATAACAGTATCCCATCTGGATTTCTGGCATCTTGCAACATAGGCCATATAATTTGCCTGTCTGAGGCCCAAGGATGCTGCCATGTACTGTTTCTTTGCCATGGCATCAATCCTCCTGGAGTCCTTGTCAGGGGGGTGTGAAGCCAAGGAAATTTTTGCCTTATCACAGGCTGCAGCCTGCACTACTCCAACATGGCTGCATTGTTGTGAAAGGAACTCCGTATCGGAGCCTGACAATGTGTACCTCTTGTCCATTTTTTTATCCACAGGAGGTATTGTGTGAGGAGCTTTTAAAATTGTTATTGTCTGTTTCCTAAAAGATTTATGTAAAGGAATAGACAATCTCCTAGACTCTGGGATATCCATCATTTCTACATAGTCAGGCTCCTCCTGTTCATCCACAGCTTCTTCCAAAGGGAGCTGGAGGGTTTCAGCCACTTTCTTATAACATATAAAATGAGAAGGGGACTCAGAAAGCCTAGGAGGAGACATTCCTAAAGGTCTGTCTGGAGAGATGTCCGGTTCAATGGGCACATCCAGACTTTCAAAATCACATTCACTCTCTTCATAATCTTCCTCCCCCTCCTCCGGTTCATAAAATTCCTCTATATCATATTCTTGAACGGTGGCACCGATGAACGAACCGACGTACCTGATGGTGCTGGTTCGGTCGGAACGGGAAGCGACTGGACAATTTTGATCCTTTGGCTATCTCTGCAGCGGTTGGAGAAGGAAATTTTGGCTCCACACCTGCTGATTTTCTAGTCCTTTTGCTGGGACTGACTCCTCCAAGTCAGTTCTCCTTTGCCGAAGTCTCGCCTGGTCAGAGGCACTCCTCCGGTTCGAGTTGGCACGGACCGGCTGGCATCCGGTCAGCGGACTTGTTGGCCTCTCGTTCCCTGAGCCTACCAACTCTCTTGTCCAGGGTAGCTGCAGGGAAATTCTTGCAAATCTGGCAGTCTGCATTGAGGTGGTCAAACCCCAGACAATAAACACATGTGGTGTGTGGGTCAGCCTTGGCAAAGGCTTCCCCACAGACACTACAGTGTTGAAACCCAGTGGGCCTGGTTTTTCTTTTGGGTTTCTCATAGTGCCAGCCTAACCAAAAACTTGCCCGTTTTCGGCAATCCGCCAAGCAAGACACCCTTATCGGTTCCCAACCGTGTCACGGGTCGTGGAAAAAACTGTAATGAAATCTGTTTTTTTTAGAACCGATAAGAACCGGGAACCACACTCTAATGTAATTTAAATCAAGTTTAACAACAACCTGATCGGTTCAAACTGAACCGATAATACCGTTAGCAAGTTCCACACAGAAATAATGTAAAACCTATCTATTACTTACGATACCACAGACAGAGCTTGAACCGACTGGTTGTGGTTTAAATACGAGAAATTACAGTTTAAAAACTGAGAAAATACACTTTTAACCGAGAAAATGAACCAAGCAGCAGGAGAAATCTCCGGAGCGACTGTTCAGTGAGGCGGAGTAAAGAATCTGACAGTTTGAATTTGAAGAACAACAGACAGAGTTCTCAACCGAGCTTGCGCTCAAGATTCTGTGCCTGGCATGGAAAGTTAACTCTTTCACCTCCGAAGCAGTTCGAAGGCTGGGTCAAACTGCATATGTCATAATATAGCAAGACTTCATGTTGTTTGAAATAGCTTTCTGCTGAAAAAAAAACGTTAGACAAAGTTTCGGTTCCTCCCACCACTGGCACAAACTATCACACAGGCAAACAGTAGTGATTCTATCCTGTATACTGTAAGTTGTGACAGTTCTTGTTTTATAATTGGGTCCATTAACAAGGTGGCATTCATCCTCTAGTAACCCTTCCCCGTCTCCCTAAGTGGGACTGTTGCTACTGGAACCCCAAGCAGTGTGTGGTCCGAGGTTTCTATGGGCACATTTACTGTTGAAAAACAGGTAATGACCGATTTAAAAAAATAAAATCAATGTATGATGACAACGATCCCTTGTAAAATGTTGGGGTCTTTCTCTTCCCATGAATAGTACGTGCATCCTATAAACCAGTTTGACTCACTATTTTAGTTAGGAATGACCTATCACAATAAACCTTACTTTTCTCACTATCAATATTACTACTCTTTAAACTAATATTAAAGTCCCCTCTGAAATATAGCTGCCTACTAATGTGAAGAAACGGCTGAACTTTTTTCAGAGCTCAATCCTGCTGGCCTCCATTTGCATCCCATAGATGTTTATCAGTCTACACTGTAAATTATTTATGTAAACATCCAACAGAAATGCTCGGCCGAGGTCTATTTCTACTGTTCTCAGAACCTTTACATTTGGGGTTGTAAAACAAAATCCTACCCCACAAAATACATCCAGACCTATTGACTAATATGATGTCCCCCAATGCCACTCCCTTGTAGCCACTTCTGTCTCTGCCACTGTGTGAAACAGAGTGTCCTGTAAAAAAAAAAAAAAAACGTCAAAACATAACTGTTGCAATATGGCAAATGTAGTAGTACGTTTTGTCTGTGATTTAATACTGTTCACATTTAGGCTAGCTAGCCTCAGGTGTTCTGGCTTAGACTGTTTGGCGTTGTTTCATACTTGATCTTGTTATACGTTTCTGAGTGCCTGAATTAGCAGTTCGGGCATTCACTGTCACGGTGGCTTTTCCCCCGACGGTCAGGTTGGGAAGCCGTCAAAACTTCCACCGGATCTTCAGATTCCATCCTGTCTCCCCATGTCTGGAAGGCCTCAAATCTATTTGTGAGGGCCAGGGGAGATAACGCTTTACCCGATCTTACATCCCAAACTTTATTCGGGAGGTCTCTGGTAGTATCCACCATCACTACCTCTGGATGTTGTTGTTCTATGACTGCTATAACCACTTCCTCCATGCAATCTATAGGGAGTGAGGGGGTGACTTAAGCATAACTATGTCCATGCTAGGTGGACACTCCAGCGGGGGGGTCCTCCTTTTGAAAGTTATCACCCTGCCTCCTGGCTATGAATGCCCTTGTAGGAACCTCAGTCTCTGCAACTGGCCCCGATACTACCACCTTAGAACTCTGTGGTTGTGGTCTAGGCATCTCTTTATCAGGCGGAGGTTGGGGCCTCGGTTGTTCTGGTCTCGGCCTGTTCCCCATGTTCCCTCCTCTACCTCTGCCTCTCCTTTCTGAGTAAACCTCATGTTCTGGTTCTTCTCTTTCTGGCTGTCGAAAAGGTTTTGATCTGAACTATCATCTGAATTGTGAGCCACTCATGGACAATCTCTGAATGTGTGCTCATCATCCCAGCATAAGTTACACATGGGGGAGATGAATATTGTGCCTCTGTATGACCAATCATCCTGCATTGATAGCACTTAATTTTATTGCAATCTGTATTGAGATGTGCTAAAGATCCACAGTGATAGCAACTTTTGGGCTGGCCTACATAAAATAGTATGCCTCTATCTCTCCCTCTAAAAAATAAACTCGTCAAGTGTTGAATGCCTTGCTCGGTTTGCTTTAGCTGAATTCGGAATGTCCACCCCCCCAGTCCAAAAACTATTATCATCTATTACAGGGTGTGGTCTGCCAAAAATAGTGCAACATTTTTGCAACCAGAAAACAACATCATTAATGTTCACTCCTTCATTTCTAAAGAGGAGAGTCGCAGTTTTAAATTGTAGGTTTTGTGATCGTAATAGCCATAAAATCTTTCCACTTCTCAGAATTTTTAATCTTGTAATACAACCTCCAAAATTTGTCCAATGCAGCAACTGTACAGAAGTACAACAGTGGTCCCCAGGTGAATGGATGAAGGTGTAAACCTCTGCAGGGGTTAACCCCAGGGAATCCTTAATCAAAGTTTTGCCAACCCAATGTCTATCCGTAAATAGAGAAGCCAAGCCTTTATAACAAAGGTGGACCACAAACCTTAGTTTCACTGCCTCCATAGGTTTGTGAAAGAGGCCTGCATATAATTTTGTATTAGTATTTATTCCTTGGGTCACCCTCTCCCATCCCCCTTCCTTTGCCAGAATATGTCCCTCTGGCACTGTACCTCACATTGTAGTTTCAGCCTCCTCTCCTCCTCCATCCACAGAGTGGAAAGAAACAGATGAAGCCAAAGAAGATCACCTGGAAATGTTACACCCGGGAGGTCTGCCCACTGAAGAAACAGTGTCTGGTGTAGCACCATTCTCTAGCGCCTCCACTTCATGTCACGCAGCTGCAGCAGGGACCAATACCTCCGTTGTACTCTCCGTAGTGCGTTCCAAACCTTCTTGCCTAACCTCTGTTTTGGAACATCGTGCCTCACCCTGTTGCGGTTCTAGGGAGCCTGGGAGAGGGATAGCAGGGTCAGGGACCCACTGACTATTCTGGTACAACCATCCTGAGTGCTGTAAAGCACCACCCGGTGTCCAGTCTGATGCAGATCCGCTTATGATGATGCAGGCTTCTGAAGATCCTGGGTCTTCCGCTATTTTCACTGGAGCTACTGCAGCCTCCTGAGGTGCCTCAGTCCCTGTCCCTACAGGTGAGTGTTTACTGGTTTCCTGTACAGGACTTGCCACTGAACATTTGCTTTTCTTCTGTTCTTCTTCCAGCTTCGTTTTCCCTTGTAAATATTCCCGTTCAGCAGCCATCATCATTACCAACAACTGAAGTCTTTTTTTCTCCAATTCTTCCTTCAAACAGTCCTCCTCTACCATCACTTCCATATCTTCAGATACTACAGGTTGTGCAGAACATTGCTGATCTTCACTAGGGGTTACACTATTTCAAACCAGTCACTGGTATAGCAGTATTCAATAGTTCTCTAGCTTCTGCAACACAACCTTCCCCTTTCAGCGTTCGGTCCTTACTGAGGTCCTCCATGCTCCCTAAAGTGCGGACAGCACCCCTGTAGGAAGAGTAGGGGATTTTCCCCAGTGTCATGGCAAACATTCCCCATCAATAATAACAGGTCTCATAACCCCGGAATGCAGCTGGAAACAAGCTAAACAGCAATAGTGTGCCTTTCTGGTCAAAATTACAAATAAGTAAATGGGGAACAAAAAGAAAGTCTGTGCTAGGTTGTGGCTCCGGTGATTTTTGAATGTGCATATGAGCATTATGCGATTTTTGGTACAGAACATAAACTGAATCAACTTTTTAATTCCCAGATTCTTGTGACCTTCAAAAAATAAAACTGAAACGGTATGAAGTTACAAATATCTAGGAATATAGCTTGACCCTATTTGAACGGTGGTATTCAAATAAATTCAAAAGATTGATTTTCTTTTTTGACAGTGATCATTTTCAAAGTAAGAGTCATAACAGAATTGTTTCTTTAATGTTCAACCCCCCTCCCCCGACTACATTATGGAGACTGTATTTATGGCTCCGCTATAGCTACTCAACTGCATAAACTAGGTAACTTTCCAAGACGTTGGATAGGTTTGTTTGTCAGGCACCCAGGGATACCCACCACTGCAATTTATATTGCAAGCTAGGGTGGGTGTTCCTGGCGGATTGTAAGCATCTAAATCAACCTCAATTTATGAAAGCTTGCTATTTAAAGTACCTGGTTATCAATCCAGTTTACAAGCTGTTAGATGGAAAAGATCTGGTCTACACTCTTCTGCTGGGAATGAACTAGAGTTCCCCAAATTTCAACCGGCTGCCCATATTTGTACTAGGCCCTGGAATTCACCCCAAGCGAGCTTACAACCCTGTGCAAGCCCTTTCTCTCATTTTTCAGCTTTGGCACACCTGCTTTAGTATCAATCACAACACACTCAGCTTTGTTGTACCATTGGATAACAGCTTGCATATAGTCGTAAATGCCTTTCGGTTGTATATTTATGGATTTTATATAATTCCTGTCTAATCGTTGTTTTTATTGTAACTAATTGTTGTTACTTTGATGAATCACAAGACTCCATTAAAAATGAGCCCAGACCATGGCTTGTTCAACTCCTGAAACAAATAACACTTATTATAATACATACCTGATCTTTACCTTAATTACAGTAAGGATAAATGACATCAAAGCCATCTCAGTGGTGCCACTGTGGCGTGCTCCCATATGGCTGACACAGATTCCCTCTATGTATATGTGTGTGTGTGTGTGTGTGTGTGTGTGTGTATATATATGGTAGCACGGTAGTGCTACCATAGTTAGGGTTGAGGAGCCATTTCCATGTTAAACCCAAAATTTTGCACCTTAATAATTTTGCAACCGTTTGATGGATTTGCCTGAAATTTGGAAAGTATGATCAAGACCCATAGGCCTTGGGATCTGCCAAGTTTCGTACTGATCGGATATATGGTTGCGGAGTTATTAAGCGTGATCTGTGCGCGCGTTTACGCTTTTCTGGAATTCTGTGGTCGTGCCTACAGGTCGTACGGTTTATGCGACCGCCCAAAATCTTTCAGGGAATGTGCAGCCGGGGTCCTGATGTGCCTTTCAAGATTTCGTGAAAAAATATAAACGGTTCAAAAGTTATTCAAAACAGTTTCCCATTACAAGTCAATGGAAAAGTTAACAAAAGTTCAACACTTCTAAATGCATTTTATTCGCAAATGGGCCTGTTACTTTCAAATCGCCATTTTGTTTTCAGTTGGTGATCAGAAAAATGGTTGGCATTTAAATTTGGGACCCTCTAGCAATCTAATTTTTTGTATTCACCTAGTCGGGCCCTGAGGATGCTTGCCATGTCTTTATTTTGTGGTAAAACACCCCAGAAATATGTTTTCAAATTTCTGGAAAAAGTACTTCGCAAATCACTTTCGTGCTCACGAAAGTATCACAACTTTCAGCTAGCTTTAAATTCGACAGTAATTTTCTAGTCTGTGGGAAAATGACAGCAATTCTTTGGCACTGCACTGCAAAATAACCGTTGGGAGTTTTGGGCTGAAATTTGGAGGAGCATGAGCGACATCTCACAGATGTGCCTTTCAGTGTTGTATTGAAAAATATTACCGCGGCAAAGTTATGGTACTCAAAGTTGACAGTTTTTCCCATAGGATAACATTCGGCGCCAAGCATTACAGGAATCCTTTGGCACCCTGCTGCAAAATAACGGTTTGGTCTTTTTCCTGAAATTTGGAGGAAGACAGCCAACAGTACACAGATGTGTCTTTCATTAGCTTGGTGAAAAAACATCACATGGCGGCAAAGTTCACGGCACTCCAAAATTGACGGTTTTCCATAGGATAACATTACGGCGCTCGACTTAACAGAAATCATTTGGAGCCCTGCTGCAAAATAACGGTTTGGTCTTTTTCCTGAAATTTGGAGGAAGACAGCCAACAGCCCACAGATGTGCCTTTCAGTAGTTTGGTGAAAAACATTACAGGGCAAGTTATGGTGCTCCGATCTTTTCTTTTTCCCATAGGATAACATTACGGCGTTCGCGCGCCTTTCAGGGCCTGTATCTAGGAAGCGGTTACGACATACGGACTTTTCATTCGGAAAATTTCTTAGCCCATAATGGGGCTAAGATTCAAATTAACCAGGACAGTTGTAAATAATATGACTTTTAAATTTTTCTCGTCACGTCGCGGTTCCTGAGATATAATGTATTTAGTATTCAAGATCTCATTTTCTTGGCGATACTCATTATTTTGCATACATTATTTGTACTCACTGTCTTTCTCAATGCAGGTTTTGGGAAAACCAGCCTGTGCGCTTACATTACTGTTACTGTTGCCCTTTCCACTTGCGGATCCGTGCCGTTTCACTTACCATTGGCGTCTGCGCCACCTATGCGTTATCCTTTGCGTTTTCATTTGGCTTGCGTTTATGTTATTTTTGCCATTTCTGTCTACAGTACTGTTTATCTTACTGTTTCACTTTACATCACCATGCCCATTGACATTTCTGTTTGCAGGCACCATGTTACTATGTGACAACACATCACGTGGCAGACCATTCCCGTCTACGCCACCATGTGCGTTACCCTTTCTGTTCTCATTCGTGCTTGTGTTACCATGTGCGCCACTGTTAGCATTTCTGTTTGCGTTGCTGTCCCTGTTACTATGCAACAACAGCCAACGCATTATGCAGCGGGAGCGCGGGGCCCCCACCGCTGCATTACATTCACTATTTCTCGTTATCATTCTCAAAGAAGGAAATTAGAGGCAAAAACTCCGTTTAATGCATTAGTTAGGGTTGTTCCACAGCGACAAAAGTGAGGAAATTAGCTGTTGGGTTGAAACCCCCTTGGACCCCTGCCCACCCCCAACCGGCACTGGGGTGCGCATTGGGATCGTGGGTCCTAACTCTCACCCCATTCTCTATACTTCTGCTGATTTACACATGTCATGGGGTGAGAGTTAGAGGCCAGCGATCCCAATGCTTAATGCCGGTTAGGGGTGGGCGGGGTCGATAAGTCAACCCTAACTGTGAGCCCTATAAGCTTCAATGAAATTAACAACTAACTAAATACGAGTTTACCTCTAACTATATATATACACACACACACACACACACACATACACAGTATACATATATATATATATATATATATATATATATATATATGTCCATCCACTATGGGGATACTGCACAGGTAAGGAAGAGTGTGGGATAAACATACATCAACAGCCCCAGCCATGATTGCTGCCCCCTCCTGACTCCGAACTATGTACATGCTCGGAGGGTTCCCCTCACATTCAAAGACCACTTGAAGGGGGGGGTCATAACAATAGACAATGTCAGCAGGAAAAGACCACTGGTCTATATTTACCTCCATCGTACTCGGTGACCTGTTGACTAGATAGAGTTATCGCCCTCGCCTTCCTTTCTCCCTGTCTTAATGTTTAACCTCTGAGTAATTATTCAGTCGTTTATTCTGTCCCAGACATTCCTGAACCCCTTAATAGTTGTTTTGCCCACCACCTGATGGAAGGCTGTTCCACGGCTCAACCACTCTCCCCACAGTGTAAAACTTTCATACATCCTTCATGACTCTCTCCCCTGCCAGCTCCCACTTACTGCCCCTTGTTTTTAACCCAATATTCATGCTACATTCAAAGTTTACTTTCTTTATTCCATTCACAAAATTGAAGATCCTGATCATATCTATCCATCCTCTCCCGTCTGGCCTCCAGTGAGTACATGCACTGTGCCCTGAGCCCATCTTTATAGGATCTGCTCTGTTGTCGCTGAATCATTCTGGTTACTCTGTTCTGCAGAATCTCCAGCCTATCACTGTGTTTCATCAGGTGGGAACTCCAGAAATGAGCACAGTATTCCAGATGGGGTCTCACCAGTGATCTATAGAGAGGTAGTGTTACCTCTTCCTCCCTGCTACCAAAAACCCCCTCAGTACAACCCAGCACTCTGCTTTCCTTGCTGTAGGCCTTGTTATATTGGCTTATTTGTTTTAACATAGAAACACTGAAAACATCAGCAGAAACAGACCACCCTGTTGTACCCTGTCCTACCTCAGGACCTAATGTCTAATCAGCACTTGCTCCATGCCTTACTGCTTCCCCCGTGTAACTATTAAGCCTTTCTCTCGGTCCCAGCAGTGTTTGAAACGATTATGGGTTGTTGCACCCACCACCTCTGCTGGTAGGCTGTTCCACAGCTCAACCACTCTCTGTAAAATAAAACTTTCTCACATCCCTCCTGAATCATTCCTGATTTGCCAGTCCTGCTGAATATTTCCTCTCAATCTACCATTTTTTCAGGAACCTGAGGGTCTCTGTCACATCTGCCCGCTCCCTTCTGGTCTCCAGCAAGTGAATCTTCAGGCTCTTAAGCCAATTCTTGTAGTATCTGCCCTGCTGTCCCTGAATCATTTTGGCTACCATACGCTGTACTGTGGCGAGCCTGTCTTTTTTTGGGTGGTGGCTCCAGAACTAGACACAGTATTCCAGGTGCAACCTCACCAGTGATTTAGAAAGAGGCAGCATCACCTTCTTGCTCTTGCAGTCAAATCCCCCTTTAGGGCTGGGCAAAACTCACAAACCTTGGCCATAGAAACCCTGACCGTCAAACCAGGTAAAGTTTGCCAGATTTCTCTTGCTGGCAGATTAATTTACACTGGTTTGAACATTAAAAAGCATTAGGAAATGAGATGAAATGAAACAACACAATGCACTGGGCCAATGAAGCACACTAAACAGCAGGATGGTGCAGTGACCCACACTTAAGATTACTGGTTCTAGGGCCAGCCCGTCAGTGCAGTGGTTGGATTTCTGCATGCGACTCCAACATCCCAGGTTAGGGAACGAGCCCAGGAGCTGGAGGGCCAGCCAGAGGGAGGAGGCTTGAGCATCCCGGGGACAGCTTGTCTTCTCCAGAGAGGGATGGGGGCAGCGACTAGAAAAGCGACCAGGCAGGATAACTGGGGCATAGCAAGCACCGAGGCAGACACAGCGGAGAGGACATCACGGACGTCTGTGCTATGCGCCTGGATGTCAGGGCACACATGACGTCCACAAAGAAAAGGGAGCAAATGCCTTCCAGCTCCAAGGAGACAGAGCACCTGAGCTAGACCCTGTTGTGCTTCCACCTGCCTGGCTGCCTGAATCTGACAAAACAAGGAAGTGTTTGGGGTGTACATGCCCCACCTTGGGGGGGCAAAACCATGACTCAATGGGGAACGGGATGGACCAGGTAAGGTGGGATAGCTGGGGAAGACTCCACTGGTACTCCCAAGGAACCGGAGCTTGAGGGGTTTAGGGGGAGATAAACAGAAATTAAAAAAAAAAAAAAAGATTACTGGCTCTAAAACTTGTGCCTGTTTAGTCAGTGCCAAACACGGACAAGCTAGTAAACAAATCTATGTGGCTGGCAAGTTCAAAATAAAATGGTCTGTAAGGCCTATGTATGCCCACAAAATATCAGAACAGCATCACACAATGTAGGCTACTGGTTCCAAAAACTGTGTGTCCACTGGGACAGTGTTGCACATGGGCAAGGCTTCCCCTTATACAATGGATATTTGGGTAAGTGTTATACACACTAGTTTCATGAGCAACATTAAACCCCAAAATATTTTTTCGGCCTGTGTATGTAGACCTGGCAAAACTCCACAGTGCAGCATCTCATAGTGCCTGGTTCAAAAAATTGTACATCCACTGGGACAGTGCCACACATGGGCAAGGCTTCCCGTTATACCATGGGTAAGTGTTGTACACACTGGTTTGATGGGCAATGTTGCCCCCCAAAATTTAACCTGTGTAGGCCTGCAAAAAAATTCACAGTGGCCAGGCACTGGTCCAGCATGCTGCTAGCTGGCACAAACATACCGCTCAGATCCCCTGCAACAGACTCAGTAGGAAGGAACCGCAGCAACTTGCGGAGAACTCTCATCTCTTGTATGTAATGCTGTAAAACTGATTAACAATTTGCACGTTTTTATTGTACTTCACAACTTTAATGTGATGTAATTTTATATTCTGTGTTTACAGTTTTGGCTACACACATTTTATCAGTAAATACAGAAGAAAAAAAACACTACCAGTGGCCAGGTACCGGCCTGCTACCAGCTGGCACATACTTGCTGCCCAGTAACTCCAAAATCACAGGCTTCAGGCAGGGGCCTCAGTTCTGCACTGAAAAAAAATGTGTGCTGCACTGCTTATGAGAATAGGCAAAAGATCACCGGCAGATTGCCACTTAATGTGCTGTCTGCCCACCACCCAAGCACACTCCTCTAGAGTCCAGTCCCTCCCTCACTTCACTACTAGTCTCGCACTGCCTGCAAAGTGCTGTGGGATACAATCTTCTTCCTCTCAGTTTGCTTTCAGGCAAGCCCCTGGTCTCAGAGGCCTGCTGCTTTGCAAGCACTGCTCAGCCTGGTTCTTTACTTCTTTTTCCTCCTAAATATATTCCTTCTTCAACATCCCTGCTATTAGGTCAAACTTTTATGAAAGATCTCTGATCTCTGAGTTTTTGAAATAATTTGACATATTTCCTACCTACTCCAACTAGAAGTTGTTCACAGCCCTGCCTGATCTACTTATCAGCTCGACGATAAGCACAAGAGTGAGCTTTCAGGCTGGCTCACGTTGCCAATCTGAGTCTAGCCCCAAAATGAGTCTGTGACTCACACTCTGCCTAATTAATTGTTTCAGGTGCAAATTGCAGTTTATAGTTCTACTGATTTGCACCTTTCGGACAAAGACGAACCAGTCAAACCAAAAAGTCCACCAAACAAGGTTAAAAACTCCAAGTAGTGGACAGAAATCCTCCCGACGCCATTTCGTACCCCTGTGGGTACTTTGTAAAGGGTGAGGTTATCAAAAGCAAATGATTCACCTTTTGTAGTCCCATGGTGATGACCTCACAAGGGTGTCACATCTGACATCAATTAATCAATGTGCAAATCAGTTTCCACCAATAAATGTGCAAATACAATTACCTAAGTTTACATTTATACAAAATGCAATTAGAACTAGGAAACAGCAAAAGTTAAAAGTTAAAGAGCTAGTGTACTGCCTAAAACTAATATTAGAGTTTAAAAACAGCCAACTATTACCTTTTATATCTGAGGTACTTTTTCTTTTCCCTTTGTTTAATTATAATATTGTTTACCTGATGTTAGCAGGTGTGATGTGTGGAACAGCTCTTAGCCTGGCAGCTGACATATCTTGCTTTACTGCCCCACACTACATCATCAGCACTGGGACCTCACTGACTGTGACATCACTGTTACTTAGGAACTGCCACTCAGTGACTGCCAGGTCATTCACCTGTGATGTCACTGTCTGTGAGCTCACAACGCTGATGATGTAGTGTGGAGCAGTAGAGTTAGATATGTCAGCTGCCAGATTTACATAGAAACATAGATTTTGACGGAAGTTAAGGACCGCTTGGCCCACCCCATCTGCCCATTTCCCTAACTAATGGATAAGCTGCAGATCCTAGTTAACCAGCAGCCTACTTCTTCCTACCCCAACCCCCTAGAATTGCCTTATGACTGTCCCATGCATGCTTGAATTCCACCACTGTTTTTGACTCCACAACCTCCTCTGGAAGGCCGTTCCATGCATCCACAACCCTCTCTGTGAAAAAATACTTCCTTAAATTACCTCTGAGCTGCCCCACTTATCTTCAAATTGTGCCCCCTTGTTCTTGCACACCTCTTTTTTTGAAAGATGCTACCCTCTTGGACTTTGTTGATTCCCTTGAGGTACTTGAAAGTTTCTATCATATCCCCCCTCTCCTTCCTTTCCTCGAGGCTATACATATTTAGCTCCTTAAGTTTCTCTTCATATGTCTTTTGGTGCAGACCCTGCACCATTTTAGTTGCCCTCCTCTGGACAGCTTCCATCCTGTCTATGTTTTTTAACGGAGATTGGGTCTCCAGAACTGCACGCAGTACTCCAGATGGGGTCTCACCAACTGTCTGTACAGAGGGATAATAACTTCCTGTTTTCTACTGGTGATGCCTCTTCCTATGCATCCCAGTATCCCCAGCCCTCCTTACTGCCCTCTCACATTGCTTGCCCACCTTTAGGTCATCTGATATGACTACCCCCAGGTCCCTTTCCATTTTTGTTGTTGTTGTATCTCACCCCCCCATTGTGTACTCTTCCCCTGGGTTTTGTTTCCCAGGTGCATTACCTGCACTTCTTAGCACTGAATCTAAGCTGCCATACATCTGACCATTCCTCTAACTTGCCAAGTCCCTTCTCATCCTTTTCCACCCCACCTTGTGCATCAACTCTGTTGCAGATCTTGTGTCATCTGCAAAGAGACATACTTTTCCTTCCAGTCCCTCTGCAATGTCGCTTATAAAGACACTGAAGAGGACTGGTCCTAATACTGAACCCTGCGGTACCCCACTAGTAACCCCCCTTTCTTCAGAGTGGACTCCATTTACTATTACTCTCTGTGTCCTATTCTCCAGCCAATTCTTTACCCAGGCTGGCTAACCTGTATATTAATCTTTTGTGTGGGATTGTGTCAAATGCCTTGCTAAAGTCTAGGTAGGCCATGTCCATAGCCCCTCCCTGATCTACTACTTTGGTCACCCAGTCAAAGAAATCTATCAGATTTGTCTGGCATGACCTTCCCACTGTGAATCCATGCTGCCTTGGGTCCTGTGCCCCTCTGGCCTCTTGACACTCAACTATTCTTTCCTTCAGAAGTGATTCCATCATTTTCCCTACCACTGAAGTTAAACTAACAGGCCTGCAGTTTCCTGCTTCTGCCTTGCTCCCACTTTTGTGAAGGGGAATCACATCTGCCCTTCTCCAGTCCTCGGGTACCACCCCATCCTCCTATGATTTGTTAAAGAGGGTAGTCAGTGGTGTCACTAGTTCTACCCTTAGTTCTTTTAGAATTCTGGGATGAATCCCATCACGCCCCACTGCTTTGTCCACCTTCAGTTTTAAGAGTTCTTTCAGAACCCTTTCTTCTGTAAATGGGCTGGTATCAACTTCTGTATCCAGAGTGTTTCTACTGTTTGTTTTAGGTACCTCCCCACTTCCTTTGTAAATACTGAGCAAAATATTTGTTTAGTATCTCTGCCTTTTCACAGTCACCCTCTGCCCAACCTCCTCCTCTTTATTAAGCCTCACTAACCCTCCCTTGGTCTTCCTTCACTCCCTGATGTACCTATAAAAGGTTTTATCCCCCTTCTTAACTGAGTTGGCTATCTTTTCCTCGGTTTGGGCCTTTGCTGTTCTGACTGCCTTCCCAGCTTCCTTTTGCTTTAACTGATACAGTTCTCGGTCCTGCTCCTTCTGTGATTCCTTGTACTTCCTGAATGCTTTCTTTTTCTCTTGAACCTTCACTGACACTTCCTTTGAGAACCATAGTGGTTTCTTACATCGTTTTGTTGTGTTTATTTGCTTCACACAAAGGCTTGTTACCTCTGTGATGGCAGTTTTTATTATTCCCCATTGTTCTTCCACCCCTCCTTCCTGCCCATTTGCTAGTGCATTCCTTAGGCACTCACCCATTTTAGCAAAGTCAGCCCTCCTAAAGTTCAGTACTTTTGCTTTGTATGGCTTGACTCTATTGCTGTTTATGTGAACCATACTGTTCGATGGTCGCTAGTTTCCAGATGGCTACCCACTTCTAATCTGTGATCCTCTCTTCATCTCCATTTGAGAGAACCAGGTCTAAGATTGCTCCCTCTCGAGTTGGCTCCAATACTAGTTGTCTAAGGCATGCCCCCTGTAGGGCATCTAGAATAACCCCACTCTTCGAAGTGGCTGCTGCAACTGCACTCCAGTTAACATCTGGCATATTCAGATCACCCATCAGCAATATCTCCCCTTTTTCTGCCATTCTAAGTATACTTTCTATCATTTCCTTGTCCATTTCCTCCCCCTGAGAAGGGGGTCTGTATACAACCCATGTGCGGATTGTGGTGACATTGCCGGTCTCCAAATTTACCCACAGTGCTTCTTCTCCTCCCTGTTTTCCCTTTTGTTCTGTTGCTTTGATTCCTTCACTTATGTAAAGAGCTACTCCTCCTCCTCCTCTTTTACCCTCCCTGTCCCTCCTGTAGATAGTGTATGCTGGTATGTTTACGTCCCAGTCATGGTTTTGTGAGTACCATGTTTCTGTGACTGCCACGATATCCAGATGTTCCTCCTCCAGCAAGGCCACTAATTCAGGAAGCTTGTTACTCAGACTACGGGCATTGGTACTCATTGCTCTCCATTTTTTGATGGCTTTACCTTCTTTTGCAGCATCCCCCACTGACCTTTCGACTTCGGTCTTTTTCTCATTTAGTACCCTGTTTTGTAGGGAGAGGCTGGGATTTTCCTGCTGCTTCTGAGTGCCTCCCCCTTGACTAGTTTAAAAGCTTGCCAATGAAGCATTTAAACCGATTGCTCAAAAGACTTGTTCCCTTCTTGGACAGATGCAGACCATCCTGCCAGTATAGGCTGGCGTCCCTCCAGGTGGAACCCCAGTCCCCAATGAAGCCAAACCCCTGCGCTCCACACCATTTTTTCAACCATTCATTAAACTGCAAGGTGCAAAGTAGCCATGCCTCACTCATGCCATTGACAGGCAGCACCTCAGAGAAGGATATTGTGTGTGCTACTTGTCTTAGGCCCCTCTCCAATTCTACAAAGTCCTTCTGCACTGCTCTAATCTCATGATGAGCCAAGTCATTTGTCCCTAGGTGGACAATGACGTCCAGCTTAGACTCTCGTGCAGCTGTTCTCGTGATCCTGAGGATGCGCTTCCTGTCTCTCCAAGCCATGGCACTAGGCAGGCACCTTTACTTCAGTTTTTCCTGCTCCCCCCAGTTCTATCCCCTAATAATTGAGTCCCCCACCAGGAGCTCCTTCCTTTCCCTGTGGTGTCCTCTGCCTCCTTCCTGTGGGCCTCCCTTGTGACAGTTGTCCTCAGCCTCCTTAGTCTCCTCTGCGGGTGCATCCATAGGGGAGCTATG
The DNA here is from genome assembly GCA_016271365.2 of Neoceratodus forsteri. NCBI lineage: Eukaryota > Metazoa > Chordata > Ceratodontiformes > Ceratodontidae > Neoceratodus > Neoceratodus forsteri. The sequence continues at coordinate 1,233,803,113 of CM028129.1, read as the reverse complement.
CTCCCCCAGAATGGTGTATGGATTGTGGTGTGGAACAACTGACTGGGTGTGCCTCTGTTCCACCATCCTCACCCTCCCTGAGCCCACTGTGCCCTCACAAAACAATCAGCTAAAAGCTCTGACCCACAGCTGCGATGAGTGCCTTCCTGTCAGCAAGATGCCCTACACAACAATTTGACAGAGAAAATACCCTGCTAATCAAACAGAGAAAAATCCATACATCCAAGTCAGACACAGGTAAACCTCCCCAGCCCCAAAACAGGCCTGGTGGTTTGTGCTCTGAAAGCTGTCAGCCCCAAAATAAGTCAGCTGTGCTTTAAACTCTTCCTGCACTGAAAATCTTAAGAATTGTAACAAACAAACGTAAACCTAGATCCACCTGCCTCTGTTGCTTGAAAGACTGTCTTTTCCTGTTTCACACTGCAGGTTTTGCTTTGACAACTCCTTAACCACAGTAACTTATTTAAAAATAGTTTAACTATCACAAACTCCTACACACCAGTAAATTATTTAAAAATATTTTTTGTCCCAAAATCCTAGTAGTCAATCCAGCTACCCCCAAGGGACAACCAAAATGCAGTATTCAAACACTTGTGAAGTTACTTCCAAGATAAGCAGAGTTTGCAAGCTCCTTTTTCAACTCCTCAGCCACCTGTAATTTAATTAAAAATAGTTTAACTGTCAGAATATCTAGCAGACAATCTAGCTACCTCCAAGGATCTACCCAAAATGCAGTATTTAAATCCTTCTGAAGTTACTAACAAGATAAAGAGAGTTTGCAAGCCCCTTCTTGGTTAAACACTAAATAAATATGTGAATAAAAAGCAATTACCAAGAGTAGTTAGTTTCACCTCCCACAGAATTTAGCAAAAGTGCACATTGTTGCAGATATCAAGTGCAATATAGAATTTCTCACACAGCTCACAGCTGAATAAAGAAGTAGTGTCCTTCCAGGTCAAGAAAATGTGCTTTGTGTCTTAAGACTTAAGAGTAGTTCCACACATCCAGCACAATATTATCACATAGAATACTTTCTGATGAGCAAAAGGAAAAGGAAAAATACTTCAGAAATAAAAAAAGTTACAACTGCCTACTACTTAAAAGTTATATTTTTATTTTCCTGTCTGCCTGTTTTGGCTCCACTAGTTCTTTATAGGTGGTAGTTCCCCAAAAGCAGGGCTCCCTGATCTGAGGGCAAAAAACTGTTCAAGTCCAATTTAAATCATGGCTGGGTTTGCTGAAATCCCATATTCTTAAATGAGGGCTATATTTTGATTGCTGCTTTCATAGGCTTGTCATTTTTATTACAACATCTTCTGGACCTCTTATTAAGACTTCTTTATGGGGAACCAATCATTGTGATATAATGCAGCAGAACATTTCACTGGATATTAAACAGGAAAAAGATCTGATTAAGTAACATACAATAAAGCACATGCACATATATTTTTACATCTCACAGAAAACTATCTCAAAGTGTCCATTTAACCCTGGTGGTTTTAAACCCCCCCAAGCTATACATTCACACTGCATCCCTCCTAAGAAGGAAAGCATCAAGCTCGCCCCCCCTTCCGAATTTTACTTGTTCAATTCCCATGTATGACCATACATGGCTACTTGGTGGTCCAGCAAATTTAACATGGGCAGCAAGTATATTCTTTGCATCACAATCGGCTATATCTCTGATGTGCTTAGCTATGTGGAGCTTAAAAGGTAATATTATAGTTTTTCCGATGTAGAAAGCCTGCAGATGCAAGTTGCCAGATATATGACACCAGGACTGTCACAAAGTATCAAACTCCTTATGTCAAATTTATTTTCTTTTGTAGGATGTTTAAAGTTGTCACCAATTTTAAATGAATTTGCAAAATTTACAACAGTCACAAATATTGCAGCCCGGTATGGGGGGCCCCCAGGGGGTCCAAAACAAGGGGAAAGGGTATTCCTTCTGGGGAATGGTCACAGAGAATACACCTAAGTGTCGCTCAAGTTATTTGCTTAATGAAAGACTAGTTGTAGAGATTTGCCATTCAAAGTGCTGCCCAATACGGGATCAGCCTCTATCATGCTCCAGTTTTTGTTAGTAATGCTTCAGATTTGGTTTGCCCGTGGAGTTTGTGTGGTTATATATTTCAAATTACTGTCACCACCTTCTTTCCTTGCCACAGTTGCCCTTCTTATACCATCTGTGGTGAAAAGGGAGGCTCTGCTTTTGTTAGTAGCCCATACCACTGCCTGGTGGACAACTGTGGAATTGTAACTTCATTCAAGAAATTTCTTTTGCATAACTGAGTTCTGATGCTGAAAACTATACTTCTGGTTACAATTACGCCCAATTCTTAAGAACTGGCTGCAAGGTATATTATTTATGGTGTTTCTTGGATGCATGGTTCAAGCCAGGAGCACTGAGTTACAGTCTGAGTGAGCTCTTCCTATAAAAATCTGTTTCCAAAGTGCCAGCTACTGATTTTGTAATGGTGAGATCTAGAAATGACACTAATCTAAAACTCAGAGTGTAACGGGATTTTAAGTGATGATTTGAATTTTCAAGCCATTCAAGAAATAGTTAACTCATGGACTGTTCCATGCCAAATGACGGAGAAATCATCTATGTACCTACGAAATAGTCACCTTGCCAAGCAATAGATTCCTCCCTGGATGTATTATCGCCTGTTCATCCCAGTAGCCCATATAAAGGTTCACATAGCTCAGACCTAGTGAGGCACCCATAGATGTGCCATGCACCTGGAGGTACAGATTTTCCAAGAAAATAAAATTATTGCAAGTTAGTATAACTCTGCATGGGTTACAAGAATGCAGAAATACAGTGCTAAATTGCTCTGTTTGTTTGAGGCAGTATCACATAGCAGCCATCCCTCCATCATGAGGGATATTCGTGTATAATGAGGTAACGTCCATGGTTACCAGGGGGCTGTTCTGTTTACCTCGACTACCAGACAAACTCTTTAGGATGTCAGATGTGTCCTTTAAATAAGATGGTAAATGACTGACAATGGGTCTAAGGTAGCTATCAAGGAATTCAGGGTTCCCTGTCGTGTGCTTAGAGATATTTTTATTCACAGGGGCAGTTCCAATCCAGTACATCAACTACCCTTTTGATAATGCAGTAGTTAATTCTGACCAGATAACATTACAACAGGCAGTTAATCAATTGCAGCAGATAGCCTTCAAGGCCCACCACATCTACTGGCAACAGAACACTTTGCAAGCTTATTTAACTGGGGGACATGTGCCCTGTGAACTTCGTATCTTGAAGCAGCTAGCATTTGGCATTGAAAGGGATTCCTTTATGGACATTTGGAGAGAAGCCCTCCTTAAAGAGAGTGCTCTGTTGATTTAGGTTATTTTAAAAGACTCCAAAAAGCTTCGAGATGAGGTACAGAAAGAATTAGTGCAGAAAGAATGCATTTTTGTGACCTTCTCCAATAGCCCTGACTTTGCAGGAAATATGAGAGATTTGGAAAAATCAACTGGATTTCATAACTACAAAATTAAAGCGGCCAAACATAACAAACTTCTCAGGGCTGTACTATGAATCAGGACACAGTGCTGATTGCCATAAAACAAAACACTTTGGGTGGGACAGTACCATAATCCATGTTAAAAAGAGGGAATGGGACCAACACTGGAAGAGATTCCGATTTGGCCTGTACAGATTTTAGACGTGCCACCCCCCCACCCCCTTCCCTCTGCCACAAAGAAGCCCATGCATCACACTGCAACGTCAAAGACCAGGAGAGGGCACAGAGGGAAACAGGCTATAGCCAGCAGTGGGGGAGAAATCCATAAACACAGAGGAGGGGCCAACAGATGAAATGTGCCAGAACAAACAACAGCACAGATGACAGCAACATAGATACTAGTGATGACTATCCCTAGTTACTTGCCAGCTAGCTCTGGTCTGTCTTACAAAAAGGCTTATCTTTTTTTCTTACCTCAGATATTAAATATTTTGATTGCATGATAGACTTGTTCAAATTCACCAGAAACAGGGGCGTAGCTAGGAACTGGGAACAGGAGGTTTCCACATATAAATCACATCATTTAATCATGGTGGACAAAGAAATGAATTGTTTGTTAAATATGTAAGATTTGTTCCTGTAATGCAATATTACATGATGCCTTGTTCTTGAAACCGTATCCTTAAAACAGGACAACTTTGACAAACAGGGCCTCTGGTCCTAAAGTTATTATCCTGTTAAAAAATAAAAGTTTTATTATCAAGAAATCATTAAAAAAAATATAGTGTACTGAATGGTGTAGACTGTTGTTTCTCAAACGTTGTTATGCTACACTAGCTACATAGCTAGTGTAGCATAACAACTTAGAACAGGGTCACGCATGCGTGATACATAAACTTCCCTGAACTCAGAAGCAACTGCGGCAGTGAGAAGCAATGCAAGATGGAGAGTGGCTGACAAAAAATAAATGAAAAAGTAAGGTGGCATTTTGTTTGGAAATTTTATAATGCGAGTCGATGTTAGGGTGATAGTGGACCATACACTATAAAAGACAATGCATGGTCTGCTATCCATTACAAGCGTAATCAGCCATCTTGAGGTTGCCATGGCGACCAAAACCTCTCGAGCTTCACTCTCGAAGTTTAAACGGTTGCCACTGACAACCTCTCGATGGCTACCCATGCTTATTATGGATAGCTGACCATGCATTATCCTCTTATATTGCAATCAAGATGAAAGGGGGTTTCTGGCACCCAGCCCCCCACTGCCACGCCTTATGAGGAAACCTAATTAGAGATATCAGTTTGATAAAAACAGTATGACAGGGAACCATGATATGATGACAGAGTTTGGAACTGTTTGATTTTGAAAGCAGCAAAAGGGAAGTGACAGAGTTTGAAACTTTGATTTTAAAAGCAGCAAAAGGGAACTGACAGAGTTTGGAACTGTTTGACTTTAGCCTTTTTACACTGCCAACTCTGCAGTGCATCAACCTATGCGCATGGGTTGACGCACTGCAAAGCAGGCAGTGTAAACACTGTCAGGAGCGCGTTAAGTGCATGTCAGAACCTTTTTTTTTTTTTACTTTTTGTTTGTTGCTTTAAAATAAAATAATACAGCCAGCTTTCTCATGCAAGAGATGTGGATATACACTTTGTATATAAGTAATAAAACATAGGTTACTCTTACATTCTTGTACAGAATGAGTGGGGGAGAAAAAAATAGTAATAAAGGTATAAACATACCCTAAAGTCTATTTATTGAAAAGGAAAATGCCAGCTGCTTCAATGGCTAAGGTTGATGTCCACAGGTAGCTTTTTAAGGTAGAAATGCTACACTAACCAGTAGTGCTACAACCTTTATAAAATGTAACTCAGGAATTATAGTCCCCCAGATTTCTGACCTCCACCTCCCGTATCCTCCACATCCAAAAACAGAAGTAAACTTCAATTATAACTTCACAAGATATTAAATCAAAAAGCTGTTATAGGCAGTTATCTCAAAAAGATATTATATTTTACAATTTTTATGAGAAGGTTCATAAAGGAGAATAAGGCACATTTTTTAAACTTTAAAATATCTCAGTGTTTAACATCCACTAAGCCTCTTCCTTTATTCATCTCCTTCCCCAAACTTTTTTAGTTAACAAACCAAATTTCAACTTCCCAAAGTCCGTAACAGCTACAAAATATTAGTATTTTAGGGACCAGTGTTCTGGTACTCAGCCTTCTTCCTCGGAATCCGAGCTTTCGACTGCAGAGCTCTTCATGGGCTGTTTTTTGAACTCCAGCTCGATTTTCTCTGCCCATCAACCAGCATCTTTGGGGCCACTGAAGTGCCAGTTTTTACCACCATATGTAAACCTCAAGCATGCTGGAAGTAAAAAAGAATGAATAATCCCCAATGCGTGGATCTTTTGCCTGACTGCATCAAATTGCTTTCTTCGAGCCCGGGTATGGAAAGATAGGTTGTGAAGAATTTGATGTCATTTTCTTGAATTTCTAATGGATAGGTGGACCGTTCTGCGCTAATAATGATGTCTCGCACCTCTGATCCTCTGGTCTTCAGGGCCACTGTCCATGGCCGATTCAGATTTATAGGCCGCACCCTTGGAATGATCCTGTATGCCTGTAGCAGCTCCGACCACTCGAAACCCTCAGAGAGCCCCAAACTTTCAGCCATCCAGGTTTTCATATATGTTAGAAGATTTGCTCCCTCAGCTCCCTCCGGTACACTGATTATATGGACACTTCCCCTTCCCGCCCGCATGGCGTTCTCCCCAGGTTCAAGTCTTCCCCGGAGTTGCTGGTTTTCTTTGGTGAGTAAGGCTGTTGCTGTCTGCATTGCAAGGGATCTGCTATGGATGAAGTCAGGGACGCAACTGTTACATCGTGCGCCTCCAGTTTAGTAAGGGTATTCCCAATCTTCACATCCATTGCCATTCCCGACTCTAGTATGGGCTGCCATGGGGGTTCCTTGGTGGAGGAGACTGCTGAAGGGTCTGCTGATTCTGTCCCCTCATGCTGTTGCTGAAGTGATGCACCAGGCCGTTGAGCTGTTGAAGCGTGGGGCAGTGTGTGTTTTGTGCACCCCATCGCAATTTTGGTATCGTTGGGTAGCTGGTAGTATGCTACAGAAAGTTATCCTGCTTGCCTTTTAATATTCTGCAAAATAATTACTTTTTAGTGGGTAATTAGAAGATTGGAGACTCAAAGCTGTGGAATAAACATCCTGCCTGGAAGCTGGCTCTCTTGCGGCCCCCCTTCGGATCATTCATTTGAGCCGACTCAGTTGTGGGTATCAGTAGTGGAGCGAGCGAGTTAAATGGCAGTGTGGACGCTCCGCTGCACTCACTCTGCTACAAAGGCTTATTTTCTTCAGTCTTTGGTGAATTTACAGCCCCTCTTCAGCGCAACCTGCAGTGCTGCGAAGGCGGGCTGTATAAAAGGGAAGCAGCCAGCGCATCAGGGAAGGGAGCAGCGCACATGCCACAGTGCTACCGCCAGGTAAACATGGCTTTTGAAAGCAGCACAAGGGACGAGACAGAGTTTATAACTGTTTGACTCTGAAAGCAGCAAAAGGGAACAGACCGAGTTTGGAACTGTTTGACTTTGAAAGCAGCACAAGGGAAGAGACAGAGTTTGGAACTGTTTGACTTTGAAAGCAGCAAAAGGGAAGAGGCAGAGTTTGGAACTGTTTGACTTTGAAAGTAGCACAAGGGAAAAGACGGAGTTTGGAATTAATTGATTTTGACTGCAGCACAAGGGAAGTCACAGAGCTTGGAATTAATTGATTTTGAAAGCAGCACAAGGGAAGTGGCAGAGTTTGGAATTTTTTTTTTTTTTAATAACTTCACCTTTTATTCAGGTAGAGTCTAGATACGGATTCTCAGCATCCATAAGAAACATTATAGAAACATTCCACTGTGTCTACTAAAATTAAATCTAGGTATTATATAATGATATATGTATCATAAATAGGCGTATTGGTGAACAGTACAGTGTGTCCAAAGGGGTCGCCAATACCTATAAAAGCCCAGCCACTGTTAAATACTAAAGGGCCATACGAGTCCATCTTGCAGTTTACAATAAAAACAAAAGCCACTTTGGTGTAGCCATATGACGGCAGGTGGATCTTTCTCCTGTGTGAAGATGTAGTATCAAATTTCAAACATTTAATATAAAGGAACAGGAATACCACCAGTCTAGGTATAATCATTTAACCTGGCTGTCTTCTAAACAAAAACATAAAACATAGTAAACCAACAAACATAGGTTTGTTATTCTTCCCGTCTTCCCCAATGCCCCACCTCTAAATGATATAGGCATTCAGTTTCTGAATGTAACTCTACCCTTATTTCATAATTAAGGAACCTGTGCCTGAGGGCACGGGCCCCATATCTCAACGAATTTCTCATGGGTTAGCCATAATTGGCTGCTTTTTCTTTCTAGTCTTTACAGTTCCGACATCTAGTCTTCCAATCATCTATGGTGGGTACCGTGGGAGTGAGCCATCTGGAGGGGATACCCTTTAGGGCTGCTACTCTAAGTATGTGACCTAGGTGTCTCAAACTGGGAGAACAGGACACCAGGGTCAGGAATCCTAAAACTAATCCTGTACATGTAAAAGGTATCATAAGACCAGTTAATATTTTAATTTCAAGGTGCACTGCTTGCCAATATCCTGATAACTTTGGGCAAGCCCAAAATATGTGACAGTGACAGCCTGTGCAACTGCACCCTCTCCAACAAAGATATGTGTTTGTTGAGTCAAAGTGTTTTGTTGCAGTCAGCGTACGAAAGAATCTAATTAAAACTTTCCAGTTAAACTCCCTCCCAGTGGGGGAAGAGTTTGGACCGGATTGATTTTGACTGCAGAACAAGGGAAGTCACAGAGCTTTATATATTTCTGTTACATATTTATGTTCTGATTGTTTTCCAGAGCATGACCAGGTGGTTTGCCCAACCCAACCCACCTAGCTTTATAGGTTTACACAGCAAGGTGTGACACTTTCTTGCTCTAAATTGGAACAAGAGGTGGTGAATCACAGAAGGCAGCCAGGCAGTGCTGCATAATCTAGGATACAAACAAGACAAAATCATGAGCACCGGGATTAGGTGGTGCATCAAAAACATGCAACAGCTTCAGAAAGGAAGGGCACCCACCAAAATGAGTCGCACAGCAAACGGAATATATGTGAATTACTGGTTTTTTGTTTTTTTTTTTTTTTTTATTTGAAACCATCCATATGCATGGTCACGTCACTAAAAATTCAGTTATAAGTTCAACATGGATGCTGCACTTATAACTGAAGTTTTGGTGAAGTGACCATGCACATGGACGGGTTCAAATTTAAAAAAAAAAAAAAAAAACGGTAATTCACATATATTCCGTTTGCTGTGTGACTCATTTTGCTGGGTGCTCTTACTTTCTGAAGCTTATAATATATGATAATAGTTAACTATCTGGAGTCAATCTGTGCTATAATATGTATGCTCACGAAAGTCTATTGGGAGTGTACTGATGGGAGTAAGCTTGTTGTGAATAAATGTCGGCAATGGTGTAGAATATCGGGTACACCTAGGAAGCTTGCTGTAAAAGCTTCCTGAATACAGTGCTGAGTGGGTCGCGTGCCTTACTTGGCGTCAGCTTATTTAAGTTGGGACAGCCCTTGCTTTTTTTTTTTTTTTTACAGGGTGGTATGGGGGTAAACCCTTACCCAAATAAACTAATAAAAAGTAAAGGAATGGGTCAAAGTTACAAGATAGTATAACTTGAGTTCTACGCTAATAGCGTAGGTCCTACGTGTACCCGATATACTACACTATCACCTGATTGTCTGTTATAGCGTACACCTTTGTGGGGGGGTCATTACATGTTTAGATTCAACATATATTGAACAATTTTGAGCAAAAGGGTAACAGGCAGCATTACATTAAGTAAAGTAAAGGTACATCTTCCTGCCCCTGACCAGGAAGTACTACTCCAAGGAAGGGCAGGAGGAGTAGAAGAGAAAGCAAAAGAGGAAGAGATAAGACAAAACAACAATACGGTTTACGTTTAGGCCTTGAAAAGTCTAGGGACTGTGTTATCTAATTAATCAGGGTGTGTTTAGTATTTCTTTTTAGGGGTTGTGCTATCTAGCTAATCTAGGAAGGCTTAGTAGTTTGTGCTAAGCAATTTAAATTGTAAGAGGAGATCTGTTAGATCTGTAGAAGTCATTCTTGGAACTAAAAAGGCTAAACAGGGGACGGCCACAACAAACATGATGGAAGTGGTACAGTGCAGTGGTTGTGGAGTGACTGTCTTTAGGGAGATGTTTTGGAGGCTGCAATGCTGCCCTATCTGCAGGCACTTCTCTGGGTTGAGGGAGGAAGTCACCTGTCTCCAAGCTGAGTTGGCCAGGTTACAGGGGACTTTTCTCACCACCCAGAAGCCACCAGTTCCACAACCTAAACTTCAAAGGATACCCAGGAAGAGGAGTGGTTGGATTCTGGTGGTCTCAGAGAGGGTGTGGGGGGGGTCTAAAGCACACCTCCCAACCGGTCCAGCTAACTAACTCCTACGCTCCCTTGAAGGAGTGGGACAGCCCCACAGGTGCACCTGAGACCAGGGAGGATGAGCGAGTCCTCCGTGATGGAGCCCAAAGGAAGGGGGACAGAGAACCCCAGAGGAGAAGAAAGCTTCTACTGGTGGGAGACTCAACTGTCTGGGGATTTACTTTAGGGGAGCCTAGCGGGAAGGACAGGAAGGTCAAGTGCATCCCAGGAAGCACGGCATGGAGGGATGGGAAGCAGATCAATAGAATCACAAGGGCAATAGCAAGGCGAGAAGAACTGGATGTCATCATCCACCTGAGGACGAATCGCATGGCAGGAGACAGGGTGGAATTAGCCACAATGCAGGAGGACTTCAGGAAGCTGGGGGAGCCTGAAGTAGGTAGCACACTCCATCTCCTTCTCAGAGTTTCTACCCGTCCATGGAAGGGGGTGCTAGGACACACCGCATCCAGAAATTCAACTCCCGGTTGGAGGAGTAGTGTGCAAGGGAGGGGTTTGGCTTCATGGGGGACTGGGGCCCCACCTGGACGGATGTGAGCCTGGATAAGGACGACGGCCTGCATCCATCCGGGAAGGGGACCACAATCCTGAGTGACAAGTTTGAATGCTTCAGTAGCGAGCATTTAAACTGACTAACAGGGTGGAGCCAGGAATGTCAGGAGGCATAGTAACACCCCCCAAGGGCACATGCAGGAAAATAAATTGTCGGCAAGTACAACTGAAGTTGGGGGGAGCCAAAGTGGTGGAATCGGGAACACACAAGAAAGGTAACTGGGGTCAGAGAAAGGAGCAGGAGAGCAGTAACATGGGCAGAGGGAGTAATCTAAAATGTACAACATGGAAGGCCATGGTAACTAATGCCTGCAGCCAGGGAAATAAACTCCCAGACCTGGAGGCATTGATAGCAGAGGCAAAGCTGGACATAGCAGCAATAAATGAAATCTGGTACACTGCAAATCATGGGTGGAAAATCAATGTAACGGGCTATGCTCCGTTCAGGAGGGATGGGGGTAAAAAGGGGGTGGGGTCACCCTGTATATCAGGGAGGGTATAAAGGCAACACAGATACAGGGTAAGCAGGGGGAGGCAGAGGCACTGTGGGTCACCCTTGAACCTGAAAATGGCACAGCAATACGCACAGGGGTGATATACAGGCCTCCAGGACAGGGAGAGGAAGTGGACAGGTAGCTAGTGGATGAAATACACAAGATGGCAATGAAAGGTGAAATTCTGCTGATGGGGAGATTTCAATATGTCAGACTTGGATTGGACCACCCAGGCAGCAGCTTCAGCTAGAAGCAGAGGCATCCTAGATGCCATACAGGAGGCAGGACTCAGGCAGCTTGTGTTTGATCCCACTAGGGACACGGCAATTCTGGATCTAGTGATGACCAACGGGGACAGAATCACAGATGTCCGGGTAGAATGGCAGCTGGGATCCAGCAATTACCGCATAGTGTGGTTCAGCATGGGAACAGGGACTCAGTCATGTCACATTAGGTTAAAGGTTTTGGATTTCAAAAAGGTAGACTTCGCTGAAATGGGGAAAGCTATCAAAATAGCCCTGAAGAAATGGGGGATAGGAGGTGGGGTGGAAGAGCAGTGGGAGCACCTAAAAGGAGCCATAGGGAAAGTGACAAACCAATACATCAGATTGGTATCCAAAGGCAAGAGAAGGAGAAGGCCACTAAGGTTCTTGAAAGAGGTGGCAGACAAAGTAAGAGCTAAAAAGGCAGGGTTCAGGAAATACAAGGGGACCCAAAGAGAGGAGGACAGGGAAGTGTACCTAGAGTGTCTAAGGGAAGTGGGAAGAGCTGTACTGAGAACAAAGGTGCAGACTGAGGAAGGATTAGTGCAGAAAGTAAAGAAAGAGGACAAGACAATCTACAGGTACAGTACATCAGCGAAAGAAGGAAAACCAGGAGGGGGATTGTTAGGCTCAAAGGGGAGGAAGGGGAGTGTAAGGAGGGAGACATGGATAAGGCAGAAAAACTGAATAAATACTTTTGTTCAGTATTCATGGAAGAGGAGGAGGGGCAGGGACCAAAGCCATGCAGCAGATGCGAAGGAGGGAGGGAACAGGTGGCCAACAGTCCATTCACAAGAGAGAGTCCTGCAGGAGCTCACTAAATTGAAGGTGGACAAAGCAATGGGACCAGACGGCATACACCCAAGGATATTGAAGGAGCTGCAAAGAGAGCTGGCAGAACCTCTGGCAGCCTTGTTCACAGAGTCACTCAACACAGAAGTGGTACCAAAAGAAAGGATGAGGACACATGTGGTCCCTCTACACAAATCCAGCAGTAGGGAGGAAGCGGGGAACTACAGGCCGGTCAGCCTCACCTCAGTAGTGGGGAAGATCATGGAGGCACTGCTTAAAGAAAGGATAGTGGGACATCTAGACATCTTCGGTGCCCAGGACCCTAGGCAGCATGGTTTCACAGTGGGTAGGTCGTGTCCAACCAATCTGATAGATTTCTTTGACTGGGTGATGAAGGAAGTAAATTGATGGGGGGACGTTGCCTACCTTGACTTCAGCAAAGCCTTCAACACCATCCCATACAAGAGGCTGGTTAACAAGACGTGTATTCTGGGCATGGGAGACAATGTGGTAAACTGGGTTAGGAACTGGCTAACAGGCAGGAGATAGAGGGTGGTGGTAAATGGGGTACAATCTGGGGAGAGGGGGGCTGACCAGCGGGGTACCTCAGGGATCACTCCTTGAGTTAGTCCTGTTCAATGTCTTCATCAGTGACATTGCAGAGGGGCTGGAAGGAAACATCTGCCTGTTTGCAGATGACAACAAGATCTGTAACAGGGTGGATACTCCAGAAAGGGTGGAGAAAATGAGGAAGGGCCTGGGGAAGCTTGAGAAATAGTCTGAGGAGTGGCAACTGAGGTTTAATTCAAACAAGTGCACCTGGTGCATAGAGACCCTGGAGAGAGCTACAGAATGGGGGTTGGGGGGGAGTTGCTGACAGTCACCAAGGAAGAAAGGGACCTGGGGGTTATTATTTCAGATGAACTGAAAATGTCAAAACGGCGTACAAGGGCAGCAGGGAAGGTCAGTGACATGCTAGGGTGCATAGGCAGGGCTATCACTAGCAGAAGACAGGAGGTAGTGATGTCGTTGTATAAAACTCTGGTCAGGCCTCACATGGAGTACTGTGTGCAGTTCTGGAGGCCGCACCTTCGAAAGAACAATAACAGGCTGGAGAAGGTCTAGAGAAGGGCAACTAGGATGGTACAGGGCTTGCACCACAAAATCTACAAGGAGAGATTAAGGGACCTTGATATGTACTCACTGGAGGAGAGGAGGGAGAGAGGGGACATGATAGAAACATTCAAGTACCTCAGGGGCATAAACAAGATGCAAGGGGGAGACATCTTCCAATACAGGAGAAGTACAAGAACAAGGGGGCATGAGGACATGAAATTGGAAGGTGGCAGGTTAAGAGAGAATGTGAGGACATTTTTATTCACAGAAAGGGTGGTGGACGCATGGAATGGTCTGCCACAAGAGGTGCTGGGAGCAAGCACTGTGGTTAGATTTATACATGCATGGGACAGGCATAGGGGAACCATAGAGGTAAAGTAGAGGGAGGGTCAGAGGCTGCAATGAAGTACGGTGCTTACAGGCAGATTAGATGGGTCTAGCAGTCCTTATCTGCCGACAATTTCTACGTTTCTATGATATAAATGCCAATACTGCTATAAATACTATATGTCCTTTTCATCCCAAATCTACTTTCTGTCCACCCTCAGCCACAGCTGTTTTAGCTTTTGAACAGAACTGCAAGAGGGATTTTGAAAGGATGTTTGAGCTAACAGATGGAAACAATTTGGCCAACATCAGTGGTGCAGAAAGAGCAGTTATAGCCACACTACAACAGAAACACAGAAACATAGAAATTGACATCAGATAAGGACCTCCAGGCACACAGAGTCTGCCCAAGTCATTACCCCCCATATCACAATAAAACCAGCGGATAAGGGGGATCTGTTGGTATTATGGACACTGATAAATATGTCTGAAATACAGAGACAGCTTGCTGATGAAACTGTTAACCACAGGCTGAAAGCAGCTCCAACTATGGAATTTAATAAAAGCATTTATGATGTTTTGTGTGACGCTTGTGTCAGAGGTGTAATTAGTAAGGAAATCATATTTTACCAGTGGCTCACTTGACACTCACCACAATATATATTTTACCAAAAAATACATAAGACCTTGACAGGCCCCCCCCCCCCCGCAACCAATTGTGGCGAGTATTGGGTGTTGAACCGAAAAGTCATCTACATTTGTTGATTTCTGCCTCAGACCCATTGTCTGTCATTTGCCATATTATTTAAAGGACACATCTGACATCCTTAAAATTTAGTCTGGTACTCGAGTTAAACAGAAATAGCCTTGTGGTAAAGTACAGTTAGTAGGAATTTACCGTAACAGTAGATCTTCAAGAGGAGCTCTTGCAACAGGCTGTAACCATTAGGACTAACGCCGGAGGCATTAGGAGCCACTGGAAAAATTCTTAGCTAGCAATACCCAGCAGGGACTGCCCCCGATGTCGGCTCCACCCCAGCGTCGGCCACGGTATAAAAGGGGCCAGAGCCGGCTCCACCTCAATTTCCCCAAGACTCGCGAATGGGCCCTGACAAGAGAAAGAACCGAAACCTGTAGATGATGTTCTGTACACCTCATTTGGTGGACGTAGGGTGGGAAATCAGCGCCTGCTGCAAGAGCCCCTCTCGAAGATCTACTGTTACGGTAAGCTCCTACGTAACTATACTATCTTACCTCGAGTGGGAGCCCTTGCAGCAGGCTATAACCACTAGGACTGAATCCCAAGCAGTCCCGCGCCAAGGAGGCGCCTAGCCCCGAGAAGTAGAAGAAACAAGATGATGCTAGAAAAACAGCAATTCAGGACAGAAGTCCCTGAAGGACTGCCAAGCCAAAACCAGCCCGGTGTTTGGATGCAATGTCCAGGCTATAGTGCTTCACAAAGGTGTGCACAGAATTCCAGGTGGCAGCCACGCATATGTCTCTGATACAGACAGTCTTCAACACGGCAAAGGAAGCCGAGCCTCCCCTGGTGGAGTAACCCCCAACCGGCCCCAGAAGGGGTTTGTTGTACTTGTCATAGCAAAACACAATACAGTGGACGAGCCACTTAGAAATCATCTGCTTAGACACCGGTTTGCCCAAGTGTTGCGGCGCGAAGTCCACAAACGGTTGCTCCAATTTACGGTGTGCAGCCATGCGCTTGAGGTAGTACCTCAGCGCCCTGTGAATGTTCAGAGTGTGAAGGAGAGCTTCTCCCCTATTGGTAGGAGAAGAAAAGTAAACTGGAAGGTCAACCAATTGGTTGAGGGTCAATTCCGAGACCACTTTCGGGAGGAACTTAGGATTCGTTTTGAGGGAAACCCTTTCCCTATGAAAAACCAAGTAAGGCTCTTACACATCAGAGCCTGAAGCTCAGAAACTCTTTGAGCTGAGGTAACAGGAACTAAAAAACAAGCCTTCCAGGAAAGGTAACGCAGCTCGCAATCAGCCGCTGGTTCAAGTGGGAGAGAATGAGCTTCTCCAACACAAACAGGAGGTCCCAGGGTGAGACAGGATCCTTAATGGGAGGTCTCATGTAGAATTCCTCTTAAAAAGGTGCGGGTCACATCCGGTTGGGCTAAGGTTTTGTCCCCCAAAAGGACATGATATGCAGAAATGGCCCACATGTGCACCTTTACTGAAGAGTAGCTCAAGCCTTGTTGGTATAAGGAGAGGAGATACTGCAATGTTGAGGTCACCGGGCAGGTAAGGGGGTCCAGACGGTGAGACGATGCCCATAAGCAGAAGCGCTTCCATTTAATAGCATAACTGGAGCGAGTAGAGGGCTTCCTCGCTGAGACGAGGACGTCCGCCACCTCCTAGGAGACCACGTACCTGGATTTCACTACATCTGTAGGAGCCAAGCATGACGGCGTAAAGACCTGAGATCGGGATGGACCAGTGAGCCCTGGTCCTGGGACAGCAACTGCGAGCATACTGGCAGCGGAATTGGAGGTTCCGAGGACAACCGCTGAAGTAGTGGGAACCAAATCTGCCAAGGCCACAATGGGGCAATTAGAATCATCTGAGCCCCTTCAGCTTGTATCTTCAAAAGAACTCTCTGAATGAGAGGGAAGGCGTAAAGAAACTTCCCTTCCCAACAAAGGGACAACTTGTCTGGCCAGAAAACACCAGGCACGGGCTCTCGCGAGCAGAAAATTGGCAGGTTGGCATTACGTGGAGACACAATGAGGTCCAGATCTGGTCGACCCCATGTGTCGAAGAGCTGGTCTGCTACTGACTGCAGCAGCTCCCACTCGTGCGTCTTGGACGGAGACCTGCTTAGGCTGTCTGCCAAGTCGTTTAGGATGCCAGGAACGTCCACGGTGGACAGAGAGAGGCGCCACTCCAGCGTCCAGTACCAGACTCTCATTGCCTCTCTGCACGGGGGTAAGAGTGGGTGCCCCCTTGCTTGTTGATGTAGAAGACAACAGCCATGTTGTCCATCTGAATCAGGAGAGAGCCTGGGACAAGGTCCTCTTGAAAGGCATGTGGCACATTGAGGACCGCTCGCATTTCCAGAACATTGATGTGGAGATCGCGCTCCATAGGGGTCCAGACTCCTTCTGTTTGGTGGGACCCTAGGTGCGCCTCCCATTCCAAATCTGATGCATCCATCGTTAAAATCTGATTTGGGGGCTCTGGACGGAAAGGGACCCCTTTCTCTGACTTGAGAGGGTCCAGCCACCAAAGTAGTGTCCTCTTGACCGGCTCTGTGACCTTGATCATGTGGTCTAGGTCGTCTGAGCCCTGATTCCATTGCACCCTAAGCATCCACTGTGGGATTCTCATGTGGAGGCGAGCCAGAGGAGTGACAGGAATGGCCGCCACCATGTGTCCCAGAAGTCTGAGGAAGGTCCTGGCCTGGACCTGAGGGGTTACGAGGACCGATCCAGTAATCTTCCGCAAGCGATCGCCCCTCTCTTGGGGCAGAAAAGCCATGTCCTGGACCGAATCCAGGACCGCCCCAATAAAGATAAGTCTTTGGCTGGGCTCTGGGGAAGACTTTGAAAGGTTCAGGGTGATCCCCACCTCTCAGAACAGAGTAAAGGTGTCTTCGGGAGCCTGAAGGAGGTGCGTCCTTGACGGAGCTGAAGCAGCCAATCGTCGAGGTAAGGGAAGACATACTGTCCCTGGCGCCTTAGGGCTGCAGCTACCACTGCCAAGCACTTGGTGAAGACTCGAGGAGCGGAGGAGAGGCCGAACGGAAGAACCCAAAACTGATAATGCGCCCCCTGAAAGTAGAACCTCAGATACTTTCTGTGGGGAGGCCAGACCCCTATGTGCATGTAAGCATCTTGCATATCTAGGGAACAGAGCCAGTCTCCCTGGTGCAGCAAAGGAATAAGTCCTGGAAGGGTCACCATCCAGAACCTTCGGTACATTATATAGTTGTTCAGAGAGCTGAGGTCCAGAAAGGGATGAAGATCCTGCGTCTTCTTTGGGACAAGGAAGAAATGGGAGTAATAGCCCTTTCCCCGCTGTTGCAGAGGACTGTCTCTATCGCCCTTTTTTGCAACAGAGCCTGAATCTCTCCTTCTATGAGGGGAATGTGAGAAAGAGGATATCTTGAGGACTTTGGCGGAGTATCTGGGGGGTCTCGGTGAACTCCAACATATGTCCCCTCCTTATAATGTCTAGGACCCACTAGTCCATTATTATAGAGCTCCAACCCTTCACATGAAGGGAGAAGTGACCCCCTACTGCCTCCTCTGGTACTTCCTCCGGAGGAGGGGGTCAGGAGAGAGTCATTGGGCGGAGCCGGGAGTG
This sequence comes from Neoceratodus forsteri, assembly GCA_016271365.2. NCBI lineage: Eukaryota > Metazoa > Chordata > Ceratodontiformes > Ceratodontidae > Neoceratodus > Neoceratodus forsteri. The sequence continues at coordinate 1,233,785,198 of CM028129.1, read as the reverse complement.
GGCAGAGAGGCTTGGGAGGACGTGGGGCCACGAAAAGGAGTGCCTCCAGGTTGCTGGGTGTTGGCTCCTTTTGAAGCCACCCCTCTGACCCTGTTGGTTGCCATGGGCTTGGGCACTTGAGGGCTTCCAAAATGGCCGTTGTCTCGCTCTCTCTTATGGTATCCTCTGTACATTTGCCGGACGGCCCAGATAGATTTGCCCGACTCCTGGAGATGAGAGATAAGTGACTGTCTCCTGCCCGAAAAGGACGGAACCCTGGAATGGAAGGTCCCGTATTCCGGACTGCAGGTCCTGGTGAAAGTCAGAGACTCTCAACCAGGCGTGGCACCGGAGGCAGACACCTGATGCTGCTGCTCTGGCCGCTGTATCTACAGTGTCGTACGAGGCACGGAGAACATGCATGCCTATGTCCGAGCCCGACTTTAGAATGTTGAGGAGCTCCATCTTTTGTGCAGAGTCTGGCAAGGCAGAGGCTAGCTCCTGTTCCCTCTCCCATAATACATTCTGGTACTGGACCATATGTGTGAGGAAGTTAAGGGACCTAATGGAGCAGGTGGAGGCAGAGTATACCTTCTTGCCCAACTGGTCCAAGTAGCGGGATTCTGGGTCAGGAGGCTGGGAGCTGAGGTGTTCTGGCTACTTGGCTTTGTTGTGGGCAGCCGTAATCACCAATGAGTCCACCTGAGGGTGATCTGCCAGGAAGGGTTCAGCCCTCAGGGCTCTATACAGCCTATCTGGCTTCTTCGGAACCGCCGGGACTGAAACTGGATGCTTCCAAGTGATCCTAGTGAGATCCTGGAAGGTATCCACTAAAGGAGGCACCATTAAAGGCTTGGGCTCCTTCTGCCTCAGGTATTTGGAAAGTCGTCGGCGTTCCGGATCCAAGTCTTCCATTTCCCACTCATTGGAAGCTTGGATGTGCCTCATGACATTCATGAAAGTCAGATCATCAGGAGGCAAGCAGGGTTGGTCCTTCTCTCCCAGGGGGCCCCCAACTCCTGAGAGGGACGAGAAGGTGGATGGGGTAGACGACTTGCTACTGGGCCTTGAGTGGCCTGAGCTGTGTCTTGGACTCTCCCCACTCAAATGTCGGTAGTTGCCGGACTGATGGTTTGAAGACCGGTGCCGGCTACAGGACAGACGACGGAGCAATGACCGACGTCGGGAGTGGGAGCGGGCCCGTCTAGGAGAGCGGGATTGGCTTCTGTACCTGAGCCAAGACCGGTGACAGCTACCCAATCACGAGGGGTGCTGATGATGGTCCTCAGACTGAGACCGGGAATGAACCTTAGAGGGCGGGCGTGGTAGCGGCCGCTCGGAGGTCTTCCATGGGGAAGGAGCGGGAAGGCCCTCAGGTTCAGTGTTGTCCGTCCGGTCAACAGGGTCTGGCCTCGGTGGAGACTGTCCTTTTTTTACCAGACTCCACCAGAAGGTGAACAGCTCCTGCAGCTGCTCCTTGTTGAAGATGGAGGCTGCGGCCCCGGGAAAGGGAGGCGGTGAAGCTGGATCAGGCAAGTCGTGGAAGGGCGAACCTCCCTCCAAACCCTGCAAGGCAGAAGATTTTGGGGTCCCTGAGGCCGCTCCTGCCGCGGTGTCTTCCACCACCACAACCTCTACCGGCGTTGGTATAGGGGCCAGTAACATGGGAGTCAGTGCCGGGGTGATCTTCTCACCCGGCTGTTTGCCCGAGTCAGGTAAAGCTGAGACCTTCATCAGCAGGACTGTAGCTTGTGCCGAAGGGGTCTGCAGGGTAATACGTAGAGGAGCCACCTTTGGTGTGGGCTTATCCCCCGAAGTACCTACCTTGGCTGGCACTGGTTTCTTGGCAGGAGAGGTCAACACGTTAGAGCCCTCCAGGTGCTTTCGGCAATTCCCTGAGCCCAAGGAGGGAGAGGCCTTCTTGTGAGAAGAGCGGGACCGAGACCAGGAGCGGTGATGGGACCGGCTATGGTCCTTTTCGCGGAAGTGCTTGCCGGATCTGTCCCGATGTTTGCTGCCTTTTTCCCCAGAGGTGTGCAGAACATCCATGTTCTTTTCTAAATGGTGGGCCTTTAAAGCCTTCAGGCACCTGATTCTTGTCCTGCTGGTAAACCCTTGGCAGATGGAGCAGGACACGCAGTCATGATCTGAGCCCAAGTAAAAAACACACTTGGTGTGGCCGTCTTGTGAAGGTATCTGGCGGCCACAGGAGCACTTCTTCTTGGGCATGGAGACCGACGACGGCAATGACATGCGCCGGACTGGAGTTGGAGGACAAAGCAGAGAGAAAAACATCGAAAAACCCGACGAAAATAGGCGGAAGTAGAGAAAAAAAACTCTTCTTGATATCTTTTTGCTGGGCTGGATAGCCAGAACTTCCCCAAGGTGAGTGGGTCGCAGTGGGAAAAGAACTGGGGTGGAGCTTTTTATGCCGTGGCCGACACCGGGGTGGAGCTGATGTCGGGGGGCAGTCCCTGCTGGGTATTGCTAGCTAAGAATTTTTTGGGTGGGTCCTACTGCCTGCTGCGTTAGTCCTAATGGCTATAGCCTGCTGCAAGAGCTCTCACTCGAAGTAAGATCCATGGATGTTACCTCCCTATACATGAACGTCCCTCATGATGGAGGGCTATCTGCTATGCAGTACTACCTCAAACAAACAGGGGCATTTGACACTGTATTTTTAGACTTTTCTTGTAACCTAGGCAGAGCATGTACTAACTTTCAACAATTTTATTTTCTTGAAAAATCACTACTTCCAGATACATGGCATAGCCATAGGTGCCTCACTAGCTCGGAGGTATGTGAACCTTTATATGGGCTACTGGGACAAACAGGCGATATTACATCCAGAAATTAATCCTCTTTCTGACACAGTGACTCTATTCCATAGGTACACTGATGATACGTTCCTCATCTGGGATGGACCAGTCGATGAGTTAACTACTGTACTTGTAGAACCATCTTGAAAATCAAATACGAACATACAAATTTGCCAGCAGATAAAGGCCTTATGGTCCATTGAGTCTGCTTGAATGTGCAGCTAGCAACCCTTATACTGCAGCTGCTCCTCCCCTGCCCCTCCCTCTTACCCTATCCCATCCCCTTTTGAAACAGTTCACTGTTCTACAGGATACCATTTCTGCAAGCAACGTGTTCCACCCAGACACCACTCTCTCTGTAAAAAAGTGTCTTCTCATTTCCCTCCTGAACCTTCCCCTCTCCAATCTCAGATCATCACTTAAAATTCCCAGTAAATTATGATTTTAGATCAGAGTAATTTCTAAATCTCACTATATCAAAATCTGTAGCTGGCATTTAGAAAATAGATTATTTTTTCCCCTCCTCCTCAGTTGGCCCCCATCTGCCTTGCTACTCGATGTCTCTGGGGCTTACCATCCCTCTGCCACAACACAGCGGCACGGATCCCCCCCACTGCAGGGCCTCCCAGGGACCCCAACTCCGGGAGGAAGCTAGGTAAGGGATGTGGCAGCGGGCAGCTCATTAGATGATTTAGGGCCTGCAAGGGACTCCGATGTCATCCCACATGGCATTTTTTTCTGCTGATTTTCTCCCCTCCTCTCGGGCACCTGGCAGGCAAGGACTGAAGGGGGGATGCACGCAAGTGCATGTGTGTCAGTCACAAGGCACCCTCTCTACACCAGTGACTCTGCATGTGCTACTACCTGTGGTCGCCCAGGTGAAAGTATCATAGCAGAGCCAGCCAACCTCCCTCCCTGGAAGAGGAGAGTGTACTGTGAAACACTCATCCCTTCCCCTCGGCTGACCTCAAAGCAACCCAGGTCCATTCCCAAACCTGGGTCACTGGCACGGCAGCAGGTGAGGTGCAAGCACTTCAGCCCTCTGTGCCATGCATCCAAGACGTAATGGCCTGGATATTCAAACTGCGCCCAGAAAAGGCGCAAGTGGTTGCTCTGCACAACTGAGTTGTGCCGAAGCACAAAAGTGCTATATTCAAACAAAATGCACAATGGCGGATCCTGTCTGATTATAGCAAAAGATGAGGATGACTCAATTGGGGGCTGCCAAAGATGTGCTGGCGCATCCCCCTGCACGATCTGAATACCTGGAATGGGGATGTACCAAGCGCAAATTCCAGATATTCAGACTGCAACATGAAAATGGAGCCATTAGTCATGCAAGGTGCAAATGGGGCCATTTGCATATCATTAAGGCCCCATCTGCGTGTCCTATGCAGGGATTCGCCCAACAGGATGTGGTGGGCAACCTGCAAACTCCTCCCCCAGTCCTGTGCCATGGAATATGTTGAAATATATTCCCTGGTAGTCTAGTGGCCCCATCCCAATCCACAATCGTAAAATAAAACAATACCAAACCCCATTTCCCTGGTAGTTTAGTACCCCCCACCCACTCCTGATCATAAAATTAAATCATCCAAAACCCCATTTCCCTGGTAGTCTAGTGCCAACCCCCCAACTGCACAACCGTAAAATTAAAAAAATCCAATCCCTGGCTCCCCGACAGTCTAGTGCTCCCCCTCCCATCCCCATACCGCGATGTAAGTGGACATCATCATCATCATCCAAAACATTCCCTGGTAGTCTGGTGGTACCTCCTCCCATCCCTGAACCGATCGTAGGGTTATACGAAAGATCCCAGTATCCCTGGTGGTCCAGTGGAACTGCCTCCACCCACTGAGGAACCCACACCCACCCCGCACCTCCCATCCCAGCATAGCCATTCGGCCATGGAGCCAATGGGCAGCACATCACTCTGCACACCGCCAAGACTCCCCACCGACTCAGCTGTTAGTGAATAACAGCGTACAGTACACAGTAGAAGCCCATTGGTGGACGCTATTGACCAATGGGCTTGCAATGTTAACTGTAAGCTTTCATTCACAACTTCTTCTGAATAACTGTCATAAGCTTCCGATGAAGGACTTTGTTAGTCTGAAAGCTTAAGCACTTTGTTCTTTTTGTAACACCTATGTTGGTCCAATAAAAGGTATCAAACCATTTGCTTCTGGATCTGTTTAATAAAGGTTACAATTCCACAGTTGTCCAACAGGAAGCAGTGTGGGCTACTGGTAAAGACAGAGCCCTCCTTCTAAACACAACTGGTATAACAAGGGCAACTGTGGCTAGGAAAGGAAGTGGTGCCAGTAATTTGAAACATAACCACATATATCCCACAGGCAAATCAAATTCAAAGGATTATTAATTAAAAACTGGATAATTACAGAGGCTGATCCTGCACTGGGCAGCACTTTGAGTGGAAACCTCCCCAGCTCATCTCTTGCTGAGCAAATAACTAGGGTGACACTTTGGTGCATTTTTTGCAACTGTCCCCTAAAGGAATGCCTCCACTTTTTTTGCCCCCCTCTCCAAGCTACATTATACGTTGCTGTTGTAAATATTACAGATTTATCAAAAAGAGTAAAACCTTTTAATATCCTACAAAAGAAAAAGAATTTGACATAAGCAGTTTGATACTTCGTGACAGTCCCAGTGTCATATACTTGGCCACTTGTACCTGTGGTGCATTCTACATCAGAAAAACGATCCGACATTTTAAGCTCCGCATAGGGCAGCACATCAGAGATGCAGCTGATGATGATGTAAGGACTAGACTTGCTGCCCATGTAAAATTTGCTGGACCACCTGGCAGCCACGTATGGTCATACATGGGAATTGAACAAGTAAATCTGGGGAGGGAGGGGGCGAGCCTGACCCTTTCCTTCTTAGAAGGGAGGCAATGTGGAAGTATACCTTGGGGCGTTCAAAAGCACCAGGGTTAAATGGATGCCTTGAGATACCTAGTTTTCTGTTGAACAGTACAAATGTATTATCCGTGAATATGCTGCATTATACATTACTTAATCTGGTCTGTTTTCTGTTTAATATCCAGTGAAATGTTCTGCTGCACTGTACCACAGTGACTGGTTCTCCATGAGAAATCCAGCAGATGTTGCAATAAAACTGACAGGTCTATGAGAGCAGCTATCAAAGCATGGCATTCGTTTTGGAATATGGAACTTCAGCAAACTCAGCTATGAATTTAAACTGGACTCCCACAAGACTGTTTTTTGCCCTTGGATCAGGGTGCCCTGCCTTTGGGGCACAACTGTCTTTAATTTGGTTTTGTGGCCACTAGTGGGAGCTTTTACCTTGTTTGATGATATGCCCTGCACTTCCTATCTTTTTGAGTATGTAAGTCTTTAAATAACTCTTTTTGCACTTTTCTAAACAACGTTTTGAGTCTCTGGGGGCCTATAAGGGATGGAAGTGTGAGGTTTTTACTTGCTTAGTTTGTGTTTTTGTACCACACTTACTTGGAGCGGCTTCCTTTTATTGCTTTTTGTTATATTGGCTAGATTATTTTAGGAAGTTGCTTATGAGGACTCCCAGGTTTTCAATGGTAGTTTACAACTTAAAGGAAAACGACATGTAAAAATTATAAAAACACATGTTGTGCATTGCGTTTTTGTTTCTCTGATGATCCCTAGTATTCTATTACCTGTGTTTGTAGCAATATTTTTTTTTTTTTTTACTTTTCTCTGCAAGTTTTATGGCCCATGGCAGTAGCCATTCAGGCTTTTTTATTGCCTTTGGTATGCTGGAATTTTCTCGGAATGCCTCTGGGAATGATGGGAATTAGACCATGCACTAGAACCAAGAGCCCAGGGTCCTAGTCATAACCTAGTCACACCATCTAAGAGCAACTGCTTACGTAAATTTACTGCTTTGAAAAAGTGTTTGCACGCTCCCTCCCCAGCCGAAGTCAGAGTTTTCTAAGTGCCAGCTATTGTTATTCTGGATGTGTGGCAATTTTCTTTGTACAGTGCAGTCACCAGGTGATGACGCCAATATACCTTTGAAGGACTTGGGTCTAATTCACATCATTCCCCTGGCAGGAAAAAGTAACCAAAAAAAACAAAATCTTGTCACAGATATATGGAAGAGAAAAACAGAGACAATCAGAAAAACAAAAATGCAGTGTACAACATGTGTTTTTATAATTTTTGCATGTAGTCAGTGTCGGATCCAGGATTTTAAAAATGGTCCTGTGGCCATAATTATAGGGGTCAGAGTTAAAGGCATTGGGCTGTTCAGCAAGAAGAGTGCTTCTGCATCTATTATCTTGCACTGAATATGATAACTCTGGGTAGTAGACCTTGCTAAAGATAATTTTTGTTGTACAAGAAATAAATTATAGCATGTTACATTGCTTATATGTCATTTAAATGTCAAAGAAGGACCCTACTGCCACATTATCTTTAGCAACACTTGATCCACCTCTGCATGTAGTTTTCTTTTACCCCCAAGGAGTTGCTTATGATCGCTCCCAAGTCACTCTCCTCTGATGTAGTGGCCAGCTTAACCCTTCCCATCCACTATTTCATCCTAGGGTTCTTGGTCCCCATGTGTGTCACTTTGCATTTTTTGGCACTGAATTTCAATTGCCTATTCCTGGATCACCTCTCTAAGCTTTACAAGTTCTACTCCTTCTATAGCTCCCTGACCCCATCCTCACTGTCTACGCTACCACAAAGGTTTGTGTCATCTGCGAAGAGACACACCTTGCCTTGCATCCCTTCTCCTGTGTCACTGAAGAACATACTAGAAGGGACAGGTCCCAAGAATGACCCCTGTGGTACCCCACTTGTGATCTCCCTTCCCTGATTTGACCCCGTTCAACCACCCGCCTTTGCCTTCTCTCCCTTAACCAACTCCCACCCATCTAACTAGATTCTCTGCTGCTCAGAGATCTTCTAACACGTTTTGTGGGGTACTGCATCGAATGCCTTGTTGAAATCGAAGTACAGTAAATCTACTGCTCACTACCCAGTCAGAGCATACAACCAGGCTGATCTGACAGGACCTCCCTGTTACAAACACGTACTGTTTATTATCCTGGAACCCATTACTCTACAGGTAGTCCACTAGGTACTCTTTGACTAGTATCTCCAGCAGCTTACCTACAATCGACAACAGACTGACTGGTCTGTAGTGACCTTCCCCCTGGAAGTCCCTGGGCTATAGATGGCGGTAAGCAAGCAGACCAGTCAGGTCTACCAAAGCAGAGTGCACAGGATGCCTGAGGAAAGGGAACAGTAGTGCAGCAATAACGCTAATAGCTCACTACGCTCATGACTTAAGTTCAGCAGTGGACTCTGGTAGTTCACAGGCGGGGGATTGTCCAGAATCCAATGGACAGCTATACCTCACTTGGGGAGAAAGACATCCGGCTTCCAGCTTACCACCTGGCAGAAGCCCAGTGATGGTACAGCAGAAATCACCTCATCAAGGGGACGGCCGTACTGGGATGCGGATATGCATGCTCAAGGTGGGGGTGGTCCCCCCTCAACCTGGACATGGGAGGGACATCCATGGGGGACTCTCCTAGAGCCATGTTAAGTGCAAGCGAAGGTGGGTGATGGGGCCAAGAAAGAAGGGGGCCGAATGGCAGTCAGGGTACATAAACAACTGGTGAAAAAAAGACAAGCAAGTTGGCTGGGTGGCACAAAGTATAACACAACAGGACACATAATGCAATCCAATCTTTAAACACAGGGAGCTGGCCTTCTTTGTTGTGGACTGTACAGTAGTTGTGGTGCTCTACCAGAGTGTAACAAACATTACCTGGAAAGATATCACAAATACGCCTTCTGTTTCACTTTCGTACTGCTTGATGACATCTTCATCTTCTGTTACCATGACAACCGGCATCTGGCACACTAGATGGTGGTAATACCACACAGCTGCGTAGTAAATGCACCTGCAAGATGAAGCTCCAATTACTCAACTCTCGCCTACAATGTAGCCAAATTTTAGGGCTATTCTGAGTGGTGAAATTTCTTCTCTCTGTAAAACTGCAGGCTCAAAAATCATGTGCAGGCCATAAAACGGAAAATGTATTTTCTCAACAACAGAGGACTAAAAACAATCTCAATAATATGGACTCTTTCTACCGGAACTACAGCGGAAATATATATTCTACTTTTTTTTTTTTTCAAGCTAGTGCCATGTTAGCTCACACAAAACTAAGAGGAAAAAAAAAATCTTTCTGCTAGGTGAAAATAATACCATGATCAGGCTAACGAAAATTGAAAGATACAGGCTTTCTTTAGCCTAATCAATGTGTTATCTTCACCTAGCAAAAATATTCTCTTTTGGTTTTTCTCTTAGCTGTTGTACTTCTTTGATAAAAAGGCAATATTAAATTTAGAGTGGGATCAATGTCTGTTAATTAGGGAAGGTGTACATGGGGGACTGCACTAGTGTAAGTGCGAAGCAAAGGGAGAGCAGTGGCGGGGAGTGAACAGCAGCTCATGACACGAGATCAGGAGCAACTGTATTGTATGAGTAGTGAAATCAGGGTGGAGAGACTTGGGTGAGTGGAGGGAAGCGGCAGTGTGGATGGACATGAGGAGAGAGCACCAGAGTTTAGGGAAGCAGGAGAAGGCAGCTTGACCAGTAGTGGATTTCACTGGAAGAAGGGAAAGGGAGTGGAAATCAGTGTTGTAAATGGAGTGCGAGACAGTGGGAGGGATGAAAGGAGGGAGGCAAGCCAAAATTTGGAGGTAAAGGAGGAAGCACAATGGGTGAGGTGAATGGCACCAAGGAAGAGGAGGACAAATAAAGAAGAGTGTCTCATCAATGATGTGATATTATGATGTAGCTTTATCTAGTTAGTTAACACAAATCAGCCCTTCTCAGACTTTGCAGAGACTGCATGTCAGCCTGTTCATGTTGCTGGGCAGGACAGGAAAGGCAAGGAAAAACAGTTACATATTTACCGTAACAGTAGATCTTCGAGAGAATCTCTATCATCAGGCCACATCTATGGAACTTACAGCCACCAGGCACTAGGACCACACGGAAACTTTTCCAAGAAGTTCACTAGTGGCCACCCATGACAACGTCCTACATTGGCTCTCCCCATATAAACATGGGTGGCCCCCTCCCTCCTCAGTTTCCCACCAGATATCATGCTCAGAGGACCTCTCTCTAGGGAACCAGGAGAAAACCCATGGCTCTGATGACCAGGCGAGGCAGAAAGCAGCAGGTATACCTTCCTGAAGTAGGAGACAGCACTTAAAGAGCTCTAGGCCCTTAGGGGGATGGAGGGTGGGATGGCATGGCCTGATGAAAGAGATTATTTTGAAGATCTACGGTAAGTACGTAACTGTTGTATCTTCTTCGAGGATATCTCTTTCATCAGGCCACACCTATGGAACGAGTACCAAGCAGTACTGACAGTGAAAAGTCTGCGTGGCTGAAGCCTACAGGCCAAAGAAAGAAGGCCTTGGAGCACAGCTTCATCAAAGCCTGTCCTTTTTCAGGACAAAATGTCCAGACTGTAATGTTTAGTGAAGGTGTGGACAGCACTCCAGGAGACAGCTGCACAGATCTCTGCCACAGACACATTTTTGAAACATGCAACAGAAGTGGCCATGCCTTGGGTTGAATGTCCACGAACAACCCCAGGAAGTTCCTCACTGTACTTCCTGTAACAGAAAGTAATACCGTAGGCCAGTCATCTGGACAGGTGTTGTTTAGGAACAGAAGCATCCTCTTTCCCAGGGCGAATGAAACTAAAAACTGTAAGGACTTACTGCAGTCCTTCGTATGGTGTATAGAGTTCCTGAGTATTCTATGTACATCTGAAGTATGGCGCAATGCTTCCCCTGGATTGGCAAGCTCAGGAAAATAAACTGATAGGTGGATGGTTTGATTTAAAGTAAACTTACGATACCACCTTTGGTAGAAACTTAAGGTTTGTATGCAAAGACGCCCTCTCTGTGGAAAATCAAAAAAGGATGCTCACACATTACAGCCTGCAGCTCTGAAATCCTTTGAGCAGAAGTGACAAACTAAAAACAACGCTTTCCAAGAAAGAAAGCATAGGCTGCAAGTCGTGGCTGGCTCTCAAGGAGCAAAAGTAAGTTTTTCCAACAGAAATTCAGGTCCCAAGCCGGGACTGGATAACAGACAGGAGGCTTCGTGTGTAGAATGCCTCTCAAAAATGTATGGGCCACCCCCAGCTGGGCAACCATACGACCATCAATAGGCACACAGAAAGCAGAAATGGCAGCCAAGTGTACCTTGATAGAATGGTATGGCAGACCTGCATCTGACAAGGACAGCAGATTCTCCAGAACTTGGTTTACCGGACAGGTAAATCAGTCTAAGTGACGAAAAGTGGTCCACAAAGCAAACCACTTCCACTTCATAGAATAAGGGGCCCTGGTGGAAGACTTTCTGGAAGCCACTAAGACATCAGCCACCTTTTGGGAAACCCCAAAGCGGAGTCACAAAAAATATTATCAGTAGGGGGCGCTACTTCCAGAGTGAATAAAGACGATGCTTTGATTCATTTCCTTCTTAAAAGTTTATTTCATGAGGCCATACACTCAACGTTTCGCATAGTAAACATGCTTCATCAGGAGAGTGCCTTCAATCTTTTACAATGATGTGCTCAAACAAACCACTGTTGTGTCATATTGTTTTATTTTTCTATTTATCCAGAAGAATACCATCAATACACCATATAAGCATGATCTACTTGTAGTTATATGCTCCAAAACATTTGGCTGCTTATTATTGGTCCTGCACCTTTAGGCTCTAGTTCCAAAATCCCAAAGTGGGCAATGGCTATGTTTACAGAAGCCATGCATGAAGATGGAGGGACCTGGGGTCCAAGTGGACCAGGGTTCCCTGTTCCTGTGACGACAGGCCCCAGAATAAGGACGGGGTACTGGCGGTTCCACTGCCAAATGTTGCAGAAGGGGAACCAGATCTGATGAGGCCACAGGGGAGCAATGAACATCAGAGTTGCTCCCTCCATTTGGAGTTTGATTAGCACCTTCTGAATCAGAGTGAAGGGAGGGAAGACATACAGGAATCTCCCCTTCCAAGAGAGGGACAATTTATCTCGCCAGAAAATTCCAAGCCCTGGAACGAGCGAGTAGAAAAGTGGCAATTTTGCATTGTGTGGGGACACAAAAAGGCCCAACTCTGGATGACTCCACCTGTCAAAAAGGTCATCTACCACAGAGGTCAGCAGCTCCCACTCATGCATCCTGGACCGTGACCTGCTTAGCCTCTCTGCAAGACATTTTGAGTGCCTGGAACATGTACTGCTGACAGTTCTAGACAGTGTTCTAGAGCCCAATACCAAACTCTCATTGCCTCCCTGCACAGGGGGTAGGAATGAGTTCCCCTTTGCTTGTGAGGGGAGCAAATCAGGAAAGGAAACCCCCTTCAGCAAATGGCTATGTTCCATCCACCACTGAAGCACCTTGCGAACAGGAGAGGTTACTAGAACCCTCTGTTCTAAATCGTTTATACGCTGATCCCACTGGACTCAATGTCCATTGAGGGATTCTCATATGCAGTCTGCCCAGCGGTACTGTGACAATGGCTGCTGCCATCTGGCTTCAGAGGATCAGGAATATCCTGGCTGTGACATACTTGCTGTTGCAGACCATCTGGGCATGTGCCATAAGACGTTTGGCCCCATCCGGGGGCAAGAAGGCTGAGCCTTGAGCTGCATCCAAGACTGCCCCCATGTACTGTAGATGCTGGCAAGGGGTCAAGACAGACTCTGACACATTGGCAGTAATCCTTAGTGCATCGAACAGGTGCCTGGTGTGTGCTAAGTGTGAAAAAACTGCTCCTTGGAGTAAACTTTGAGCAGCCACCCAGGTAAGGGAAGACATAAAGACCTTCCTTGCAAAGGGCTGCTGCCACCACTGCTAAGTATCTGGTAAAGACCCGTTGCGTAGATGATAAGTCAAAGGGCAACACCCTGAACTAGTAATGTTCCCCTTGAAACAGAAACCTTAGATATTTCATGCGAGGTTGGCAAATTTTGATATGAAGGTAGGCACCCTGCATATCCAGGGAACAAAGCCAGTTCCCTGCTTGCAGTAGTGGGAGCAGGCCTCGCAGCATGACCATTCTGAATTTCTTGTATTTGATGAAAAAGTTCAGATCTCCGAGGTCTAGAATGGTCTCAGATCTGTCCATTTTCAGACTAGGACGTATAGAAAATAGAACCTTGTGTTCCTTTGTTCCCAGGGAACAGGTTCTATTGCCCTTTTCTGAAGCAAGGTTTGAATTTCCTCCAGGATCAATGGGATGTGCTCTGGAGAATAATGGGAAGATACTGGGGGACGGTCTAGAGGTAGCTCTAGAAGTTCCAGAGCATGACCTTGTGCTATTATTTCCAGGACCCAGGCATCCAAAGTGACTACCCTCCATTGGCCCAGGTGGCGGGAGAGATGACCCCCAACAACCACCCCTGGAGGCACTGGTGACTGGGGGCTGTAGAAGGAGTCAGGCACAGCCAGCTGCTGCAGCTGCTGCGGCACTATGACTTCTAGGAGACTGTGAGTGGGCACCTGGGATGTCTCATGAGGAAGGCGTGGCTCCTGCTCCTCTACCCTTACCCTTTTGTCTGGTAGTAGAACGGTGTCTGGTACTGCCAGGACGAAAGAGTACTCTCTGTCTACCCCTTCGCCGAGTATAACAGAAAGAATGCATAGATTTCAGGGTTCTGCCTGAGGCCTGCAAATTGGAAAGGATATCCTGAACATCCGCACCAAACAATTTATATCCTCTAAAGTGGGCAGTGAGAACAGACTGTTGGACATCATTCACGAAGCCTGCCACCCTGAGCCAGGAGTACCTTCAGAGGCATATTCCAGAGGCTGCTGCCCTGGCAGAAGCATCAGAGATGCCATAGGTGGCACATGGGAGGTGTCTGCCTACGTCTGCCCCAGCTGTTAGAGCTTTAAGAAGCTCCTGCTTAGGAGTACCATCTGGGAGAGCTTGAGCAGCTGCCTTAGCTCTCCTCCAGAAGGTATTTTGGTATTTAACCATATAGGCCTTGTAGTTTGCAATTCTAAGTCCCAAAAAAGCTGAGGCAAAGGTTCTTGTGCCTAGAACATCGAGCCTCCTGGATTCCTTATCGGGAGGGAGAGAACCAAGGTGTTTTGCTGCCTTAGATTTGTCATGGGCAGTATTTATGACCACAGAGTCTGCCTCAAATTGGCCTGCAAAAAAAGGCTTGCCTAAGAGGGCCTGATACATCTTGTCTGCCTTCCTGTAGTAGGTATGGCAATAATCATGTTTTGTTTTTTATATTTTTTTTGCAATTCTTTTTCCCTCCGGTCACCATCAACTCCAGTCCCACTGGTCAACCCCTAGCCTGTTCCCACCCTTCCTGAGACCCTCCATATCTGTGGTCCCGGTCCTTCGACCCACACACGAATCACCAGCAGGTAACCCCCTTGCTGGCACCCCCCAGGGTGGGGCCGCCTTTGCTCCTCGATGTTCCCATACCATTGTCCAATTGATCTGCAGGCGGAGATGAAGGACACAAGGAGTCGAGACCCAGAAGGGTGAGATCCAGGGGTGGTCGTGGGGCTGAGGAGCGACATCTTCCTTCCAGCCAATGGGGTGTTTCCTTTTTCCTTGTTTTCCCCTCAGAGGCGCAGACGTGTAATAGCACTCCCGTATCCAGTCCGCAGATATCCGCCATTGCCTCATCCCCATTCTAGAGTGGCACTGGTTGTTGCACACCCAGCCTCCACTGGGTGTCGCAGATAGCCAGGGAAACCATAACCCCCCCAGTGGAGAAGTGGAGAGCTGTCTATCGGAAGCTCATCATACCCCACCGCCCCGGCCAACCCTCTGATGTCCCCCGCTCGCTTCCAAACACAGGTCATCAGTGCTGCAAGCGGTCACGCTGCCGCTTCACCGGCAGGCTGGCTGGCTTGAATCATGTTGGGCCTGTGCCAGGCAGCAAGGGTGGTATCCTCCAAGGCAGGTAATAGAAGAGGAATGACAATGGAAGGGGAATCAGATAACTCCAAGAACTCCACCAGGTCCTTCTTGGTGATGTCCTGTTCCTTTAAATCAAATCCCATGGCAGTCTGTAACTGCTGTATCATGGTTATAAGAGAGGGATCTTTGGGGAGGACCTTGGCGTACAGACTACCGTGTCCTCACTCCCTGTGCACACAGTGGAACTGGTCCTCTCACAGGAGCTTTCCACTTAATCTTCCTCCTCATCCTGCATTATAAGGTCAGGATTATATTCTTGGTCCTCATAGACGTGTCTGACGGGAAGCGAGGTGGGAGCTGGTGAAGCCATCAATGCCCAAGAAGGCAGCTGGTGAGTCAACTTGGCAGGCATCGACGACGGGGGTTGTCTTGAAGGCCCCGTCAAGTATGTCCATAAAGGACAAGAGTACCACCTGAATGTCAGCATCCGTGTGGTCGATGGGAATGCCGGTGGATGTTGAGGAGGGTGGCATAGTCCCAGACGTCAACAACGTCGTGCTAGATCTCGTGGCATTCACAGCCTGACCTGGAAAGGTCGACGGTCTGGGTGGAGCAGTTGGCAGTGCCGAATCGATTGTACTCGAGTGGAGCGGTGACCTAGAGCAAACCGGGGAGGCTTTGTTCTTCCTGTGCTCCCTCTCCTGGTGCTTGTGCTGCCTTGAAGTATTCTCCCGGGACATGGAGGAGTGGAAGCCCGAAGAAAGGGCCAGCGACACAGTGGAGCTCTATTACTTGAGCTCTTTCTCCATTCTGGCTACCTGCTGCTTTAGTACATGTGTTTCTAAAGCATTCTTTCATCATCGCCAGGTGGTGGTATTAACTTTTCTGCAAATCTGGCAGACCTTCATGTTTTGGGCCGAGCAGAGGCAGCACATGCAGACGTGCGAATCTCCAGAGTATATTTTCTCACCCCATTCGCAGTATCAAAACAGTTTTGACATCTCTTTAGTCGACACAGACGTTGTCGAAATCACTTTAAAAAAAGTGATTACTAACTAAGGATAG
Source organism: Neoceratodus forsteri (assembly GCA_016271365.2). Taxonomy (NCBI): domain Eukaryota; kingdom Metazoa; phylum Chordata; order Ceratodontiformes; family Ceratodontidae; genus Neoceratodus; species Neoceratodus forsteri. Next base: position 1,233,769,377 of record CM028129.1, on the reverse strand, counting down.
AAAGACTAGAAAAGTGGCGACTGTAATGGCAGCGCTTCTGTGCAGGGTCCAATGAGTATGGTCGATGGCTGGAAAAGAACTGAGGAGGGAAGGAGCCGCCCACGTTTATATGGTGAGAGCTGACGTAGGATGTCATTGTGGGTGGCCCCCAGTGAACTGCCTGCAAAAGCTCCCATGTGGTCCTAGTGCCTGGCAGCTATAAGTTCCATACCTGTGGCCTGATAAAAGAGATATCCTCAAAGAAGATCTGCGTTTTATGTAGTGGCTTTCACTACTGTATCACCAAGCACATTATAAGTCAGTAACAGTTCCATCAGCCATTTGGTGAGCACATGGAGGTTATAAGATAGAGGGAGGTTATGGAAAGCTGTAAAAGTTTTTTTGTCCTTTCTGTATTTAAGTTTGGTGACCGGGAGAGGCACGGGTTGGGGGGGGACAACAAGGTGGTAAGAAATACAATTTGCAAAGTTCAATATCAGCTAAAGTGACAAACACAATGTACAAAACACAATACAAGTCAGCGCAAGGTACAAAATTTACAATGGCTTAAAGTGATAAGTGTAGTGTATTACATAGGATGTCAGACCAAGTACAAAACAAATTACTGTATTAATGACAATAAATCATTAAATATAGTACAGTAGGCTGAGAGAGAGAAGCAGTTAGGTAGAGAGATGTTACATGATTTGTTCGAAGTCACGCAGTGAGTGGGGCTTGTGGGAATCATACCCGAGTCTCAAGGTTACCAGTTCATACATAATAATGAATTTGATATGCAAATCACATTCAAAATTTCCTGGGAGTCCAACCAAGCAATCAGGGGGCCTTCGTGCAGTAACACTGCTTTCAAACAAGAGAAGCAGCTTCCCATCCTGACCCTGGGACTATCACCTTCAACCAGCTCAAACTAAGCAACGTCAGTAGGCTGACACAGCCGGCCATCTAGAAAGGATCCTACAAACTGCTGATGTGCAGGCACACCTCTGAGGTGCTCCAGGCTTTGGCAGGGAGACACCGCAGCAGAACGAGCTGTCTAGAGTTGCAAGTGGGAGGGGTGGAAAAGGCCTTTCGTGTATGAAGCCATGCAGGGGAGCCACCAGGCCATGGCTTAAAGTACCCGCCCAACATTTGAATTTTAAAGTTGGACCAACTCTGCCTTAAGAGAGCCTTCTCATCCTCTTCGGCATCCTATTTTTTTCTAGTTACAAGAAAATGACGATCGCTTACCTTCTCCAAGTAATTCTCCTCTTCCTCCTTTTACGACTAAAACAGCACTCCCCCTTCTTCCCTCTATCCGAGAGGTACTGCTTCTTTTTGCACATTCTGAACCCTGCAACCCCCCCCCCCAACTGCCTGGCTGTGCTATTACTGCGGATGGGGGAATATGTTTTGTACATTTCGTGTTATTTTGCATACTTTGTACATTCTGTTTTGTAATTTTGACTACATACTTTATTTGTACACTTTACGCACAAGTATTTTTTTTTTACCCATGTAGTATCTTGTATTTTTTTTTCCTCTGTAATTACTTTGTTTACTTTATTTTTTCCTGTTTGCACACCCCTAATATCTGAATCCCCCCATCACACAAATAAGACTTGACTTTTCTTGCTTACCAATTTCTCAATAAAAAAAATACATACTAAATTTGCTTATGTCTTTTCTTTTCTTCAAACCCTTGAACCACTCCTGCCGCATACCTCCTCAACTTTAGGAGTGCCCTAGGCCCACACACACATACCTGTAATACAGTATTCTCCTCCCTTAACACATGATTGGCTAGACTGAGTGGCAGGTGTTTCCAATTTCAGTAAAGATGCAGTGGGAAGTAGATCAAGGGCTGTAACACTACTAGTGTGGACAAGAGGCAGAATCTAGCAGATCAGCACAGAGGTAGGGATGCCGCTCGTGACGCCAGGGACCCAGGTTCAGGAATGAGTCCAGGATGCGAGGGGCCAGCTAGGAGGATTGAGAGCCCCAGAAGGTACTCTCCATCTCCAGTGAGGGAGGATAGCAGGCTTAGGCTATACTGCCACCTAGGTGGCCACAGGTGGTAGTGCAGATCGAGTAGCTAACAGAAGATAGGATGCTGGCTCATGCCATGGGTAGTCATGTAGTTGCATGCACATGAGACACATGGCGCCCTCGATGCCTGTGTCCGATGGGTATGGGAAAGAGAAGCAGAAACACCTTGGAACAAGCAGGACGATGATGACACCTCTTGGACCCTGAGTGAACCTACTGGCCAGTCATTGCCCCACACTTAAGGGATGGAAAGAGATGCCTCCTACATCTAATGGAATCCATCACAACAGCAGGAGCTGTGTGCTCTGGACCCCCTAGGTGAGCATGTAAGCATCAGCGACAACAAGCATGGGGCTGGGATGGCAGGTGAGTAGAAGGGGGCAGCACCAGAGATGGGGATAAACAGAACAAAAAAAAAAAGGAGAAAAGGGAGGCAGACACAAATCAACTTACTACACTAACAAATTCCACAGAAGGTGAGCGATCATAAAATGGGTTTTAAAATGATGGTGCAATCTGTGGCCTAAGATGGGGAAGGGGGTGTCACTGTACCCCTGTAACTCAGTAGGCCCCAAACCCCACCCTCCCCACCCACCATACTTGCCCTTCAGTTTTCAAAACCCTGTTGACTTTTCTACCATGATGAAGAAGCCCGAATCAGATGGCCCCTAGTCCAAAAGCAGACAGGGGTCTTCCCAGCTCAGATCTCAAAGAGGGGGCCAAAATAAATCTCAACTGTTTCTAATCTCTAAATAGAAAATAAAGGAGGTACACATGCTAGAGCCTTTTATCAACAGACCTGCTTTGCCATTTCTCCATGGATTCCCCCTTCTCCCGTGGGCGGTACGAGTACTGCTGGAATTCATTGCAGAACTGAATACAGTCACGGCGGGGATCTTTGAGCAGGTTCCGTAGCTTATTATACTGTCTGTCAAACAAGGAGGACAGTTTTTTAATATCTCTAAACTTTAAACACGTTCTTTTTTAATTTTGATTAACCACAACAAAAGATACAAACATGTCATATATCTGAGGTACGGCGCAAGAAACAAAGACACAGTCGTCAATTATAAAGATGAAGGGGAACCAAAATGGCTAATTCTTCCCTTGGTCCACTCCCTTTAGTAGTCGTACGTAACTGGATTTGGCACAATTTCCTGAAACTAGTGCAGCAAATTGAAAATTTCTTTTCATTTAACACAGCATATGGAATATATTCTCACCTTTTCAAAATTAATGTTACTGAGTGCCTCATGTGAACCATTACTTTGTATTATGTGACAGGAAATTCTCAAACTTCAGTGTGTTGGAAATATGTGTAATGTATGGCTGGATATTACACATGTGAAAATTATTTGTAATTTTTAATCTCCTTTATTATAAGAATAATAATTTATTCATGAGAAACGGATACACCACTGAGTCGAGGAATCATTTACAATGGTTTCCAACTGCAGCAGGATCTGCTTACAGCTTGGAGAAGGAACAATTTATACATTATTGCTTGAGTACAAACATAGATTTCCACCACAATTACAACCGTGTATTTGCAGTCCTTTAGTTTTAGGAATTGTACTAACTTCAACACGTTTTTGTAAACCTGTTGCAGTTACTTGATAAATCATCATCTAAACATGTTTCTCTGTTAATGGACTGGTGGATCAAGCTGGCTCCCAATTCGTACTGCCAAGCTGGCTCTGGTTGCCTGAAGGCAGCCACACATCACTCTGGCGCCACTGGATGAATGCTGCTGGCAGATGTCCAGGAGTATAGACACAGATTTTCACCACAACTATAATACAACGTATAGCATGGCACTGTTCTGTATAGAATTACATCACTTTCAAAATGCTACTGTACTACAGTTCAAAGGCCATGGAAGGTGATTGTACCCTTCTGTGGTACAATAGCATTCTGAAACCTCTAGAGACTGCACAAGTCAGTTCTGTTCTGAAAGTGAAAGAACTGCCGTACACACATCTCACAAAATACTATACACTGCAAAAAATACAGGATGAGCAACATTATGCACAACCAATATGTTCTGCCACCTCGAGGATCCAATTCCCACGGACCTTTTCAGTTTCGTTCTCTGTCAGAGGGAATCAGAACCCCGCCGTGGCAGAACAAACTGGTTGCATAGTTGACCATTAGATTTAGGAATTTACCAGAGTCAAGACCCTCAAAAATTAAACCGCTTCTATATCTGTCATTTAATGCTAAAGTATGAGGGGTGAGGCCAGCAGCCAACTGCAAGGGACACACAGATTGAGAGCTCCTGCGCAAAGAGCTTATAACAGTCAAAATAACAGTTTAAAGTGCTCTTTTTGAAAAACAAACGACATAGAGAGACAGAGCGTATTGAGGCTAACCAGCAGATATGGAGTTCACTACTAATCCGATGATGGGAAGACCCCAAGTGGCTGCTCCTTCAGACACCAGGAAAACTAAATAACAGAAGCCACCAAAGCAGGTTGGAGCGAGTAGGTCAACAATGGAGAGTGGAGGGAACAGTGAGCCTTCTAACTCGGCCTTATTTTCATTTGTTTGTATAGTCTATTTATTCTCTCATGGCGAGGGCATCTCACAGAGATGCCCGCTCAACCATCACCTACTACTCCCTGCCTGAGACCCTCTCTCCCCAAGACCCCCCACCAGGACCTCCCAGCACCCTGGATCACTCCCCCCCCCGGGGGAGGGCCCGCCCACCTACCTGTGGCCCATCTGCAATTAGAGGGTCAGTCCCTGGTGGAGAGCCTGGGGAAACCGGTGGAGAGATGGTCCAGCAATAGTGATGTGGGTGAGGTCCCTGGAGTCCTATTCGCCTCCCTGATCCAGTGAGGGTTTTTTCCTCATAACTGTTGCACCCAGGAGCGTGGGCGTGCAATGACGTCCAGGCACTGCCATGTCGATGTCTGCCACCGCTCCTCCCCTTGATCGTGACACCACATGTTCCTGACGCTGCTTCTGGTCCCCACCCGGGGCTTCTAAGGAGTGGTGCAAAGCCCGGATTCCTCCTTGGGAAGGGAGAGCAGTCCTCTGGATGTTCAATCCCTTCTCTCCCCTGCCGACCCCGGCGGCTCGAGTCCGTTCCTGAACCTGGGTCACCGGCGTGACGTGAGGTGTGATGTCCAGTGCCTCAACCTTCAGCGCAACTGGGCTGGCTCAACTCGGCCTTATTTAAGGCGATTCATGAGCTGGGTAAGAAAGTGAAACACTTGGGCTCTCTATTCAACCCAATGGAGGGGAAGCTTCACACAGTGGCAACTGAAGATTCAGCAGCCCAGACAGCGGCAACAGTGACTGCAGTCATCACAGAAAACAAACTGCTAAGACTTGTTATGCAATGGGTTACGCCCCACTGTTATCCCATATATACAATATAATGTACTACTGGTCACTTATACTGTGATACTGCTATTTGCACAAACATGTAGATGTAGGTACCCATCGCACAAGCATGGGTACTAGGAATGTGCTTTGCTGCTAACATATGTTACTATATATTATGTTTACATCCTTTTATATAATTGTTTTACACTCATCACGCATGATACATTATACCTCACTATAATGCATTTACCTAGGTTATGTTTGTCTTCCATGTATTTTACACACATGTTCTGACCCACATCACTGATAGGAGGGCCTTTTCGGATCATCACTGATTGATATATATTTATTTACAGGTACATTTTATATATATATATATATATATATATATACATACATACATACATACACACACATATATACACTCATATAGTCATACGTAGTTTGTGTCCTATACTTCGGTATCATGCCACATGTATTTCTGTACACTCAGCATTTCCTATGTCTGTGCTTTAGTGCTGAGAGTATTTCCTTGGGCTAACTTCTTACTCATTAGTAATTCTGTTTCCTAAGTAACTGCCCAAGGGAGACACCTTATTTACATGCCTTATCCAATGTATTATGATCCTTATATCCGTAACTATGTTGTTATCACTACTATATAACCTTCTGTAAGCCTGCTCCTCACGGAGAATTGTACCTTCCTCGAGGACTGGTAAGAAACCAACTCCCTTGTGATTTTCTCTGTCACATGTTTGGCGTGAGTACTGTAGTAAATTTTCCTTTAATACTTCTACTGCTTGTGTGTATTCTTTGGCTAACACTACAGAAATACAAGAACCTGACAGACCTAGAGCCGGACTCTAGATAACACATCTAGATTTTCTAGATAACAGACAGACTCAAGCACCTTGAGAACAGTGCTCAGAGTAGTAAAGTGCAGCTCCTCGGAGTTCCCAAAGAACATGAAGAGGCTGATCTGCATTGTCTTCTTGTCCAGATCTTTGAAATCTTACTGGGACTGGATTTGTAAGGACTGCTTAATAAAGCATACTGAAATAATCATCGACACGAGCCAATCAATTTGGAACAATCTCGGACTAACTTTATTGTAATCACAGGGATGCATATCAGGGACAATACTCTAGCGGAAGCAAAAAAGAAGGGTCAACTTCTGCCTGGCAATAACCAAGATAGGATCCAATTGGTTGGCAGACCTGGCGATCCCAACAGTCAGCCCCACCACCTTAGTCACCAGAATGCTGGTTACACAGTGGGCGGGTGTTACTGCACTTCATCCCTATTGCCTCGACTACCTAAACTTGGGAAAGCGCCCTCACCCCACACCCATCTGCAGTAGCATTTATCCAATGATGCTACAGTGATGTGTGGCCACCCTTCAGGACACCAGAGCCAGCTTAGCAGTGCGAACTGAGGAGCCAGTCGTAGTGGGATCCGCTTCAAACACAGCATGTAAAGGTGGAGGGGTGCATGAAGTGGGTAGGTATAATAAATGAAATAAACAAAAAAAAATACAGTGATTAAAAAAAGGAGTATAACAGCCATAATTTAGTTTTAGAAGGATTATGCTTCGACATAGACACATCCTGAGCAAAATAAACCCCCCAGCCCAAACTCCTAATTTCTCTTGGCCTAGAAATCAGAATAAAAAAAACACTGGAAATCACAGACAACTGGAAAAGATTGCTGTTAACTAGGAAGCTATCAGGAAATCTAATTTCTAATGAGACATTTTCTGAAGCAGAAATTACACTTATTGTTTCTCAATCTCTTAGCCTTCAGTAACAGAAACATTAATATCAAAAGGGACAGAGGAAACTTCTGATGCAAAATCAAGGACAGTTGTGAAGTATACCACAGTCTCAGAGTTTAGCCATGATGCTATATACTCTGTAACTTGACCACCTACTTAGTCACTGGAACTTTTTTTTTTTTTTTTTAAATCAAGCTTGTATGCTCCTTTCTCCAACTGGCCCAGTTCTGCTCTGGTCCACCCAGTCCCATCATCCACCTTCTCCAAGGAGTCCCCCACGGATTACCTCCAGTGGTGGGGCTGACCAGGCCCCTGCCGAGCACAATCCAGATAGCGTGTAGGAGAAGCCTAGTCAGTGGTACGGGGCCTGTGATAGACTGGCACACCATCCTGTGCAGTCCTGATTTTTCCACCCATTTTCTACCCTTAAGGCCACAGAACATGCAATGATGCACCGCCTGTGTGTGCGCACAGGCATATTAGGCATATCTGCATCGGAATCCGGGCCCTCACCTGCATAGATGCACTGGCTGCGCTACCGCTCAGCTTCCACAAGGTGGCAGGCAAACAGTAGGGTGTCGGTTTCCCTTCCCCGAGAGAAGACAGCAGTCCCATAAGATGCTTGATCCTCTCTTCCGTGGCCCGTTCTCATGTGACTGAAGTCCATGCTCGAACCCAGATCGCCAGCACAGCAGGCAGCAGCTCTACCACTGTGCTACTGAATCAGCTTGGGAGTTTTCTTTTGTTAGCGGCTATGGCTCAAGAAACTCTAAATATTCTAGCCACACACACACTGCTTAACGCAGCTGCAGCTCTGAAATATACAATGCATTTAATAATACAAATATGGCAGATTTTTATTTTTAATTTTTTGCCATCAAGGCTTCTGCCACTGTGACGAGCTGGTTTGATATTCCTTTAGCCACTTTAATCTGTTAACATTTATCATCACTTTTTCTTTTCCACTTCAGAGGTGAACCAGATTGTTTCATTCTACAATACTGCACTATCAATAGCCAATCACAAGGTGGAATCACTACTGCTTATTTACCAGCACATCAAAATTAATAAGGGCACATTTTAAATGGACATTTCTCACCCGTTTACTGCTCCTGCTAATTTTGCCAATCCTAGCTCTAACAACTTGCAAGCTTCAGGGCTCAGAGTTACCATATTCCAGTACTTTATTTTTTTTTTTTTTTTTTTTAAATCAGAGCTTTTTTATTTTCAATTAACAATAAACACAAATACAACACAATACATTTATCATATTCCAGCACTGAGAAGAAACCAGCTACTCCCCATGTACAGCAAACCATTTACTTATTTGTAACTCTTTTTATAATTTTCCTTTTAACAGATTTAAAAAGACAGAAACATGCACAACAAGCCACAATACTTGGCCAGAAATACAAACATACTTTTCTTAGGATACTTCAAAGTTCTATCCAGGGTATTCTACACGAGGGGTGGAAAAAATGTACAGTATGTGGCAAACAGTAATACATCAAGTTGTATGCCTGAAAGGGCACAACCTGCGCAGACCATAACTGAATATTTTCCAACTACATAAACGTTAACAGTCCATTAAACGATTGTACTCCGTCAAGCACTGGTAAATGATACAAAACCCATATAGCACACCACTGTGTTCCTCAACAACCCTACTCCACTTACTCATGCATTAAATGCAAGCAATTTAACTTTGTTTTAACAGACATCATAAAATGTTGCAATTGCTATTTTATCAAAATTGAAAAGTTACATAAAAGCTCAGTGTTTTCAAAATAGATAACAACAACTTGGATCCATGAATGGTGTCCCTTAAAAGAGTGTAAAAGTTGATTTATTTAAAAGAGCATTGGCTATGAAATTTTACAGCGACTAGTATAATATTCACCCACTGTGTGTGTGTGTGTGTGTGTGTGTGGTGGGAATCGCTGGACAAGTGAAGCATGCGATATTAGGGAAATTCCCTCAGCAATCACCGAACAGGGCCGTCCCTACTAACGCAGTGGGGGGAGGAGAATATACACCCCCCCCAAAAAAAAAAGACAGCACATCTGCCTGACTTCCACCTGCCCTGCCAGGAATATAACGCTCCATGACAATACCACATCACTTACTGATGTGTGCAGGTCAGACAAGCATAGAAAACACTCCAAGTAGGGGGAAGGGAGAATTGACTGAGATCTGTCACGTGGTCAATGCCATTTTGCAGCGAGCTCTCCCACCATCTACATCAATTCAATCACACGGGATAAACCCAGAGAGTGTTAACAACGCTCTAAAAAGGAAATTGTCACTCTTCCCCAAAATTACTCACTACAACCCCATAACTATGATGTACAGGCAAATAACTTAAGTCCAATCAAGTTAGTTTAGTTTGAGTCCTAATCAGCGTCCTGGGCACTTCCATCCCTGAAGTCCATCTTAATTTTGTTCAATAACACACTGGCCTCTCTGGGATTATTAAAGAGGTACTGTTTACAGGCCGGTCCAGTGGTGCTGAGGGTTGAGGTGCCGGACACCACACCTCACACCACACTGGCGACCGGATTCGGATGCGAGCCCGGGTTGTCAGGGGTCGGCAGAGGAGGGATAGGATTGAGCATTCGGAGGACTGCTCTCCTATCCTGGGGAGGGACCTGGGGTTCCATTGCTTGGCAGCGGCCCCTGGTGATGACAGGGGGCACTGCTACAGCTGGTGCATCTAGGGGGAAGCGCAGCGGATGTCAGCACATATGTGCGCTGATGTCATGGCATGCCTGCACTTAAGGGACCTACAATAGGGAGGAAAATGGCAGCACTGATCACGGCACCTTGATAGCCGTAGCTTCCCGAGCCCAGTGGGGCTCGGTGGTGCCGAGACATGCCGGTATTAGTTCCTGGCCTGGCGTGGGGACCAAGGGGGGGCCCTTTTATGGGTACAGTTGCATATGCTAGCTGGTGTGTGCGAGGCATCATCAGGGGAAGCGGAGCAGTGACTGGATATATAGCAGGTCAGTGGCTACAAGGAGGAAAAAATACAGATGAGATAAAAAAAGAGGTACTGCTTACAGATGTACACAATTTTTAGATGAGCAGGGTGTCACATGATAGGCCTAGATCCATTTATTTGGGTACATATTGTATATGCTGTAATGTACTTTAGAATTAAGACACTGTCCTTTTAACAGGTAACTACAAAATAACTGTTATTTCTATAAAGGCTGGTGTGGATCTGGTACATCTCAAGATAAAGGAGACAGGTATATAGCCCAGGAAGGCAAAACATATCCCACTGTGGCTTTCCACATCAGGGAAAAGGTAATGTCGTGACCTAGGGGTCAGGGGTCAAGCCAAATGCATGTACCAGATGTCACTGGGGTTGACATCAAACCTGACATGAAACCACAGTGACACCTACAGGGAAAGGTAAACTGTTGCACTCTAATATCTGTATTCTCCTGGAATCATTAACCTCACCCCAGAGAAAAAAATAAGGTGGGTGTGTCCTAAAATGACCCTCAAGTATATTATCAGATATGCACTTCAAATGCTGAGCAGCTGAAAACCAGTTTAGTTGGAAGGCAGATTGCCTGTTCCAGCTAGCATATACTTGTAGATCAAAAGTATATGTGTAGGCCTGGAAAAATCTCTAAAACCAGATCTGAGTGTGCGGGAATTAGACTCTTCACATACTGAAAAAGATCATTCTGATTTTAAGTCAGAATTTTGGAAACCAAGACTCTAAACCAAGGAAGCGCCTGGAAGTCTTTTTAAAAAGGACATTTCCGAGACTTGACTTGAATACACACTTGCTACACAATTGTTGCTTAAGAACTCTATAAGGACATTTGAAATCTTGTCTGAACTCTAACATATACAAAGGTATAGTTTAGAATACAGTATCTAGTGTTTTCTGTGAACAATTCAGTTTTACTTTTGTTATTTTCTGCATTTCAAAGTTCTTCCAAACTGCATAATTTTCTGTACTGCTTTTAAGTAAACTTTTATGATTTTCTTATCAACTCTTCCTGGGGTCTGGTTGTGTGATTTAACATTTTAACAGAAGGGTTTTGAAAAGACTGTGTGCCTTGACAGGATAGAACCGCTCAGCTATCGTATAAAACTACCTAGGCAAGATGTAGCTGGGATTCAAATACAGAAAGTAGTGCAGAGTCAAGGGAACTCAAAACTACAGAATCCACCATCCCACTGGGAAAAGAGCTGCAGCTCTCATAACCCACACAAGCTACACCACTTGGCTATCTCCACCACCCAGGGGAACACTCTAGATTAGGTGGTGTCCTTCTAATATTTAGGGATACAGCTTGACCCTAATCTCTCCTATGGACTTCATGTAGATAATGTAGCTAGAGCTGCTAATACACGGCTTGGTCTCCTCTACAAACACAGACCACACCTCACGCCAGAAGCTTTGAAGGTTGCAGTCCTGAGCTCTGTGATCTCTGTAATAGACTATGGTCTCATCATTTATGGCTTGGCCATGACCACAACCCTTAGACGCCTCTCAACTGCCTTAAATAAAGCATGTCGGCTCATCACTGGTGCTCACCGTCTCACCCACACATGTGACCTGTACACTCAGACCGGTTGGCTCCAACTATCAAACCGCATAAAGTTTCTCACCTGCTCCATGGTCAAAAAAAATCTACCTTGGCCTTGCACCTTCTGGGATCTCAACTCTGTTACAACACTGAATTTACAAATGGTGTCTTAGGAGATCTACGCTATAGCTACTGAAAGTCCCCCACTGTCACACTTCACAGGGACAACGCTCTTTTGCTTATCAAGCACCACTCTGGTTCAATGGCCTCAGCCTAACCATCTCCTCTGCCCCAACTACTGGTATGTTTAAAACTAGGCTCCGGGACTATCTCACTACCAACAGCTCCTGTGACTGCCCAACTTAACCTTGTTTCTCCACTTCCCTTTCTGCTCTAGTTGTCCCCCTTCCTCCCCTCCTCATTGGATTCTACCCTCACATCTTGGTATACACAGTGCTGCACTTTTCACCCTCTCGCCACCCTTCCTACATTCCTTCCCCCCCCCACCTTCTTCCCTCTCCCTAGGACTCTGGCACTTCTTATCTGTTGTCTATTTTCTCTGACAAATGCCGCTGTCTGCCTTTTACAATGCTACCCTTGAACTGAATTAATCTGTACTCTGTTTGCAATGTCCACATTGTTGTAATGCCTGTCTTGATGTTCCCCATAATTTGTATTTCTCTGACATGGAACCTTTGTAAAAGAGCCATGGCTCAAAGGTATTTGTAATCCTAGACTTGATAAACAAAACAAAAAAAAAAGGCTGGTAAGTCTTCCAGAAATCCTTACTCCTGCTCATGAGTTCTTAAAAAGGGGGGATCCTCTCTGCCAACAGGAGGTCCTGCCAGGCTGCCTGAGGGTTGGGGGCCAGGTGGCTCGTGACACGGGGCATGGAATACCAGAAATGATCAGAGAGTTGCTCTGTAAGAGTCAAGGCATTTTCTCTGGTCCAGGGTTGTAAAATTGAGGTCTGGATAGAATGAAATTTTAACACTGTCCTCAAATGTCATTGGGCTCTTACTCTGAGCAATATCCAATATATAGTCCGTCTAATGACTTCTAGACGGCACAATTAAAAATGTCCTGGGTGTTGACAGATCTTTCCTCCGTTTCCATAGTGTGATGTAGTATGCCCCTGTAACCATATCTCTGTCAAGCTGCAACAGTTCTTTCAACCACTGTCCTCCAAAGTGCACTGGGTTATCATCCTCCTGTGCTTTCAGCAATTCAAGAACTCTTAAATTTGCAGAGCGGGTTATATTTTCAAGGAATTCTGGACAGAAGTGCAGGGCCTACTTTCTTTTACAAGCTCTGCGCTCACCATCACTGCATGCAAGACTGAGCTAGCAGCAGCTTCTGCTTTGGACACAGCTGACTGAGAGTGACTTTTGCAGGTGAACAGTTGTGTACTGAAACTGGACACTTTCTAGTCCGCTGCAAAGACCCTTGCATCCACTGCTTGTATGGCTCAAAACGTCCTTTACGGTAAGTTCCTGCTCCCCTCCACCTACCACTCCTGTAGACTTGCTGGCAGAGCTTGGCCTAGCTGCTGTTTAGCCCGTTCAGCCACCACCGCCATCTGGAGCATTTGTTCGAGGATTCACCATATTTTAGCCACCAAAGTTGCTAATGTATATTAGGTAAATTTAATACGCCGAAGTGAATGCTGAAGTTGTTTATCCAGAAAAGTAAAAAATATTATATGTTTAGCAAGTTTTGGGAATGTACATGGAGCACCAAGAGAACATGTCTTTACTCTTTGACTGCAGACTCCTCCACCTAATTGTAACATTTAATGCTTGTCTTCATTTTGTTAACGGTAACAAACCTCTACCCTTCCCCCATTCCTTTCAGAGAAAACAGAATGAAAAGATCCTCTTATGGATAGAGAAACAGGAGTAGAAACACAGAATCTGACAGCAGATAGGGACCGCTAGGCCCACCCAGTCTGTCCATTTCCCCCCACTTGCAGTATCATAGAAACATAGAAGTCTTTTAACTGAAAGTGCACCCTGTTGTTGCCTTTAAGTTATTTGCATATTTCAGTCTTTTCCCACAATTGCTGCGTTACTCTAGGGAGTACAATTTGAGGTCATCTAGTCTTGCCTTGTATGGTTTCTGATGCAAGCCCTGTACCATCTTTGTTGTTCTTCTCTGTACTGTCTCCAGCCTATCTATGTCCTTCCTGAGGTATGGCCTCCAGAATATGACACAGTACTCCAGGTGAGGCCTTACCAGGGACTGATACAGGGGCATGATTACTTCGTGCCTTCTGCTTGTGATGCCCCTCCCTATGCATCCCAGGATGTCACTAGCTTTTAGTGCTGCCTTTTCACATTGTTTACTGACCTTGAGGTCATCTGATATGATCACCTCAAGGTCTTGCTCCTGCCTAGTAGCCACCAGCTGCTCTCCTCCGGAGTACAGTTTTCCTGGGTTACGTCTTCCCAGGTGCATGATCTTGCATTTTTTGGCACTGAATTTCAATTGCCAGGTCCTGGACCACTCCTCCAGTTTTCAGAGATCAGCTTCCATGCTATGCTGTTCCTCTGGTGTGTCCACCCTGTTGCCAATTTTGGTGTCATCTGCAAACAGGCACACCTTTCCCTTCAGTCCATCTGCAATGTCGCTGATGAATATGTTGAAGAGGATCAGTCCTAGAACAGAGTCCTGCAGGACCCCACTAGTCACCCTCCCCTATTCTGACAAGGTGCCATTAACTATTACTCTCCGAGTTCTCCCACATAACCAGTTTCTGACCCAGTTCATTACATCAGGCCCGACTCCCATGTTCTCCAGTTTTCTAACTAGTCTCCTGTGCGGAACGGAGTCAAAAGCTTTGCCGAAGTCCAGGTAAACCACATCCACTGACCCACACTGATCCACTGTTTTGGTGACCCAATTGAAAAAAAATCTACCAGGTTTGTCTGACAGGACCTCCCTGCCGTGAAACCATGTTGATTTTTGTCAAGCTGACCAGTCTGCTCCAAAAAAGCTACGATTCTTTCCTTCAGCAGGGACTCCATCAGTTTTCCCACGACTGACGTTAGACTAACCACACAGTAGTTTCCTGGCTGTTCCTTTCTTCCACTCTTGTGGAGTGGTACTACTGTTGCTCTTCTCCAATCCTCTGGCACCTCCCCACTCTTCAATGATTTGTTGAAGAGCACTGCTAAGGAGGCTGCCAGTTCTCTCCCAAGTCCTTTAAGTATTCTTGGGTGTATCCCAATTGACCCCATAGCTGTATCTATCTTTAACTTGTCTGCTTCCCCTAGGAGACTTTCCTCTGTGAAGAGACCCGTGCATTCCTTCAATTGGACACTTATTTATGCCGATTGTTGGTCCGTTTCCATCTGCTTCCTGTGTGAAGACTGAGCAGAAGTACTCACTGAGTGCCTCTTCCCCGTCTTGCTCTGTGGGTTGTCCGTCCTTTTTTTGTGATTCTAACAATGTCCCCTTTGGTCTTCCTTTTTTCTTGTAAGTACCTGTAGAAGGTTTGGTTACCCTTTTTTACTTCTTGAGCTATCCTAACCCCTGTCTGAGCCTTTGCACTTCTTATAATTTTTCCTGTCTCTTTTAGTTTCTGTTTGTATTCTGTTTTGTCCACCTCGTTCCCTGACTTCTTGTACTTTCTGAAGGCTATGTGCTTCTCTTTCACCATGGTTGCCACCTCCTTGGAAAATCATAGTGGGTTTTTCCTCCTTTTGTTCTTATTAACCTGACAGGCACACTGTGATATGACCATGGTTATTGCATTCTTCAACCTTGTCCAACATTCCTCAACACTCCCTTCTGTTGTGTTACTAACGTTGTCTCTCAGGCAGGCCTTCATGTCTGTAAAGTCTGCCCTCCTGAAGTCAAGAACCTTCAGTTTGGAGTGTGTGGAGTCTCCAGTCCTTTTAACCCTGAACCATACCGTGTTATGGTCACTGTTGCTCATGTGGTTCCCTACTTCGACACCCAGAACCCTATCGTTATTTGTGAATATCAGATTTAGAATTCAAGCTACCCCTTGTGGGTGATGTCACTAGTTGACTTAGGCTTGCTTTCTGTAGTGTGACTAGGAATTCCCTGCTTTTTTGTGATGCCGCTGTGTGGGTACTCCAATCTATATCTAGTATTGAAATCCCCCACCAGCACCACATCCCCTTTGCCTGACATCTGGATGATGGTTTCTATGATTTCCTTACCCCTGGCTTCCTCCTGATTTGGGGTCTGTAGATTATTCCTACCCAAATAGGTTTTCGGCTACTGGCCCCGACTGTGACCCACAGATCCTCTGTTTCACCTTGTGCCTGCTGCATTTCTGTAGCTTTGATGGTATCCTTAACATAAATAGCTACCCCCCTCCCTTTTTCCCAGTCCTATCTCTCCAAAACAAGTTATACCTCAGGATAGTCACCTCCCAACCATGACTGTTTGTGAACCATGTTTCAGTCACGGCAACCCAGTCTAGTCCTGCCCCAGCTATTGTAGCAGTGAGGTCAGTCATCTTGTTAGCCAGACTGCGTGCATTGAGGCACAGCACTGACCATTCTTGTTGTGTCACTTTGTTTGTTATGCCCCCCCCACCCTTTTTATGTTTTTGTTTCCTCCCTTTTCTTTGCTTTAGTGATCTGCAGTCTCGGAAAGGGTTTCATGTTTCGTATCTGTTTTTGCTATCCTGGAGTCTGTAGCTATGGTGCTAGCTGGAGGGGAAGAGACGGCAGGCTCTATGTGTGCATCTCCTAGAGGTAGAATCATCTTCCCTCCCACTAGTTTAAATGTCCCAAGTGGACACCAAACTTCTGGCTGTGTGCCCTGACTCCCTCTTTAGTCAGGTGGAGGCCGTCAAAACTGAAGAACTCCCTTTCCCAGAAGTTGCCCCAGTTTCCGACGAAGTGATGCCCCTTTGTGTGGCACCAGTCATTGAGCTCAGTTACCTCTTTCTCTGATTTTCTGCCTGTTCTTTCCCTTTTCCCAAACAGGCAGAATCTCAGAGAATGTAATGTTGAACGAAAATTAAACCAATTTCTTGCCGATCTGTGTAATGTGCTCCTTAACCTCCTTGACTGACCGGCTGGCAAGGTCATTGGTCCCTAGGTAGACCAGGATGTTTGAGCCCTCTTCTTCCCTCTTAACTATGTTAACTATTCGGCCAGTGTCCCTCCTAGCGGATGCTCCTGGGAGACATCTGATCTGCACGTTCGTTTTGTCTCAGGTGGGGGTTCACACCTTGAATCAAGGAGTCCCCTACGATGAGTTTTTTCCTACTGTTCTTGAGATTTTGTTTAAGATGTTGTTTTGCTATCCTGCTGCATTCGGCTTTTTGTGGGCCTGAGAAATCCTCCGTCCTTTCGGATGGTACAGACGTCAGAGGTGTGTACCTGTTTCCTATGTTTAGAGTGCTTTGTTTGCTTGGGAGAGTTGCCTGAGCACTGACCCCTTTTCTTGTAACCAGTTACCATTCCCCAGGCTTGGTCGTTCTCTGGGGGAGAGGTGTGCTGGTTTGATGCCAGCGATGCGGAGGAGCACTCCTAAAAGAAATGTTTCCCTGTAGATGGTTACGTAGGAGGCTGATCTCACCCAATGCCCCGTGGAGCTGAGCCCTGAGGTGACATATCTCCCAGCATATAGGACAACGGCCCTGCCTCCGGGCGATATGACCATTGATGAGTGTCCCGCACTGTTGGAACAAACTAATCTTCTTCTCTACCAAAAGGGTTGTCCCTACCGTTCTCTCTATGTGTTTAGGAAACTACGGAACAAGTCTGCATTATCCCATCCTTTTCTAAATGTGGGGCTGTGGTTCCTTGTCATCATTGCCATTCTGCTATCTGGGGATATAGAGACAAATCCTGGGCCACTAGATGCTTATTTCTCAGCAGATGACATACATAGTATGTCCAAACATGGGCTGTTAATTGCACACTTGAATATAAGAAGTTTGATGTGTCACTCTGTGGAACTGGAGTCATGGATCAAACTGTACAATCCTGATATCCTCTGTCTCACAGAGACCTGGCTAAAACCATCGGTTACTGACTCTCTCCGCTCCCTGACAAATTACTCTATTATTCGAAGGGATAAGATATCGAACAAACGTGGTGGTGGAGTTGCTCTGTACTACAAAAATAATCTGACTCTCTTCTCGCTATCCCGGATGCTCAGTCGGTATGTGAATGCTTGCATGCTACCCTTGCTTTGGGAGCCAAGAAACTGCACGTTATCTGTGCGTATAACCCCCCAGCAGGAGGGATTGTGGGTCTAGAGTACCTGTTGCAAAATACCTCTCAGAATTTTAATCATAATGAGGTTGTCATCTTAGTGGACCTAAACTTAAACTGGCTTGGGGCAGCTCTCAGTTCTCTTCAATCTCCGACTCATAGATACAACCTGCATCAGATGGTAACAGTGCCAACTAGAAGTCTGTCTTCATCACCACTAGGCACACTATTGGACTGGGTGCTAGTAAACCGGATCAAACACATCTCAGCCGCTGGTACTCTTGCTGATGCCTTAACTGACCACTCTCCTACTTTCTGCATCCTGTCCTTGGGGGCACCTCCATCTCCTCCACCATGTCTCATCACTCTCACAACCTTTGCTCACCTAGACCAAGAGGTGTTTCTGGATGACGTCTCCAGAATTGATTGGTGGAGATCTATCTATCACACTGTTCTCAGGATGCTCTTAACCTCTTCATCACTAAATTCCTTACAGTTCAATGTAAACATGCCCCAAAGATCACCCGGAGAGTGAGGGTAAACAAACAAGATGGCTAAACAAAGACTTGCTCAAAGTTTGTGCTTTAGAGATAAACTCTGGAGCGCTACAAACATCAGGCCAGCAAACAGATTTCAACGCTTACCGTCGCTACGGAATTCATGTAAAAAACAAGTCAGAGCTACGAAGAGTAAGTACTGTAAAGACCTACTGATTAACTCGGCCAATGATCCCAGAAAATTCTGGTCACACATCAAATCCTTCCTGGGATCCTCTCAGTCAACTACCCCTGGCGATATGCTGATAAATGATGTGCACTGCAATGACTCACAAACCATAGCTAATTCTTTCAACCTGCACTTCTCTGATCTCTCCCAATATACTGTGCCTCTTCTTTCAATCCTGCTGCAGTGTCCTCCCACTCCTCATCAGGAACCTGTCTGGATAAGTTGGAAGTGTTGTCCCCTGTGCCTCCTTATACTCCTCCATTCTATTTTAAGGCTGTGTCTAGAAAGGAAGTCCTGAAGCTCCTGAGGTCCGTCTCTGATCATACCAGCTTTGGCTCAGACGCCCTTGAACCCTGCCTCTTGAAACTTGTAGCTCCCTTATTGCATTACCGCTGGCCAAAATTTATACATTATCACTTTCAGGTGGAGTGGTCCCTGACCTCTGGAAAGCTGCTTGGATCACACCTGTACTTAAAAAGGGGGATCCTAAGGTCATCATGAACTACAGACCAATTGCCATACTCTCAGTACTGAGCAAAATCCTGGAGAAAATTGTCGCAACTCAGACAACTATCTACTTAAGCACAGCCTGCTCTCGGATACCAAACATGGCTTCAGGAAAGGACATAGCACGACGACTGCACTCCTTAAATTCACCACTGACACTCTATCAAAAATGGATACTGGCAATCTGACTGGGGCTGTCTTTATTGACCTCACAAAGGCTTTTGACCTTGTTGATCACACTTTGCTTCTCTCCTCGCTACGACACCTGCATTTCTCCTCCTCTGTTGCCGACTGGTATGAAAGCTACCTGACAAATAGAACTCAAGTGGTGAAATTTAATTCCTCTCTATCGAACAGTACCACCATTAACATTGGTGTACCTCAGGGCTCCATCCTAGGGCCCCTCCTATTCTCTCTTTATATAAATAAGATTGGAGCTGCTCTAAAATCCTGCTCTGCTATTCTATATGCTGATGATCCTGTCAACTATACAAGTTCTACTAATACAGATACTATCAACACAACCCTTTCCTCTGACTTTAACAATATCCAAAACTGGCTATATGACCACAAACTGGCTGTCAACACTAGCAAAACTAAAGCCATGCTGCTTAGATCGGCCCCAAAGCTCCGGGCTTGCACAACAGCACTTACGGTGCAGGACTTAGAAGGTCAATGACTGGAATGTGTGACCTCTTTCAAGTACCTGGGCATCCTGCTAGATCAATCTCTTGATCTTAATCTTCATGTACAGTCTGTTTGCAAAGCTGTCAACTCCAAACTGGGTGTTGCATATAAGACTAGTTATATGCTCATGCCATCGGCTAAAATGGCCATTGCGAGGGGGATTCTGCTCCCCACTCTAACCTATGGGGCTTCCTTATTTGGGGCTGCTCATAAAACTGACCTACTCAGATGGGATATTACGTATAACAACATATGTTGCTATGCCTCTTCTGCTCCTCGGCTTAAACACCACTGTCAGTTTTATAATGATCTTGGTTGGCTGTCTCCGTTAGCTAGTAGGAAATACTACTTTGGCTCTCTTATTGATTCGATAATTCGAAATCAAACCCCTAGGTGTCTTGCAGCTATGCTTGTTCCTCAGGACACACTCCATGGTCTCGATCAGCTGACAAATCCTTTCTGAATTTGCTGAGGTGCCGCACAAGAAAGGAACTGTTGCATTTGAACATGCAGCTCCACAGCTGTGGAATTCCCTCCCTCGACATTAGACTTTCTAGCTCCCACATGCTTTAAGAGAAAACTGCGCTCGAATCTGCTGATTGCTGATACCTGTTCCTGCTTTCACCCTACCTAATGACTGATGTCTCTGGTCATACAATAGTATTTCCTCACCTCTATATAACCCTCTTACTGACTCAGCCTGTCCCGGCTCCCTTTCCCCACCCATACATAATCTTGTACTGCAGGCATCTCCCTTACACTTACATACACTCATATAATCTAATTTCATGGCTTGCTCCCCTCTTCCTCACTTACCGACCTTTTCCTTAATGACACTCCCTGCTCTCAATGGTTATTTCTTCCTTTTGTATTACCTGTTTTTGTTTTTGTGTACCTAATTTCTGTTCATATTATGTGCCACCTGAAAATTTATTGTCCAAGGTCCTTTCTATTCACTGCATAGATAGGCACCTATGAACTTATGAATGGTCTACTCTGTATGTCTCCGATATATTTTATCCACTTTAACTCACTGTATGTAAAGCGCTTTACTTTGTATGTTCAGATATACTGTATCCTCTCTAACTCATTGTATGTAAAGCACTTATAATTTGTTATCCTGTTAAGTTTTGACATGTCTGTACTCTCCCAGGCCGTGCCTGAAAACAGTCATTTTATGGCTAGTGCACGTACCCGGTAAACAAAAGCTAAATAAATAAAATAAATGATATCCATGTGCGTGCAGTGGACGGAACAAATGAGTACAAAATTAATCAACTTAAGAGGAAAACAATCTGTTGTCCTCAGCAGATGAAACAGAACCAGTAGAAATGTAACAATGTTATTTTTTTTTTTTTTTTTTTTTAACTGAGATCCCTCCCATTCTTGTTCCTTAAGCAGGAAATATGGGACAGGACACAGCCCTATATAAGTAGTTGGCAAAGATCAGTGACACTCAGCAGATAGTAAGGCTAGGGGCTGAACCGCACTTGGCGTATGCCTCCTAGGGTTGCCCTTAGTGTCTGAGCTGTTGCTTCTGGTTGTTTCTGGCTGAGAGCTTTCTATAAGCTGACCACTATTTCAGTAGTAGGTACAGCAGTTGGGGAAGATCAGTAGACAGTAAGGCTAGGGCTGGACTGCTCTTGGCGTAAGACTCCTAGGTGTGCCCTTTGTGTCTGAGCTGTTGCTTCCGGCTGAGAGCTTTCTATTAGCCAACCACTATTTCAGCAGTATACATACTGATTTACATACTGCAGTCAGGAATTCTGGGTAAGTGTTCCAACAGCTCCTTATGCTGAGAGAACAGCCGCTGGCTGGGTCTGAGCAGAGCGAGTGAGAGAAGCTGCCTCAGTGGAGAAAGGAGCTCGGACTGTGCACTCCAAGGAGGATTAGGTAGAACGGCTGTCAAGGAACCCCAGCTTCTGCACCTATTGGAGTCTGCCTTCTCTCCGTGGCTGGTCTCTGTCCCAGTTTGTGAAGATCAGTGACGCTAAACAGACACTAAGGCAAGGGGCTGAACCACACTTGGCGTATGCCTTCTAGGTTTGCCCTTTCTGTTTGAGCTTCAGGATATGACAGGTGTATGCCCTTTGTCCTTTTGGGGAAGTGATGTTAGAACCCCTGGTATAAAGGAAATGTGCCTTTGGGCTGGGTGGGACCAAGCCCGTATCCTCCTGAAACAATCAGCTACAGCTCTGACCCACAACCCCGGTGAGTGCTTTCCTTATCATCAGCAAGACAAAGACAACCTGCACAACAATATAACACAAAAAAAATATACCCAGCAAAAAACAGTATCAGCTGCTGCAAGTCTGGCCAAGTCCTGTTTTCAGCTGCTGCTCTCTTGCTTTCCCTTGCTCCTCCGCTGTCTCTGCCGCAGATCCTACTTAATATGCAGTCCATTATCACTCCCCACTTCCTTCTTTTCCCTGAAGATACCCTTGTGACTATCCCATGCATTCTTGAACCCTGCCGTTTTCACCCCCTACCACCTCCACTGGAAGGCTGTTCCCAAAAAGCATCACTTTTCTGTGAAGAAGTACTTCCTCACATCTCTGCTGAATCTACCCCCTCTGGGTTCACAGCATGTCCACCTGTTCTTGAG
This sequence comes from Neoceratodus forsteri, assembly GCA_016271365.2. Taxonomy (NCBI): domain Eukaryota; kingdom Metazoa; phylum Chordata; order Ceratodontiformes; family Ceratodontidae; genus Neoceratodus; species Neoceratodus forsteri. Next base: position 1,233,746,961 of record CM028129.1, on the reverse strand, counting down.
CACCTTTTTTTTTCTGAAAAATACTTCCCTCCTGTACCTTACTCACCCCTGTGAGGTATTTAAAGGTCTCTATTTATTTCGTCATTTGGACATAACCTTTGAGCAAAATGCTCTTTTTCAAAGGTTCCACGTCTTGACAGGAGCACAACACAGAAAGGTTGTTACAGAGTATGGGTGCACAAGTACAGAGAAACAAATACAAGAAATAACAGCAATTGGTTTGACTATTTACAATTGTAAGCTATCTTATATACAGGTACACCATATTGCAGTTAGTACAGCCCAAGGTACATGGTGAGTTCTGTGGGTCTAAGAAACTAATTTAGCAGGAGGTAAAGCAGCCAGGGGAAGCACTGTCATTATTTCATATAAAGTCGGGGGGGGAGAGAGACTTAGCATAGGCTTTCACACCCTGTACATTAACACAGCCAAGAGGAGGGTAATTCTAGTCAAGGGTGGGGATAATTTTCTGTGCAGCACTATCCTAGTAAGAACATACAAGAGAGAGAATGTGAGGGAGGACCATACACAGAATAAGCTGGGGGAATACAGGTGCTTTGAGACAATCACATTTGTGCAGGGGAGGTACTTAAAACAGAGTGCTGAGTTAAGGACAGTAGATAGAAGGCTCGTTGACAGGCTATGGCTATGGAAGGCTCAAGCTCAAGGGCTGGCAAGTAGTTGGAGGAAGTAGGAGTTTAAACTCAGGGTTACTGGGCAGTAGAGTAAAAAATTTGGAGAATGCAGCCCAGGAGCAGGCTGAATCCAAGCTACCGGGTGATAGTGCTACAGGTTTCCTGCAGCTACAGACCTCAGCCTTGGCCAGGTGACGTCTTAGTTCCACCTTGAAGAAGGGGAGGCTGTTAATGAGTAAAAGGCATGCTGGGATCTCATTTAGCCAAGAAGGAGCCCTGTATGCAAAGGACCATTAACCAAACGCCATTTTTCTGAAGGGGATGGCAAGTGGGCAGTGAGTCTACCCTTTAGTGCAGCACCCGGATCTACCTCGCTGGAGCAGTTCTTTGAAGGCCAATGGAGCTTCACCTAGGAGAGATTTCATGCCAAGCAGGCACGTTTGGTATTTGATTTGCTGGCAAGACTGAGCCAGTTAGTGCGCTCGTAGAGGGAGCAGGTGTATAGGAGATTATCAGCCCCTACAACCAGCCCGCAGGCCTTGTTGAGGGCCGTGCTTACTCGTTTTACTGCAGTGTCAGATGCCGACCCACAGACCACGAGTTCATAGTCAATAATAGACAAGATGGAAGAGGAGATTGCGAACCTGAGTGCCACAGGAGTTAGGTACTGTCTGTACCTGTAGAGAACTCCAAGTATGATGACCTGATCGATGTGCTGCACGTAAGAGAGGGTGTCATCAGTGATCATGCCCAAGTATTTAAAAGCGTTGACCTGCTCAAGTGGAGCAGCCTTGTTGTTAGTAACAGAAGAGATCTCTTGTGCTGGTGAGTGGCTATCAGCATCGTCTTCATCTTCTTGTAATTGAGAAGCAATTTCTGAAAGCTGAACCAGTCCTCCAAGCTGCAAAATTAATACTGCAAATCATCCTGTAGGTGCTGAAGCTGGGCACTACTACTAAGGATGATAGCATCATCTGCATACAGAATAATCTTGCTATTGCAGGCCTCTGGAAGTCTGTTAATAAACGGGCTAAAGAGGAGGAGGCCCAGTATGGACCTTATAAGTACACCCAGTACTACAGTATATGCCTAAACGAGGAGATACCTGTCCCAATTTTTACACTCTGTGCTCTAACACGTCCCCCCTCTGCCTCCTCTCTTTGAGGGTGTATGCATTAAGGTCCTTTAGTCTCTCCCCACAGGGCTTTTGATGCAGACCCTGCACCATTTTAGCTACCCTCCTCTGGACCACCTCCACTCTATGTCCTTCCAGAGACGCGGTCTCCAGAACTGGACACAGTACTCTAGGTAGAGTCTTACCAGTGAGCTATACAGAGACAACACCACCCCCTCTTTCTGCTGGTGATACCCCTCCCTGTGCACCCAGCATCCTACTAGCCCTCCTGACTGCCTTGTAGCACTGCTTGGCTACCTTTAGGTCATCAGATAAGATTACGCCCAGGTCTCTTTCCTGCTTGTTAGTCATCAATACCAGTCCATCCATGTTGTACCCCGCCTTGGATATCTCTGCCCTAAGTGCATTACTTTGCACTTTTTCACATTAAACTCAAGGAAAACAAAAGTGTGCACAGGAATAGGCAGTGCTGTGCCAGGCAGCTAGCCAGCAAACAATATTTGAAGAAAGGTACAGCACTCATGGGGAGATTTTAGATTGAAGATTGCAAAGTTTTAATTGGCAAGTGCCCAGAGCGCACCCACTAGCCTCAGTGCTTCAACCCTCCACTGGCCTTCCTCAAGAGGCCCCAATCTGCAATCTAAAATCTCTCCACGAGCGCTGTGCCCTTCTTCAAATATCATATTAAACCCAGCTGCCATACCCCTAAACCACTCCTCTAGTTTTCTCTGTTCTCTGCTCATCCTTTCCACTCCCCACAAGTATCCACTCTACTGCAGATTTTGGTGTCATCTGCCAAGAGGCAGACTTTCCCTTCCAGCTCCTCTGCAATGTCGTTTAATAAGACATTAAAAAGGACTGGTCCCAGCACTGATCCCTGAGGCACCCTGCTGGTCACCCGACCTTCCTTCGCCATTTACCACCGCCCTCCGTCACCTATCCCCTAACCGATTTCTTGTCCGTTTTGCCACCTCTGAATCCACTCCTAAGCTACCCAGCTTGCTTACTAGTCTCCTACGTGGAATGGTGTTGAAAGTCTTACTGAAATCTAGGTAGGCCGCATCCACCATTCCATCCTGATCCTCTGTCACCCAGTCAAAGAAATCTATCAGATTAATTTGACATAACCTCCACCCTGTGAACCCATGCTGTCTCAAGTCTTGTAATTCACTGGATTCAAGATATTCCATAATCCTTTCATTTAGCACTGATTCCATTACCTTTCCCACACTGATGTCAGGCTGACTGGCCTATAACTACCAGCCTCTTTCCTGCTATCACTTTTGTGAAGTGAGACTAGATCTGCCTCCTCTAGTCCTCTGAAACCACTCCTGCTTTCAGCAAGCTGTTAAATAGGACTGTCAGAGATACAGCCAGTACCTCCCCCGATCTCCCTCAATACCCTTAGGTGCACCCCTGTCTAGCCCCACTGCTTTGTCCCCCTTCAGATTAGCCGGTCCCTTCAAGACTATCTCCACCAAACAAGGACTAGTGTCCACCTCCTTCCCTCCCAATCTTGCTACTTTTTTGTGGCCCCTCCCCTTCCTCCTCTGTGAACACTGAAAAAAGGTATTTGATCAGGATGACTGCCTTTTCTTGGTTCTCCTCTGCACAGTCCCCTCCTTCCCTTTTTAACCTTACAATACCACCCCTGGTCTTCCTCTTTTCACTTACACACCCTAAAAAATGTCTTGTCCTCTTTCATTACCTCCAGAGCTATTCTCTCTTTAGTTTGTGCCTCTGTGCTCCTTACTGTTTTCCCCACTTCCCTTCATTTCCCCTGATACACCTCCCTATCCTCCTCCTCCTTCTGCGTCTCCTTATAACTTTTCAGCCACTTCTTTCGAGAACCATAGCGGTCTCTTTCCTCTTGCTTTTGCTCACTTGTTTGACACAGAGGTTTGCTGTCTTTACTATTCTCCTTTTTAGTTTCGCCCACTATTCCTCCACCTCACCCAGGCCACGCCCCCCTACCACCCACCAGGTCTTGCCCGAGGCATTTACCCATTTTTACAAAATCTGTCATCCTAAAGTCCAGGACACTCATCCTTGTATGGTTCGATTCCACAGACATCCTTATACTGAACCTCACTATATGGTGATCACTGGTCCCCAGGTGGCCTCCCACCTTGACGTCTGTAACACTGTCCCTGTTAGCGAGTATCAGGTCCAATACTGCCCCATCAAGAGTGGGTTCGCTGGCTAGCTGCAGGAGTAATAACCCCCTGCAGAGAGTTCAGAATGTCCTTGCATCTAGATGAAGCTGCAGCTAGGAGGCTCTAATCTATATCTGACAGACTTAAGTCTCCCACCAGCAGCACCTCCCCCTTCTCTGCCATCTCACCAATGGCTTCCACCAGTACCTTATCTAATTCCTCCCCCTGTGCTGGAGGTCTCTAGATCACACCAGTGTGAACAGTGGCTCCATTCCCCATCTCCACGGTGAACCACAGCACCTTTGCCTCCAGCTGTATTCCCTGTAGCTCCATTACTTTTATGCTTTCACATAAAGCACCACAACTCATCCTTTTCTTCCTACCCAGTCCTTCCTGAACAGTGTATAGCCTGGGATGGCAACATCTCAGTCATGGTTTTCAGTGCACCATAACTCGGTAATAGACACAATATCCAAAATGACCTCTGCCATGATTGTCTCTAGGTCCGGGATAGTTGTCCTAGACTTCCAGCATTCGCACAAATGGCCTTCCAGATTTTGTTTCCACTCTGTTTGTTACCCATTTTTTTTCCCCTTTCTGCCTCCCTCCTTACCCCTCCCCCCTTTTAATGCTCCCGTTCCCTTCCCCCTTTGTCTCTACCACCCTGCTTCCTTTATGAATTTGCACCCTGGGGCATTTCTTTCCCCTCAAGTTCTCCCTACTCTCTACTTCAGCCTGTGTGTGTGGGGGGGGGGGGCAGTTTCTGCCTCCCTGATTCCTTGTGCCACCGGCTTAAGCTACTTTAATTTAAATGTTCATCAAAGTAACATTTAAACCATCCACTGATGACTGCAGTTTCCCTCCCAGATGGATGCAGGTCATCACCAATTTACAGGCCCTTATCCTGTCAGGTGAGTCCCCAGACCACAAGGTAGCCAAACCCCTCCTCTCTGCACCATTCCTTCAGCCATGAGTTGAAGTCCCTGGTGCAGGGTTACCTTTCCTCCTCCTTTCATAGACAGGCAGCTCCTCAGCGAAAGCCGCTGAGCGTGCTACCTGTCTAAGATCCTTCCCCAGTTCCCTAAACTCCCCCTGCACTATTCCAGCCCTGTCCTTAGCCAGGTCATTAGTCTTCAGGTGGACAATGACATCCGGTTCTCCCTCCTGTCCTGCTGCCTTAGCGATCCTCAGGATACACTTTACATTCCTCCGAGCCATGGCACCATGTAGGCCCCTAACCTTCCTTCCCCCATTCCTATTCCCAATTCTACCCCCTCACAATCACGTCCCTTACCAGAAGTTGCTCCCTCCTTAACTGAGGTCCTCTACCACCCTTCTTGGGGTATCCACTACAGAGGGCCTCCACATCCTCCCTGATCACTACCGCAGGTGCCTCCTCTTGGCACCCCCACCCCGCCAGAGTGGTGTAGGAATTATGAAGTAGTACCGGTTGAGGAATGTGGCTCTGTCCCACCACCCCGCCACCATTCCAGAGCCCACCACAGTCCAGCTGTTCCTACTCCCTGGCATCTTGTGAGGTAACAGTGGCAGACTTAGTGGCCCCTGTATGGGGAAAGAGGTTCCCCCAAATCCTAGCCAACATGGCCTGGAGTCTAACGACCTTCTCCCTCAACCCAGAGATGTGCATGCAGATGGGGAGGTACCATAGTCTCCAGAACGTCTCTCTGAAAACTGCCATACCACAGCCACTTCACCGCACCACTCCCAGGATTCTCATCTTCTATTCTCCCTGTGTTACCTGGCAACAATTTTGCACCCTTACCCCTAATGGGGTGTTTCTAGTTTCTCACCTTTTTTTTTTGTTAGTGTTCCCCCATACTTTGTTTAAATCTCTTTGCACTCCTACCCTAGGTTGCTCCCATTCCCAGTTTTGGCCCATCGTTTACCTGTCACCCTTCCCAGCAGTGACTGTACACAGTAGTGAATAAGTGCCTTATCTTACTTGACCATCAGAGTCCCCTGCTTCCCTGCTACCTTCTGTCAAAGCCTAAGATGCCAGTTACCTGTTCCACTCGCTCACTGGGACATGAACGTGCTGGACATGTTACAGTGGAAGTGCTTTTATAGTACTCTTGTAAGAAGGCTCTAAGCCTCTGTTTGCTCCATTCCCCCAATTACACACCTGATTCACAGAGCTTCCTGAATCTACTCAGCCCCAAGATTAAGCTCCTGAGCTAGTTTCCCCAACATCACCTGTTACAATTTCAAAGGACAAGTTTCAAAGTGTCCCAAACACTGCCTAAAAATCTTTTTTTTTTTTTCCTCCCACTTATCCTGCTACTTTCAGTATGAAATACCTCATATCAAGTGCAAAACATGGGTGTTATTTTTGACGATTGTTTGACCCTAAAGTCAAAGGTGTCAGCCGTTGTCAAGACCTCCTTTTACCACCTGAGGAATATCACCCTGGTAAAACACCTGGTTCCTTCTTATGATCTATTGACACTGGTCCACGTCTTTGTGACCACTTGCCTTGACAACTACAATGCCCTGTACCTAGGGCTACCAGGGATTGATATCAGCCACCTGCAGCTGGTGCAGAATGCAGCTGCCAGACTTTCGACTGGTACATCTAGCACCAGTCATATTACACCTGTGCTCCGCAGACTGCACTGCCTGACACTGCGGTGGCGTATCATCTTCAAGGTCAGGTTGCTGACCTACTGTCGTAGGGTCTGTGTACGCTGTATAACCATGTCTAACTTCTAAATCTGTTGCAACAGCACCTACTTCCTTCTTGCTCTCTGTCTTTATTTTCATCTGTTTGATTCCCCATCCACAGGCAGGTCACCTGTAGATGTCCTTGACTATCTCTGTTGTTCTCTTCTGGTCACTACACTATATATAGGTACCCCCTCCCTAAAAAAAAATAGAATGAGGTGCATTAGAAAACACTTCAGATATTTCCTGTCAGTCCCTGTGCAAAATAAGGACACACAGAAGAATGTATATAAAAACAAATGAACCAGATATTAGGTCATTATGGAGTGAATGGGTTTTCTTATGTAGAAATGTAGACGGCAGAGAGTACATGAAAGTTTCTGCCTCTGACAGTTTTAACACTGATTAAGAGAATGGGTATTTGATAATTAGGGCGGCTGTACAGCGTTGTTGTTTATCCGAGGAAGCCGTACAGTCAGCCATATTTATTTGTTCATATGCATTTGCACCACCCACTGTAGCACAGCACAAGCCTGCTTTTGCTTTTGGGATGCTCGCTGACTGTGCGATGCGGTGCAGGACTGAAGTGCAATAAGGGAACTGCAGGAAAGTGAAAGAGCGGCCGAAGGCTAAGCGCAGGAAAGGTTAGCGCCGCACCTTTTATTTTACCTGCATACTATAAACTTGCATTGCAATATTAGCTTAGGCATCAAGCTAAACCAGAGTAAAACTGAGGTCTTAAGTTTCTATCAGGTGGTCAGTGAGGAAATAAAACAAAGATATCCTATGAAATGGGATCTCTTGAGTATGCAGTATCTGAGGATCAAGGTGGGACTTGAGTCCTCACGGCTATGGGGGCTAAATTATCCCCCTATGATCAAGCAGCTGAGGGCTGATTTCCAAAGGTGGTTCTTGCTTCCCTTATCTTTATATGCTAAAACACAAGCCCTAAAGATGAATGCTTTACCAAGGCTTCTTTACTTGTTTCAATGTGTACCATGTATTGTAACACAGAAAGAACTGAAGACCTGGCAAAATATTTTTTTTCATTTTTATGGGGAAGGGTGAAGAGACCTAGACTGAGAAGGCAACTCCTTTTTGCCCATAAGTGGGAGGGAGGTCTGGCCTTCCCGTACCTTGTAGGGTACTGGGTAGCAGCCCAGATGAGGGTCGTCCTCTTATTCAACAACCTGAGATATGACTCCCACTGGAAAGGACAGACCTCCTGAAAGAGACAGACCCCCCCCCCCACTTCAGGCAACTCTTTTTGGGAAATGGGAACACAGGGATGTTGTGGGCTTCTTGGGTACAGTGGCAGCCCTAGAGGGCTGGCGGAGAGGGACCTGTAGTGGACACACCTGAAGACAGTTATGGAGATTCATTTGGTGGGCATATGACCTCCGAGTTACCCCAGCGGTCCATGATTCTGGTTAAGGAAGCAGGCCAGAAAGGGCCTACATTCCCCTAACCAGATAATGACTGGAAAAACTCCATTGCCATTTGAATTAATCCAACAAAAATTTCGACTTAGTCTGTCAGATAAGTTCAGATACTACCAGTTGAGAGATTATCTAAACAAGCAAATGAATAAGAGGGGCCCTGACCTGCGGGGGGGGGGGGACTTCAGAAACATAGAATTTGATGGCAGATAAGGACCACTTGGCCCACCTAGTCTACCTATTTCCCTACCTAACGGATAAGCTGCAGATCCTAGTTAACCAACAGCCTACTTCCTCCTACCCCTACTAGAATTGTCTTATGTCTGTCCCATGCATTCTAGAATTCCCCAACTGTTTTTGACTCTACTACCTCCTCAGGAAAGCCGTTCCATGCAACTACAACCCTCTCTGTGAAGAAATACTTCCTCACATTACCTCTGAGCCATCCCACCTCTATCTTCAAATTGTGCCCCTTTGTTCTTGCACATCTCTTTTTCTGAAAGATGCTACCCTCTTGGACTTTGTTGACTCCCTTGAGGTATTTGAAAGTTTCTATCATGTCCCTCCTTTCCTCAATGGTATACATATTAAGCTGCTTTAGTTTTTCTTCATATGTCTTCTGGTGCAGACCCTGCATCAGTTTGGTTGCCCTCCTTTGGACAGCCTCCACCCTGTCTATATCTTTGCGGAGACGGGGTCTCCAGAACTGTATACAGTACTGTAGATGTGGTCTTACCAACTGTCTATACAGAGGTCCAACAACTTCCCGTTTTCTACTGGTGATGCCTCTCCCTATGCATCCCAGTATCCCCAAGCCCTCCTCACTGCCTTCTCACATTGCAGGCCCACCTTTAGGTCATCTGAAATGACTACCCCCAGGTCCCTTTCCATTTTTGTTGTTGTCAGTATCTCACCCCCACTGTGTACTCTTCTCCTGGGTTTTTGTTTCCCCAGGTGCATTACTTTGTCCTTCTTTGCATTGAATCTAAGCTGCCATACATTTAACCATTCCTCCAACCTTGCCAAGTCCCTTTTCATCCTTTCCACCCCACATTGCGTATCGACCCTGTTGCAGATCTTTGTCTCATCTGCAAAGAGACATACTTTCCCTTCCAGTCTCTCTGCAATGTCACTTATAAAGACATTAAAAAGGACTGGCCCCAGTACTGAACCCTGCGGTACCCCACTAGTAACCACCCTTTCTACACTGTGGACTCCATTTACTATTACCCGCTGTCTCCTGTTGTCCAGCCAGTGTTTTACCCAGGCAACCACCCTGGGACCCACTCCCAGGCTGGCTAATTTGTTTATTAATCTTTTGTGCGGGACTGTGTCAAATGCCTTGCTAAAGTCTAGGTAGGCCATGTCCACAGCCCCTCCCTGACCTACTACTTTGGTCACCCAGTCAAAGAAATCAATTAGATTTGTCTGACATGAGCTTCCTGCTGTGAATCCATGCTGCCTTGGGTCCTGTGCCCCACTGGCCTCTAGGTACTCAACAATGCTTTCCTTCAGAAGTGATTCCATCATTTTCCCTACCACTGAGGTCAAACTGACAGGTCTATAGTTTCCTGCCTCTGTCTTGCTCCCACTTTTGTGAAGGGGAATCACATCTGCCCTCCTCCAGTCCTCAGGTACCACACCATCCTCCCATGATTTAAAAAAAAAGGGTAGTCAGTGGTGTTACTAGTTCTTCCCTTAGTTCTTTTAGAATTCTGGGGTGAATCCCATCAAGTCCCATTGCTTTATCAACCTTCAGTTTTAAGAGTTCTTTCAGAACCATTTCTTCTATGAAAGGACTAATATCAACCCCTCTACCTAGAGTGCTTTTATTGACTAGATTAGGTATCTCCCCCTGCTTTTCCATTGTGAATCCTGAGCAGAAGTATTCGCTCAGTATCCCTGCTTTTTCAATGTCGCTCTTTGCCCAACCACCTTCCTCTTTATTCAGCCTCAGTATCCCTGCCTTAGTCTTTCTTTGCTCCCTAATGTACCTATAAAAGGTTTTATCCCCCTTCTTAACCGAGTTGGCAATCTTTTCCTCAGTTTGGGCTTTTGCTATTCTGACTACCTTCCCCGCTTCCTTCTGCTTTAACTGATACTGTTCTTTGTCCTGCTCCTTCTGTGTTTCCTTATACTTCCTGAATGCTATCTTTTTCTCCCTTACCTTCCCCGCCACTTCTTTTGAGAACTATAATGCTTATTTCTTTCGTTTAGATTTGTTTATTTGCTTCACACAAAGGCTTGTTGCCTCTGTGATGGCGGTTTTGATGTTTCCCCATTGTTGCTCCACCCAACCCTTCTTGCCTGTTTGCTAGTGCTTTTTTGAGGTACTCTCCCATTTTGACAAAATCAGCCCTCCTGAAGTCCAGTACCTTCACTTTTGTATGGCTTGACTCTACAGCCGAGTTTATTGTGAACCACACTGTTTGGTGGTCACTTGTTTCCAGATGGCTACCCACTTCAAGATCGGAGATCCTCTCTCCATCCCCATTTGAGAGTACCAGGTCTAAGACTGCCCCTCCTGAGTGGGTTCCAAAACTAGCTGTCTGAGGCATACCCCCTGTAGGGTATCGAGAATGGCTCTGCTCTTGGGTGTGGCTGCAGCAAAGGTGCTCCAGTTAACATGTAGCATATTCAGGTCCCCCATCAGCAATATCTCCCCTTTCTCTGCCATCTCAAAGATGCCTTCTATCATTTCCTTGTCCATTTCCTTCCCCTGAGACGGGGGTCTGTATACAACCCCTGTGCAGATTATGGAGCCATTTCCAGTCTCCAGGGTAACCCACAGTGCCTCCTCTCCTCCCTGTTTACCCTTTAGTTCTGTTGCTTTGATCCCTTCCCTTACATAGAGAGCTACTCCTCTCCTCTTCTTCCCTCTTTGTCCCACCTGTAGATTGTGTACCCTGGCATGCGGACATCCCAGTCATGATTCTCTGTGTACCATGTTTCTGTGACTGCCACGATGTCCAGGCATCCCTCTTCCATCAAAGCCACCATTTCGGGGAGATTTTTTACCTAGACTATGAGCACTGGTACTCATTACCCTCCATTTTTTTATGGCTTTATTTCTTTTTGCCCCATCCCTGTCTTTACTGCCTTTGTCTTTTTATCCATTTACCCCTACCCTTTTCCCTATTGACTGCTCTATCTTGGTGTTTACCTCACTAACTACCCTGATTTTTTTTTGGGGGGGGGCTAGGCGTTCCCTTCTTTTCAGTGCCTCCCCCTTGGCTAGTTTAAATACTTGCCAATGAAGCATCTAAACCTATTACCTAGGATCCTGGTTCCCCTCCTGGATAGATGCAGACCATCGCGCCTGTATAGGCCTGCATCCCTCCAGGTGGAGCCCCAGTCCCCAATGAAGTCAAATCCCTGAGCTCTGCACCAATTTTTCAACCAGTCTTTGAATCCCATGGTGCAGAGTACCCTAGCCTCATCCATGCCATAGACAGGTAGCACTTCTGAGAAAGTTACCGAGTGTGCTACTTGTCTAAGGCCCATCCCCAACTCCACAAACTCCTGTTGCACTGCTCTGATCCCATTCTCAGCCAGGTCATTCGTCCCTAGGTGGATAATAACATCCATCTCACTCCCCCTTGCAGCTGTTCCCACGATCCTGAGGATTCATTTCCTGTCCCTCCAAGCCATGGTGCCGGGCAGGTGCCCACCTCCTTTCCCCTCCTCCCTCCCCCAGTTCTACCCCCAACAACTGAGTCCCCCACCAGGAGTTGTTTCCTTCCCCTGTGGGGTCCTGTGCCACCCACCTGTGGGTCTCCATTGTTGAGGTTCCCAGCATCCTCCTTGGTCTCCACTGCGGGTGCCTCCATAGAGGAACCATACTCCATCAGAGTGGCAAATGAATTGTGGAGAGGCACAACTGGAGGGATGCGCCTCTGTTCCACCATCCTCACCCTCCCTGAGCCCACCGTTGTACAACCGCTTCTCTTTCCTGGCAACCTCTGAGGTAGTGGCAGTGGCCTGGGTGGTCTCTGGGAGGGGGAACATGTTTCCCTGAATCCCTGCCAGGTTTTATGGAGACGAACAACCTCCTCCCTCAGACCAGAGAGGTGCCTGCAAATAGGGTAGCAACGCAGTCTCCAGAATGTCTCCCAGAAGACTGCTGCTCCACAGCCAGTGCATTGCACCACTTCTCACGTCTGTGTCCCTTCCTCTTACAAATGCTTTTTTCTTTTTTTTGTTCTTGTTTTAGTTTGTGCAAGCTTGAGTGTCTCTACCCCTATTCAGTGTGCTGTGCCTTTAAGGATATGAACAGGTGTATGTTGTTAGCAGTTTTGGGGACTTACCCTTCCAAAGAATCTAGAGCTCAGACAGAGCTGAACGTGCCATAACCATGCTCTACAGTGGTTACATTTTGGACTTAGAACTCTCTTCCCAATACTTAAAAACTAGGTGGGAAAAAGACCTTAACACTACACTTACAGACCAACAACGGTCTATTGTTTGGAGGAATACATGGGCCACTTCAGCCTCTTCAACATGGCGTGAATTCAGCTGGAAACTGAGGGCCAAATTTTTCCTGGTACCAGTTCAGGTGACTCACCAAAACACAGAGGTTCGGCCAATTTGCTGGAGACTCTGTTGGGAGGGATATGCCACTCAGGCTCACATTTTCTGGCTTTGCCCTGCCCTAACACAATACTTGGCTGACATTCAGCAACACCTTTCCCAAATTTTCACAGTACAAGCTCCATTGGAGCCAGAGCATTTACTTTTAGGAGTGACCCCAAGGGAACTGAAGGGCAAGGAGGCGAAATACCTGTGGCTGGTCCTTACCATTGCTGCATTAAAAGCTATTACTAGACGGTGGTGGCAAGAGGAGCCGCCCACGATTAAAGACTGGCAGACGGTGATTGGAAATATTCACCAAAAGGAAAGATTAACATTCAATCTTAGGCAGCAGTCCCACATTTACCAAAACTGATGAACCAGGTGGCTAGCATATGAAGAATCCCTGGGTACTGGTGAGGAAGAGGCAAATTAAGTAAGAGAAAAGAAGCTGAAATCATAGAGAAGGGCGATAGGAGGGAACTGGTGCACGGAGTGGGGTGGTGGCCTGAAACCCAGGCTTATGAGGATAAACTAGCTTCGGGTCACACCTGTTATATAGCTAATATATACTGAGAGGAAAATTTAATGTGATATTTGTAACTCTGTACCCAATTTTAGTTTTTAGTTCCTAGCTGGTAACTTTTGTATTAACCATGTTATTATTAATGCAGTTTTGAAACGTTACGTAAGCTGAAAGGTCTTATCCAGCCTACATTTATGTATAAGATCTAACTGAACAGTTTTATTATGCACGAATTTGACTGGTCTCAATGTACTTTTCAAATAATGTATTATTTGTATCTCTGGAAGTGTTAAAACAAACTAACACTCAATAAAAAGAAGTATAAAAAATATATTAGCTTAGGCATAGTTTTTTATTTCAGTAAAAGCAAAGTGCAAAATGTAACAAGCAGTTACCTAAATGCCAGCTTTAGGAAAAGGTAATTGTGGAGTGCTTTCTCCGTCCTGCATGACTTCTTCACAAGCCTCTTCTGTATCTACTATAGAGCCGGCCTGCCCTTTTTTTCCCCTACTTTATGAAGCATAAGGCTTGTGGGAGGAGTCTGTTTTGCGGGTATTGCGTGAAAGGGCTTTATGTTTGTTTAATTTCTTTCATCCTGCATTTGTTCTGTTAATTTATTACCCAGGATAAGGTTATAATATTTCCAGATGTAAAATAAAGTGATTTGCTGATTTATTTCTTTATTTTTGTACAATGCTGGGATAAGTGGCGTAGCTTAGCTCAGTCACATGGGAAACTTGAGCATAAATTGAATGCTCTTTCATGCTAGAGTCAGTCTGGTATAAGGTGTAATGGGATGCTGACCCTAGTAAGTACCCTAGCAGTCTTCTGGTAGTACAGTACACAGTGCTGTTAACTGTGTTACCTTTTATTTCTCCTGTACGTTTTCTCTTTACTTTGTCGTCCAAGTTTGCGTTTGTTATTATAATGCTGCAAGAATAAAACTGCTTTGCATCCTGACAAGTGTTTCCTGAGTCCATCAATACCCAAACAATCTCACACCTGCAAAGCCCTATACGAGCAGGGCAAGATCTCCTTTCTCCCTATTGCCCCTCCTGACCACTCCGACTGACCGATGAAGGATTCCTAAAGATTCCCAGGGAGCAACTTCAAACATCTGGGGCCTATTCCTTTGCATTTGTGGCCCCTACACTGTGGAATTCTGTACCTCGCTGGATAAGGGATTGCCTGACCGTTCAAAGTTTCATAACTGAACTTAAGACTTACCTCTTCAGCCTGGCTTTCCCAGAAGAAGTTTAATGCTAGGGTGGACTAGCATCTGTTTATGGATTTTCGTAGTACAGCATTGTTTGCTGTGAATCAGCTATTTTTAAATGTTATGGTTTTATTTATTGTATTAAACGTTGGTAGTTTGTTAATTTTATGTTCAGGCACCTTGATTGCTGGAAAGGCACTTTTTTTACAAATAAACTTTGATTTGATTTGCAGAGAAATACAGATAAATATACCTTTAAAGTAAAGCTAGGTGTTTCACCTCTCTCTGCCAGCAAAGTCTGTTCTTCCAGCTCAGGACACACTTTTTCTACTCTGTAAAAAGAAACAACGGCTACAAGGACACGTTATTAAACTGTCTACAGCAAGCTACAGTTCTACACTGCTTAAAATTCAGTAAAATTAAAGATGATATCTAGTGCTTAAGCAAATACATTAACTTGTGGATAATTAAACACAATTGGCAAGGTGGCAGCTCTGGACTCCTGTACCCCAAGGGCTTCTACAGCTGTTCGCTCCCAAGGGGAGCTACTACATATCATTAACCATGTGCATGCTTTAATTTATTCATCAGATTTATAGGCAGGCCATTAAAAAGCCACTGCTGTAGTGTGAAACTAAGCAGGAGCTCCGTGTCAAGAATATAATTTAAAATAGCTGGGCTATTTTTATTCAGCGGCTTTTTAAACAACGATATGCATGATTCGTTTTAAGTTCCATGTGCCTGCTGAGTTTACTAGGAGCTGTATGCCAACAACGTACCATAACGTTGCAAGACTTAAGAGACTACACAGCTGAAACCTTTTTAAGTGGCAGTGTTTGATAGATGGCACTGTTGCATAATTTTTGAGCGAGCTACATTAAACGCCGTGCCTCAGTGTCTGTACAGAAACAGTTTTTAAAGCAGAACTTTATTAAACCTGTTTAGCCTCTTCTTTTTTCATACAAGCTGTTCTTTCAGCGGTAGCACTACCACTCTGAATAAAGTGGTCTCCTCACTTTGTATTGAACATGCACAAGAGCATATTTAGACTATGGGTCCCACTTTT
The DNA here is from genome assembly GCA_016271365.2 of Neoceratodus forsteri. NCBI lineage: Eukaryota > Metazoa > Chordata > Ceratodontiformes > Ceratodontidae > Neoceratodus > Neoceratodus forsteri. Next base: position 1,233,731,537 of record CM028129.1, on the reverse strand, counting down.
GGCACCCATATTTAAGGGGAGATATCGATTTGGTGGAGAAGGTTTAGTGTGGGGCAACTAATCCCGCAGCTAAGAAATATGACCTACAGGGATAGACTGAGACTGAACTATTTAGTCTGGAGGAAAGAGGCAAAGGACGGAATCTACTCCTGTTATTCAAAATACTAAAAAATCCTGCATTTTCCTCCCAGTGCAGTCTTGATTTCTGTATCAGAACAGCCAACCTAAGATAACACAATAAGCAGTTTTTTATCCCTAAAGAAAACACTAAAAAAAGAGAATTATTTTATTCTACGAGCTGCTACCGCATGGAATAAACTGACCCAAGAGCTGGTGTTACTAGTTTTAAAAAAGGGCTCGATACCTACCTGCTTTTGAAGCCAACAGGGAATAAATTCACCCACTAAGAGTGGGAAACAAACCCGATGGGCCTTCAGCCTACTTTTGTCTTTCAAAACCAAGTAAGTAAACCAAGGACCACCCGGGACTGGAAGCTGCACAGGTTGTTGTCGACCAGTCAGTGGGAGAAGAATCATGCATCCTAGAGGATGCTCTCCTCCTCTGGAGAGGGAAGGCTGTCTCCTCCGTTGCAACACAGCCACCTGGCTGACCACAGGTGGCCGTGCATCTTGAGGAATATATTGGGAGAAGGTTGAAGTCGACATGCAGCCACACATCATGATGTAACACTTCATGATGTCACATCACACATCCTCTGGACCCGAAAGAGGAGAGGAGAGGAAAAAATGGGCTCAGCCACCCAGGGGCTAGCAGCCCAGGTATATCCACCCCACTTTCGACCCAGCTATCCCACTAGGGGCTATAATGCAGCTCCTGTCGAGGGTGCCCGTACCCTCGACCCCACCTGTGGAGCAATTCATGGCACTGTGAAGGGCCCCCAGAAGATCCATGGTTAAGTGGCAATAGGAAGGCCCAGATGTCACTAACAGTAGGAGGCATAAACTGAATAAAGAAAAAAAAATGTGTTCTTTAAAGGGTCCACCTGATGGTACATTAGGCAGCATACTGCAGTCCTGTGCCGGGGGCCTGGTTCATGAGTGAATCAGTCAACAGAGAGGACTGGGGTTGTTGTGCTGTTTGAAAGTGCTCCCAACCAGGGAGGAATGACTGTGGGTTCTGTAACCATCACAGTGAGCCCTGCAGTGGGCTAGGGAGCTGATCTTCTCCATATGGGTGCACTGTGTGTCTGTGAGGCCTGACGGAGCAATGCCCAGCATCTGCGGGAGGTGGACCGGGAAACAAAAATGAAAAAAAAAAAATTTATGTACCTCAGCTGCCTGTATGACAGCCACTGGTATTCTCTGGCCCCACTCCATGAGGATCCTCAATAGTTGGACGGTGGGAAGGAGGAGCTGCTGATGGGGCTGGGAAGTTGCCGGCACTCTCGGGCCCTGATCCAGACAGATCCCACTGGTCAGATGGGGTGGGGGAGCGGCTGACGGGGCTGGGAGGTCACTAGTACTCTCAGGACCTCGCTCCATGTAAATCCCCACTAGTCAGACAGTGGGGGGAGGGGAGTGGCTGACAGGCTGGGAGGTTGCCAGTACTCTAGGGCCACATTCTGGACAGATCCTGCTAGTCAGACAGTGGGGAGGGAGGGGGCGCGACTGATGGGCCTGGGAGGTCACTAGTATTGCTGGACCCTGCACCATGTGGAGTCACACTGGTCGGACCAGGGCTTAAAATCCTTGGGGGGGGGGGAATGTGCAATTTAAGCTATTTTTAGGTCCCCCCAATTCTGGTCCCTCCATATAGGACAATCCTGCACACATTGAGTAACCTCAGCGTAGTGGCAAAGTGCCACAGAGCGCCTTCTATGGCACTTCACCACTGACTTCTGCCTTTTTCTGTGTTCCATTTGAGCTGCTATTGTCCCTGGTAGTCCAGTGTATGCACCTACATTCTTTAATTGCCTTGCAGTCTAGTCTGTGTGCACCTCTCTTGTCCCGCCACTCCTCTAGTGAGACTGATGCACACGGAGGGACTGAGGAGAGACATCACAGCATCGGGAGCAGGAGCTGCCATCTCAAGCAAAAAGTGCAGGTCAAGGGAAGAGCTGAGGAGTTGACAGACGAGAAGGGAGCAGAGCGACAGTGACGAGAATTGCTGCCTACAGCAGAGGCAGTTAGAGGGTCAAACCCATTACTTTCAATCTGAAAAGATTTAACAACAACAAAAAAAAAGATTTTAAAAAAAAGCACACGCAGTGTTGGCAGGGGGAAAAGGAGGGGCGGACGCGGCAGAGGCCTGTGGCAGCATATAACAGTTAGTCAGTCGGCAGTCATCGATGAAAACTACAGGGAAAAAAATGAAAAAAAAAAGATGTGAGGCAGCAGGCACAGCCATAATGTGACATGGCAACTGCTGAAAAACAGCCAAATTAATGAAAACACAAAAACACTGAGCTAAAAATGTCTGACAAGTAAAAGGGGTATTTGTTTTTTCCCCCAAACAAAACTGCTATAAAATATTAAAGGGAGGCTCCTAAAGTCAAACAAAATAGGAGTGCCTGGGAGAGAAAATATAATGATTTGGGTTGACTGGGAGGAAAGAGGTAACACCAAGAGGCTGCAATAAAAAAAAAAGCTGCTCAACTTGCACTTGGCATTCAGAAGTTGATAAAAACTGGCCCTGGGTCACAGAAACACAGAATGTGACAGCAAATAAGGGCCGCTGGGCCCACCTAATCTGCCCATTTTTGCTCTTCTCGCATCACCAAAGCAAAGCCAGTGGTGCCCCTCTCGTGATACTGCCTAGTACACTAAACCCCACTGAGCAGGTTTCCTCCTACAAGTATCTGGGCATTACCTTTGATTCGGCACTCTCCTTCCATTTCCATATCAATGCCCTTTCTGCTGCCACCAAAGTCAGGTTTGGACTGTTATACCCCCATAGGGACTGCCTACCACAAGAGGCCCTTAGATCGGCAATCACCTCCTCTGTCCTGTAGCTAATCGACTATGGGCTGCCCATCTATGCTGCAGCTGACAACACTGCACTTGCAAGAATCCAGCTCTCTATAAACAAGGCCTGCAGGCTAATGCTGGGAGCCCCTAGGCGCACCCACACATGCCTGCTGTACTCCACCACCAACTTGCTCAACCTTGAAGAAAGACTCCGCTTCCAAACCAGCTTTCTTGTGAAAAAGACCCTGCTAAGGCTCTCCCCCCCGGGGTCACCACCTCCCTGCAGCATGCCTCCCCCTCAGTCTCCATCCGCAGCACTGTCAAAACCTCCCTTATTGTCCCCAGGGTAAGGACCTCTATGGCCCAGAGATCCTTTTGCTATCGGGTTCCCTCCTCGTTCAATTCCCTCCCAGCCAACATAGCTGACTCCACTAAGCATCGTCCTTTCAAGGTCTCCCTCAGAAGCCATCTGACAAGCACTCGCTGCTGCAACTGCACATAATCCCCCACCTGACCCTTACCCTTAGGCTGAGTCTGCACTGTCTACTTTTGCTGTATATGTCTGGGGTCTCACGCAACATCTGCTGACTAATGTAATAAAATATCTCTGGTTGCTACCTGATGTGGTACTCGTGTACCTATATTATGACTACTGTGATCTACCTATTACCAAGCTTGTACCACCAGTGAATGCCTGTAACACCAGTTGCTTTTTTAATCTAAGCGTTATGTACTGTACTGCTCTGTTTGCTGTCATGTACTGCTCTCTTGATGAGGTGCCTTTGTAAATGAGTCTTTAACTCAAAGGTCTGTAAACCGATGATCTAATAAATAAATAAGAGCTTTGTTTTTTTTGCTGCAGACCCACCTTGATCTATAGCATCATATTTTTCCCTCCCTTCTTTACTCCCACGATTCCCTTGTGCCTGTTCCGGGCATTTTTGAACCGTACCACTGTTCCTGCCTCCACTGGAAGGCTGTTCCAGGTATCCACCACCCTTTCTGTGAAGAAGTACATTTGAAGAGGTCCAAAAAAAGACGATGGAGCATTCCTGGGTAAAAATGAAAAAATCTACGTGTCAGAAGAAGGGATCTGGGCCGACTCCAAAGCAGTTGCCAGAAAAACTATTTTTAGGGGAAACTGAGGGGTGGAAGGTTGTTACCTGGGTGTGACTGTGTTGAAAGAAAAGCTGGATTTATTATAAAAGAACAAAAGAAATGTGGTAGCCGTGTTAGTCCAGTCAACGATGTAGAGAAAAAAAAAAAAAAATATGTTGCAGGTGATACCTTTTATTGGACTAACAAAATTATTTCTAAGACTAGCTTTCGAAATATAAAACCTTCTTCCTCAGGTCAGGTCAGGCAGGGACCAGGGTGACTGTGTGTGACCTGTGACATGATCTGAGTCAGTGACTCCATTCTAGTGGGAGAGTGAGCAGGATGAGGAGACACGACAGGTTAGGGCATGGTGCAGTGGGCTGTTCTCTGGTGGACAGGAGCAGTGTGCACCACAGAGTTGTTCATCCCACAGCAGTCTGCAAGCTACCCACTTCTGGATGCGACTGGATCAGCAGTGCCTCTGCCCGGTAAGGCTGCATCTGCCCCGGTGGTGATGGTGGTGGTGGTAGTGAGGAGGTGGCAGCCATTTTTTCCCCCATTCCCAAGGTGGCAAACCTAGCCTTATACACCCATTCCTTTTTTAAAAGCACTTGTTACAAAACACTGACCCTAATAAGACATTCTAGTAGCACTGCTCATACTAATGCATTAAAGAAACAAGCATTTGTCAATGCTGAACATTTGTTTGCACGTATGTGCTGTGCAGGTGTTTGGTACTGATAGTGCACAGATGCAAATGCCCTGCACCAAGAGAAGACTCCATCCAAGGGCTCCCTGCACTTCCATTCAGCGATGGATGTGTAGAATTCATAAGTCTGTCTGGTGGCCTGCGGAAGCACAGGGCCTCCCATGTGGCTGAAGATACAGATGCACAGGGCAAAGACTGCATCTGTCAGCCAATGCACAAGGCACTCTGCCACCCACCGGTAGAGAGGTGCAGGGCCCTATGCCAAGAGGACAGCTGTCTTAACTGTATGGTAGCCGCCCCATGCAGATAGCCCTGTAGTTTTCATTTCGGGGCCGAAACAGATGCTATTCCCCACCCTCATCCAATCCAGCTGGTCACTGAGCTCAATCTCAACTCAGCTCACTGGCACAGGATCGCAAAGCATGGCCACTGGGCTGAAGACTGGCACTACACACAAAGGTTGTTAAACAGTTATAATTTACTTTTTTAATTTTGATCCCAACTTTTCAAGATACTCGTTTTTATGATTTGCCTTATAAACATGACGTACTATTTATAGTATATTGGCTGAAATGTCATTTCGCACCACAGGTGCAAAAACATGTCTCGTCAAGCCAGCCTGGTGGTGCTGAGGTGCTGGATGCCTCACCTCGCGCTACGCCAGCGACCCATGTTCGGGAATGAGCATGGGCCACCAGAGATTGGCAGGGCTGGAGAAGGATTGAGCACCGAGGGACTGCTCTCCTTCTCTGGGAAGGGGACACACCAGTGGTCGGCGCTCAACTGGTCCCTAGTGGAGGCTGGGGGGCAGTGCGTCGATGCTGCAGATGAGAGGCGGAGATGGGGCAGATGCCTGGAGGAGCACATACGGATCCGTGCATGCTCCCTCCGCTGGCATCACTGCATGCCCCTCTCCACAGGAGAGAAAAAAGGAAAAACTGGAGTCCTCGCCATAGATGACGACTGTCCCCCTTGCAGCACTGCCGGGAGGGCACCTCTCCCGAACTGGATCTGGTCTGGTGGGTTGAGGGTCTCCCCACCCCCCCCCGCCATGAGGGGTAAGTTGTGGGGGCTGAAGGGGAGGGGGCCTCATACCCGGTCGGCGCGAGGGGGGACATCAGATGGCAGGACGAGGACTCCAGAAACAATACCAAAAAAAAAAGTGTCATCCTGGATTTTAAAAAATGGCATGTCACATTTATGAGGTGGTGGGGAAAAATGGCTATGTTGAAAGTTTGGAGTCAAAATATTGAAAATTAGGGAAGTCATGAGTGAATGTTGAAATACTATAAAGTAAATTTCAATGTATGTACATAATGTTGCCATTTTTATATATTTTGACCTAAAAATTTTCAACATAACCTCTGGGTAAGGCAGGTGAGTAAGGGCAAGAGAAAAAGGAGACCACTATGGTTCTCTAGGGAAGTAGAAGAAAAGGTAAGAGCAAAAAAAAGGCATTTAGAATGTGCAAGAAAATACAGAAGGAGGGGGATAGGAAGACTTACCAAGAGAAACAAAGGGAGGCAGGGAAGACAGTTAGTAGTGCAAAGGCACAGACAGAGGAAAGGATTGCCAAGTCATGAACAAAGGGAGACAAAACATTTGTTAGGTACACAAGCGAAAAACGAAGGACAAAGGGAGGATAGTAAGACTGAAAGGGAAGGAGGGTGCGGTGTGGAAGAGAACCACCAAAAGGCGGATTTATTAAACAACTATTTCTGTTCAGTAGTTACGGACAAGGTGGAAGGAAAAGGGACAAGGGCAAGGGTATAAAGAGACGGGAAGTGGACACAAAACCATTTACAAAAGAAAGAGTGCTTAGAGAACTATCAAAGATAAAAGTAGACAAAGCAATGGGGCCAGATGGGGTGCACTCCAGGATACTGAAGGAACTGAAAGAGGAGCTAGTTGCACCTCTGACAGCCCATTTTAACATGTCATTAAAAACAGGGAAGGTACTGGGGGATTGGAGGGCACGTGTAGTCCCACGCCACAAAAGTGGAAATTACAGGCCAGTCAGCCAGACATTGGTAGTAGGCAAGGTAATGGAAACACTATTAAAGAAAAGACTTGGGGAATACTTAGTTACCAATAATCTGCAGGATCAGAGGCAGCACGGGTTCACAGGGGGGGGAGGTCCTGCCAGACACACCTGATCAAGTTCTTTGGCTGGGTGACCAGGGAAGTGGATCAAGGGGGAGGGGTGGACATGGCCTACCTGGATTTCAGCAAGACCTTCAGCACCATTCCATGTAGAAGGCTGCTAAACAAGCTGAGAAGCTTAGGAGTAGGTCCCACGATAGTAAAATGGGTGGAAAACTGACTGGACAGTAGGAGTCAGAGAGTGGTGGTAAACGGCAGTCACTCCAGAATAGGCAAAATGACCAGTGGAGTACCACAGGGATCAGTACTGGGGCTGTCCTCTTCGGTGTCTTCATCCGTGACACTGTAGAAGGGATGGAAGAGAAACTATGCCTATTTGTAGATGACACAAAACTATGCAACAGAGTAGACACACCAGGAGGACTGGAAAAAATTAGAAGTGATCTAGAAAATTTGGAAGAATGGTCAAGGGCCCCGACAGCTGGGTTTTAAAGCAAAGAAGTGCAAAATAATGGACTTGGGGGTATAAGAACCCGGGAGCAACATATGAACTGGGAGGAGAGGTATTAGTTACAAGGCAGGAAAGGGACCTAGGAGTAATCATTTCTGATGACCTGAAAGTAGCGAAGCAGTGTGACAAAGCAGTGGGGAAGGCTGGAAGGATGCTGGGTTGCATAGGAAGGGGAATCACCAGCAGAAGGAGGGAGGTAATAATATCCCTATACAGATCACTGGTTAGGCCACACCTTAAGTACTGTGTACAGTTCTGGAGCCCCCACCTCTGTAAAGACATAGAGAGGGTGGAGGCAGTACAAAGGAGGGCAACCAAAATGGTGCATGGCCTGCATCAAAAGCCCTATAGGGTAAAGCTCGAGGAATTTAACATGTACCCTCTGGAGGAAAGGAGGTATATGATAGAGACATTCAAATACCTCACAGGCAAAAACAAGGTACAGGAAGGAAGCCTTTCCTTTTTAAATTACTTTTTTACCTCCTTTTCCCCAGTCTGCCACCCTGACCCATCAGGGGAGACATCAGACATCCCACTGCCTGCCACCCTGCCCAGAATGGACCCCAGAGCCCCATGGAGCCACAGTTATACTCCCCAGAGGGGGATGAGGCGGGGGCGTGGACTCCCCATAACTTACATTTCGTCTGTCTTGGGTCTGTCGGGCGGGTGCAGGCACATCGTGGGCTTGTCTCAGTTACCCATCTCCCTGGCAGTGGCAGGTTATTTTCCTCGTTTTTCACCCTCCCCATACAGCGTGCAATTCCCCTGATGTCATGGTGCAAGGCGCCAATATCCATGTTGTACAGTGGCTGCCCATCCCTTACTAGTGGGGCATGCAGTACTCCAAGCCACTGCTCGGAGTCAGGCAAGTGTGTGGGCATCGGCCTGTTTCCTCCCCAGAGAAGGTGAACTGTCATGGGACATTTAAGCCCATCTCCCCCACCAGTGACCCGAGTCTGCTCCCAAACCCAGGTTGCCGGCACTGTGTGAGGTGTGGCGTCCAACGCTTCAACCCTCAGCAACACCGGGCCGGCTCTGAAGGAAGCCTTTTCCACAGAAAAAGATGCTCAAGGACAAGGGGTCATACTATGAAGTTAGAAGGAGGGAGGCTCAGAGAAAAAGTGAGGAAGTACTTCTTCACAGAAAGAGTGGTGGATGCATGGAACAGCTTACTAGTGGAGGAGGTGGTGGGGGCAGAAACACTGATAGGATTCAAGAACGTATGGAATAGACAAAGAGGGATCTTAGTGGTGGTGGTTGGGAGGGGGGAGATCGGAGACTGAGTAAGGTCTGTGGTAACACTATAGATAGGAAAACAGGGCAGACTAGGTGGGCCATCGGGTCCTTATCTGCCAACAGCTTCTACTTTTCTATAGGAGGAGCTCTGTTCCTTTCAACTACTTGAAGTTTCTGCCCAGCACGCAGCAAGTGGTGTCATGACCACAGTGTGTGGTCATTGGTCTGGGACTGCTGAGCCCCTTCAAGCTTGAGCTGCAATAGGCTCAGCAGTGACACACCTCTGAAATACCGTTTTCTGTAACAAAATGTTTCTTGTGCATGCACAAGCAAATGTAAAAATGGACACTGAATTAAACTGTCAGGCAATGGCAAAGGCAACAGATAACAATGAGCAGTTTAAAGAGGATAGGAAATTTGTGCTAACTGGCAGCAGTTAGTAATGTTCCTAGTAAGAAAAATGAAAGACTTGCCTCAAAATGAGCCACCTTCATAAACACTGATGTGAAAAACTGTGTTTTTAATTGTTTTATTTTTATGGACAACATTCTGCAGTGTTATCTTCATGGAACCAGTAATTTGGAGTTTTACTATGTCACATTTTGTGTACAGAATGTTAAACATTAGCTACTTACCTATCAGAACCATGCTTAGAGTTCTGTGCTCAAACTGTGACATAGTTAAAACTCTAGATCACTGGTCCCATGAAGAGAACTGTAACAGAATGCTCTCCATAAAAACAAAACAATGCAAAATACAGTTTTTTCACATCACTTTTTATCCGGGTAAAGTTACACGTGGATCATTTAGGCACATGGATATCATTTCTGTAAATGGGAACATTATAAAAAGCTGCCAATTAGAAATTATTTCTTGTTCTCTTTAAAGGGCTTTTGAGAACCATATATTTTGCCGATAAAAATGAGCTACCTAACACAACGTTTGTTAAAAGTGTTCAGTTTCGGCAGCCCGGTGGCACCGAGGGTTGAAGTGCTGTATGCCACACCTCACGCTATGCCGGCGACCTGGGATCGGGAGTGAGCTCAGGCCCCGGGGGTCGGCGGGGGGAGGGTTGAGGATACAGCGCCCTTGTGGTGCTCTCCTCCCTGAGAGGATGAGGTGGGACAACCCGGCGTGCCAGCAGCCCCCGGTGGAGACCAGGGGGCACTGCAGCAAGACGGGCAGCACGTATCTAGCGTGGCCAACGCAGACAAGGTTGCCGTGTGCCAGCGTGTCGAGGCGTGTGCCACGTGTGGGGGGAGGGGATGCTCAAGCATAGCAAAAATACCCTCTGCCGGCTGGATAGGCGACGGCTCCACAGTGCTTGCCGCCACACGTCCGTAACTGGTCCTCCGCCTCTGCCCCTTGAACTTCCCATGGACCTAGGGGCCAGGGGTCCCGTGGGGAGAGTTAACAACTTTGAGGAGGTTGGAGGACTCAGTGGGTGATAGAGCGGCACGCGAGCTGCCTGCCCAAGACACTTCCAGTCTGGTGGGGCGATAAAAGAGATTCCAAAAAAAAAAGTGTTCCATTTCCTTAAGAAACTGTGTACATTCATTAAAGATTTTGAAACAGAGGGGGGGGCTTACGGCACCTACATGAATGCAGCTGGAGTGTCTGAGATGCATGAGGCCATTGCACAGACTATGGTGAACAAGCTGGGTGTTGCTGTGAAGAACAGCCTAGTGGCAAGCTTTCTACTGGATGAGTCCACAGACATTTGCAACATCAAGAGAGTAACAGTTTACATATGATACTTGGACAACAATACCCCATAGTCTCACTTTTACTGCAACGTAGAAGGTATTGCTGGAAAGGCTGGCACTATTTTCCAGGCACTTCACCAACTTCCAAATCACAAGGGCATTACAGCAGGAAAAAAAGCTTGCTGTTGTGTGTACTGATGGAGCATGAATTATAACTAGTTGTCATCAAGGTGTAGTACAAAAACTAAGAACTGATTATAACCTTGAATTGATGGGAGTACACTGCCCAACCCATCACTGACCGTGTATGCTAATGATGCAGTTCAGTCAGTGGAACAAGTGAACAAAATATCAATGAGACTTAAGTTCCATTTTCGTTTTCTTCGGTAATCCTGCTATCAGAAGCAATAAACTGTATGAAGTAAAGAAACAGCTACAAGAACCAGTTCTGAAATTCTGAGAAGCCTCGTGCAATGAGGTGACTGTCCATTTATCATGCAGCGTCTGTTTGCAGGACTCTTAAATCATTAACAGATGTGTTAGAACACACGACTTCATCCAGTTCTTCAAAGAGTGACAACGCATAAGGACAGCTGCTGTCTGTATATCAGTTTAATTTTGTGCCTCTTTCTCACGTAGTGATGGACATCTTGTCACACATTTGTTTTTCTTTCAAAACATTTCCAAATGGAAAATCTTGATTTCTCCACCATGCTACCAACGGTCACAGGTACAGAAGAGGCTCTAAGGTCTTTAATTGAAAATCCAAGTCCATCACAGACACACTTTTTAGACAGATACTGATCATGAAGACAATAAATACAATGGGGTGATAAGCTCTTTGGCATTCACACTCGGAGACCAGCTTTTGCTTTGATATCTTAAAGAGCAGATTCTAGCAATTTGCTGAAGTCATACAGAAAAAGTATCCAGGTGTGTTTCCAGAGTTTAAAAAAATGTATCAGACTGCAATGGTTATACCAGTGGCTAGCACTGAATGTGAATGGTACTTTTAAGCCCTATGGACAGTAGAAGGGAGCAGCTGATGGAGCTGGGAGGTTGCTGGTACTCTCTGGCCCTGCTCCGTGTGGATCCCCATTGGTGTGACAGTCAGGGGCGGGATGGTAGCTGATGGGGCAGGAATGTGGTTGATATGCTCAAGCCCTGCTCTTCATGGATGTCCACTGGTTGGACAGTTTGGGGAGAGTGGCTGATGGGGCTCAGAGGTCACTTGTACTCCAGGGCCCTGCTCTATGTGCATCCCCACTGATTGGACAGTGTTGGGGGGAAGTGGATGACAGGGCTGAGAGGTCGTTGGTACTCTTGAGCTCCACTCCATGTGGATCCTCACTGGTCAGACAGTGGAGAGGGAGTGGCTGACAGGGCTGGGAGGTCGCTGGCAGTCTCGGGACTCGCTCCATGTGGATCCTCACTGGTAAGACACTTGAAGAAGAAGAAGAAGAAGAATCAGCATTTATATAGCGCTTTTTATACCTCCAAAGCACTTTACAAGCAATGCTAGATTGGTAGTGAAGTGACTGAATGTGTGGTTGCAGCCATATCGCACATCACCACCCACACACAGCCTGAATAATTGCATGAACCAGTTTATGGGAAGGGGAATGCTGGCCAGGACACCGGGAATGTTCCCTACTCTTTGCGAAGAGTGCCCTGGGTTCTTTTACTTCCACCAGGACAACACCAGGATGGGTAGAAGGGACCTCGGTTTAACGTCTCATCCGAAGGACGGCACACTCCAGCAGTACAGCACCCCCCAATACTGCACTCACATGCCAGCGATTTTTAGGTGCAAGTCCAATCCCAGTGTGGGACGAGAACCCACGACCTTCTGGTCCAGAGGTGGATGTGCTACCAACTGAGCCACGCTGACAAGGGGGCTTATGGGACTGGGAGGTAGCTGGTACTCTCCGGCCTCGCTCCATGTGGATCCTCACTGGTCAGACAGTGGAGACGGAGTGGCAGACATGGTTGGGAGGTCATTGGTAGTCTCGGGCCTAGCTCCATGTGGATCCTCACTGGTAAGACAACTAAGGGGGGCTTATGGGACTGGGAGGTAGCTGGTACTCTCCGGCCTCGCTCCATGTGGATCCTCACTGGTCAGACAGTGGAGACGGAGTGGCAGACATGGTTGGGAGGTCATTGGTAGTCTTGGGCCTAGCTCCATGTGGATCCTCACTGGTAAGACAACTAAGGGGGGCTTATGGGACTGGGAGGTAGCTGGTACTCTCCGGCCTCGCTCCATGTGGATCCTCACTGGTCAGACAGTGGAGACGGAGTGGCAGACATGGTTGGGAGGTCGTTGGTAGTCTCGGGCCTAGCTCCATGTGGATCCTCACTGGTAAGACAACTAAGGGGGGCTTATGGGACTGGGAGGTAGCTGGTACTCTCCGGCCTTGCTCCATGTGGATCCACACCGGTCAGACACTTGAGGGGGGCTGATGGGACTGGGAGGTCGGTGGTACTCTCCGGCCACGCTCCATGTGGCTCCCCACTGGACAGACAGTGGAGGGGGTGCATCTGACAGGGTTGGGAGGTTGTTGGTAGTCTCAAGCCTTGGTCCATATGGATCCTCATTGGTCAGACACTTGAGGGGGGCTGATGGGACTGGGAGGTCGCTGGTACTCTCCCACTTCCCTCCATGTGGATCCCCACTGGTTAGACACTGGCGGGGGAGGACTGATGAGGCTGGAAGGTTGCTGGTACTCAGCTCCACTCGTATGGATCCTCACTGGCTGGACAGTGGGGGGAGCAGCTGACTAGGCTGGTAGGTGACTGATACTCTTGGGTCCTACTCTGTGCAGATTCCCACTAGCTGAACGGTGGATGGGAGATGGCAGATGGGGCTGGGATACCAGTGGTACTTTTTTTTTTTTTGTGTGTGTGTGTATTATAATTTTTATTGAATTTAATCTTTTTTTTAATTTATACTTTAGTGGAATTTTCCGTTTCTCCTGCCTTAAGGTCTGGGTACATGCGTGTGCGTGCATGGAAGGCGCCACGCACATGCAGATCAGTGGCCACTTCCACCCTGCCCTGACTTCAGCCATCGCCATTAATCGTGTTGCCAACGCCACCACCGGACCTCCACCCAGTGGGAGCGGGATCTACAGACGGACGTATATCCACCCTTGAGGGGAAGCCACCAACTGCCTGCAACACACACACACACACACACACCCCAAACCGCAACCCGAGGTCCACATTGCATATAACATTAAACAGCATGGTGTACAGGCAGCAATCATTTCAATGACAGTCAGTATAATTTCACTGCAAGACTGTTACTGTTTCGTAGTTGTGCCCTACGCTACCCTTTATACCATTCAGCTGATACAAACATAATAAACAAGAAATCCAACAACAAATGTGTGTGTTCCTTGAGTGCCAATAATTACTGATGCTGTAATTATTATGAGAAAATAGTCTATGGTACAAATGAGAGGTTTAATGACATGACATGTAATATCTAGGGCTACCAGACTGCCATGAATTTAGAAGAGTGGGTGCTAACTGAATAGGTCAGTTTTTCCATACAGTATTCCTTATTCACTGTAGCTACTCATATGCCAAATTAGGAAGTTCCTCCCTTAACCACAACCTGGTTCCAGCTTTACAGGCCATTACCACTAAAATTTAAAATAACTTTTAGTGTTGCCCCGATTCCAATCCCTTGGGGGGAAGCGAGGAGTACTAATCTGGCTATGAGAGGAGGCATCTGTGTAAAGAGCTGCTGTATGTGGGCTCTACTTCTGACCAGTGCAGAGCACGTTTCTGGCATGCCCACAATATATGAGCTTGGTCTACCTTAGGTACTCCACAGTTCTTCCAGCAGTCCCCCCCCGCCAAATGCTTCCCCATTTAAGATGCCTGTACAAAAGGTGTCCAGAAGTACTGAATGCGGCATTTCCAGGACAATTCTCTCTAAAAGGGAGATGCTATAATTTGTAGTCAACAAAGAAGGTTTATTCCAGTCTTCGTAACTGATTACTAACTGAAGGACCTTATTCCACCTATCCAAAATTACTCGAGCATCACTTTTATCTAATTGCAGCAGTCCTTTATAAAAATTACCAATAAAATGGTTCCATCTATACCCTTGGAAGTCCACATACAAATACTGCTGATCAAGCCCAGATGATCAGGTAATTTTGCTCTGTCCTGTCCTAGTTTTAACAAATAAGATCAAATTCGCAAATATCAAAAGGGTTCCTGAGTAGTTATTCCGTATTTAGTTTGAAGATCCCCAAAAGAGAGAACTCCCTCCACCTGCAGAATGTGTGATCAATATTAGACGGAGCAAAATTTGTGTCATAAGCTAAATTCTGACACAGAAACTGCACTGTGTGAAAACTGTTAGAGGTTCCAAGTTTCCTCCACAGTCACAGTGTATTCACCATGCCAATCGTGAAGTCAGTCACTGGTGGACACATCAAGGGAAATACAGAGACACCTGAAGTCATCATGCAGATCATTTATATGGAATGCTATATGTTTCCAATATGGCATATAATGCTCAGAAAGCCAATAATATAAAACCCTTAAGTAGGAGGCTATGGCATACTATATTTTTTTTCCATTCGTACTTTTTCCTCCAGAGCCCTGGCCGGCGGCTTCAGCCCTCCTGATGGAGGGACTCGCCTCAGCCCCACTGCTCCCCGCAGAGACTCGTCAACCCCGGGTGGTTCCTTCATATTCCCCCACAGCGGCCAGGAAGGAGGTGGCCCTCACTCCCCCCAAGACCCAATCCAGAAGCCAGGGTCGGCCTCTGATGTGGCGGACCATCACAGAGCCCTGCCAGGTGCTTTTCCTCCATTTTCTCCCATCCCCCACTCCCTATCGACATAAGTACATTGGAGCATGCCTCCCAACCCCTACTGCCCTCCAGCCACAGCCAGAGGGCAGTCAATAAGCGGGACGAGTCTCCTTCCCCCAAGAGAGGAGAGCAGTCCTCCAGACATTCAATCCTCTCTCCCCCTGCCAACCCCCGGCGTCCTGGGTTTGTCCCGAACCCAGGTCACCGGCATGATGCGAGGTGTACCGACCAGCGCCTCAACCTCCAGCGCCACCGGGCCGGCGGCATAATAATTAAAGGAAAACTACAACCTCATATCTTGTAAATTTTATTTGTTTCCGTGTCAACAGACAACTTATTGTAGATGTTAGGGATATACGTGATTGCTGTAGTTTATTTTCACTGTTCATATTAGTCCCTGTAACTATCATGGGGGTCTCCATTTTCTGGTTGTTGAAATCTTATTTCATTTAACTCCAAATCCACTAACCATTCCCTCCTGGACTGGGTACTGACTAATAGGGAGGACATGGTCATCTCAAATGGGGTGCTACCGGATTCCATAAGTGACCATTTCCTCCACTTACTGCAACTGGTCTAGCCAAAAAAAATTGACCCCCACCCAAGCGCATCTCTTTCAGAAATTTCTCAGACGCTAACTTATCGGCTGTCAAAGCTGACTTGAGAGGAATACATTGATCCAGGCTATATTCTCTTACCAATGTGGATGATGCACTCGGTTTCGTAGTTGCTGCTCTCTCATCCATCAAAGAGATACACTTTCTCCTCATCACGAGGCGTATCAAGGGAGGGAATACGAAATGGATCTCAAATGATTTGATTAACATGATGAGATTAAGAGATAAGTTTTGGATTGAATGTAAGACTCACCCTACTAAGAGAAACCTGGACAGATACAGAAAACTCAGAAATCAATGCAAATATGAGACAAAATCTCTTAAAGCCTCTCATTTTAAGGATCAACAAATAAGGAATCTAGGTTATATAAATTTTGGTCGTTTGTCAACTCGGCTTTGAAACTCACCACTAAGACAGGCACTACTAACCGTACTGCTTTACAAATCTGAACTCTCACCAATCTTAACTTCCTCCAGTCTCCCTCGGGAATCTTCCTACAAATCAGGGTCAGAATTATACCCACCTGCCTTTCTATTTTACAGCCACTACACTGCTTGGAAATAGTCAACTATTATGCACTCTTCCTCACTCAGGTAGTGATGGGCTCAGCTTCAGGTTCCTTAGACTAGTATCTGACTACATCGCTAAACCCCTCTCATACATTGTTAACTTATCCCTATCTACATCTACGGTTGCGAAGCTATGGAACAAAGCCAGAGTGGTCCCTATGTGGCAGGAGCAGAGATTATGGACTTGTTAAATCTGGTGACCCTACCTCACCTGGTAAGTCTAGGCCGGTTTCGATATTGTCACATCTGAGCAAGATTCTGGAGAAAGTGGTGTTCCACCAAACATCAGAATATCTCAAAACATATAACCTACTATCCAAGGATCAACATGGATTTACAAGAGGGTTCAGCACAACTACAGCCATCGTCCAATTTACATATCATGTCCTCACAGAGGAGGACAAAGGGAGACTCACTGGCGCTATATTCGTGGAACTGTCAAAGGCTTTTGACATGGTGGACCATGGCATTTTACTTCAGGTACTTGATTCACTGAATTTCTCACCAACTACCTCAAACTGGGTAAGCAGTTACTTGTCAAACCGAATTAAAATAGTTTGAATAGGTGGAGCAGTGTCCATCCCACTAAATGTAAGAACCAGTATTCCTAAGGATCAATGCTGGGTCCTCTACTCTGTTCGATATTTGTCAACCCTATGCTACTTGAACCATCAGGATCTCATAGACTCACATATGCTGATGACAATCATTTTCAGCATCGACACTTCCCCCCCTAATTTGAACTGAACCCTAACCAAAGACTTCTCAGCAGCATTTAATTGGTTCTCTCAAAATAGACCGATTGTTAACTTGAAGAAAACTAAAACCATGATTTTTGGTTCTCAATGTAGGCTCTCTAGAATTAAACCAAATCTTTCCAGCAAACTCCCAATGGTTCCTTGACTGAACAGGTAGCAGATTTCAAGCATCTGCAGGTGACTTTAGACCCCTCTCTTACATTCGCTACCCACATAGACAAATAATCAAGAAAGTGAATCAAAGACCTGGGGTCTGCTATAGGCTGAAACATGCGCTAACACCGGAAGCAAGATTAGCAACAGGAAGGGGGGTATGCTGCTTCCCACACTTGACTACTGTTTCCCCCTTTTTCTCCCCTGCCTCCCCTTAATTTATCAACAGACTGAATATTGCCTATAACAATATATGTAGGTGCTGGCCCGGTGGCGCTGAGGGTTGAGGTGCTGGACGCCACACCTTGCGCTACGCAGGCAACGCGAGTTCGGGAGAGAACTCGGGCGCTGGGGGTCGGCAGGGGTGGGTGAGAATTGAGCGCCCGCTGGACTGCTCTCCTCCCTGGGGGGGGGAGGACTGGACACTGCTTGGCGTGCCAGCGGCTCCCGGTAGAGACCGGGGGGTGCTGCAGCATGTAGGGCAGCATGCACATAGCGTGGCTGAAGCTCGGCAGGGTTGCTGTGCGCCATAGCGTCAGGAACATGCACCACACATAGGAGGGGAAGCGCACACCAGAACAGGGAAAATACCAGTCTGCGGGGTAGGCGACGGCACCTGCCCCCTTGCCCACTGCTGGGTCTATCCTGCCTGGCCTTCCAGTGTCCTCCACCTGGGCTCTCACCCACAGGCCAGAGACTGACTGTACAGAGTGCCCAAGAGGAGAGGGCTGGGGGTGCTGGTTGTGTGGGCTGAGAGGGAGGAGAAAGGAGGCTCATATAGGAAGACTTCAGGTAGGGCAGGATCAGGCACGATGCCTGAGAGAGACCCCGCCGACCGTGATCGGAGGGAAAAGAAATATGTAAAAAAACAAAACAAAAAACACAAAAAACAGTATATATGTAGGTTTGTCTCCCAAGCCCCCTTCTACACCCACCACTGCTCCTTACTGAGTGCCCCCCCCCCGACCCGTAGGGACCAGCTATTCAGATCCTTCATATTCAAAGCTCTATATGAAGGTTCTAAATCGCCACTTTCAGAATTACTATCTATTAGACGTAACTCATCTACTGAGGTCATCTTCCAGTCGATTACTGAACTATCCTAAACTATCTACTGCCATGGGGCAGCGATGTTTCTCAGGTGCCATGCCTAACTTTTGGAACTCCCTCCCAGAGGAACTGTTATCCCTACATTCACTCCACACCTTCAAAAAGCATTTCATTATAGCACTAAATAAAAGGGTGACATGTAATTGTTAATCCTCCTGTGATGTGATGTAACTAGCAGATACCTGTTGAATCTAGTAATGTTAAAATAATGTGCCTGTCGCCGGCCAGGTGTAGCTGAGGGTTGAGGTGCTGGACGTCACACCTCACGCCATGCCAGCAACCCGAGTTCCGGAATGAGCCTGGGTCATCGGGGTGGGCAGGAGGGAGGGAGGCTGGGAGTTGGACTGAGCAGCCATAAGGCAGCTCTCCCCTCCTGGGTGGGGATCCAGTTGCACCCGCTGCAGGGCTACCCCCAGATGGAGGCCCAGAGGTAGTGCAGTTGGGAGCGACCAGAGTAGGGAGGGTGCCGTGGGTCACTGCGTGAGTGTGCCTCCACATGCGTGTGAGCAACTGTGGCAAGGGTTGGGGAGAAAATGTGTAAAATATGGAGCTAGCAGGCTCCATGACTGCCCTGTATCACCTGCGCTGGCCTCCTGGAGTCTAGATATTGGTCTATTGGGGGGGGAGAGAGTCGACGCCCTTCACCCTCGGCCCTGCTGTGGGGGACTGCAGGAGGTCAGGTGCAAAAAGTGGAGATCCAGACTGGCCCTGGGGGCAGAGCTGCCTGCCAGCTCCTGACCATGCAACTCCCTACTGCCAAGTAGGTGGGAGGTGTCGACGGGGGTCAAAGGGGGTCAAACAGCTGGATTTAAAAAAAAAAAAAAAATGTGCCTATAACTTATGTATTCTAATAAGTCCTAATTGTGTCTCGTGTTGAACTGCACTGAATTTAACTGAAATCTGCAAAACTCCATTCTGTTAATAACTGTTACGCTCCAACTGTCGCTCTGTAACCAGGAAAATTTTTTGTACTTGTGTATTAACATGTTCCATCTATATGGCTCAGGTTGTACCAGAAAATGGTCCCTGGGACCAGTGTACTAACCCAGTGATCAAAAGCATAAATAAACAGTCCCTGACAACTCCAATAGCATAGGAGAATATGATGTGTCAGCACCCTTTAGACTCCACAGCATGTCTGTCTGCTTAATTAAATTTCAACAAAGCAAGGTGTGAAGTACCACATTTACCTTCAGTCAGCTTTGCTAACTGAGTTGTAATGCAGGGTTTTCCCCTTTAAATTGCATTCAATTTGTGTGTTTCCAGAGAGTCCTTTTCAGGATAGTTGTACTTTCAGCACAGGGATATGTAGTATAAATGGGTGCTGTGACATCATGTTCTCATATGCTAATACAGCTCTCATGGACAAGGAGATTTCAACAACCAGAAAATGGAGACCCCCAGGATAGCTACTGGGGGACTTGCATGAACAGTGAAAACAACCTAAATCAAACATGTAGATCCTCAACAGATGCAGGAAAAGAGTCGTCCGACATGGCAACAAAATATGAGGGTGTAGTTCTCCTTTAAGATTTGGGAGATTAAGCCCCAACCCCCTTTTGGTAACTGCAATATAGAAAACCATATTCTGGGGCTTTCCACTCCAAAAAAAGTAGGATATTAAACAAATCCATGACCAGAAATAATACTGTGCTGGCATCAAAGGCACAGTTTGTAACAAAAAAATATATACATTTCTAAAATATCCAAAGCAACACATTCCTCCTTACCACGTCCACTCTGGGAAATAGACCTAGTGGCAACCGAATCCAGATTTCAAGGTCTGCTGTTATTTGCTGAGTAACAGGTCATAGATTTAATTATTCCAAATGTTCTAGAATACTGTATATGGGAGGATAACTCCCAAATGTCTAATCACCAATTTATTCCATTTAAACGGATACCTGGATCTTAGGTCCTGCATAGGATCACAATAAAACCATAACAGTTCTCTTTTCGTATGCTTCATCTAAATCCTGATACCACACCAAAACTATTCGACTATTCCCATAAAGCTGGAAGCAGCTGCTCTAGAAACAACAAGGTGAGCAAGATATCATCAGCGCAAAGTGCAAGTTGCACCAAAGAGAACCCACATTTCTTGAGTTTATTGTGTTCTTCGACTTCTGCAGATAAATGTGTTTCTTGTAACACTATTACATCTGGGCAATCTTTCTTTATATGGTACATTATCCTTATTCTGTGAATCGGGTTCTGCATTCTGTTAATATTACATGACAACACTTTTGCTGGGACATTTGCCATTCTCCACAGGGATGGAGAGGCTGTAAGTGCAAAAATGCTGTTGGGGTGACGGTCTCCCCTATAGTTGTTATAAAATGACTGGCACATCATAGACCACTGTGGCATTAGGTCACATAAAAAATAACAATAACAACAAAACATTAATAAACTACATATAATCAGTATGAGAAACCAAAAGCCAACTGGGCTAAATATATTTCCTGTACTTCCTAGGTAGAGGGCGAGCTAACTGATATGCCCCTAACGGAGTCAGATGGAGCAGACTCCAAGTTTAGTTTAATTTTTATTTCACATCTAACCCTTCAGGCATGTGCCTATTTTCTAAGAGTTCAATAAGAAAATATACAAATTCACAGTCGTGGACTCAGGTGACAGTAATGGACAGGTGGTGGTGGATTTTTTTAGGATTACATGATATTTTGTGTAGACAGCCGTGAAAAGAAAGTGCAGAAACTGCAAGCCCTCAATACAGAATCTGATCCTGTCCGTTATAAGCTCATCAGCTTGCCACAAAGCTCATACACTAGAAATAGTCTCCCCACCAAACCACAGTGTGTGAATAATTTTGCAGGTATGCAATACCAGCAACTCACTGATGGGCAGGACTACTGCTAGTCCCCTAAAAGGACACACAAACTGGGCTCATACCCATTATAGTAACCAAGTCCCGACCCAACCTCTTAGATCCATTATAGTCAGGAGCAGTACCAATAGTCCAGTTATATGGCCTGATCAATACCCATTGTTTAATCAATCAATCAATCTTTATTTAGCCAGGCGAAACATCTTTGAGAAAAACTCAATTTCAGGATGGACCTGGACGTAATTACAATGATAACAACAGTAAAAATAGAGGATAAAAATAAAGTATACAGTGTGATACAGCATACATTTGGCACAGTATACTGGTCAGTTCATACAGTAATGTTTGCATTCAAGAGAACAAATTGGTAACATCAAACAACATGTAAATTGAGGGGGGATGGTACTAAAAGGGGGATAAGGGGACAGAGAAGAGGAGGTAGACAGTACAGTTTTAGGATGCACGGTTACAATTTTCAGTGACAACTCGGGAGACCAGTGTTTTGAAGGTAGTTGTGGAATGGTTATTTGAAGGGTCTTTTGCAGGTTGTTCCACAAGGAAGGAAGGGAATAACTTATAGCTGATTTGCCAAACTGAGTTCTAACTTTAGGAACAACTAGGGAGATGTAGGAGAGGCTTCTCAGCACATAGTTACCAGGAGAGCAAATGGGGAGGCAGTCAGAGATATACAGGGGAAGTTTTTTAATAAGTGCTCGGTAGGTCCAGTAGGCTGCATTTCTGCAACATTTGAGGCTAAGGGAGGTCCACCCGACTAGAGCGTATAGAGAACAGTGGGGAGTAGAGTAGGGCACTCCTGTAATGAATCTTAGGGCTCGATGATATAAGATGTCCTGCTTTTTTTAAAGCTGTGTTTGTCCCTTGGCCATAGAGGATATCCCCATAGTCAAATAGAGTCAGGAAGGTAGCCTGGACAAATCTAGTTTTCGCTTCAACTGTTAGTAAGTGCTTAATGCGGAAAAGTTTGCCAAGCCTCTGTTTAAGTTTTTTGGTTATTTCTTCTATGTGGTCAGTAAAGGTCACTTTATGGTTGATCCACATCCCCAAATATTTGAATTTAGGCACAAATTCAAGAGGTTCATTGAGGAGGGTGGTAATCTGAGGTGGCGTGTCCAATAAGGTATTATGGGGTGTCTTAGAGAATGGAGAAAAAAAAAAAAAAGCATAGCCTTCATTTTTTTCACATTAAGAAGTAATTTTAGTTGCAATAGGTTTTGTTGAAGGAGGCTAAACTTGAGTTGAAGGTCAGAACATGTTTTATCAGCGGAAGGTCCGGACTCCGTAGGTATATAAGATGGTATCATCGGTGAACAGATGAATATTGGCAAATTGGATACCGGCGTGGATATTATTAATATAAATTGCGAAGAGAAGGGGGCCCAGTATTGACACTTGAGGTACACCTCTTGGTAAGGTTTTCAGAGGGGAGAGGTCTCCTTCCACCTTCACCTGCTGGGTACGGCCTATAAGGTAACAGTTAAACCATTTAAGAGAGATGGCATCAAGACCAATGTTACGGAGGATGTCGAGGATTAGGACATGGTCCACTAAGTCGAATGCCTTGCTGAGATCCAAAAACAATGCACACCCGTAGAGTCTGTTGTCCAAGGCACTCAACCAGTCATCAGACTTTCGCAAGTGCAGAGATCGTGCTATGGTGTGGTCTGAAACCTGACTGTATAGGATTGAGCAGGTTATGTGAGTCTAAATGTTCTCTAATCTGTTGGTTAACTAATTTTTCTAACAGTTTGTACAGGGTAGGAAGTAAGGAGATGGGCCTGTAGTTTTTTGGTTTTTTTTTATACTTCATTTATTGTTTCATTTCTTGTAAGTTACTTTACAGCATTTTACTCATATTACATCCGTATGCTGTTATTCAGGTGGCAGAATACATCCTCTTAATCTTAGCCACCAGGACTTAACCTATAAATCCATACAATGTTTTGTAACAGTACATATTTCACATAATAGACAATTAGCTGAAACTTCATAAAATTAGGTACATCTACCTATAAAATATAAACAAACGAAACATACTTAATATACTAGGGTCTCACACTTCTACTGGACTCACCTATCTATTATAACCAGTTACTTATGGGAGTTAAGTTCTACAATTCCTTCCAGATATCCATTCAAAATATTGGCCTACAATATTTTATATCACTGCCTAAGAATTATTGGGTGCAACAGGCAACCTCCACAGCCCGGGCTACTCAGCTTTGCCCAACCTCAGGGAGCCCACACCCCTAGTTTATCTAAGTCATCCGGGGAGAAGGAAAAGGCCGGGGTCTAACATTCAAAGAAGCCCATAGTTCTTAGTGGAACCTTAGCTATAGCCTACCCTAACCAGATGATCCAACGGGTCCAACAGTTTACATAAACAGAAGTTCTCCTCTGGACCTTAAATGTTAATTCCTCCATCCGTTGGATCTGCCCTACTGTTTCTATCCAATCTTCCTTTGTTGGGGGAAGAGGCTGCAACCAAAGCCTAGTTATTGATTTTAAGGCTGCTACTATTAAAATCTGCCACATATATATGGCTTTTCTCCCCTTAATTTCTCCTGGAAGTTCTCCCAGCAACAAAATCTGCGGACCCAGTTGTTCCTGGATCTGGAAGATCTGCTTAAGTGAGGTAGCCAGTGTTGACCAGAATTGAGTAATGATGGCGCAAGACCAGAAGATATGTTCATGAGTGGCTTTGTCAACTCCACAATTCCTTCAACACTCTGAGGATGTTCCCCTATGTTGTCTAGAGACCACCAGCGGCACCCTAAAGTATCTAACCCTTACTTTCCACAGGAACTCCTTCCAGGAAAGGGAGGAGGAGACCCTCCAGATGTTACCCCAAGTCTTTTCCCAAGCTCCCTCAGGGATAGATAAGCCCATTTCTTGTTCCCAGGCCATTTTAATATAGCCCGTATTTATTTTAATACGCTTAATGCCCCTCTTATATAATTGAGAGATAACCCCTGTAGGATGCTCAGCTTTCCAAATATCTTCAAAGGTCTGCTCCATAATCCCCCCCAAAACCCGTTCTGCATTCTAACTTAAGTTTTTTATTAATAAAACTACTTATTTGGCAATACTGCATTCTATCCCTGGGGGAAGAGATCAATAACTCTCTGTGCTGCCTCAAAAGATAGTAATCCCCCTCCTTCTAAAAACTGCCACGGTGCCCGTAGTCCCCTCCGGGCTCTATCTAAAAACCAAGGGTCCCACACTACTGGACCAAATGTAGGGTCTATCGCCCACCATCCATATCTCCAATGACCCTCATGTTTCCTTTCCCTCCCGGTACCCCTTTTCCACCCCTCCCATGTTGTCCGAGTGGTGGTGCATAACCCATCCCGTTCTGTTATAAGGTCTGCAGGATGAAACAATACTGCTGGTGGGGGGGGGAAGAGGGATGTGCAGCTAACTCTATCTCCTTCCAAGTGGCCTTGTATGAGGAGTGTCCCCAAAGCAAAGCTATTCTCAGGTGTGTCGCTTCCCAGTAGCCTTCAAGCCATGGAACCCCTAGTCCCCCCACCTCCTTTGGTAAAAACAATGTATGTTGCCTTACCCTAGGTCTTCTATTTGCCCAAATCAAATTCATTAACATTCTCTGCCATGTTTCCAGATCTTTCCTGGTCACCAAGCATGTGGCACCTTGAAACAGATACAAAAATCTTGGCAGGACATTCATCTTCACAGCCATCGCCCTACTATGGAGTGAAAGGGGGAGTATGCTCCACTTTTGAAGCCATTTTGTAACTGCTGCACCATGGGAGAAAAGTTTAAACTTTTTAGTTGTGAGGGGGAGTTACTAATATTGATGCCCAAATATTTAATTTGCGTAAGATCCCATCTCATAGGATAGGCTTCCCTAATTTCCTGGGTGGGGACATATCTAAATTTCAAAACCTCGGTTTTAGCAGTGTTTAACGAATAACCTGCCATTTCAGAAAACTGGGCCAATCTGTCCATTTCCCTTTTTAGGGAAATGTCCGGGTCCTCCAAATAAAGCAGGACATTGTCCGCATAAAGAGATATTCTGTGCTGGCAACCCGACATTTCCACCCCCCTAATCCCCTCATCTTTCCTAATGCTCTGGACCAGAGGTTCAATATAGAGAGCGAAGAGGAGGGGAGAAAGAGGGCAGCCCTGCCTAGTCCCTCTCTCCAGACCAAACCCCCTGGCATGATGGCCATTCACTCATATATGCTATAGGAGATTTGTAGATTTTGGCTATCAAGGTCTGAAAAGCTCCCTCCAATCCAAAGCAGACAAGGACCTCCTCTAGAAACCTCCACGACACCTTATCGAATGCTTTTTCTGCGTCAATGCTGACCAGAACAGCAGATTTTTTGGAGCCAACTATATGATCGATTAGAAGGGAAGTTTTCCTCAGATTATCCTGGGACTGTCGGCCCGGACTAAAACCTGTTTGTTCTAAACCAATTATTTGGGGTATCAATGTTTGAAGTCGCTCTGTCAAAATCGAGGTCAATAATTTGTAATCAATATTTAAAATTGAAATGGGATGGAAGGAGGAGCACAGTACACAGTCCTTGCCTGGTTTGGGTATCACTGAGATTATTGCTTGGGACCAGGAGGGAGGGAGGTATCTCACTTTCTTCTCCCTGTAGAAACCGAAATAGTTTCCCCAACAACGGGGAGATCCTGCCTCTAAATTGTTTATAAAACTCCCCTGGTAGCCCATCTGTCCCCGGGCATTTGAGGGATTTTAAGTTCTTAACAGCGTTAAGCACCTCCCCATCTTCAGTCAGTCCACTTAACCAAGTAGCCTGCTCCTCAGAAACCAAGGGGAGATCTAACCTCCCTAGAAATTCTTTAATCCGAGCCCTCGATGGTTGAGAGCCTTGCTTATGTAAGTTGGAATAGTAAGCCCTAAAAGTATCCGCTATGCAGTTTGTTTCCTTAACCAATCGATTTTCCAGGGGGTGCTGTATTGTCTGTATAGTAGCCTTGCTCCTCTGAACTCTCAATCTAGCTGCCAGCAATCTCAAAGACTTAGACCCTTCTTCGTAATATTTCTGCTTAAGAAACATTAACTTTTGTTCGACCGCATAGTCAAGAATATTCATTAACTTAGCCTTAAGCTGTTTTAATAATTTGGTCCTATCCCTGTCTATTAAAATCTTTTGCTGGGCCTCGCATTGTGCTATTTGTGATATCAGCTCAGCCTTTTTAGCCTCTCTTTCCCTTTTCCTTCTGCTGGACCACTTTATGAAATTCCCCCGTATGACTGCCTTTATGGTATCCCATAACACAGCCAGGGAGGTCCCTGGTAGATCGTTATTCACCAATGTTTGTTCCAGTGCTCGGGTAACAGATTCAACCACTTCCTTGTCCTGCTACATCGACAGGTTCAGCCTCCAAAAGGTAGACCTTCTAAACTCTCCAAACGAGACCGACAAAAATATCAGGGCATGATCAGAGAGCAAGAGTTCCCCCACAGAGACCTCCCTGACCCGACCAACCAGTTCTTTGGGGACCATAAAGTAGTCCAATCTTGTATATACTTGGCGTACTTTTGAATAAAAAGTGTATTCTTTCTTTTTACCCTCTAGATGGTGCAATATATCCACATACCCCAGTTCAGTTACCAACCTCTTCACTTTTTTAGCTGTGCCTTGGTCCTTTTTTTGTGTTTGTGTGGCAGAATCTAATGCCGGATTGAAAATCAAGTTTAGATCCCTTCCCCAGATCACCTCTCCCTGTGCCCACTCCTGTAGGATGGTCAAAAAATTTAGATATGTTGTTGTCTGCGAGCCAGGGGGAAAATACACCGAGGCAAGGGTCAGTGGCTTACCCTGAAGGGTTCCCCTCATCAGTACATACCTTCCCTCTTTGTCTGCCAGCTCACCAGTCTTTACATACGGAGTGTTCTTAGGGATCAAAATTGCCACCCCACCGCCCATTTTTATACGAGGCTGTGGCACTACTGCCAAATCCCATCGAACCCAACTTAGTGTGTTCCTGTGGAGACAAATGTGTCTTTTGTAAAAATATAAAGTCTATAGCCTTCTTCCTCAGATAACTCAACACTTTTGTCCACTTAACTGGGCTAGACAACCCGTGGACATTATAAGAGCAGAATTTCCTATCCTTATCCATTGTTATACTTTTGTGCCATCTTCAAAACTAGCTTCTTTTCTGCTCCCCCCCCCCCAGACAGACAGTAGCAGACCAAGAACATCTTTCCCTCCCGTGAGACCCTTAAAAAAAACAACTAGCAAATGCCAACAGGGCATTAGAAATAACTATTTTACAACTTTCAATAAACTTCAAAGGCAGGAAATCTGATAATACAGATCTCTTTTCTCCTTTCCCCAGACTTTCCAATGGGGAATGGAGATGAGGGGGAAATAAAGTGCCCCAATTGAATGGGACCCCCCTTCTGGGGTCTTGTATAACTGTCTAGGCCCCTAGTTATAATTAAGTTAGATGTCATGGCAGTTTTCTACCACCAAAATTTCCCCAGTACTGAGAGCACTTTCCCCCCCCCCCCGAACGCGATCCACTTAACTCATATTCTAGAAGGGACAAGGATCCGTCAGCTGCGTCATGTCAGCACTCTCTAGTAGGCCCAGCCTTTGACCCCACAACTTCAGTAGGCCCCCCCTGAACACTAGGGGCCACATAACCATTTGGGAGCCCCAACTTACCAAAATGCCCAGAAGGGGACGAACCCCGTAATAATAAATGATACAGAGCCCAGATAAGCTTCCAAGAATGTTCGGGTGTGGTATAAAACAGTTCAGTTTCAAGTCCTTTGTTCTTTATTTTGTTTCAAAAACCCACCCGCTATTTCAGGTTTCTCACCAGGCCCCCAAACTGCTCATATCCCTCTTATCCCCTGTGATTCATGACGCTCCTAGCTACAGTTTCCTTGCAGGGCAGGGAACTCAATCAACAAAAAAACAAGAACTTGTCCATACTTTTTTCAGCCCACAGAAACTGCTGGTTGATTACTCCAGTCCGGATTCCCTCTGTTTTGTAGTTTCCCTCTGACCAATTTCTCCAACAGTAACTGCGCTGCCTCCAGAAATGTTCCAGCCTTCTTCCCTCCCACAACCAAATGCCAATCGATCGGTTCCATCTGCTTTTGCTTGGTGCGCTCCTGTTCGTGATGAGGTATCTGGATTCCTTTTTCGCTCAGGACCTTGTTCAGCCCGTCAACTGAATTGTATACTCTCGGGCCATCAGCCCAGAATACCCTGAATTTTGCTGGGAAGAGTGTCTGAAAGCGGAGTTGAAGCTCTCTGCACAGTTTAAAATACGGTACCCAACGTTGTCTGGCCTGTTGAATTTCGGGGGGGGATAGTCTTGATCTAGGGAGAGTCAAGAATCCAAGTATTTGAGTTCCTTCTTTTGCCAGGCCCTTTTCAATATATCCTCCTTCACACGAAAGCTTGAAAACTTTATTATTATGGATCGGGGCCTTGCAGATGGCTCCGTTGATTTTGGTATCAGGGATCTGTGTGCCCGCTCCACTCTCATCTGGTAATCTCCCGGCAGCTCCAATACATCCCTTAAAAGATCTTTGATGAATAACGCCATTGGTTGAATCTCCGCACCCTCCGCCAGCCCAAACAGAGATTATCTCTCCTTGATCTTGCCTCCAGGTCAGTACATTTCGCTTGTAGGGCAAGTGTATGTTGAAAGAGAGAACCCACTGCCTGCACCAGGGTATCTCCAGCCATCTCCACTTGTGCGATCCTCTCCTCTGCCCCCTCTATACGCTGCTCCATTTTGCTCAGTTTAGTATTTAATTTCGAGAACTCCATCTTATTTTCAGACCGGCAGTCCTGGATCACTTGTAGCAGTTGCTCAAAGCGGGAGCATGACAAAATCTCTGTCGCTCCCTCCGTGTCATATCCTGAGCCATGCTGACTTGTAATCGAGGTGCTCCTGCTCCGGGCCTGTCGGTTCTCCGGCAATCCAGCACCATCCATCTTTTTAGTTGCTACTTTGATGCGACTCTTGTCTCCTTTATCCTGTTTAGCACCTCCAGGCAGCATTTTCTAATTCTTGTTGCTGTTTTCAAGGTTTAGGAGGTTTTTGCAGTTCTACGGGGTGGGGACTCAGCTCTCAGGCTGTTCACGCTGCCGTGACATCACCGGAAGTCCCCGGGCCTGTAGTTGTTAAGGTCAGCGGGATCACCAGATTTGTACAGGGGGATGACACGGGCAGTTTTCCAAATCATGTGAAGGGTGCCCTGTGAGAGAAACAGATTAAAAAGGCGGGTAATAGGAATGCCTAGAATATGGATGCTTATTTTTAGGAAGAACAGGTCTATGAAATTGGCACCGGCGTTCTTTCTGGTATCTATTTTAAGAAGCAAGTCTTCCACTTGCTTCAGTGATATAGGGCTAAAAGAGAAGGGAGGGGCGGCTACAGGATGGGCAGGGGTGGCTGTGTCCTGTCTACATATTTCGAAGGCTGTTAGCAGGGGAGGAATCGAAGGCCAGGCCTGCAGTGGCGAAATGGTTGTTCAACAAATAAAGGATGTCATGTTTGTCCGTGTAGGTGGCATTGTTGGTCACAATTTTGGAAGGGAGGGAGCTGGAAGACCTGCAACCCTCAACCTCCTTAAGAGTCTTCCAGAATGTGGAAGAGCAGTGGGTAGACACATCTAACTTCTTATTATAGTAACTAGACCGTGCGGTCCTTGTTAGCATTGTACACTGATTTCTGGACGCTCTGAAGGCAGTCCAATCAGCAGGAAGTTTAGTCTTCCATGCCTTTTTCCATAAGGCATCCCTGTTTAATCCCGGTGCTCCTGAGAAGAAGACAATAAAAATGTTTAAGACCGTTCTGCCAGATCTCCTGACATGCCAAAATGTGACCACCTTCAACCACAAAATTAATGCTGATGCCAACCAGTGACTTTGAAGGTGGTCAGGGTTAAGGAGAAACTAGGGCTGCCAGCCTCCAGTGCAGGACCCCCCCCCAACCAGGCCACCATCACCTTCTATCATATGTACAGAGGGAGGGAGGAAAGAAGCTGAGCTCCTCATCTCCCAATGTGTTGTGTAAAGTGTGTGTGAGAGAGAGAGAGAGAAAGAACCCCCCACACACTTCTTGTGTAGGAGGATGGTATTCCAGGATGTACTTTCCTTTTTATGTTTGCTTGCACGTATGTGCAAGAAACATAGTGCCATCATCCGAGTTTTCGTAGGTGTGGCACCCATCTTCCAATGCAGTCAGTGTGTTTGCAGGCGCGGCCACAGTTCGCCAATGAATGCTGCAGCTGTCTATGACAGCAGTTGAAAATGCAGTGCCATACAGTTGAAAGGCAGAGCTCCGCTTCAGTGAGCAGTGAGAAGTTACTGCCTGCGCATCCGCTCCCCCCAACACACACACACGCATGCACATTGCATGCTAATAATGCGCAACCCTCCCCCCCCACACACACTGCATGGCTGACAGGGGTGCCCAATCCCGCATCGGCTCCAATGTCACCCTCCCAACAGACAACCGGGTGCTACGCTGGCGGGCCCACCCCAAGCGTGGCAACGATCAGTATGGCGATGGGGGTGCCCAATCCCCCATCGGCTCCATTGACTGCCCCAAGCAGCCTTCCAGCTGCCACGGTGAGCTGACGCCAGCGGGCACAAGTCCCACGTCATCCAAGAAAAAAAAGAAACCTGAAAGAGAAAATCTTCCTCGCTGACTGTCCTGACCCCCCGCCCCACCCTCTGCACACCCTGCCTCCCCACAACCCCTCTCACCCCATACTTACCTCCGGAGTCCGGCGCAATGATCTTCAGTGGACCGGGAACATGTCTTCACTCTTCAATGCCGACCGTGAACTGAGGAAATGCCGGTAAGCTGTATAATGTAATAAATAGGGTTATTTCAACTTTGATGCATTTCTCAGGCATTTTGGGGAATTTTTTCACCACATTTTCAACATGGGATTTTTGGGACCCCACCTCATGAATTCTGTCACTGACATTTTGTTAAATCGGCCCTGAAAGGTGATTTTGCGGTCACTGCACGGAACCACCGTTTGGGACCGACTTACAATATGACAGTGTCACAGTTCACGAGGTAGGCCCCCAAAAACCCTATGTTGAAAATTTGGTGAAAAAATTCACCAAAATTACTGTTTTACGAGCATGCGTTGCGCTGTTCCTATGCACGCTCGTAAGTTCGCAAACTTTCAATATTTTCACTCCAGATTTTCAACATTGCCATTTTACCACACCTCCTTATGAGCAGTACAGTTGTCATTTTTCACATTTGCCCAAAATGTGTTTCCCGCATGTAGCGCACTAATTTATTTATTTTAATTTTTGTTGACCGGTAAGTGCACTAGACAAATCTTGCCTATTTTCAGGCACGACCTGGGAGGGGATACAGACAATGCCAACTGACTTTGAACCAGATTAAGCTGTTGGTGGTATTTTCAGTGAAAGAGGAAATTTGCCAGGACACCGGAAATTCCCTACTCTTTTGATAAGTGCCATGGGATCTTTAACATCCACCTGAACTACCACCAATCCAGGCAGATGGGACCTCGGTTTAACGTCTCATCTGAAAGACGGCACCTCAGAAGTGCAGCACCCCTCTCATGCTGCACTACAGTGTCAGTACTGGGATATTAACCCAAGTGCAAGATGTGGGAATTGAACCCACAGCCCTCTGATCTCCCGGCCTCAGAGGTGAGTGTGCTACCCACTGAGCCACTGACAATGGTGCAGTCGGTGTGCAAAATCAATGTTCGGGACAAATTAAGAAAATCACAGTGACACTGTTCATGAGCAGAAGTGTTAAAATGGCTATGTTAAAAATTTGGTGACAAAATTGCCCAAAATGGCTGTGTTATGAGCGACCATTGCGCAGTTTCCACGCACCCTCGTAAGTTCATGGATTTCTAATATTTTCAGTCCAGATTTTCACCACTGGCATTTTTCCACACTTCCTTACGAAGAGTACAGCTGTCATTTTTCACACCATGGCCGAAATGAGTTTTCACACTTCCAGCGCAGAAATGTGTGGTCACTGTGGGAAATCACTGTTCGGGACAGATTAAGAAAATCACAGTGACACTGTTCATGAGCGGAGGTTCCAAAATGCCTGTGTTGACAATCTGCTGTAAAAAATCCCCAAACTAATTGCATTATGGGTGTGCGTTACGCAGTTTCTACACACGCTCGTGACTTCACCAGTTTTTTTTCAATATTTTCACTGCAGATTTTCAACATTGCCATTTTTTCCACCTCCCCATGAACAGCACAGCTGTCATTTTTCACATCCTGTTCGAAATGTGTTTTCACACCTGTGGTGCCAAATGGCGTAGTCTCTGTGCAAAATCAACTTTTGGCTAACGAACTGATATTGCCACTGTTCATAAAGGTGGGGGGGGGGGTCACAAAAACCTAGTTGAAAATTTGGAGGGAAAATGTCAACGAATGCCTGAGACGTTAGGATTTCCGACCAGAACGCCCCACCCTGTAGAGACTGACAGGCATCAGGGGTGTGACTTGGGATTTTCGCCTGTAATGCTCACACCATTCCACACTCTGAAGCCAGTAACAGGCATCGAGATGTGCCTTGGACTCTTCGGCCCAAAAGTTCACCCCATTCTCCTACACAGCACCCATCTCACCGTATTTCCTGATGGAATGGGGTGAGCATAAGGGCCAAAGACCCCAAGGCACACCGTGACACTTGTCGGTGTCTGCAGGGTAGGGTGTGGTGAAATGGCTTGGCCGTTATGCCTGACGGCCCAAAGGCACACCCCAATGTCTGTCAGTCTCTGCAGGGCGGTGGCAGGGTTGGCTTCAGTTCAATACTTCACTGCCATTCCTATTATGCAGCTCTCTAACTCCTACACTACCAATGCCAATGCCAGCAAGCAAACATTCGGCATTAACAAATGCTTGTTCTTCTATGTTAAAGTATTGTCATTTGTTGGTTCGTTGGGATGGCCACCCATGTTTGTCTGTCTATTAGTGTTTGAATGAAACTTTTCTCCTTTTTCTGTACATCCTAGAAATATTGCTTCCTCTGTACGAAGCAGGGACCAGGGCAAGAAGTGCTGAATTAAATAAAACAAAAAGGCCCTACGGTTCCCTAGAGCTTAAAGAAGTCAGCGCTGACAAACGTCTGGAAAGATATAAAAGCGGCTTATTTCTTATGTAAAACAGCATGACTGTATTACGCTCATAATTTTGAAGCCGTGAGCCTGTTTTTAGATAAAATAACGTCTGTGGGCAATATTGGCGAATTAATGAAGAATGTACTGCATTACATACAGTACCGTGTAATTCTTTATTTGTAGATTATAGTAATGTACTTACGCTACAACAGAAGGTAGCGGTAGCGTGAAATGCATTTTCTCCTTCATTTTGTTGGCGCTCATGCCTGAAACATGTATTACCAGTTTTTGTTTTGTCCTGTTAATATTATCCTCCACGCTAACCCCAGAAATCCAAAAAGGTGGACAGAAACTAATCCGGATACAGCTGCCTGGACATTGTGTTTTATTTTTAGTTATATGGCAGTGCAGTTTTCACAGGTTCTTTTTCCCTTAGTTTCTGCTCGAATGTGCGCACTCTTGTGCATGTGTCTGAGTTAGATACTCAGTAGACGCTCTCTGTGGAGGTTTTAAAATAGCAAATTTCAAATAGACAAATAAGGGATGTTTAGTCATTGTCTACTTGCTTACCTAAATAAGATGTATTTATTTTAGGGACCTTTTATTTTTCTAAATCTGGAGACTCGTCTCAGCAGCCCTGGGTACACAGTCTCCTCTAATTGCAGAATATACTATAGAGCCGGCCGGCCTCAACCTTACCATATTTATGATGTAGTTGGAAGGGGAGGTGCTTCCTGAGGCTACATTTCAATAAAATCTCCACACAAACATTTAAATTACTTTTTGTTGGTATGCTTATTAATCTATAAATGAAATAAAGAGATTGCTGTATGCAAATAAAAGAAATAGGGCTGTTAAATTACAGTTGTGTTAGAAAAGAAAGACAATGGGTGGAGTAAACTAATCATGTGACTCCTTTTTGGGTATATAAGCATTACAGTGCTCTAATGGATTCAGTCTGCAAGGAGGTGTGAAGATAACACCTTCCCTTAGCTAGTTATTTCTGGCTATGTCGGTTTAAAGTGAACTAAGTTATTTTATGTTGCTTCTCTTTTATTTTGCCGTATACCAGTTGCTTTTGATTTTTTTCTGTTGCAATGAATAAATTTAATTTTGGTCACAACCAATGGTGCTTCCTTGGTCCATCTGTAACCCACACAATCTCACATAAAGAAAACAGCAGCACTGCTGATATGGAAATGACTGGGTGGGCAGAGCCAAATCTCATCACACGGACCATCAGGGGCCTTTTGCTCAGTTGTCTCCGAGCTGAGGCTCCCATATAATGGCCCCTTTGAAACCATATGAAACATCACTTTGTAGGAAAGAAATACACCAGGAGCAATGTATTACACTATGCCTTATAGGTCTGATGTTGCCGTACAGGATGGTCTGGCCCGCTGGTTCCTCAACAGAGACCCAAGACATGCGGCCCCCCCAGGTTGGCTTATAGTGCTACTTTTCCCCCTAAAGCAGAGAATCAAAGATCATTCCCTCAAAATGTCTTATAATGCCCCTGTACGGCTATGTACCACTTTTAGCTTCCTGTGTTGTGGAAATTATCAGGTCCGCTTTACTGACCCCCACCTCCAGCTGAGTGCCAGACAGCCACTGTACCATATAAAACATCTTTCTCAGTAAAGGAATGGCAGTATTGCCCCATGTCCTGAAGAAGTCCCTCCCGACAAGACCAGACAAGCCCCCAACCCCGCCCCCAACTTCTACCTGCGAAACTGGCTATTCAATGGTCCATATCCTATACTATAATCCATCATAGAGTCACTAGTTTAGCCAAGGGAGTCTCCTTTTCTGCAGAGTACTGAAGTCATGAGGTAGAGTGGGTGGTGCAAAGAACCTCAGCATTTTCAGCATTTATTTAACTTTTGGTGACCAGGTAAACACACTAGACAAATATATGCCTATTTTCAGGTACGACCTGGGAGATTACAAGGAAGGTACAGACAGTGCAAGGTACGAAAAAATTACTTACCACAATAATCTTGTTTCTTCCAAGGGAATTTTACTGTAGTCTGACATATGCAGTATTGTCCTTCCATTGTACTGCCCCGGAGCCGAAATGGTTAATAGAACCTATGCTAATGATGAAATGCTAGGCTCATGCTCGGTTTTCAAACCACTGCCCCTGGTAAACATTCTACAACTGCCAGATTCTTATGGCGCATGAACACTAACAAGCTATGTATACAAACTTTAACAATTAAATAATTAAACAACAAACAATCCCCTTCATTTAAAAAAGTGGGCAAGTCACTAAGCCCAACAATAGAACCACTCATTTTTTAATTTTTTTTTATTTTAGTCTTTGGTAACTGGTAAGGCCCACTAGGCACAGATGTCTTTTCAGGGGCAACCTGGGAGCAGTCAGAGTCACACATTATGCAAGTGGAGGTTGTGAGAATCAAACCCAGGTCTGGCCTGCTGGATGTACCAAGCTCATTCACAGCTCATTACTCTAACCTCTAGGCTATACTGCCAGCCCACAGGTTTACAACAGCATGGCCAGCTGTGCAGCAGTGCCCATACATTCTAGCAGGGGAGGCAGGGTGGGAGCTCACAATACAGTAAGATTCCCTTGGAAGAAACAAGATTACTATGGTAAGTAATTTTTTCTTCAAACCCCAGGAAATCCTACTGTATTCTGACATATGCAGACTACCCAGGCAGTAATTTTTTTGGGGTTAGAGAACCTATTTAGGAAACAAGCTCTGCAGTTACTGCTGTGCCAAACCTGGCTACACCTCTGGCCTGGGTATCCAGGCTGTAGTATTTGGTAAAGGTGTGGACTGTTTTCCCAGGTAGCTGCTTTACAAATTTCCAACAAATTAATATCTCTTGCAGCTGCTGTTGAGGCAGCTGCACCCCTTGTAGAGTAAGCCCTAAGGCCTACAGGGGTTCCTTACCTACTTTGCTGTAGCAGCACTGAATACAACCAACAATCCAACGAGCAATAGACCTCTGAGGTGAGTTTGCCCTTTCCCACTTCTCCATAGGTTAGGAAGAACTGAGTGCTATCCTACCTGTGGCCCTTTTTGTGATCCAAGTAGTAGCTTATAGCTCTTTTTTTTTTGTACTTTCTTTTTATTGAATTAATAAAAAGACATTACAGCTTTTTTCCCTCATGCAAGAGGATTCATTCAGTTACAATAGCAAAATATGGAATATCACTTTGTTCTAGCTCTTACATAATATGCAGCAGGAGTGGGGGATAAAATAAAATAATTGGCAGATTTCACCAACTGTCCCATAAGAAAGTTCAAGGTTGCCAGCCGCTCATGGCTGTGATAGTCTGTTTATTAGGTAGAATATCCCGAATTTGAACCCCCACCAACCAGTAGTGCTGTGACCTTTCAAAGAGAAAATATATTAAAGGTAGACCTGGTTCCCATGCACTCGCTGTCTCCTGCTCCTACCCACCCTCCATACAAACAATTAGCTTAGAACAGATCTCAGTATACAATATGAGCAACTGAAATAACATGCACAAAATGTTTAAACTGGGTCAGTATAACTATGAGAAGGGATTAAACAACACTACCCCTCTCCAAAAATATCACTTCACCCTCAGTATCCCAGTCTCTAACTTTTAACTATTAGGCAAAGTAAAATGAATGGCTAAAGAAAAAGTCAGAGTTAGTACTCAGCCTTCCTCCGAATCAGAACTGACCACCTCATGTTCCAGTCCTGGTTTACTGTTAAATTCAGTAGCCGTTTTTCCGGCCCAACGACCCACGTCCTTCGGGTCTGTAAACTGCCAACTGCGACCCCCATATGTGACTCTTAGACGGGCCGGTAGCAAGAAGGAGTGTGCTATCCCCAACTAACGAAGCTTCTGGCGAACTGCGTCAAATTGTTTCCTCCTCGAGCGTGTTTGGTAGGAGAGATCATGGGTCTCCAATTTAGAAAGTGTTTTTTCAAGTTTTGAGTCCATTGCTCTGACAGATTATACGAGTGCTTGCCATGGAGGGTCCTTAGAAGTAGCAGGCCCCACCGTGTGGTCTTGATCAGAGCTAGGAGGCTGAGGTTGAGATGCAGTAGAAGGCCTCAAATTTGCAGCCAAATGAGGCTGGTTTTGCTTAGTATGCCCCATCACGAGTCTGGTATCGTTAGAGAGCTGAGAATCTGCAGAATTTGCTGAGTTTAGTTGAAATAAAAGGTTCAGCTAAAATTATGTTTTAGTCGGTAAATTAGGAGCAAGAAGTGCAGATCTGCAGAAAACACTTCCTGCCTGGAAGCTGGGTCTGCCTCCGCCAGCTCTCTTGACATCTGCGCTGTGCAGTCTACGCTACCCTGAACTAGAGTGGTCAGTGAAAAAGACCGACTAAGTAATGGACTGATTCAGGTGGCAGTCCGACACCACCTTGGACAGAAATTTTCTGTTAGTCCTGAGGATTACCTTGCCCCTATGGACTGATATGCAATCTGGCTTAGTGGACAATGCCTGGAGCTCACTGATCCTCCTAACTGAGGTGATGGCTACCAGGAACTCTATCTTTCATGTTGCGTACTTAAGCTCTGCTGAAAACATGGGCTCAAACGATGGTTGCATTAGCTAGCCAATGCATATATTGAGGTCCCATGCTGGGGTGTGTTCCCTGTGAGGGGAATACAAATGCATGAGACTCTGGAAGAACTTCCAAACACTTGATTAGCTTCCAGAGATGACCCCTTACCAGCTAAGAGGTAAGCAGGGACAGCTGCTAAGTGTACTTTAAGTGTGGAAGGTCTAAGGCCGAGAGAGAATGAAGGTGTGCCATATACTCTAGAACGACAGACAAGCCAGACTGGCAGCAGTTTCTCTCTTTTTCTGGCGACAAATGTAAAATCTCTTCTGTTTAGAGGTATACGTCTTTCTGGTAGAGGGTTTTCTAGAAACCCTAAGAACCTCTAGCACCCCTCCCGAAAAAAGCAAGTCAACATATTCTAAGTCCTCAAGAGCCAAGCCCGGAGTCTGAGAGACTGGAGATTGGGGTAAAGGACCCTGCCCTATGAGGAAGCCAATAGGCTGTGCCTCCTGGGTAGAGAGAGATTGGCCTGGAAATTGACAGGGTCAGAAGCAGAGAATACCATGGCTGTCTAGCCCAATCTGGAGCAATGAGGATCATTGCCGTTAGTTGAATCCTGAGCTTGTTCAGCACTCTGAGCAACAGGGGGAACAGAGGAAAGGCATACAAGAACTTCCCTGTCCAATCCAACAGCAGCACATCCAGAGGGGCTTTGCCCACTGCAGGAGGCCTGCAACAGAATTGTGGTAGCTGGTGATTGTCTGGGGTTGCAGGTCCATCTCTGGGGTGCCCCACCTTCCAAACACCACTTGCAGGACCTGTCTGTTTAGTTACCATTCATGGTAGTTTTGGTTGATCCTGCTGAGAGCATCTGCCAGGACATTGTCCTCCCTGGGAGGTGGACTGTTGAGAAGGAGATTCCCAGAGAGTAAGCTATACTCCACACTTTCATGGCCTCCTTGCACAGTGAGGACGATTTTGTGCCCCTTTGCTTTTTTACGTAGTACACTGTGGTTGTATTGTCTGCCCTGACCTGAACCACCTTACTCTGAAGCATTGGAGTGAAGGACTGAATGCCCAGATAAACTGCCCTGAGCTACAACAGGCTCTATGTGAAGCAGGGACTCCTGCTGGGGCCAGGTACCATGTGCAATGTGTACCCCTAGGTGTGCACCCCACCCTAGAAGGGAGGCATCTGTTGTTAAGACTGCTGCTGCTGGTGGCAGCTGGAGGAAAGACACACCTTCCCTGAGGTTGTCTTTATCCCACCATTATTGCAGAGCTTGCAGCAAAGGTTCCTGTGACTGGAACCATCTTTGACAGGGAATCTATTTTCTGGGACCAGTGAGACCTGAGATGAAATTGAATGTCTCTCACCTAGAATCTTGACCTTGACACTGTTGCTGCAGCCATGTGTCCTAACAGCTGTAGAGAAAGCCCCACTGATCTGGTGGTATGCAGCTGGAATGAGCCTGTGAGCTGCACCAAGCTGTCTATTCTTCCCTGTGGGAGGAAGGCCCTTCCTCTTAAGAGTGTCCAGTTCTGCCCCTGTGAACTCCAGGCGCTGAACTGGCGTTAGCACTGACTTTTTCTGATTTACCAGGAGGCCCACCGTAAACAGGGTATCCTGGATGGTGATCAGTGCATCTCTACCCACTGAGGAGACTGCCCTACCACCAACCTGTCATCCAGGTATGGGAAGACTAACACCTTGCCTCCTTAGGTGTGCTACCACCACTGCTAGGCACTTGGTAAACACCTTTGGAGCAGAAGTAAGGCCGAAAGGCATGGCTCTAAACTAGTAGTGGTCTGATGGCAATCTGAACCTGAGGTAGTTTCTGTGTGATTGCCTGACAGGGATGTGGAAGTAAGCATCAAGTCCAGAGATGCTAGCCCAATTCCCTTTCCTGGGTATAGGAAGGATGGTAGCCAGAGTGACCATTTTGACCTTTGGCTTTGTTAAATGCCTGTTTAAATGTCTGAGATCCTATATGGGTCTCCACTACCCTGCCCCCTCCCCCCCCCAACAAGAGTGAGGAAGTATCCTGAGTAGCGACCCCTTCCCTGGTGGGCCAAGGGAACAGGCTCTACTGCTTTGTCTTAAATGAGTTTTGCTACTTCCTCTTCCAACAGAGTTACTTCTGATAGACTGGCAGGTCTGAAAAATATTGCCCTTAGTTTGGGCAGGATCTTGAGCCTGAGGGCAAGCTCCTGGCCCACTCCCTCCAAGACCCATCCTCCCAAGTCTGAAGGTAGTGGGCAGCCTGCCCACTACTGGAAGTGAGGAGGCAGCCTTGACAGACCACTCAGGGGTCTGGTTAGTATATGCACTTGGCTGAGTGCTGAGGCCAGTATAGCTGCTGTCCCTTCTGCCTCTGCCTCTTAAGTACCCCTGAGGTTGATAGGTAGGAGATGTTTGGGCCTGGAAGAGGGGTCTGTAATGGGTTCTAGCCCTGCTCCCTCTGCCTTCCTACTTCTAGGGTGTTGCTGCTTTGTCCTTTGCAGCAGCACTCTCATAAGTGACCTTGTACTCATTCATCTTTTTCATGTAAGCCTCGGTTTGTTCACCAAAAAGGGATGTGTGC
This sequence comes from Neoceratodus forsteri, assembly GCA_016271365.2. Classification (NCBI taxonomy): domain Eukaryota; kingdom Metazoa; phylum Chordata; order Ceratodontiformes; family Ceratodontidae; genus Neoceratodus; species Neoceratodus forsteri. Next base: position 1,233,691,113 of record CM028129.1, on the reverse strand, counting down.
TCACAAGGAAAGTCCAGTGCCTTTTTCTGAGTCCTGGGACAAGCCAGTTTCCCTCAGCCAGGCAAATCCTCTCAAAAACACTGAGATTGTCATTTGCCTGGCTGCAATATCACTGGCATCCACTGCCATTCTGAAGTGGCATTTAGAGGCCTCTATTACCCTTTTTGCATCTTCGGCCAAGTCTGATGCCATAAGCCCAGGGTATGCTTTAGCAATCTCTGAAACTACATCCCAGATACTTTTTTTGTTTGATATCTGGAGTCATAGGCCATGTAAGTGGCCTATCTGAAGGCCAAAGAGGCACCTAAGTAGGATTTCTTGCCACAGAATCCATTTTTCTGGAGTCTTTATCCGGTGGGTGTGATGCCAGGGGAATCCCTGCCTTATCACAAGCCGAAGCTTGCACCAACTCTTCATGGCTGGGGTGCTCTACTCCAAACTTAGCCACCCAATGCTTCCTGTCTGTCTCCTTGTCCACTGGGGGAATGGAGGTGGGGGTTCATAAAATTCTAGAAGCCTGTCTCTTCAGAGACTTGTGGCTGGGCAGCAACAGTCTTTTTGTTACTGGCACATCCAACATTTCTATATAGTCTGGCTCCTCTTCCTCCTCTTTGAATTCCTGGGTGGAGAGGTCCAATGTGAGGGGAAAAAATCCTCCACTCCCTTCTCAGAGGAGTCAGGATGTAGATGATCCATGTACACCCCAGCAAATCGTTCAAGTGAACCAGGAACCGAGGAGGAACCAGGTCCTGAACCAAGGTCTGCGAACCGGGCCACTGAACTGGAACCACGGTACCAGTTTGCAGCGCCTGTATAATTTTTATAGCGTTTGCCAATTCATCTGCGGTTGGAACCGATGGTTATGTAGGTTGCAGTTCCTGAACCTAGTGTTTTTCCTTCCTCTTTTTCTTAGAACTTGATGGTTCAGCGGCAGTGTCTGCGGTTCTTTTCTTAACTGAGGAAGCATTACCCTGGTTAGAGGGTTGTTCAACCGGTTCCTTCAGTTTCTCCTTATGAGAGGAGGAAGTTTTGTCCTCAGCTGGGTCAGCAGCCTTCTCAGACATTTTCCTTTCAGTAGGTTAAATGCCTATTAAGCATCGACTGAGGAAAAGTTTTTTGCTTTTAAAGATTTCACAATCTGCCTTTAGGTGGTAAAAACCTTAGGCAAAAAAAAAATGTTAATGATCTGTTTTCAAACAGTTCCCCCATACTCTGTACAAAGCTGAAAACCCATTAGGCTGGTTATTGTCTTGGGTTAATGACAAAACCAGTAAAACCCCCAAGAAATGGGTCTCTGAGAATCAGAAACCCACACCAATTAACTTTTTTTTTTTTTTTTTTTAGAACCAAGAGTTACCCTGGTTTCCCTCAAAACAACCAATTTAAGCAACCGGCCCAGGGAAAGAATAAAATACAGAAATTAACTTTTCAAAATGTAAATAAAAGGTTTTTGGTTCCCTCTCAGTTAAATGAACCGAAAAGAAACTGAAAAACTTACCATAATAACACTAAATCTAGACTAATTTACCTGAAAACTCAAGGACAATGCTTTAAGAAACGAACAGAACTAAAATTTACTTCAAAAAAACGAGAAAATAAAATCTTCAAGAAAGATGAAGGAGAGCTCTCCGAGGCATCTGTTCTAGGCAAGCGGAGTAAAGAATCTGACAGTTGTCGAATGTTTACCACGGATAGTGGTTTGAAAATCGAGCATGAGCCTAGCATTCCATCATTAGCATAGGTTCTATTAACGATTTCAGCTCCAGAGCAGTACAATGGAAGGACAATAAGAATACAAAAGAAATCGGTCATTTAATTTCTCTCTGAAATTGTTTCAACAGTTCCTTGATGGTTTTAAAGTTTCCTGAGGGTCTTGTGCCCTCTGCACCATCTGTAGAAGGCTGGACATCACTTGGTTCTCCTGTTCTTCTATTACGAGTTTTCCACAGACCTAACAGCTGCTTGGGGAGGTTGTGGTAGCTGAAAGCTCATCTTTCCAGTTCCTTTTTAACCTTGTCTACAGTGTGATACAGAATGTCCCCTACTGGAAATTGCACACAGAGCCTGGCTATATAAGGTGTTTAGAATTTTAGTCTAGCTTTCCTAAGTTCTCGTAGGCAAGGGGCATATGCCCTATGTTTCGTTTGGATGGCCGGTGCAAAATCACTGTCAAAATCAATTTATTTGTCACCCACATTACTTTTTTTTCCCTGACGCCACGCATCTAGGAATACTTGTTCTTTTATTTGGAACTTGCACATAAATGAGCCATGTACAAGCTGCATTGTACTGGACAGAAGACATACCTTGTGTTAATTTAGTTTTATAGACTAATCCATGGCACATTCCTCCTCCTAACTAAAACTAAAGATTTCTGTTACATCAGGTAAACCTTTCCTGAGTTACATCAGTGTCTAAATAGCATATGATGTGTGGGCTGGTGTGGGAAGTAACTGGTAAGTGACATCCTAAAGTACGATGCGCTAAGTGGGAAGGGTGCAGTGTCCAGGGGGTGGGGATGGAGACCAACAGGAAGTACAGCAGAATCAGGAGGGCATCAGTTCCACAACTTGAAGCAGCGGGGTGCAGTCCATTAATGAGGGCATTACTGGGTATGATTATCAACAGGTAGGCTGGAACACACAGACTACAGGAAGTTCACCTAGGGTTCTGTTTCGATTGGTTCAGATATGCACCCCATATCTTCAAATAAGAGTGTAGGGTGCCCGATGTTGCATGTGACACTTTTTCATATCTGGCAGTGAGTGCCAGTAGGTTTTCCCACTCTTTGACTGTGGGGGCAGTCGGGTCTCACCAGTGCCATAGGAGCACTCATTTTGCCACTGGTAGAGCCCCCATAACCCACAGTATCTGATGGTATGCGAGGATGCCTATGCTAGAAGGAATTCCCAGGAGTGCCAGCATGGGGTCTCACCCTGCTGGAATTGGTACTATCAGTCTACATTTCTTCCCAACTCCACTCCAATAAGTGTCGAAGGAGGGGCAGGACCACATGATAGGAGTGCGGGATGTCTGTGGCAAGGTACGTCACCAACAGTCACTGCTAACAAGAAGGTCTACTTGGTACAGTCAGAGTGGAGTCCGATATGCACTGTGGAGTATTTTGTACTGCAGGGTTTTAGCCTGTAATTCAATCGAGGCTCTGCAGGCCACAGGCCAAACCTGGTCCCTGTCAGAGTCTGGCACATCTACCCACCAACAGACTACATAAACAGAAAGCCGCCTTCGCTGAAAGGTGCGTCTCCTGCAGTTGGGCAACATCTTGTTAAGTGGTTTAATACCTTTCTTCATTTCAGAGGGCAGTTTAGTCCCCTGGTATTCCACGACACAATTTTGAGTGTGTCATATGTCACCATGGCTACACCTGAATGCAATACACCAAGGAGATGTCCATAGGCAATATTCAGCCACCCCACCCACCAGATACACAACCCACACCCACCAACAAGTACATGCAAAAAACAATGAAAACTACCATGGATGTCCTGATCCCTTGCAAAGAGCAGAGGACCAGCAATGAAATAGTAACTGTAAACAAGGTCCTGAGCAGCAGGAAAGGAATAAACACAAATTAATGTACAACATAGCGAGCGATTCTCTCTCTAGTAGAGGTATGCCAGCTACCAACACTACTTGTCAGTAAAGAAGGCACGCAGGCCAATGCTCACACAGAACCGAGTAAGGGGGAGCACACCAGCCACCACCTTCCATCTATCTCCCCAAGTACAGTATATGGAGCAGGAAAGGTGCATATCAGACAGGACGCCCCCAGTGTGCCAAGGCTTTCCAGGAGGGCACTGCTTCGCTTTAGTGGAGATGGATGTGAGGCTCCAGTTGTACAAAGGATGCTGCTAACTCTCCCCAGTTTGGTTGGGGGGGGGAGGGGCTGACCAGGAGGTCTGTAATAGGTTTGACTCTGGTGCTATTTGGCCCAGGTCCCATGTCCACTGCTATGCCTATGGGCTGTACCCTCTGGAAGAACCAACAAACCAATGTTCTCAACCCCCAATCTGACTAAACTGCTTGAAGCTAGTGAAATTAGGATCAATCAATCAAACAAACTTTATTTAACCAGGCAGTTACATCATTAAGTAAGCTCATTTCCAAGATGGTCCTGGACACTCAGAACAACATTCAATAACGAGGGCTTAACAAATAATGTATGACAGACATTAATACAGAGTAAGACAAGGTGAAAGTCAGTAAACATTAAAGCTTAACATTGAAGGCGAATGGGCACATAGGCAATTTAACATGATACAGGGAGAGGGAGGGAGGGAGGAGGGAGGGAGACACGCGGAGGTTAGGAGGTTGAACAAGACCAAGAGGGAGAAGGAGGAGGCAAACTAATAGGAGGAGACCCACAGGAAACTAACAAAGGACCGGAGTGGAAGCAACAAGGGTATATTTACCCTAAAGGGAAGCCGCTGACGGGGGATCGATGGCCTAGTCAAATGAGGAATATGGTACTGATTGGCCAGAAGGGAAGTGTTTATCTAAAGCAATCACGTACCGTATTCAGGCATCGGTTGAGCATCTGTCTGAACATGTGGGGGCTAGGCAGGGTGGAGAGTTTAAGTGCTTTTTGCATATTATTCCAAAGCATAGGAAGATAAGAGCTAATGGCAGAGAAGCCAAGATGTGTCCTAGTCTGAGGTATTTTAAAGTTGATAAAGGAGGAGTTCCTCATGACGTAAGTAGCCTTAGAGCACTCGAACAGTTCGCCAATATAGGATGGCAGGTTGTTTGACAGGGCCCGGTAGAACCACATAAGGGCGTTTTTTTTTTTGTCTCCTCAGGGAGAGGGGTGGCCAGTCTAATCCTTGGTACAACAAGCAATGATGAGTCTTTAGAGGCAGGTCAAGAACAAATCTCAGAGCGCGGTGGTAGAGAGTATCAAGTTTTAGAAGCTCTCTTCCGGGGCAGTGGCTATATAAGAAATCACTGTAATCAAGCAGGGGAAGAAAGGTTGTTTGAACCAACCTCTTCCTAGCTTCCAGGGTGAGTAGGTGTCTTAAGCGGTAGAGTAGGCCAAGATGTTGCCTCAACTTTTTAGTTTGATCATTTAGGTGTACACTGAAGTTCAGTTTGTTATCCAACCAGACTCCCAAATATTTGAATTTGTCCACTATTTCTAATGATTCACCAAGAATGGTAACAATCTGGGTAGGACTGGGGGCCTTTGTGTTAATGGTGGACCGGGGGGGGGAGATAACCATGGATTTTGTTTTTTTGGCGTTTAATAGTAGCTTCAGATTCAGCAGGTTATGCTGGAGTATGATAAAATCCTGTTGAAGCTCCCTGTAGGCAAGATCAAGAGAGCGGTTGGCTGAATAGATGACAATGTCGTCTGTGAAGAGGTGAACATTTCCTGCTAAAAGGCCAGAGTCAATACGGTTAATATAAAGAGAGAAGAGGATAGGTCCCAGGACTGAGCCTTGCGGGATGCCTCGCGGCAGAATTATTAATGGGGAGAATTCATCATGGATTTTAATTTGCTGTCTCTTATTTGTGAGGTAGCAGCGGAACCATTTTACTGCAGCAGGGGTTAAACCAATATATCCCAGAGAGTCAAGTAGTAAGGAATGGTTAACCATGTCAAATGCTTTGCTATGGTCCAGGAAGAGTGCATAGATATGCTGCTTATTATTCAGGGCTTGTAACCAATCGTTAGAAACTTTAGCAAGGGCCGACACGGTGCTATGTTTGGGTCTGAACCCTGATCGAACAGAGTTTAGGATGTTTTCACTATCCAAATGCCTCCTTAGTTGAGCGTTGATTTTTTTTCAAGGAGCATGGATAGAAAAGGAAGCAGTGAAATGGGCCTATAGTTGTTCAAGTCTGTAGGATCTCCCGATTTAAACAAAGGAATAATGTGCGCAATTTTCTAACTGGATAGCAGTTCCCCTTGGGTTAGTGAGCAATTAAAGAAGTGGGCAATTGGTGCTGTCAGTTAGAGATAACCTGCTTTGAGGAAGAATGGTTCTAATAAATCAGCACCCACACTCTTTTTGGTGTCCAATGAGAGGAGGACGTCCTCCACTTGTTTATATGATACCATCCGGAACTTGAACGTGGGGCAGTCAGACCCAGGGGCAGAGGTCAGGCTGGGTAGAGAGCTGGCATAACAAGTGGTACTCATTTTACTAGCAGGTGACATGTCAAAGGAGAGGCCTGCAGTTGCAAAGTGATTACTAAGCTGATCAAGGATCTCAGCCCTGGATGTGTAGGAGATGTTATTTGCCACAGTTTTAGCCAGGAGGGGAGTGGCAGGAGTGACCTTCGACCTCTCTCAAAATCTGCCAGAATTTGGCTGAGCAGTTATTGTTTACCTCAAGTGCAGACTGGAAAAAATGGGCTTTTTCCAGCCTGACCAGATTGGTGCAGGCATTCCTGGCAACTCAGAAGAAGAGCCAATCAGAGTCGGACTGAGACCTCCTTGCCTTTTTCCATAGTGTCTCTTTGTGACGTAGGGCCCTCTTAACAGCTGGGCTGAGCAAGTCAGGAGCGTGTTTCCTTAACTTCATTTTCCTTAAGGGTGCATGCTTGTTGATAACCTTAAGTAATAGATCTTGGAATATGCTGAAGGCTTCTGACACAGTGGGTACGAGGTAGAAGTTCTGCCAGAGAATGTCCCCAAGGTCTGCCAAGAAGGCAGGGAGCACAAAATTTTTCATGCTGCGTTTCACCTTGAACGAGGAAGCGGAATCGAGGTGAGGGGTGTACCTGACACAGGCAATTGCGCAGTGGTCACTCAGATCATTATGAACGACCCAGATATGGGAGATATTATGTGCTTTACTGACCAGAATAAGGTCCAGTAAGGAACTACAGTCAGGATTTTTTTAATTTGGTTGAGTAACCTCTTGGATCAGCTGAGATAGCCCGTGGTCATTACAAAAGACCTTAAGGCTGTTAGCACAGGCATCGGTCCACTTGAGGTTAAAATCCCCCATTAAGACTCACTCCACGCTTGCTTTTTCCAGGAAAGCATGTAAGTGGGTCAAAATGCCCAGACTGGCTGCAGGCGGCCTGTGGCATGCGGCTACCAGTACAGCTACTCCAGGTGACAAAGTAATTTTAAGAGAGAGGCACTCAAATTCTTTGGGCATCGATGTGCAGTCAAGGTCAGACATTTGGAATTTATCTTTGATATAAATGGTGACACTACCACCTCTGGACAGTCTGTCACACCTGAATAGATTGTAGCCAGGGATATGGAGCAATTTATCAGGTACGCTGCTCTTCAGCCAGGTTTCTGAGAACACTGTTACATTTGGGGAGGCGTGTAACATCCAGGCTTGGGCCTGGTCAAGTTTCCTGGCAAGGCTGCATATGTTCATGTGCAGGAAGCTCATGCCCTTTAGCTGGGAGTGTTCCCTGGGATCCCCACATAGGGCAGTGGGTGGTGAGAATCACTACCCTAGGCATCCCCCATTACCCCTGTATTTCACCTTATGGTGCAATAAAGACAACATTGTAGTAGATACCATATAATTCCTTAACACAAAACGGCAGAGCAGCAAAGTGAAAGCTTCAGTCTATGCTATGAAAATTCCTCACTGATAGATAAGAATCATTTGTGCTCCATGTGACTGTGGCATATTTGTTATCAGCAGGGACATTTTTGAAGTAAGCAACCGAAGTGGCCGTACTTTTTGTGAAGTGACCACACACAGCACCAGGAATTTCCTTACCGTACTTGCCATAACCGAACAAATGGCAAGTAATAATGTAAACTCAGAACAGTTATTACTATTGGGAGTCGCCAAAGGGAAACTGCTTGGAGTGTCCTATCCCTGCTTCTTTCTCCCCCAATGGATGGTTAGCAGCTGCAGGAAAAGCGTGATGGGAGGTGCAGTCATAGACAGAAAGAATATTCCATGAAAGGGAGGCATCACTGAGCTGCTGCAAGAAACAAGAAAATGGACCAAGGTAGAGAAGGGAGTACTGGATCCCTCTATTGCAAAGACCAGCCTTTATCTTATCAAAGGCTTGGCATCGATCTAACACACTCCTTGGATAATCGAGATAGAAAGAAATGCAGTTCCCAACTACCATAATGTCCTGCAGTTCTCTCACCTTTTTTAACGATAATTTCTTTATCCTGGTCTCAAAGGAAGTTGAATATGAAGGGGTCGGGGGCATGCTTGGTTTGATGCCAGCTTGGCCCATCTGATCCTATGTGCACTATCCAACTTGAAGTCTTATGTTGCTGGGTCTAGCTGGAGCCATATCAGGAGTTGTGTTCTGAGGAACTGCACAGGACTGGAGCCTTCAATCCCTTCCTTAAGGACCAATATTCGCAGGTTCTTTCTACTCCTTTGACTCGAAGTCTTCCGGTTAGCAGCTAGCCATTCAATCTGTTGTTCAGCTGCCTTGAGACATTCATCATGTACCTCATGGGCACCTGAGAGGGCTGTGATCTGGGTCTCAGCTGAAATGACTCGCACTGTCAACGATCTTAGGCTAGCTTGGGTCTCAGTCACCGTGGCACGGATCAATTCCACTTTTAGGGGGATTCTCTCAAGGAGGCTGGTTGGCTAATTTGCCCCTGTAGATCCTGGCAGAGAAGAAGCACTCTGCACTGTAGCCATCCTGGGAGCTGGGAGTCACGCTAACAGAGGTGAGGAATCCTGGTTTTTCTTTCTGTTTTATGGCATTGTAGGGTGGTCAAAAGCCGCTGGCTCCACTTGCATGCCTCTCCCCTGCTGAGTGTTGCTGGTTTTACTGCCGTCGAAGGATCACTTACAATGGCTGGAGGTAGAGGATATCGATGGTGTCTCGGACCGAAGGGTTCAGGCAACCATCTTCTGGCACATATGTGACCTCCATCAGTTAGGAGAGTTTTAATCAGCTTCTTCACAAAACACTGAAATATCACAGCCCTCCTCTCCTTCAGGCATTCTGTACACCTTCAAATTTTTCCTACAGAGGAGAACCTCCAAGTCTACACATTTGTTTTCCAACTCCTGCTGCCAGAGGTTATGAAAGTGTGAAAGGAGGCCCCCATGTGAGCTGTGCAATCACTTAGTACCGTGGTTGCGGCTGTCAAATCCAATACTTCCTGTTTTAGCTGGTCCATGTCTGCTCTCAAAGCGTCAAAAGCTGCTTGTGGCTCTTTTCTAAAAGCCATCAACTCTCCTAATAGGTGCTCACTGGTCACAAGGTCTCCCCACTCAAGAGCCATCTGGTCACGGGGAGGAAACTGTGCTGGAGTCAGGACTGATGGCACAATTTCTTCTCCGAAGTGTCCCGTCATGTGTTGATTGCTGTGTGGGGGCTTGTCTTTCTTTTTTAAACCCTCATATCCCAGTTTGTCTATGCAACCTACTTGCCCTAGTTTGCTGAGAAAAACAAAGGATTAATAGTGGTAGGGTGCTGCATTCGAGTTGGCAGGAGCAGAACTCTGCTTCAACCCACTGCCAACAGTGATGCCACCAGAAGACCCGCGGCTGCTGGTACTCTCGGTCTCCACTCAGTGTGGATCCCCACTTGTCAGACAGTGGGGGGGGGGGAGTGGCTGACAGGACTGGGAGGTCGCTAGTACTCCCAGGGCCCCACTCCATGTGGATTCCCACTGGTCCACAAGCGGAGGGGTTTGGCTGATAGGGCTGGGTGGTTGCTAGTATTCACAGGCTCCACTCCATGTGGATTCCCACTGGTCCAACAGTGGGGGGAGGGTTGACAGGGCTGGGTGGTTGCTAGTACTCACAGGCTCCACTCCATGTGGATTCCCACTGGTCCAACAGTGGGGGGAGGGTTGACAGGGCTGGGTGGTTGCTAGTACTCACAGGCTCCACTCCATGTGGATTCCCACTGGTCCAACAGTGGGGGGAGGGTTTTGCTAGTACTCACAGGCTCCACTCCATGTGGATTCCCACTAGTCCAACAGTGGGGGGAAAGTTGACAGGGCTGGGTGGTTGCTAGTACTCACAGGCCCCATGCCATGTGGATCCCAACTGGCCGGATGGGGGGCAGCCTATGGAGCCGGGAAGTCGATGCTGCTCTCAGGGCCCTGCTCTGTGTGGATCCCCACTGGCTGGGCAGTCGGGGGGTGGAGCAGCCAACAGGGTTGGGAAGTCACTGATACTCTCGAAGCCCCCCATCGTACAGATCCCTTCTGGTTCATTTCCATTACTGGTCTATATTTATTGGCTTTTTAGTAAACTCAGAAAAAGGATAACTAAGATACTTCACTGCACCAGTCCTAAAGTTTCATTAACCCCCCCCCCCAAAGGAACATACCTATAATCGTGAATTGTTGACTAAATTGTTTAAAACCTACCTGTGCCCCTTCTTGTGCTGTACCGCCTGACATGCTGTTTGAGTGATTATAATTCCCTTCAGTTCTGTGAATTCCAGAATCTCCAGAAAATCCAGCACAACTTTCCAGTCAGGGACAACATAATGGGTCAAGTCATCCGGCAGCAATTTTCCATCTGCAATACATAATTTGGACAGTGTTATGTAGAACTGCTGTATATTTTAGCAGTAGGTCATTGCACTACCCTGGATTATTTATTTTTATTTATACAACACCAGTGGTGATAAATTGTATTTATCAGGCTACCTAACCTTCAGATAAGCATTTATTATGTTTGCTTGCACGCATGTGCAAGAAACATAGTGCCACCATTTGAATTTTCATAGGTGTGCCACCCCGCTTCCAATGCCCTGCTCCTTCCTGCAGGCACAGCCTCACCCTACCAATTAATGTCCGACCTGTCTATGACAGCAGTTCAGATGCAGTGGCATACAGTTCAAAGCAAAAGACCGCTACAATGAGCGGTAGTAATGTGTAGGCAGTATGCAAAGTGCCTACATGTCAGCACTGCATCTGAACAGCTGTCAAAGACAGCTCCATTTTTTTCTTGGATCCCCCTTCCCCCAACAAACACCCAAGTAGCATGCTGGAAGCCCACCCCAGCGTGCTCATGCACTCACCCCCCCCCCACTGTATGGCCGACGAGGATGCCCAATCCCTCGTCGGCTCCACTGCCCCTCAAACAGACTTCCAGGTGCCACGCTGGGAGCCCACCCCAGCGTGGCAAAAGTCCATATGGCCGACGGGGTACCCAATCCCCATCAACTCTACTGAAACCCACACCCCTCAAAACCAGATTCCAAGTGCCACACTTGGAGCCCACCCCAGCATGGCAAAAGTCTGTATATGGCTGGCCGGGGTGCCCATCCCTCCGTTGGCTCCACTACCCCCCAAACTTCCAGCTGCCACGCTGGGAGCCCACCCCAGCGTGGCAAAAGTCCTGCATTGTCTTTCTAAAAACACCTATAAGAACAAGCATTTGTCAATGCCAAACGTTCGCTTGCAGGTATTTGCAGTGGTATTTGGCACTTGGACATGGCTTAAAAAAATCAGTGACAAAGAAGTACAAGCATTTGTCAATGTCGAATGTTGCTTGCTTCTATGTGCTGTTTAGATATTTGGAAGTCACTGGAGTGAAAATATTGAAAAATTTTCAAACTTACAAGCGTGCGTAGGAACTGCGCAACGCACACTCGTAAAACAGTCATTTTTAGGAATTTTTTCACCAAATTTTCAAAATAGCCATTTTAAGACCTCTGCTCATGAACAGTGTCACTGTGATTTTCTTAATGTGTTCCATACATTGAGTTCACACACCGACTGCGCCATTGTGCGCTACATGGGCGGAAACACGTTTTGGGCAGGATGTGAAAAATGACAGCTGTACTGCTCACAAGGAGGTGTGGTAAAATAGCAATGTTGAAATTCTAGAGTGGAAATATTGAAAATTCGCAAACTTACGAGCGTGCATAGGAACTGCGCATCGCACGCTCGTAAAACAGTTATTTTTAGGAAATTTTCACCAAATTTTCAACATAGCCATTTTAAGACCTCTGCTAATGAACAGAGTCACTGTGATTTTCTTACTGTGTCCCATACATTGAGTTCGCACACCGACTGCGCCATTGTGCGCTACATGGACGGAAACAAGTTTTAGGCAGGATGTGAAAAATGACAGCTGTACTGCTCATGAGGAGGTGTGATAAAATGGCAATGTTGAAAATGTGGAGTGGCATATAATGAAAATTATGAACTTATGGACGTGCGTGGAACTGCGCAGCAGCCTCGTCAAAACAGTCATTTTAGAGATTTTTTCACCAAATTTTCAACATAGCCATTTTAAGACCTCTGCTCATGAACAGTGTCACTGTGATTTTCTTAATGTGTCCCATACATTGATTTTGCACACCGACTGCGCCATTATACGCTACATGGGCGAGAGCTTATGTTTTGGGTGAGATGTGAAAAATGACAGCTGTACTACTCATAAGAAGGTGTGGTAAAATGGCAATGTTGAAAATCTGGAGTGAAAATATTGAAAATTCATGAACTTACGAGCCTGCGTAGGAACTGCGCAACGCACGCTCGTAAAACGGTCACTTTTAGGAATTTTTGCACCAAATTTTAAAAATAGGCTTTTCGAGAGCTCACCTTATGAACGCTGGCACTGTCGTTTTGTTAATCAGGCCTGAAAGGTGATTTCGCACAGTGACTGCGAAATCACCCTTCAGGCCCGAATAACACCATAACAGTGACAGAATTCATGAGAAGGGGTCCCAAAAACCCCATGTTGAAAATCTGGTGCAAAAATTCCAAAAAATGCCTAAGATATGCAACAAAGTTGAAAAAACCCCATCTAGCCCATTATACAGCTTACGGCATTTCCTCAGTTGGTGCGGCTTTGAAGAGTGCAGGCGTGTTCCCAGTCCAGCGATGATCGCAAGCGCCTGACTCGGAGGTAAGTATGGGGTGGGGAGTTGGGGAGGCAGGATGTGGTGTGGGTGGTGCGGTTGTGGGGGCGGGAGACCTGCATGGAACCGCTTTTAATTTACAGGTTGTTTTTTTCTATAATTGACGACGCTGGACGTTTGTCATGCTGGGGTGGGCTCCCAGCATGGCAGAAGGATGGCTGGGGGGGCCGTGGAGCCGACGGGGGATTAGGCACCCCCGTCGGCAGACGACGCGGGATGTTTGCCATGCTGGGGTGGGCTCCCAGTGTGGCAGCAAAGATTTGGGGGGGAGGCGTGACGCGCTGCAAGCACACAGCAGTGGTTTTCTTTGAAGAGAAGACCACCACTGTCATACACAGCACCCCAGCGACTGGTGCAGGACAGCCACGACTGCTCAATGGAGCAGGGGATTGCACACCTCCAAAGTGTCCCATTCTCCCAAGACATTCCTTGCGCATGCGCGCAAACGCACGTAAAAAAAACGGTCCCTCGTTGACTCTCTCGCCCCTCCCCAACCCGCCCCACCCTCTGGCGCATCACCTCCCCACACCCCTGGCTCACAATTTACATACTACCTCCGGACGCCAGCATGACAGTCTTCGTGGACCAGGAACATGTCTGCACTCTTCAAAGCCAACCGCGAACTAAAGAAATGCCGGTAAGCTGTATAATGGCATAAATGTTTTATTTTTCAACTTTGGTGCATATCTCGGCCATTTTTGGGAATTGTTTCACCAAATTTTCAACATGGGGTTCTTGGGACCCCACCTCATGAACTCAGTCACTGTCATTTTATTACTCAGTCCCGAAAGGTGATTTCGCGGTCACTGCATGGAACCACCTTTCGGGACCGATTAACAAAACGACAGTGTCCTAGTTCATGAGGTAGGTCCTCAAAAACCCTATGTTGAAAATTTGGTAAAAACATTCCCAGAAATGATCGTTTTACGAGCGTGCATTGCGCAGTTCCTATGCACGCTCATAACTTTGAGAATTTTTTATATTTTCACTCCAGATTTTCAACATTGTCATTTTACCACACCTCATGAACAGTATAGCTGTCATTTTTCACATCTCGCCCAAAATGTGTTTTCGCACATTGGCAAGGTCGGTGTTCGAAATCAATGTTCAGGACACATTAAGAAAATCACAGTGACACTGCTGATGAGCAGAAGTGTTAAAATGGCTATGTTGAAAATTTGGTGGCAAAAGTCCATAAAATGACTGTGTTACGAACGTGCATTGCGCAATTTCCACGCACCCTCGTAAATTCACGAATTTGTAATATTTTCAGTCCAGATTTTCAACATTGACATTTTTCCACATCTCCTTATGCACAGTACAGCTATCATTTTTCACACCCTGGCCGAAATGTGTTTTTGCACTTCTGGTGCAGAATAGCGCTGTCACTGTCAGAAATTAGTGTTCGGTATAGATTAAGAAAACCACAGTGACACTGTTCATGGGTGGAGGTCCCAAAGTGCCTGTGTTGAAAATCTGCTGTAAAAAATCTCCAAACTAATTACATTATGGGTGTATATTGCGCAGTTTCTATGCACGCTCGTGACTTCACCAGGTTTTTTACATTTTCACTCCAGATTTTCAACAATGCCATTTTTTACACCTCCTCATAAACAGTACACCTGTCACCTTTCACATCCTGTTTGAAATGTGTTTTCGCACCTGTGGCGCCAAATGGCGCAGTCGCTGTGCAAAATCACCTTACGCCTAACAAACTGATAGTGTCACTGTTCATGCAGTGGTGTCACAAAAAGCCCATGTGGAAAACTTGGAGTAAAAATACCAAGAAAAGCCCAGGGTCTTAGGGTTTTCGACCATAACGCCCTACCCTGTAGGGACTGACAGGCGTCAGGGGTGCGACTTGGGACTGTCAACAGTAATGCTTATGCCATTCCACCCCACCCCCACCCTGCAGCCAGTGACAGGCATCGAGGTGCGCCATGGACTCTTTGCCCCCAGAGTTCACCCCATTCTCCTATACTGCTCCCATTTCAGTGTATTTCCTTATGGAATGAGGTGAATGTAAAGCCCAAACACCCAAAGGCACACCTCGACACTTGTCAGTGTCTGAAGGGTAGGGTGAGGTGAAATGTCATGACCGTCATGGTCAACGACCCAAAGGCACACCCCAATGCCTGTCCATCTCTGCAGGGTGAGGGTGGAGTTGGCGTCAGTTCAATACGTCAATGCCATTCCTATACTGCATCTGTCTAACTCCTGCACTTCCACTGCTAATGCCAGCAAGCAAATATTCGGCATTGACAAATGCTTGTATATATCACAATCACTTTAGTTGACCTTTGACGACAACAGAACCAATCAGAGAGCAATTAACACAATGCTGATGTCATCATAATAGGCTTGCGCAGCTCTGAAGCCAGAAGTTCAAATCACAGAAAACCAGTAAAAATATTTGTACAGAAAGTTGATTTAAAAAGTTACAACAGTTAAACGGATGTTGAAATAAATCAAATGCACAACAGTTTGCCTCAAAATACACAATTTATCTCCACTTGTGAGGGGACAAGACTTTCTTAGCTAACTCGTGGCTTTGCCACTTGTGAGTTATGGTCTTGATCCCCTCATACTTGGAGATAAACAGCATATTTTCAATCAGGCCATTGTGTATCCCTTTATTCCTTAAGTTTTTGTTGGCCGGGAAAGGTGGATTAGGCAATTCTGCCTGTTTTCAGCTTCATCAGGGTGGGGGGTGTGAATACAGATACACACTGACATACTGAATCAGGTTAAGCTGTCGGTAGACATTTTTTTTTCTTTTTTTTGTGAGATGGAAGAAACCTGGCCAGGACACCGGGGACACTCCCCTACTCTTTGTGATTTATAGTGGCAGATGAACTATTAGGGAACAAGGCTAAATTAATTTTTGAAACATTTTTGGGGGCACGAATACATTTGGTAAACACATGGCAATCCCGCAGACGCCAGGACCAGATGACCCCCGAGGAAGGCGTGGTGAGCCACATGCCAGCTCCCCAGAAAAGTCGGGGGATTCTAATTAAAGAAAAGTGACAGACAGCTGGTGAGACCCCATCTGGAGTACTGCATGCAGTTCTGGAGACCCAATCTCCGTAAAGACATAGACAGGATGGAAGCTGTCCAGAGGAAGGCAACTAAAATGGTGCAGGGTCTGCACGGAAGACATATGAAGAGAGACTAAAGGAGCTTAATATGTATAGCCTCGAGGAAAGAGGGAGAGGGGGACATGACAGAAACGCTCAAGTACCTCAAGGGAATCAACAAAGTCCAAGAGGGTAGCATCTTTCAAAAAAAAAGAGGTGTGCAAGAACAAGGGGCACAATTTGAAGATGGGGGCGGCTCAGAGGTAATTTAAGTAAGTATTTTTCACAGAGAGGGTTGTGGATGCATGGAACGGCCTTCCGGAGGAGGTTGTGGAGTCAAAAACAGTGGTGGAATTCAAGCATGCATGGGACAGACATAAGGCCATTCTAGGGGGTGGGGGTAGGAAGAAGTAGGCTGCTGGTTAACTAGGATCTGCAGCTTATCCAGTAGGTAGGGAAATGGGCAGACTGGTTGGGCCAAGCGGTCCTTATCTGCCATCAAATTCTATGTTTCTATATTCAGGTCTTTGGGCAAACAAGAAGAGGAGTCACCTCTTGAAGTAGCAGGGATCATGTTGGTGACTTTCCCTATAAAATTTTAGGTATTTTCAGCCAAGAAAACATGGCACAGTGTAACTAGGAAATGTTTTCTTAAAGTGATTTAACGAGCTTTGCCATAGCAAATGAGAGTAGTAAACGGTAGCAACTTGTAGGAGTTGTGATTCAATCTCCTACCACTCAAACTGCCAAAAAGTGCTTTTTTTCCATTAAATAAATGCTTCTATTTCTTTACCCTGTTTCATTCACATAACCTGCCCCTTTTTTTTCCTCAGTGCTGTAACCCCCAAGCGTGACATCATGCAAGGGAAACATTTATAGCCACTGTTTTGAAACAGAGACCTTTGTTGGTCAGTCTTGGTATTGCAGACATCTACACTACAGACATAGGAGACGTCATCTCTTGGTAAAGAACTCTTGTCAGCTAGATACTATATGCACAGTGCTCCTTGTTTGGAAAATACACATGTGAGAGCATTTTATTGTTGAAGCCACCACAGAGCTATGAGACTACACCTCACAGTAAGGGAACTGGAAAACAACTTCTTATTGTATCTACAATACTATATACATCTACATATTAGGTGCAGTCACCACCACCAAAATAAGGAACTGCACCTCTGAGTTCCCTTGCATGACATCAGTCTGAGGGTGTGGCCACACAGAAAACTGGAGGACACAGGGCTGACAAAACAAATAAAAATGCATGACAGATTTTGTTACAAAATGAATTGCAGCTTTAACATCTGAAGCATGGGCGGCAATGGCATACTATGTGAAAAAGGCATCTGTGAAAGCTCGCAAAATCACCTTAAAGTTGCCATGGGGAAGATTAAGGAATGGGAAAAAAATGGCCCATGTAAAAAAAAAAAAAAAAAAAATGGGTTTATGTTATTAACATTTTTTTGTTACCTACTTTTTGTACATTAGTTATGTTTTACCTCTACCAAACGCACTGGAAGTCAGCCTGCATAGCTGGTTTTTTTTCAGTGTCTGTGGAGAAACAGACTGAACCCCATTGAACAAGGGGCTACATAATATAGATATGAAATCTGGAGGTTTACAAATGCCAAATCTCCTAGTTTTTTTTTTCTATAGAATTTTTATAAAAGCAAATTCAGCACCAGTTCTGCAAGGATCTGATACACTGTGGGTACCATGAGTGCTAGAATATCTTCAAGGGTCAACAGTGGAGTGGGACAACAGCAAGTTTAGACAAAAAAAATAAGACAGCAAAAACTACCGAGTTATATGGAGGATAGACAAATAAAACAATGGGGTATCACTCAGGGCTTAAAATTCGAGGAGTTAGAGTGTGGAATTGGCACTATTTTTAGCTCCCCCTACAAATTCTGGACCCTCCATTGGGGGGAACAATCCCATACACACTGAGCACAGAGTGCCTTCTATGGTACTTTGTCACTGACTTCTGCCTTTTTTTTTTTTGAGAGGCTCAGCTCCACTCACCCACTGTCCTAGATGCCTACCCCTTGGGGACACTGGGCAGAGTGCCCCCCAACGGACAATGGGTCAGGCGAGACCCAGCTTAACCCTCGGTCAGGGCCACGGAGCTGGCCCCCGGCAGACACTGCTGCCGCCTGTCCTGCCCCCATACCGCCATCTGTGGAGTATCCAGCCTCTGCCAGGGATCCGTTGTGTGCGGACACTCAACCCCTCCCGGAGAAGAGAGCAGTCCCTGGATGCTCACTCCTTGCTCAATCCTTCTCCTCCAGGCCGGCCCCCGACTCCCAAATCCATCCCCGAACGTTGCGGCAGATAGACCACCCTCCTGACGATTCACTGATGTGACACAGCAGCCACTGAAAACAGCTGAATGAAATAAAAACACAAAATACTCAGCTAAAAAGGTCTGTTGAGTGACAAATAAAAAGGGGCATTTGTTTTTGGCCCAAATAAAAGCTGCTATAAAAAAAATAACCGGAGGCTGCTATAGCACAATGAAATAAGGGTGCCTGGGAGAGAATTTTTTGGGTGGATGGAAGGGAAGGAGATAACACCAATAGGCTGCAATAAAACAAAAAGCTGATCAATTAGCCCTTGTAATTCAGAAGTTTACAAAGACTAACCCAGGGCCCAGAAAAGAAGATGGAGCATGCCTGGGTAAAATAAAAAAAAATCTAGGTGTCGGAAGGAGGCACCTGGGCCAACTTCAAAGCAGTTGTTGCCAGAAAAACAATTTTTAGGGGAAACTAAGGGGGTGGGAAGGTCCGTTACATGGGTGTGACTGTATCCCAATAAAAGCTGGATTTATTATAAAATAAAATAATTTATTGTGCAAAAAAAGAGAACTGTGGTGTGGGGAAACAACTGAAAGGGGTGGGAAGGTCCATAATCTGCATATCTCCCGAGAAAAGCTGGATTTATTACAACAGAATACAAAAATAAATAAAAAGAACTTTTGTGCAAGAACAGAATTGTGAGGAAACAGCTGAAAGTCATGGGAAGGTCTGTAACCTAGGGCTGTGTCCCAAGTAAGATGAAAAAAAAACTGTGCCATGGCACAACGTGCATCATTAAAGAGCAGCCGACGCCTTCAGGATAACTTAAACAAAACATAATAATATTTAGACACAGTTCAGTTTATATTTCACATTAGTTCTGTATTTTTCCTCCCCATTATTTATTACTGAGGTTATTTGCATGAAAACAGGATCTCTGCTCCTGAAGAGCTTATCTACTCCTGTTGCCTTCTCCCCACCTAAGGCCATAATGCACTGCTTGTGACATCACAGTTACTCCCATGGCAACAGATTGTGATGTCACAACAGATGATTATGACTTGAAGTAGGGAGTAAGCTACAGAGGCAGATGAACTCTTAACAGACAAAGATCATGTCTTTGTGCAAATTTCCTGTGTATTAAAAGATGGGGAGGAGAAATCTATAGAATATATTTGGAATACAAGCTGAAATGTACCTAATTATTATGTTTTTCAAAATTTTCTTTTAGGCGTCAGCAGCACTTTAATGATGGCTGAAAAGAACGCAACTAAATGTGCAAAAGGCCCCTGAGAAATTATCAAAAAAAGGTCACATGAAGAAGGCGCAGTAGATGTTTAGAAAATGGGGAATGCTATTTGAGCCTTCTGATTGGCTCACACACTTCTCTAGGTGGGCATCTATCAGACAACAAATGCCCACCTATTAAAAGTGCCAGTCTAGCCAGCCCCATTACCAGAATCCTGGTGCCTACCCTCCTCTGTAATTGGCTAATCCCCCATTTTAATTTGAAATGCTTGCCATTTTTTGTCTCGCTTAGTGGGCGAGCTGGCGGCTGGCCAAGCCACCCCACCCCATCTCACTTTATCTTGATTATATTAATTAAATATTAACATTTAAAAACTGATTTCTTTAGGTGCAGCTACTTGAAAAATGAACTCCCATGCGCTCAGTGACAGACATCCCCACTGCCAATTGAGCACCAAACACAAGGAAATGCTGACAAATTTACCAGCGAGCAAGCTGTCACCTCTAACCTGTCAGTCACTGCAGGAAAACAAACAAAAAAAACTAAGTGCTGCTGCACAATTAAGTATTAAGATAAAAACAAGGTACACCACAACCGGCATAAATATGAAACAACGTAACTGATAGCGCTCCTGTCTCTCTTGGCAGTTCAGGGTGTCTCCATCCGGGATTCAGAAACTACCAGTAGCCTCACACATGCACTTCCCCCTGCTCTGGCACGCTGTAGTAAGTAAACAATGAGGTAAAAAACGGCATGCCTGTTCCAGTCACATCTGTACAGCTCCTGATTGCCAGCCTAGCTTCATACTCATTAATAAAAATGTCATCACCACGCATACCTTCCTCAGTTCTCCAGTACAGCCTGTCCCAGCAATCACAAGTGAAACTCTTGGGGACGGTAGCACCAGGAGAAGACATGAGGGGGCATCAGGAGAAGGGGCACCAGCAGTAGATACCACTACAGGATACTATTCCAGTCTAAAGGGGAAAAAAAGACAGCACAGTAGTATCCCAGTAGAGGGACTACTTTATCACACAGCAAGAAAACTGACTTAAAAATAATTTTTACTCAATTTCTTTATATTTATTTTAATTACTTCTTAAAATATCTGACCTAGACCTATTTTCTAAGCACAATAATACCCTCCAGGGTGAGTAGTATAGGCTATACCCGCTCTTCCAAGGGCTATAAGGCCCTTCATCGATTACGCCCCTGGGCGGGCGGGTATAGCCCAATACCACCCACCCTGTTGGGTATTATTGCTTGCATAAGACCCTGCACCAAAACCAGAGCCACAACAATTAATAACTAATGAGCCAGACACAACAGACACTGCACCAAGCTGCAGCTCCTGTATAAACAAGATAAATTCCAACAAAGGTGGCTTAAGATTTAAAACTGGTTGTTGTTTGAGGAAGACAGTGGCCAGATGAGCTGTTCTATGTAAGCCATATGTAGCACTTGTTACAAAACATCAACACTAACAAGATATTTGATAGCACTGCTCATACTAAAGCATTAGAAACAAGATTTAGCCAGAGCCAATACGGCTGTGGTGAGTTTGTAAAGCTCCAGCAAGCAAGCACGCCAAGTGCCAGCTACAAGATGGCAGTGGCGATGCAACTGCGCATGCGCAGCACTCGTGCACGCATAGTTGTGGTGAATGGCATTCTGCCATTCCCAAGATGGCAGCGCTGGCAGAACTGCACTTGCACGCAAGGCACGCATGCACAGTTCTTGTCCCAGAATGCGGAAAGAACAGCCAAAATAGTGTGGCTGTTACTCTGTAGAGGCCGACCGTGGCAGAGTGTTCCAAGCTCTGTTGGACTTTTAGAAAGATACTTCCAAAAGTCCAACTGAAGCATGCCACAGTCGGCCGTTTTTAAGGAACCGAAAGCAAACCGGCCCACAGCCATAAAAATGGACACTGACTCAAACTGTTAGGCAATGGCAAAGGCAACAGATAAGACTTCTGCACAGAGCGCTGAGCAACTTACAGGGTTATTGACAACCGCATATCTTGTTGCTGAAAATGACCTACCTAGCACAATGTCCATTAAATGTGTTCATTAAGGAAATGGAATGTCCATTCATTAAAGAGGGAATCTGGACAAAAATTTCTAGCATCAATAAATTCAGAATTTGGATCAGCATATCCCCAATCAGCCTCATGCCAAAAATTAGATCTATAAGTTACTTTGTTTAAATGTAACAAGTCATTTTGTAACCCTAAATTCACTGCCTGTTCAAAACAGCCAGTTTCAGTAAAGAGTTACTGATGATGTCACAACCAGAACTCACAGCCTAGTCCTTCTCAAACTGCACTGTAAGACTTATTTCTCCCACATTACATAAAACTGCAGTTGTAGTAAACATCTGAAAAAGAAAAGCTGCCACTGGGTGGGTCAGGGCATGCAGTTCTGTAATGTGCAGATGCAAAGTACAGCATTTAAGCATGTGATTGGGGGGGTTGGAATACAGCGGCAAACATCACTTTAGAATGACAAAAATGTGTGCAACTTTTAGAATACTGCAAGGATGACATTTCAAAATGCCACCACACTACAACTGCGGAATGCAGCAATGACACAATCTCAGAAAGTAGCAGGGACACACAATTTTGAAAAGTGGCAGGGGCACTAAAACTCACAATGTGGCAGTGTCATATCATTTTAGAATGTGGCAGAGCTACACAATTTTGAAATGTGGGAGAAATATAGTTGTGTAAGGTGTCAGGGCTATATAATTTCTATATAATAAGTGTCTTGGGTGCATTAATTTGACATGTGGGGTTGAGGCACAATTTCAAAACGTGGTTGGTATGCTTGATTTCAAATTGTGGTGGCAACATTCAATTTCAGAATGTGGTGTGGACAAGGAATTGCAGAATGTGGCGGTGACGCAGTTTCAGAATGTGGGTAGTCACATGCAATTTCAGAATGAGGCAGGGATGCATGTAACTTGCACATGCAATTTCTGAATGTGGTAGAGTCTGGTGGGGATGCGCAGTTTTAGAATATGGTAGGAATGCACATTTTCATGTGGCAGTGATGCACAATTTTGGAATGTGGCGATGATGCTCAATTTCGGAATGTGGAGGTGACATCATTTATGAATGTGGTGGTGACTCACAGTTTTGGAATGTGGCAGTGATGCACAAGTTTGGAATGTGGTGATGGTGCACAATTTCGGAGTTCGGCGGTGACAATTTCGGAATGTGGTGGTGACACACAGTTTCGGAATGTGGCAGTGAAGCATAATTTCGGAATCTGGCGGTGACACACATTTTTGGAATGTGTCAGTGACATACAGTTTCAGAATGCAGTGATGACACTGTTTTGGAATGTGGCAGTGACGCACACTTGTGGAATGTGGTAATAGTTTCAGAACGTGGCACCGAAAAGCACAGATAAATTAGAACTTACCGTACCAGTAGATCTTCAAGAGAAGCTCTTGCAACAGGCCACACAACTAGGACTGAGCTGTCAGGCGCCAGGACCACACGGAAAACTTCTAGCTAGCAGTCTACCATGGGGGAATACCCCACCTCCCTCTAACGTCAGCTTGCCAACGTCAGCCTATCCTATAAAGGAGGGCGGTCCCTCACACCTACCTCAGTTCTCCCACCGGAGACCCCATACGAGCAGCAAAAAGAGAACTGAGGAGGTTCCCGACAGCCATAAAAAGAGCAGAAGAGTGAGAGAGAGAAAAAGAAACAACAAGGGGAAGGAGGGATGGAAAGCAGGGCCTGCTGCAAGAACTTATCGCGAAGATCTACTGCTACGGTAAGTTCTTACCTAACTGTACTATGTCACTTCAAGGAAGGCTCTTGCAGCATGCCACACCGATAGGACCAAGTCCCAAACAGTACTAAGTATTGTGGCACGTGGACAGCTGGTTCTGACTACAATATGATATTTTTTCTGCAATATAAAATATGTAGAGGAGTGTCTGTCAGGAGAAACTACGGTCTTGCTGAAATTGACACATCAAACCCCCCCAGGTATAAGTTCAAAGGATAGGACGTAGGTTAAACTACAGAGATCTGAGGTGCAATTACCTTTTCAATTTGCTTTGAAGCCAGGAACTAAAATATGCATTTATGATGTACTCAGGGAAATCCTTTAATTTACACTAGATGTCATAGTGAAAGGGGCATATGCATGTGTTTTGGGTGTCTTCCAAGGAAGCCAGCTAATTACATCAAAGAGACTTTGATGTCCATGTGAAGCAGGTCCCAGACTAAATTGGGAAGTCCAATATGCATTTGCTTCTGGTATCCAGTGAATTATATCAGAGAGACTTTGATGTCTGTGTGAAGCAGATCACAGACCGGTTTGGGGGAAGTCACATGAAGAGAGAAGATTCCCTCATATCACCTATTTTTTTAAAAATATCTTATTAGGACACCTTGTGGTATAAAATATAAATTTTAATGCACCAAGGCGGAATTAGGTGACCTCAGAGAGAAGGCCGGCTCAAGACTGCTTTTAAGTATAGTAAGCAGACCTTAGACAGAGAGACATTCATTTTCTGACTGAGAAAGAGGAACATGAAAGCACTGAAAGATTAAGAAAGTAAGGATACATTAGATAAGACTAGTCTGAGTGTATGGATTATAGGAATTTGCACTTTTAAACCTGTTTTGTTTTTAAAGACTGTATGTGTTGGGATATCTTGCTCTGTATTTACTGCTTTCCTATGTTTATCTATTTTAAAGTAAATATATATATTTTAAAACCAGAAACTGCCTGGTGTGCCTTGAAACTTTTTTTATAAGTGAAGCTTAGATGGTTACAGTTGACACTGTGCATAAGCTTGTTACGGTACTAAACTGGGAAACAGGTAAGAGTTCTCTAGGTCTTGCATAGAGTTCTAAGGGTTCATTTTGTAATACCTGGTTAGGTGCCTGTAGGCAAAAGATATCTAGCCCCCCGAAGACAGAATTATCTGAGCCTGACAATTGGGTACGCTAATAAGAGGTTATCAGTTTGAATCCCTCCAGAACTTGGGACAAAGGTGACTCAAACCCACAAAACAGACAAGAGGGTTACCATGTTCTGTTAACTGTTCACAATTCTACACTCAGAGGTTGGCACTTTGGGAGTAGAGGGCTGACCTGCTGAGTGGGGCTGTGATAAGTATCACCAGGATGACACCACCGGGAAGAGGACAAGTCAGCAGCCTAGAGCTCATGACAGAAGGCCCTGATGGATTGCCAGGCCGAAATTGGTCCTGTGCCTACAGGCGATGTCTAAACTGTAATTCCTGGTGAAGGTATGGACAGAACTCCAGGTGGCAGCTGCACAAATGCCTGCAGCAGACACATTTCTGAAGCAAGCCGTAGAACTGGCCATACACCTGGTGGAATGGCCTTTGACCACCCCCAGAAGGGGTTTGTTGTACTTGCAGCAGCAATAAACAATGCAATTCGCTAACCACTTAAACAAACACTGTTTGGAAACAGGAGTGCCCTCTCTCCTGGGTGTGAACGAAACAAACAACTGGTTAGTTTTTCTTAAAGACTTGGTACAGTTTGTGTAATACCGCAACATTCCGTGAACATTCAATGTATGGAAGCAATGCCTCCCCTGATTAGAATACTCAGTAAAATAAACTGGCAGGTGGATGGATTGATTTAAAGTAAACTAAGACAACGCCTTAGGTAAAAACTAAGGATTAGTATGCAAAGACACCCTGTCTTTGTGAAAAAACAAATAAGGCTTGTTTCACATAAGAGCCTGTAGCTTAGAAATCCTTTGAGCAGAAGTAACAGCAACTAAAAAAAGCACTTTCCACAACAGAAAGCATAGCTCGCAACTCGTGGCTGGTTCAAAGGGAGGTAAAGTGAGCTTCTCCAGCATAAAGCTGAGGTCCCATCATGGGACCGGGTCCATAATGGGAGTGTTCAAATGCAAAATGCCTCGCATGAATGTGTGGGATACTTCAAGCAGGGCAACAGCTTTTCCCTCAATAGGTGCATGGTATGTAGAGATGGCGGAAAGGTGTACCTTAAGGTAGGAGTACCCCAGGCCTGACTCCAAGAGGGAAAGAAGGTACTCCAACACCTGATTCACCAGGCAGATGAATGGATCCAAATGGCGAGCAGTGGCCCAAATGAAGAAGCACTTCCATTTCATAGCATAAGTGGCCCTGGTGGAGGACTTCCTGGCTGCCACCAGGACATCTGCGACCCTACAGGATACCCCAAAGCAGGCAACAGTTAGGTCCACAGGAGCCACACATGGAGATAAAGGGACTTGGGCTCCAGATGGATCAGGGTGCCCTGGTCTTGGGAGAGCAAGCTGGTGCACAGGGGCAAGGGAACCAGAGGTTCCACTGCTAGCTGTTGTAGAAAGGGAAAACAACACTGGCATGGCCAGAAGGGAGCTATGAGAATTGTTTCTGCTCCTTCCAACCGGAGCTTAAGCAGAACCAGCTGCAGGAGTGGGAAAGGAGGAAACACTAACAGAAACCTCCCCTTCCAAGAGAGGGACAATGAGTCTCGCCAGAAAACTCCAGGCCCAGGATTGAGCAAGCAAAAAAGCATCAGTTTTGCATTCAGCGGGGTTGCAAAGAGGTCCAATTCTGGATGGCCCCACCTGCTGAAGAGATCTTCTACCACTGAGATCAGAAGCTCCCACTCATGAGCCCGCGACCTGGAGCAGCTCAGACTGTCTGCCAAGACATTTTGAACACCTGGAACATGCACGGCCGAGAGCTACAGACTGTGCTCGATGGCCCAGAACCAGACCCTCATCACCTCTCAACACAGGGAGTAAGAATGGGCCCCCCGCTTGTTGATGAAATACACCAGAAAATAAGAAGATACCAGCCACTCCAATAAATCTTCACTTTTGGTTACTGCTGTATTTCAAGGACTTCAAACATAGATCCTCATTCCATCAGCAAATAAGCTCAGATGTGCAGACTATGAGTATGGGGTGAGTGTTAGGGTTGATAACCCCAAAGAAGACCCCAGGCATGATTTTCCAAAACTCAGAACAGCCAAAACCGTAACATTTTTTTTTCTTTTTGCTGGTTGCAGGGTGAGGGTAGGGTGTTAGGGTTGGAAACCCTACCACTACACTTCCCCCTTTTTTTTTCTGTTTATCCCACCTCTCATCCCTCCAGCTCAGTTTCTTTGGGAATGCCAGTGGAGTCCACCCCTGCTACCCACTTTACCCGTACTGACCAGATTGCCCCATCAATCCACAGTTTTCCCCCTGGGTGGGGAAGAGGTGGGGCCCGTACACCCCGAACAATTCTCGTCTCGTTGGGCTCTTGGTAGTCAGGTAGGCGGGAGCACATCAGGGCCATACTCCAGCGCTCCATCTCCTCGGGGCTGGAGGGTGTTTTTTCCTCTTTTCTTGGGGGCGTCATGTGTGCCCTGACGTCAAGGTGCATAGTGCCGACGTCCGTGACGTCATCCCCATTATGTCAGCCTTGGTGCTTGCTATGCCCCAGACTTCTGCCTGGGACCAGTCACATGCCGAATCACTACCCCCCCCCCCCCGGAGAAGATGAGCTGTCCCTGGACACCTAAGCCTTCTCCCCCGGCCGTCTCCTCCAGCTCCCGGTCTCGTTCCCAAACCCGGGTCGTTGGCGTCACAAGCAGAAATCCAAGCACTGTGCCAATGGGTCAGCCCCACACTTCCCTACTTTTGTCAGTTTAACTCTAACTGGTGCACTAACAAAGTTTTTTGCAATTAATTTCTTTAATTTTAAGACAGCAGAATGATCACCATTCACGCAGGTCCCAAAGGGACCTGTGTGAATACATCCATGAGATTACAGAAGCACAGGGCCCTCTGGCCCTATTGTTTCATTTGGCCATACGAAAAAAGAAATTCGGGTCACAAAAAAGATTTTAAAATGTGTTAAAAACACATTTCTGGGTGATTTTTCCAAACACTAACTGCAGAATCCACCTAAGGGGATCCCAATTAGCAAAATACATGTGTTAGTGTCTCTGCAGGATATCATATCTATGACTTTTGAAAATTAAAAAAACAAACAAAAAAAAAACAACATAGAAACAAGATGCCAGCCATACAAAAAAAAAGAATTTTTTCTCACGAAAAAAATATTCCCCCATACAAAAACAGAATCATTTTTGTATGGGCCAAATTCTTTTTTTCATATGAAACAGCTATCCAAAAGATCATACACAGCATGCTCAGAACCAAAATTTCAAATCCTTGTAACTCTGGAATGGACTAATATTTTCACAAAACCAGTGAAAAGCACCACATGGCCCAATTCCCCTCTACCCTGAAAATTCAGAGCAAAATTCTAAACCATCTGGAAGCTAGGCGATGACCAAAAAAAAAAAAAAGTTTTCATTTTGTTCGCTATCCAGATCTCAGAATCCGCACCTCTGAGCAGAAGAAAACTTTGCTAGTCATGAGACCTTGGCCCTGCAAAATTTCGTGCAAATCCATGAAATGGTAGCAAAGCTATTAAAGTGCATAGTTAGGGGGTTAACGCTAAACAACCTACTCGCCACTAAAATAAAGGAAAGATAATGCTTCAGACCAAGTTGCACATCCACATTGGAAATAATGCAGCATTAGTGTTTTGAATGTCCTTGCTTAAAGAATTTTGGGACTTTGATGGCTTCCTCTTGGAAAATGCCACTGTTCCATTAACATATGATATTTTTGTTTTAGGACTTTTTATGCCTCATTGAAAAAACTATAACAGTAGCAGTTTACGTGTTATTTTTGCATGTTTAAAATATTTGATATCGTAAACTCGCTGTAGACTGATACTTCAACAGCAATGTATTGCTCAGCAGGACTTACTAAAGACTCTACAAGAGGAACTCAGGAAAGTATATAATAGGGAACATGGAAAGACTACAGCTGATAAATTTAAAAAGAAACTCCTGCAAAGCCGGAAAGTGCAGCAGCTGCTGCAAAACGCCCAGTTAGGGCTTTTAACATTAAACTAAATTTTGCATTTACCTGCTGTGTTGCGATTTTACTATTAAAAACTTGTGCCATCCATAAAGCCTGCAGAGCTGCCCACAGCCATCCTGCGCATCCCAGGTGGCTTCCGGAGAGCAGATTATGCTAATGAGGGCTACCAACTAATGGCAGTTCGTAGCCCTCATTAGCATAACCTGCATACCGGAAGTCATCTGGGGTTCGCAAGATGGCCACA